>OX383895.1:17144134-18394134 GCA_947532125.1 Saturnia pavonia | reverse complement strand
ACAATATTTCTCACCGGCTAATGGTGTGCACTTGGTATGTCGCCTCAGGCGACTGTGCTCATTCATAAATATCAATCAGACTATTCAAATTATGGCAACGAATATCATTCACAGGTGTACTTATTAACAATAAACAATGTGACACATAATTAATGCGGAACTGTAGTCTATTGTGTATACCATCTGGTGATTGAATCTACCAATAGCAACTTGAATAGGACAGATCAGTACTAAAATACATTTAGGCAACTTATACACCTGTGTATTCATTAAAAAAAAACGATGACACGTGTCACAAGTGAAATTTTGAATCAATAACACGTCATGTTGTCTTTTTCTAATACTCTGCTCATCTTTGTTGCTAGATTCGCGCGTGCGTACTTATCCTATTTTAGCACGCTCATCTATCTCTCTCGGTTTATAGCATAGTTTTTTCTTTTTTTTTCTCTCTAGCCAAGTACATTTTTGCTTTCTGTTTGCGTCAAAAACGTTGCGTTACATGAAGTTGCACAAAAAAATCGACCTTTGAATATTATTCTTGACGGGAAGTTTTTCACTTCAAAAACATGTACTCGTACGTGTATGTCGTCGGTACTCGTGTATACATAACTTTCTTTCTCATTTAGAAAATTAACCGATTAAAATATTCGACATATTGTGGTTTCGTAATATCTCTAGGGACATCACATAATTCCTGGTATCCTATCTGCGACATATAGATAAGTGCATATATAATATATATTATAATTATTTATCAGATATATACCTAGTATAGACATGGTATTAATGCCATCAATAATAAAGATACCGAATGTAATTTGCTAATAAATAAATACGTAAATACTTTTTTAAGGTAATAAGTATTATTTTAAATAATAATAAATATTAAATTAATACAATCATCATGAAAAATATACAACATGTATAAATGTTTATAATCAGCTAATAACATTTATTATTATTGCTTTTAGTTTTTTTTTTTTTTAGTAGCTCGGCACGTTGATGTACTGTCTCTGATGGGCACAGTACAATCCAAATACGACAACCACCGATAGATCAAAATCCATCGGTGGTCACCGCTGTCATGCCAGTAGTTCTACAAGTAAAACATTTCTTTTCTTAATTTATCAGTATACGTGTAGATCCGCGAGGAAAGTGATAGCAGTAATTGTTAAATATATACTTTGACGTTGCAAATTCAGATTATGGTTTGATATATAATACGAACTTCCCATTTTTAAACCGATATTTAGCCATTTCTGCAATCGCTTTGCTCTTGCGAAATACGTAATTAGACTCTATGTTTTATATTATGTACTTCTAAAATAGTTTTTTTGTTGTATCGCAATTATATTACTGAAAAAAAAACGGCCTACTTTCAACTTAAGTAGTACTTAGCTGTACTAATATAATAAAGCGAAAGAGTATTTTGTTTGTTTGTTTAAACACGCTAATCTCTGAAACTACAAGACGGATTCGAAAAAATATTTTTCTATAGCCAGATTCACGAGGAATAGGCTACAACACCTCTCAGCCAGCGTTAAATACCGTTTTTCAAGCAAGCGGAATAAATAGCGCACCCTAATTGCTTTATCTGCGTGCTCTGTCTGGCGTAATGATTATTGATACGTAAATACAATGTTCTACATAAACATTGCTCCTTAGTACATTTAAAAAAAATTCGCCGATACTATATGCCTATCTCTTATACATAAGCCACAATAAGGTATTAGTGACAAAGTTTTTTGGTAAAATTGAAAAATTATTTATGAGCATTATTATTAGGCATATTAATATCATTACGAACGAAAGTTACTTCATCATCAAGACAATTTTATGTAGATAAACTTTGCCCTTTATAACATTCATTTGGACAAAAAAAAATATAATTAAAAAATAAAATTAAAATAATTTAACACTCGGCTCGGGTCTATGAATATAGGTGTAGTGGCATGAACGAGCCGTGTGGGTTGTTGTGACACATAAACCTGGTCGTCCGATAAAAATATTGTCTATACTGAAGTATTGTAAATAATCACTCAGCGATTTGTTTAAAATTATACGGGGGTGAAACCGGGGGGCACAGCAGGTAGTATAATAATACTAACATTATAAAGCTTAAGAGATTGTTTGTTTGTACGCAATAATCTTTGAAACTACTAATCAGATATTTTTTATCATTTTGTAGACTATTTATTGGTACGGTTATAGGGTGTATAATTTCACGCTCCGTCCCTAAGGAACGGATCAGTAACCATGAATGTCAAGCAATCTGGCAAACTGTAGGCAAGTACAGGAAGTGAAACCATCAGAAAAATGTTAATTAAAAAATATTTTTAAATATCCTAAATCAGCGGGATTCGAACTATTGACCACTAGTCTCTACTGCGTGTTAAGTCTAGTCGTCTCACACCGCTAGTCCAATCCGACGACGATCACAATCATGAAAATCAGGACTTACATTAACCATGCATAATGTAAATGCATTCTATCTCATTCTCTCGTAGGCTTAATTCTATAGATATATATAGTTGTCGATTTTTCGTTTTATCGAGTTCCAAATCACAACGGTGCTAAAGAACGTTTCACTTCAAAAACGATAAACTACACGGGTGCGTTGGAAGCGACGCGAAGTAGTTGATTAACACGGGTGTAACCATGGGGCACAACTACTAACATTTATTACTATTCATTTATTATCATTGTAATGGCGTCTTTATAACACAGCCATCGCCCTTTCGTCTCTCAAGAACAGAAATAACTATTTTTGCGACAACAATCATGTTTCGTGTACGTGGTTTGTCACGAGATTGGAAGCTGTAAACGATGCCAATAATTAAATCATTTAGTATCTAGACGACAAAGTCGGTGAGTTTGTTACGTAGAGTATTTGTGCCATTAGTCATAATAACTCATTTCAAACACAACAAAGTAACATCGGTTGGCTTTTGGATCGGTAATTTTCAAATTTACAGGATTATTAATTATTTTTCACCCATGTACTTTACAGTTAGGTTTGGTTTTATATTTTTACTAGCTGTGCCCGCGGCTCCGCTTGCGTGGATTACAAAATCTAAAATAAAAGTAGCCTCAGTTACTCCTTATAAGTCGGTCCAGCCGTTTCGGAGATTAGCCTGAACAGACAGACAAAATTTGCTTTAATATTTTTTTTGTTATACGTACCGCATATACATTCATATGAAATTAATAAAAACCTGTTATTTTGACATTACAAGCAGAAACTTCAATATCATTTATTTGTATAGAGAAGAGTTTAAGACTTGAATAAAACTTTCAAGATCACCCAAAAAATAAAGTTAATGTAGTTAGTTACAGAAAAGAAGGCAAATATTACAAAAAATCGAACAAGCAGCAAATAGAACCCGCGCTGTGAGAGTTCCGTACTGATTACATTACATAGTTATAATAAGCAAGTAATGATAATAGACAATCAACTCAGAAAAAATTCACTATGGGCACACTTTCTTGACATAGGTTGCCAAAATCGTTAAATATAGGATAATAGAAACACAATACAAATAGGTGATAAAGAATTATACTTCTACAATATACTAGACATTTGCGTAGTCCAAAAAGATCTAAAAAAAAGTTCACTACATCTTATATAATTGAATATATTTACATCTACAGGTTATTTGGAAAAGATCTAAATTAGTACGCAACTTTAATCATGAGAAAAATCGTGAGCGACCGCTATAAAATGAAATATCAACTTAAACATTTCATACGTATTGTATACATAAATCACGCCTCTATCCCAAAGGGGTACACAGAGACCAAGTTCTTCCACTTGCTTTACGATCTTGACATACATTTTTCTTTTCGTCAACATTAATTAATCTTTTCATGCATGCTTGTCGGTTTAGAGTATACTTGACCTGACCTTTCTTCAAAACTATCCCGATTTGATCGTGGAACGTTCGTCTAGTTCTTCCTCTTGCAACGTTCCCATTCATACTCACTTTATAAATCTGTCTAGTCATTCTTCTTTCATTCATCCTCTGTACATCCGTGTCACTATATCTTCTTTCACACCACAACGTTCTCTCTCTTACCACACTATTTCTTATCCCGTTATTCATTTTCACTCCTAAAATAGTTCTTAGTGCTCTCATTACTACTGCATTTATTCTACTTTCATATTTTTTTCTGCCACACTCAGCTTTCACTTCCGTAAATGAATGTTGGAACTAACACTGCTCTATATACAGCCAGACGAGCTTTCCTAGAGATTGACGCCCCATCCATCAAGTTACCAGCATTAACTCACCTTTCACACTTTCCATCACTAGTAAACATCGGTCCCAAATATACACTCATTCATTTGCTCCTGTTTGTCGCCATCAATCGGGATACATACTTGTCATGCTCTTTTCCTTTTCAAACACCATAACTTTATCTTCTTTGAGTTTACTTTCATTCCCTTTCTTTCCAAAGCTTCATTCATAATAGTCACCATCGCTTGTAAATCTTTAGCCGACGATGCAAGTAATACTTGATCATCGGCGTAAAAAAGGCATTTGGTGGCGAGTAATTACTCATTCATTCTCAATCCACAATCGCTCTCTTTCAATTCCTTCAGACAATTATCCATGAATAAGTTGAACAGCCAAGGAGACGCTACACACCTCTGTCTGACACCCTTTTAGAATTAAACCATTCAGTGTGAGCTCCATTTATCTGACACAGGCACTGGAATCCTCATAGAGGGATTTTAATGCTTGTATCAAATCACTTCTAACCCCATGCAAAGATAATGCCGACCACAACTCATTCACCACTCACCACACCACTTTGTTATAGGCCTTTTTCAAATCTACGAATGCTCTGCAACGTTGTGTTGTGTGTGTACGGCAATGTTAATGGCAAAAAAATTCAGAATACTTATAATGTCAACCATAAATACATGACGAGAATAGAAATTGAAAAAAAAAGGAATTCTTAAGTATTTTGTTATTAAAAAACAATCTTGAGTGAGCATTAATTTTAAAAAAACGAGTTAATTTTTGGTGAGAATTCTTAAAACGTGGTAAATTAACATATTCAAGTAAGAAGTAAATAAAACTTTTTTTGGGAAACCATAATACATACTAGCTGTGGCCGCGGCTCCGTTCGCGTGTACCGAAATGCCGTCGGTTAAGCGCACGCGCGAATCGTGCTGCCTCTCTCAAAAGATGGAAGACAAAATGTTTATTGTGGGTGATTTTTAAAGATAGATATATGTATATGCTATCCGTGACTTTTTTGAAGGTATTTTTACAGCATTATTTCTTTCATTTATCATCATTATCATTATTCATTTATTATATATACAGCATTAATTCGATATATCTCGTATGGTTTATTCAGCGAAAACCATTTAAGTGCTCCAGTCAAGTCTTTTTCAGAATTGTTTCCCTATTATCGTCTCTGCTTATTTTGTATGTTACTTTATCTTACAAAATATATCCTATAACCTGGTCAAATAATATAACTATGAATTAAAAAAGAACTATGTAATTCGGATGTGCTTTAAAAAGACATAAACGAACAGACAGAGACGTTGAGTTTTATAATATGTATAGATTAGGATGATTTATTTTCGACTTTTTTTTGTATATATCGCAAAAAATATCCTGATAGTTACAGCCCTTAATATTAATTTTAAGTACTTTCCCTGAGCGTGAAAAGATTATCCATTTAAAAAACACGCAAGTAAAGTTATTTTTTTATTTCTATAACAGCCGCATTTTATCCGAGCCGAAGCCGAATCGGGCTTGATCGCGATTTACTCTAATAATACCCGTTTAATTTTGTACATGGGTCATTATGAATAGGCTATATGAACTGTCAATAATATGAGTAAAAGTATAATTACGGTAAATTAAAAGTAAAAACAAACGCATGCAAAGCGGCGGGCGCCCGCTAGTATCTACATATATCTAAATGAGATTATAAGTTTATCAACTGGTTGTTATAATTACCATAGAAAGAGTATCTGAATACAAGAAGCCAAATTTAATGGATTGCATTTAGGATACTTCCACAGATAATAATGAAACATCCCGAATTAATGGCTCTGTCATGTTATTGTTATTATTTTTCAAAATTGCCTCAAGAGGTAGTAGGAACTGATGTACCTATTGTTTGGAGACCTTTATTAAGTATTTATTTATTTCATTACGATAGTATACCATACTTAGGTCCATTACAAAAATAAAAAAACAATTTAAAGAACAGAGTACACAAGTCCTTTTAAGGCAATCTCAATATACACATTGTAGACATAAAAATATATAATATAAATATCAGTATGTACCAGGTATCAGGTTTACATGGGCTAAGTTTCTTAAGTCCATGTCTATCTATATGCGCCGCGCCTATTTTGCATAGAAAAAAGTATTTGTACATTTATTCCTTAATAACTCTCAAAGGGTTGGAACAAATTAAATGAAATTTGGCATAGAGGTACATTATGCTAAGGAAATGACCATAGGATTTTAACCTACATAGAAAAAAACCCCACCAAGGCGAGGCGACAGCATCTAGCATCCATACTAATATAATAAAACTAAGCAGTTATTTTTTTTGTTTAAACGCACTAGTCCCTTAAAAATCAATCGGATTTGAACAAATATTTTTGTATATCATAGCCAGATTCATGAGGAATGGTACAGGCTACATAACTTCACGCATGACTCTAAGGAGCGAAGTAGTAACTGTGAACGTCAAGCAATCTGACAATCTACAGGCATGTACAAGAAGTGGAACAATGATAGGGCTACACAGGTGCATTGGAGGTGGCGCTGTTAAGTGTTTGTTGAATAAATTTAACACAGGTGAAATCATGGGGCACCATTAGTATTATATAAAATAAGTACAAATAATCTCAGTTAATAAATAATCCGTTTAAGTTACATCCGTAAATTAATATTAGGTATATTGCATATACACACTTCTTATAGCTATTAGACTAATGTTGGCCATCATTTCACTAAATGTGAAAAACCTATGTGACTGAAGACAAAGTCTAAATAGCAAACAGGTTCTCAAATGCATCTTGTCAAAGACATAAGTTAGTCTTTACATAGCAACACTTATTTTATATGTTTTCATGTTGTTGACAATCTCTCTCTATTACAATTACCAATGGCTGTGCATACATAACTTTAATAAATAAGTGATTAACAAATACAACTGTCTATATACAATGGTTTCCCATAACATCCTGCCTGCTACACATCTTCATACTAATAGGCTAATGTTGGCCATAGTTTAACCTAATGTGAAGTACCTATGTGACTGAAGATGAAGAATGCAGACAGCAGACAAGTTCTCAAATAGATCTTCATAGACTGACTGACAAGTGCTACAAGATGTCTCATCCTTTGGTATCATCACAATATTTTCCTCAATAGAAACTACAGGATAAATGATGGATTTGAAGTCTGGTCAGTACACAGGAATCTTAGAAAACCACCAGTGTACCACTATTTTATTCTAGTTAGTATTTTTTATATTTATTATGCTTATAAATTACTATCAGTTACATTATCCAACTGGTATAGGTTATTTTTAATAAATCTTAACTTTACAGAAAATCAATACTTTGGCCAGATGAGTCTGATGTAATCAACTCGTAACATTAGCAATAATTAAGTAATCATGGCTATGTCACAATAACTATGGCTTAGTAAAATTCAGTGAGGTTTGAATGAAATTTTTGAAATACAGTATATATGTAGTGGGTACCTACTTTATATATATATATATATATATCTTATTATTGGTGTAATTCCAATTAATAAAAGATACTTACTAAAATGATTATTCTACGTACAGAGAGAGCAATAACAAGTTGGTATTCTACCAATATAGAAAAATCACATTTAAAAATTCGTACATAATTTTTACACAATTTTTCTAAAAACTAAACCAACTTCAAAACCGTGACACAGTGTTGCCAGATGACGATGTTGACTCAAGTTGAAAGTATAGTGTTTTGGGCTCAAAAATACAGTACTTATGACCAAAATACTGTATTTATTACATCAAAATTACCAAGCTTTATACAATGCATACAAAAAGACATTGAAATGATTCGTTTTGTATTTATAATTTTCCCTTACTAAGCACTAAATTACTCATTATAGCTTAGTCCTATTACCCTCTTTTTTTTAAATTCCCTTATCACAAAGTTTTAGTTGATACAAAATTCACACACCATTATAATAACATTAGAATAATTATACTATTGCGTGCACACTATGATTTTTTTTGGATAATGCTATATAATATAATCTAAAGTACTATGTATGAATGGCGAATCTTCTACTCTAAACAAAAATTAAAAAAAAAACGCTTTCGTCATTTGCTAATATGTAAAAGTAACTTTCATTTTGTTCTGAATAGATGAATTTTCGGGTAGTTAAAACAAGGTGTTTTCCATACACTATCTTACTAAAAAAAACAGTGTAGAGTGTATAATTACAGTAAAATTACCGATCTATAATATAATGATCAGATAATATTGATGATGAGATAATATAACATAATTGATATAATGTAATGATCTACCGTCATTACAATGCATCTGGCAACATTGTCAAGGCATTATTAAACAATATGATATAAAGATGTTGTTATGTGAATAATCGATGTTTTAAAAACATAACTACAATGAATCGATGTTTATTAATAACTTTTTATATCAATATTTCATTTAAATTGAAGAATTAAAGTATGTAGTGCTCTCTGTTTTAAGGTTGTCTAATTCTGCAAAAGAAGGTTGTATTAATATTTATATTAGTAATAGATTGGGATGGAATTACAATAAATGGCACCACTATTCAGTTAATTTAATTGTATAACCGAGAGATAAAATCACAGAAATAATTTAAATCTAAACAGTGTGACGAACTGTGTGACCATAATAAGTGGCAGGTTCCTGAAATTTATCCGCTTATATCAATAGACAGATATTATCATAAAACGAAATCCATTTTATAGCTATTCATAAAGCATAGATAAAGATTATCTAACTAGACCACTGGCGCAACGGTAGCGCGTCTAACTCCAGATCAATAGTGTGAACTGCAGGACAAATTTGAAAATTGACATTTCGAACGCACATTGCGGTCCGTGGAGACACATCCAGGACCACTCCTGTCTGAGGGCCGGCTGTATAAAAACACAATGGTCCACATTACGTCTCGGCGTCGGTACCCACCTATATAAAATACTTAGAGTTATTTTGGTATCTGTCATTTTGATAGATGATATTAGCGTTAGAGGGTCGATTATTTAAATTACTGCTGAATTAAGATAGTAAGATACTTAAGTAACTAAGAAAAAAACACACACAAGAATGACACAATAGTCATTCCAGTGTCAAAGTAACTCCAGTATTCCTATGTACCTATAGTTATTAGTGGAAGTACTTCAAAAGATAAAAAGAATAAGACTGAGTTACTTGTAGCAGCTAATAATTTGTTCACAAAATCAAACCCTTATACCCAATATATAAAACTAAACGATACCAAGCACAAAATAATGTCAGCGCCAAATCGTATCAATATAAAAAAGTAACCATGAAAACATTTCATTTTGTTGATGTATCAACTGTAAGTCAAAAAGTGACTTCTCAGTTATGTAACGATAAGATAGACTGTTATATAAGTCATACATTGTAAAATGTCTACTTAAAAATATTACTTGACAGTTATGTGAAGGTTGTTATCGGTACGTTAGTTGTACGAAAAACAATAACACTTACTTTACGTAACAGTTTGATATTAATGTTACATCAAATGAACAAATGTACTAAAAATGTAATTGCCCTTACATGATATTAAAATCATTTTTTTCACATCAGTATGATGTGCTGGAGAATGACAAAACTTTGAGATAAATAAACTTATCAGTTTTATGATATGTAAATATGAAAATGTTTTGGACCTGCATATGACTTGTGTGTGATGTCAAGATGAGGTAACGTGTTCACTTGGTTAATATTTACAACGTTGACTTAGCAGTAATTTCAAAAATATACCATCTATTGTATTTTATATTAATTTCTTCTAAGGCATTATATTTCAGAGTCTGTGTCTTGTAACATTAAGTATCTAAGATTAACGTCTTCATTGTTCATTATTTGTTACAGTCATAAGAATAACTTATTCTACATATATGTATAAAACCTGTTTTGGATCTTCTTGTGCAGAATTTTTAACTAAGCAATTATAATATTTTTATCAATATTTTTGTTTACAAACAGTATTTATAAGCAGGAATCTGGCTTTTAATAAACACAAATTTGATTACAAAAAAAAACATTAATTCAAGATTCCTAATATTATTGGCAATCAGTTATTTTATTTCACACACGCACTTTATGATACCTTAAATACGTATATCCTGATAGTTTTTTCTCGCATAAAACAGTTGAAAAAAATTCGATGTTACAATACATTGACGATTCGATACATTGATGTTTTCTTGGAAATTATTTTACTTATTATTATATGCATCTCTAACTGAAGCTCATCACTACATCACTGGTTTTGACATTGGCTTGTCAAACTGACAAACGAATTGACTTTTGCATTTTGGATAGAAAATGTCATTTCAGAAAATTCAGAATTCTGCGCTTTATTTATATGTACTCACTCTTTTGCTTTTACGAGAGAATTTGTCATGTTTTTATAGTTTATCTTTGCAAACAATCTAGTATAATGCCCGTTTCGAAGTAAAAATATTGAATAAAAATTTGTATGATTCTTCTTTTAATATGGCATCTGTAAGCAAAGTTTTGCGATGTTTAATAAATAGGAACGAAAACTTCTGTTGTTTGTGCTTAGATTTGATCAATGAAGAGAAGATTATCCGTATTGAAGACTACGTAATGGTCAATCTAAATGGCACTGAAACTATGTTATACATGTCAGATATATTACAGTGTGTTCTAGGACACGACGTGAGTAATCATACTTCTAACCATTTATTTCAATAGAAAATAATTATTGATTGAAGACTAAACCATAATATATGTATATAATTATACCTAGACAAGGCTCAACTTTAGTATTGCTACTGTCGTGTTCAGACTCCATATTTTTAAAACAGATTACTGTAATTATACTAAGGGCCGATTTTTCAATCAACAGATAACTTTATTTGAAGAATAATATTTAAAATTTTGAAAGGTTTTCCATACATTATCTGTTAAAATTATTTCTTGTATAAGAAATTATCTGACAATTATACAAATGAAAAATCTGCCCTAAGAGCTCTGCCTCATTAAGACGCCATGGCGTTGTCGCCAGCTACGTATCCAAGCAGTTAATATTGAAATATGAAAGTGTGGACTCGAGCTATGGCTCCCTATGTGGCGTCTGGATACTCCTGCGGCCTGGCGCCACTATTGTATTATGGTACACCTTTATTGTACATGTTTAAACTGCACCTCACTTACTCAGTCGCCATTTTGGACACTCGCTCAGACTTTAGCACAAGCTGATGACATAAACCAACTTATTATCTAGACACCATGGCAACTGGACATCGGTACTTTCGTGAACTGGTGAAGTCTACATTGCATCTTAATAAATATCACTTTTCGTAGTAAATGTAAATAAATATCTCACATTATACTTTATTTCTAAATTGGTCATATATTTTAAGGCAATCACAAACTTATTTGCATTGTGTCTAAAAATTATCTTTATCAGAAATTTTACAAAGCAAGTATATTTCTTCCAGGTTGGCAGTTATGTAACTTCATTTGATAATATTTGTGACAAATGTGCAAAAATCATAATAACAAGTTATACATTCATTCAGTCAAGTAAAAAAAATTTAGAATGCATGATTAATGGGCTCAATGCACTAACACAAAGTCTAGAACATACTACTAATGATCTACATGATAGTAAATCACTCTTCTTGTTTTTAAACTTAAAAAATTTCACTAATAAACAACTGTATGACTGTGTTCAGTTAACACATGATCCTCATGTAGTTTTGAAAAGATTTAAATCTATAGAGAATACAAAGAAATTGAAACCGAAAATAGAGTCTCAAATTCAATCAAAGAAAATAAAGAAGGAATATAAGAAAAAAGAAAAGAAATCAAAGCATTTGCTCTCAATACCTACTAGTAGCATGTTGTTTGATGAAAAGGATCAAATGATAATTAAATGCAAAGAGTGTCTTAACATCTATCCAACATTATGGAGTTTACGAAATCATTATATTCGAGTTCATGCACCAAAAATTTTTAAATGCAGTGAATGTTCAAGAAGTTATGGTTCACAAGGGTATTTAGATGCACATAAAAAAGAGAGCCACTGTGAGGTTATATGCAGTGAATGTGGGAAAAAATTCTATAATAGGCACACTTTGAAAATGCATGAAATGGGGCATTACCTTTCAATAATTTGTCCAGACTGTGGTAGAGTATACAAAAATAAGTCTACATTTAAAAAACACAAAGAAATTAATGTATGTGGCCAGAAAACCAGAGCCGATCCTTCCAAAGCAAAATATACATGTGATTATTGCAATAAAAAGTATACTCAAAAAATGTCTTTGAGGGTTCATATTCAATATGAGCACGGAAACTACAGAGCCCACATTTGCGAGTGGTGTGGCAAGAAATTTTGGGCCCAAAGTCGGCTAAAAGCCCACATAGTGAAGCATACAAAAGAGAAAAATTTCTCATGCAACCTATGTGGAGGAAAATTTGTTACAAAAGAATCTCTTCTATATCATACTCGAATACACACTGGAGAAAAACCTTATGAATGTCCACATTGCAATAGTAAATTTTTGTCAGCCTCTCGTAGATCACAGCATATAAAACATCACCACATTGGAGCAACTTTAGAATGTGATATTTGCTACCGTAAATTCAACTCAAGATCCTTCTTACAGAAACATAGAAAGATACATATGAAAGATGATAATAATTTAATTGAAGTAAATTCTAATGAAGTTAAAGTGGAATATGTCGTTAACAAACCTAAAAGCATTACAGAGAGTATACAAAATAAAAAAGTGGACGATACTTATCAAATTGATATGTCAGGTACACTGGTAAAAAACATTGAAAAAAGTGAAGAGTTTGTGAGTAGAGATGATTATACAGAAACAAATGGTGATGGTGAAATTTACATTGAAATGTGTGATAGTAATGACTATGTTATTGAATTTTCTGAATCAGTTATTTGAATAATAATACTCTTGGTCAATATATTTTTTTAGCCATTCAATAATATGTAAATTTGGAGAATTAAGTCTTAATATAAATTATTTGTGTAATGTACAGTAAAAGCTTATTATTTGTGGGGGATATGTTCAAAAATTATGCTTCAAGTACAGAAACTGTGAATGAGGAATGGTAATTTGTATAGGAATTTTGAGGATGTGTTCAAAGGGATAAAAAAAAATCAAAGCTTTTTAATACATAGTATTATTCATTATTACTATCTCGATGAAGAAAAGATTTAAAGAATTTAGTATTTTTTCTTATTGCAGCTTTTAAACCTCTATAAACTATCAAAAACGATCACGCATTTTTATTTTTACTTTAAGCGGCAACACAAGTTTTTTCCGTTTCAAAATTCATCTGTCTTTGATTCTACTCGACATTGCAAAACAAACCAGGAGAGATTATTCATTCAAAATTATTATAGTAGGCATTATGACTATAACACTGAAATACGGCACTGTTTTTGTTTTATATTGAAATAAATTTAAAATACTCAAAAAAGTAAACGTATATATATTAAAAGAAAAATTAACCACTTAAAAATGTACTAAATTTACCTATATTTTTAAAGTAGCAGCTCTCCACACTGTAATTTTTGCTCCAATATAATTTTGGTAATTATTGCTTTATTTTATTGACAACCCCACTCTTGGCAACGTCAACGTCAGATCAAGCAATATCGCGATTGAATAATTGGTACATTTAGTGATTTTCGCGGGATATTTTTGAAAAGTTTCTTTAGAAAATATTCTGGTAAGTAGATTTTTAAACTCGATATAGATAAATTTATTATATTCTTTGTAAAGTAGTTATGATATTTAATGTAAAAAAGGAATATTTGTTTTAGCAAAAATATGTACTCGGAAAATAGTTCCCTTTGTCTATCCTTAACTCCATATTGCGTATTATAGCAAGACAACCCGGGCCTAGTATTTCCAGACGTTGTGAAATACGTCTCCCGCCTCGTTACTGCGAATACGCGATGTAGGTTGTATATGGTTATTATTTGAATCTGGTGGTATACGCGTGTGTTGATGTTCTTTTCTTAATTTTGACAGAGAATAGGAAGAGCTCTAGCTATCGGGTCGCTTGTACTATTTTATAAATGTCTGTCGTTGTTTTCCAATTATTTCACAACTAATCGTAACTTTTGAAATGTGTAACAGTGTTCTGTTTAATAAACAATTATCTTTATCTGTCGAGTAAAATTATTTATCTGACTGAGCTAGCTTGACGAAAGTATTTATTTTTGTAACTTTTCTAATTTTGTTTTAAACGTTACTTAAAATTATGTTAGATCGTCTTCTTATAAAAAATAAGTTACTGAATATAATAATTGATGACGAAACGCTTCAAAACATCGTAGATAATCTATCGGATTTATCGGATATTGATCTGTCTGGAAATGACGATGTTTATAGCAATGGTCTAATAAGTCCAAAGATATTTTTATGATGTAAGCCTAGAAAAGAGAAGTTTGGAGTAAACTTTAGATTCTGTACTTGTAAATGAGAAAGAATACAAAACGAAACAACCTAATTCCTAACACCTACAAATTTTACAAGAGTCTACATTATATTCTGCGGAAATTGGTTTTGTAAGTAGTCCTCCATCTACTCTAAGGACATAATCATGTTAAAAATATGATAGGAGCGATTTTGACGTACCATATGAGGCTCCAAGGTTTACACCTCCCAGAAAAAGGGGACACTTACAAAAAGTGCCGATTTTGCAGCAGTAAAAATAAAAATACGACAACATCTTGTGCTGCACATGCAAAGTTGCATTAAGAATGCAAGAAATGCCCAAGAATATTAAAAAAAATCATTTGATCAGTAAATATTTTTTTCTTTATATTGTACCAATTTTTTATATATTTTTACGCATTCTGACCCTTCCCCTGAATTCAAAATAGTTACTCCTTACACATTCACCACCGTACATAACTACAACAGAGATTACGGACATACATAAATTCAAAAGTGAAGTTAGGGTACGGTACTAGTTTATTTTAATTTATGGTAGTAATCAGGCAAAGGAAAATAATTTCCCACCAGAAAAAAAGGTTCTTTTTTCAGTTTCAGCAAAATATTATTACATTTTAATAAATTACTATTAAACGTTACATCAAAACTATTTAAACTGTAAAACAAGTCGATTTTGTGTTCGGCCCGTTTAAAGGTTAAGAAAAACTTCCAACCGTAAACCAAACGTAACTTGTGGTAACTTCGACTGAAAGGCCCTGGAAACACTGCTCTGAGTGTCAAATCCCATGTTTAAAGCTAGTGTTGTAACATTGGTTTTTGGACAACTGATAGTATTAATTAATTTTTCTAAGTACTATCAATTTACTATTGATTGTTTTTGTAGTACTAATAGACTGAGTGTATCCGGTCAGGAGCGACAGTGAAAAAAAAGTCATCGCGTTCCGAGGGTTCACAGACTTGACGAGCTAAAAAGGAAAAAAAGTAATTCGCACAAATCCTCGAAATCACAAAATGCCCCGTATGATATATTGGAAATCAACAATCGATGGTTTAAATAACATGCGATTAATTGTCATTACTCACGACTATCGATTAATTGATAGTAAAATCTATGTTTTACAACACTACAAAACATCAAAGTTTAAAAACTGTCAAATATTATTTTGAAATCTGTTCCTAAACATATTTTTAAGTTTTATTTTATAAAATCATATTATTTTTTTAAATTATAAATAATATCATGACTTTCCTTGAAGACACATCGATAATATTAATTTCTCAGGTAAGTCATATACTTTCAAATACTGCAAAGTTATACACGTAGGTTATGATATCAGTTTTGTGGGTATAAAGTATTGCAATATTTCTGCAATTAAAATATATACATATAATATAGCTGTTGATTGTATTTATTTTATAAATATAATTGTTGATTGTGTTTTTTTTTCAATTATGTTCTATGATGATCTGTAATGAATTTCAAGTTAGTGTTATTATTTTAAAAGTAACTTAAATATACCCGTGTTAAATCTTCACGTGCCATAGTATAATTGCATCGTAATTCATAGTTATTGGTTTTTTAATTGATTTTTACATTACAATAATGTGGAAAATTTACACTTGTAGACAGTATTCTTTGTTGGAGGCTGGATATTCTTTGTGAAGCAACTGTTCCGCGACTATGAGGTACACCACACGCTTGTACAGCTGATCTTCTCTGTGACATTTGCACTTAGTTGTACTATGTTTGAATTGATAATTTTTGAAATCATTGGCTATTTGGATTCAAGGTATTATTTAAAACTTATTAAAGCTTATTTTTATTGATTTACCTTTATATTAAAAGCCCCTACAAACAGTGTCCAAATTATAAAATAAAAATCTCTTCATCTCATAAAAATTATGCAGACTTTGTATGAAAAACAAAAAAATTGGTAGAGGTAAAATTTATTATTTCCCAATAAAAATGGTATTTTCAGCCCAAACCAAACCTCCAGCAACTAAACCGTAACTTACATGTAATAAAAATAATAATTGAAGTAAAAAAAAATTTAATATTAACAATTTAATATGAAAAAAGTAAAAAGCATGTGAAAGACACTCTTGTAAGTCAACTCTCAAAAATCAACACTTAGATATAAAGTACAGACTCCTTATTAATTAAGTATTTTAAAATTTAGTTGTGTCCACAATATTCTTAAGATAGAACATTACATGTACACAAGAGTGTAGAGATACACATGAGTCACAAATACTGAGTATTGGCCAAAATTTGGCTGTAACCAAAACTGTATGAAACCGAGCCTTCGGTTATTCATTAAAATTGATTTTATTTTCCAGCTCTCGATACTTCCATTGGAATCTTGGTCTTTATTCATTGCTGTTTATGGTTATTGCTCTTATACCATTTTACATTGCATATTTCTGCATCAGCAATATCAGATTTGGTGAGTGCATAAATTTCACTTCAATTTTAATGTTATTCAAATAATGTAATGCAATAACAACAGAATAGTTGTGTTATGTCAAAATTATAAGTAGTATGTATGATATTGATAAACTCATAACACCATTTGATTGATCACCATGGAAGTTGATAGATGTAAGCGTTCTTTCAAGGAGGAGGTTTTCATGCTAACCCTGAATGGCATAGGCACCACTGTGATAGAGATATTGACAGTTAGATAGGGCAGAATAGCAGAATAACATCGTTTAAATATGTAAGCACATACAACAGCAGGCCGGCATGACAGCGGTGACCACCGATGGATTTCGATCCCTTGATGGTCGCCGTTGTGTTTGGATTGTAGTGGGCTTACCATCAGGTACAGTACAGTCAATGTGCTGAGCTATTATAAAAAAAAAAACACTTTTTTGCAGTTGGCATAGTAATCAAAGTGACCGAGAAAGATATCTTGAACATTAAGCTTAACTAGGTTATTTTGAAGTAAAATGCTTGATTAAATATACAAATGTTTCTCCATTTATATTTTTTTAGTGTCCCGAAATTCCATAAGACCATTGACAATATTTGTTTGGTTCATATATCTATACTTTTTTTGGAAGATTGGAGATCCCTTCCCGATACTCAGTCCAAAGCAGGTGAGTTTGCTTTTCTATATAAATTATCATTTATAAGCTTGATTTATGCTGAAAAAAAAGCTTGAGAATTTTATAGGAATGTTGGAAAATGGGAAGTTTTTAGATTGTTTATATATTTTTTTTCAGGGTATATTTTCGATAGAACAGGGAGTTTCGAGAATAGGGGTCATTGGAGTCACAGTGATGGCTTTGCTCTCTGGTTTTGGTGCAGTTAACTATCCATACACATCTATGGCAATTTTTATAAGGTTTGTTTATTTTACTTTTTCAGTGAGCAGTTGCAAAGTGTGAGTGTGTTTAGAAGAAAAGATAAGTCTATAAAAATAATAACAGCGAGGTATTCATTTTTTTCTTTCTCAAACATCTCTAAAGCTCATTGGGAATCTGCTTACGACACAGCTTGTATGTTGATCTTGTTTCATAGGAAGTTTCATTGCATCATTATATTTTGAAAATTTTAGTTGATACTTCAAGAAATCTATATTATAACTTACAAATATTAAAAGAATAGATGAAATCGTATACTTATGTTCAAGAGAAAAAAAAATACTTTTCAGGCCCGTTACTCAAGCAGATGTACTATCTATAGAGAAAAAACTACTCCAGACTATGGATATGATATTGGTTAAAAAGAAAAGGATAGCTTTAGCTGAGGCCAATAGTGCAGGAAGCAGACAACAATACAGCAATTTGTTGGACCAATCCAGTGTTAAGAATCGTGGGTTTTGGACAAATATATTATCGAGTGTCGGTAATATAGCCAATCCACTTGGTTATGGATCAGAAAGTAAGGGTACAACAAAAAAAGTTATTTTGTACTTAATAGTGAAGACTTTCGCAATTCAAAAAGAATCGAAAAGAAATATATTATAATTACATATATATATATATTATATACTAGCTGTGCTCCACGGTTTCACCCGCCTATAATTGAAAATAAATTGCTGTTTGATGATTTGTCTTTGATTGATGAAGTAAGTTTTGTTCGTGAGGATTATAATAAAGGATAAAATATTTTGGTTAACAGATATAACACAATTGCGTCAAGAGATCTCAGGGTTAGAAGAGCTCAGCAGACAGCTGTTCTTGGAAGCTCACGACGCGAGGTCAATGAGGGAGAAAATAGAATGGTCCAAAACATTCCAGGGGAAATACTTCAATTTTTTGGGCTATTTCTTCTCTTTGTATTGCATATGGAAGATATTTATCGTGAGTATTTATTTTAGGTAACTATAAATAGTAAGGAGCCAGGGACCTTCTGTCGGAGTAGATTGTTACCACAATACATATTGTGAACAAAGAATAATAGTGTTACGATCTGAGTAAAAATAGAAAAAATCACCATTCCCGAAATCTCAGGAATCGTCTAGAATGTGCCTGGAACATCGAGTATTTAGTCATAGACTCGAGGAAGCTATATTCATACATACAAAGCCTTATCGCCTGGACTGCGTCAACAAAGGTCTAAAAATTGGACGTTCCCCTTCTCTTTAAAAACGATGACGTAAGTTGTTTATAACATGTATTGTTTATAATATGTCTAGTGATTTCGCGATCGTCTCATTTGGGTATATAAGCGAGCTGTATGGCGAGCCACGACAGTTCTGTTTTCGAAAACGAAGTGAAAACAGTTAGGGTTATACCCCCAGTAGGTTTAGCGTATTACCATATTGGGACACATCATCATTTATTTATTGCGGCATAACGCTAAAAATCTATATAAAAAAGCAAAAACGATGATAGTTCTATATCTGCGGATGCCAGAGTCAGTGAATTACTGTCGGCAGTTCAGAAAATATATTGATAATAATGGTTGCTTGCTTGACGAGAAACACTGGAAGGCTGGCTACATTGTTTTTGTACATCTAAGGTGGCAAAGTGATGGTTCGTGGTTGCCGTAGCTTATGTATGCTTGTAACACCAAAGGCTAGCGCGTTGCCGAACTTGAACACCCCCTTCCACAAGGAGTCCTGGAAACCCTACTAACTGCGGAAACACAACTCAGGTTATTTGGCTGCGATTTTCTGTATTTCATCAGTCGGGCTGCTCCAAGTGCCTTACCTTTCTTTTTGAATCCATCAGCTTGAATAATATACATCGATTCTTTACGATTATAGTCGACAATCAACATAGTTTTCGATCGAGTGGGTAAAAAGGATCCGGTGACCCGAGGTCTTGAAATCGTGGTGCACTGGCTCGGACTGAACATAGACGTCGCGTTCTGGTCTCAGCACGTTTCCTTCATCCTCGTCGGGTGTATCGTACTCACCAGTATAAGAGGACTGTTGCTGACTTTGACCAAGGTTAGTTTTAGGTGATAGTTTCGACTTCGGAAGCAACATTGCTATACTTATTTCCTTCCACAAAGTAGGAGCACTGTTACTACTGTTATTGAATACTGTCTGAATAGTGATTGACCATGGCCAGAATTATAGTCCTCTTCAAACTTATGGAGATGACTATTGGTTGACCACTGATCATCAGTTGGACTGAATGTTGCCACTAGCGTTTCATAAAGACAAACGGCATGTATGATTTCAACAGTTTGAATTTATTATTTTCTTTGTTATGTACTGAAAAAAAAATGTGTGCAGCACTGGAACATTCAGAAAAAAACATGTTCTTTAAAAATCCTTTTTAAATGTCTTAAATCGGCGGGATTCGAACTATCGACGACTCGTGCGTACTGCGTATGAAGTCTGGTCGTGTCACACCACAAAGCCAATCCAACAATCATCACATGAATCATCACAATCATGAAAATCAGGACTTGCATTTACCGTGCATAATGTAAATGTGTTCTATTTCATTCTATCGTACGCTAAATCCTATAGATGTATATGGTTGTCTCTTTTTATTGTCGCTTTTTCGTTTCATCGAGTTTCAAATCGCAACGGTACTAAAGACTGACTGACTAAAAACTGACTGATTACAGATTTATTAATATAGATAAATATCTGTTGTTTTCAGTTCTTCTACAAGATCTCCTCGTCGAAATCATCGAACATTATCGTACTCATTTTAGCTCAAATAATGGGAATGTACTTCTGTTCTTCCGTCCTGCTTATGCGTATGAATATGCCTCCAGAATATAGGATAATCATCACCCAAGTTTTGGGTGATTTGCAATTCAACTTCTATCACAGGTGGTTCGATGTTATTTTCTTGGTGAGCGCTTTGACTAGTATATTTACACTTTATTTAGCACATAAGCAGCCTTCGGTTAGTTAGGATTCATTTGTGCATTATATTATCTGAAGTGCGTTTTTAGTCCCACGGAATGAGTTGACAATCACTAATGTCAAAGTTGAAAATAATGTTACCACATTCATTTTTGTAGTGTTGGTGCTACCTTATATTTTACGTTTCGATTATTTGAATCGTAAGTTTTCAAAACTTATTGGAGGTTTTTATGTATTAATATTATTTGAAATTATATAATTATTCGCATATGATATAAATGTGATATCAAACCAAGGTAACGTGTTCACTGGGTTATATAATTAATTACGTATTCATACGATCTGAGTAAAAATATATAAAAAATCACTATTCAAGAAATGTCTGTATTTTTTTTTAAATGTACTCAAAACATCGAGTATTTATTCATATGTACTAAAAATACAATCGTTCACTCACACATTGAAAACTTATCACTTCGATTGCGTAATCCAATAACAACAATAATCTAAAAATATAACGGTTCTCTCTCGAAACAATGACGTAAAGTTCGAGGCATTTCTATTGATTTCGACCCTTCTTTTATTTTGATATATAAACGAGCTGTATTCCGAGCCAGGATAGGTCTGTTTTAGACAACGAAATGGAAACAAGCGATAAAGGACGAAATAAATCTGCAAGAGGACCATAGACAGAGATACTGTAAGTACTACCGCCGTATAGTAAAAACAGTATAGTGAGTTTGTTTGAATTTTGTTTCGCTGAGTACGAATAAATTATTTACGCGAAATACAACGGCATTTTCTTTAACCACGGACGTAACAATAATATAAAGGGTACATATGGCGAAATAATAATAATAAAAAAACGAATATGAAAGTACGCTTCAGTGCAGATGCGATTTATTTGACTAGGCCCTAGCAAAATTTTTAGGTGTTGCGAGATCTCAAAGTGGCTTCCCTCTAAATACAAAAATTCCCTCTAAATTAGTACTCCTAATGATATGCAGTCGCTTATCCATGGTTCTCGTGTCTGTCGTGTCGTGTCGTGTCTGTTCTGCTTGACATTGCAGATTTTCTGCTCATTGGCGTTAAGGAAATGCTGTCTATTCCGCTCCCACTACTCTTTCGCGCTCGACAGATGTTTATCCTCTAGCCCTGCTGATGTAAGCAGTGATGGCTAAGTGGTTGCGTGTACGGACTACGCTTCGTTTCGAATCCCTACAATGAGCCTGAGCTTTCGGTGAAGGAAAACATCGCGATGAAACCATAGAATGGTGGTAGGGCTTTTTCTAATGCCCGCCTGGCTAGCTACCACCCTCAACTTGAAAATCTGTCGTAAAGCACCAATAGGTGTGTTCCCGTTGCACTTGAGAGCCAGTCTTCTACTAGGCTTCGCGTGTTACCATCTTGAGTCACATCATCACTTAAGACCAGGTGAGGTTGTGGCCATAACGTTAAACCTACGTAACGATAAAAAAGGCGATAAACTGAAGTAAAATAGAAATAACAACAGTCAGTAATTTTGTTTCACAAATCTTATTTACACGGTTATGCTGCAAACAGTCTTAAAAAGATAACAAACTACCAACAATCAATTTAATGCAAAGTTTAGATTTCTACCGTTTGCGTTTGCATATTTTTAAATATAATATAATATTTTAAATATAATATAATAACAATAAGTATAACATCTCGTACGGCTTTATGATTAGTTCGGATTGGTGGAAATTACTAAAGTCTATTTCTAGGGCCGGTAGGAAAACTGACAATGACCTTTAAAGCCAGCTACAGGGGTAATCAACATTATTTGGTGTGGTTCTATAAAATAAAGTCTTATCAATCGTATCAATGTTGGAAAAACATATTAATTTATTATAATTATATACGTACATATTTATTTTCTGTGTCTAAAGAAGACCTTTTTAATTGAAAATTACCTAAGATAAATTGAACATTTAATAAAACCCCGACACAAGTAACCCGTTCATTGAGTTCAACCCATTCCAATGAATATCTCTGCTGTAAGTCGGTGAAGAGTTAGGTATCCTGCAGATTCCAGATGTTGATGCAGCATCAGTTGAATGTTGCCATGTCCTTCTAATATAATTGAAGAAATAGAATACCAAATTTCGACGTGATTAGACCTGTGATAGATGTTTACATCGATTCATCAACTAGAAACGAGCTGATAATCTTCAAAAAGCTGAACCAATTTTGATAAAAAATGTCTAGAAAACTTGCTTTCAAATTAAAAAAATCGGTTCATCCGTTTAAGAGCTACAGTGCCACAGGCAGACACACACACACTCATATAGTGGTCAAACTTGTAAAACCCCTTTTTGTTGCATCGGGGGTTAAAAACGTAGTTAGTGCAATCTCTAAGACCAATTTACATTTAATTCAATTCAATCAATAATTTTCACAGTCTTCTCTGACGACGAACACTATTCTTTATTTATATGGGTAGCTTCCTCGAGCGAAATGCTTAAACAAGTTTGTTATCTCTGAATGATCGCGTCGCTCATCCACCCGGTGTCACTAAACGCGTTCCCTAAGCGTTGGCTGTAAAGAAATGTAAGGTATCGATATACTATATCGATAGGTATCGCTTTCTGCCGATGTAAACAAATTACGATGTGTCATTGTCCGTTTTTGAGCCTGCGTTAGAAACGGATCTTATGTTAAAAATTCAACTAACTAGCAATACTTGAAATGTCACAACTCCGTGGGACTAAAAAACGCACTAAACGTTTATAATACAATTGTAAATATGTATTTTAAGCTGGTTGTTATTGTTAAAATGCAAAAGATTCTGTTTGGAATTCGTTTTGCTAAAAGACTATCTAGTTTGCTAGTCAACGCTTTAAAAATTTTGGTGTCTAATATTGTACTTTACAAATTTTGTTTTCGGTTAATGGCTTAATTCGGCACCCTGGATGTATAAATATTATTTAAAAAATAGAAATATGTCATAGAATACCAAAACTATAAAATACATCGAATTTATGCTTTTATATCGAGGAACATTCATATTAAAAGTTACTCAAAATTAATTATTAATTTGATTGTGACTGTACAGTTTCGATATTATTCCTGTAAATTCGCTGGTAAAGAAGTTAAACGTACACTTCTTATCCAATAAAATAAAGCTTCAGTAATTATCATTCCATTGGGAGGTTTAAAATCATTGCAAAACTATTAAAATTTATTCAAACATTGTACGGAATATTTTTTTCATACATGTAAGTAAAAAGTATATTGAAAAATACGTAAAACCATAGTGACAAGCTTACGTTTGTTTGTGACAAAAGGTTTTGAATGCTACCAAGTTTTAGAATATCGAGAATTGTATTTAATAAAATAATAATCAGTCTTAATTTAGGAGTACAGGGAGTGAAAACAAATATTCTTTTGAAGTTAAATGAATGGTGGTAAGGTATTTTTAGCTTGTCTTGTTAGTTTACACCCTCAAGTTGGAAATCTGTCGCCAAGCACCAATAGGTGTGTTTCGGCAGCCTTAGCGTGTTATCATTTTAGACCATATCGTCATTCTATTGCGGCCAAACGCTGCTTAACCTATGAATCATTTTAAAAATCTCTAAAGACAAAACTTTACATCCAAGGAATAAGAATTTTTATGTACTACGAAGATAGCAAACAAACTTACGGCCCGCCTGATGGTAAGCGGTTACCGTAGCCTATGGACGTTTGTAATAATACCATAGGTATCACTAGCGCTGTGCCGACCTTGAACCCCCTACCCAAAGGGCTATGGAAACCCAACTCACCGCAGGAACACAACAAAAGGTCATTTAGCTGCGATCTCCTGTAGGGTGGAGGTGTTCCACCAGTCGGGCTGCCTCAAGTAGAGAGAAATCTCAAAAGAAATTATCTGTGCCCTATCTCTTAAAATAAAAAAAAAAACTTGTAATAATGAAGACTGAAACTATATTTAAGGAAAAGTAAAAAGGCATTAACGTTATGTATTTAATTTATATTAATTTACAATAAACTATACAGTTATAAATGAAATTTTACATGGCAAGGCCACCTCGATTATAATAAAATGTAGATTTCAGATAAGAAAAAAAAAAACACGTAGAAATTTTAATAAAATATTTTCGTTCAACTTTAGTATTTTTATTAAATCTCTTTACATTATTTTCCATTACTAGAGAAGTGACAAATATCGATACATTTTTGGCATGAAGACAATTTTTAATTATAATTTCAATGTTATTATTAAATACGCTTCGATAATAATCGCTTATAAAAATTTCTTTTTTTAATCTTGAGCAATAAAAACGACTATTTTAAATATTGTTCAATAGTTTTTTTTTTTCAATAATTCAAAACATTTTGATCTAAAGCAAAGTATACATTTATTAAGACTGGTTTCGAATTATCATGTAGAAATAAATCCCAGTGTCTATAAAAACTCCAGACCCTTACAAGTTCACAAAGTCCTTTTATGATTAAATAAGTTAAGCAATTTAAACGCTGCCATTATTAACCGAGTTACAAACAATATTTACCCAAAAAAAAGCAAATTCACAATAAGCCAAGTTATTTTTTTAAGAATCTTATTGAAAAGGCTTTACTTGTATTTCTTTATATATATAAATAATTTACACACATTTTAAATCGATTCGGAAAAATATCAACAGTCAAAAAAATTTTTTGACAGCATTATATGAATTATTTGTTGAAACATGTTATTCTCCCATGAGGTCTTCGTATTGCTTCCTGAAGCAGTCTCCGACGGGGAAGAAGTCCCAGCACCGTTGCGTATACATGTTCCATACGAATGTTTCTTGACCTGCAAACAGTCAAATTATATCGATACACAATTTGACCTACATCCTAACACATTTAGCCATGATTATCAGATGAGCCATTAAGAAAATCTACCTCAAGATTATTTTTTAGATGCACCCGGGTGTAAGATAAAATTTTCCACCCCTATAGCCTATAGAGATATAACTAATGTTAATTGTAAAATTTTGTATTTCCCCGATACATTGCCCGCTTTTAAACAATGCAATGCTTTCTGATTAAATTACCTGAAAAAAGTTACGACATATGATATATGAATAAATATCTTGATAATGCTTTTACATTATAGATACATTTACATACATTATACATGACAGAGACATAACTTTAGTAATAGAATTTGCTACTCTTTAGCATGGCCTGATTTCGTTTTTTTCCCCACCCCTAGTAGGTTGCTGTGCATTTGTATCCAACTGAAATTCGCACACAAAAAAATATCGATACAAAATCTTACCGGTGTATTCCGTGTCAGGTTTATTTATGAGATGCATAAGGAAGAACATATAATTCGCTAAATTATGCTCCCTTTGGACGTGCGTGTCGAACCCGTGTGGTACCTGGGAACAGATCGAGGAGTCTTCGATATCGGCAAAAATAAAAACAGTAATCTATCGACTGTTTTTAACAATTTATTAAAGTGAAACTTTTATTCTATCGCTCCAAAAATTTTCATTCATCTATCGCATGTCGCATTACAGCTGGCCGTAGAGTAGGGTTTTTTTTTTCGAACTTACTATACTGTTAGCCTTAGGGGCCCTGGAGCCTTTACGGCTTTTACAGCTTTACCGGGCTTGGGGGCGAGCGCTTAGGGCACTCAGCCACGAAAGCTAAGCAACAACATCCGAGGGTGCCAAAGTGGCCGAACCTCGGCTCGGACTGTTGCACGTATGCAATTAAGTCGCGATCTGGAGTAGGGAACTGTGAGACTCGAAGTGAAGATGAAGTTATTATTTTATTTTTAAATTATCACTTTCTTCGTGCATCATAAAACCACACATTTTTTTTAATAGTATATTTAGTAGAACGGCAAAATGACTGCACTGTGCCTGGCGGTGAGCACAACACGACCCTAAAACAATGGCGACCGTGAAATATCCAATTAATTCATCGCTGGTCGTAAGTGTCATGCCGACTTGTAATATAGATCACTGCCACCCCGGAAATTAGTTTCACAAAATACCTTATCGAAGTAGTCTTTATTGATGCCGCATATGAAGCAATTGGACTCCATGTCTTCCTTCACCGATTCCAGTTGATCACGAAGCTCTCCGAAAGCGTCGATGATCAGACCTAGAACATCGATCAAACGCTGCTCACTTTTCCATAACTATTTGGTAATACAGACATAGCTCAGACTAAACGAATACATTCAGCCAACAGAAACCTCTCTGTGGTGTATGAAATCGAGAGAGAAAGGCGGGTGCGAGCCCCAGCTGTCATAGACTCGCTTGGGACACACCATTGTAGATTGACACATTTTATTATTTCAAGTATTTGGTTTGCCATTTGCCGGGAGCTCCCTTGCATTCAGTTTACCTTCGAAAAACTTTGTATTGTATTTTTTATTGCAGGAATTTGTTGAGTGTAGTCCTGGTTTTAATTTTTATTAACGAAGTGACTAAGACGAATTTTTAAATAATGTTTTCATTTTATTAAATAGAAATTTTAATATTTTTAACTATTTATCTTTATATAATACTTCTCAAAGATGTTTTTTTTTTGTGGCAACGCTATACCTCCCTTAATTCTTCATCTAACTTAATAAATGAAACATCGTTTTAAAGCTTATGTTTCTCGCTATTGACGAAAAATTGATAAATAGTTTAAAATTAATATTTTCGTAAAAACTAATTAATGGATATATATTTATTTATTAACAATCTGTTTGACTAATATGACAGCCGTTAGATTGTTCCAAATCTATAATGTCCGAAATATTCACACGCGTCAGTTAGAATTTTCTAATAGATAACGTAGTTACCCTGAAGGATAGCGAGCAGGATGATGATGATGAAGAAGAAGAAGGTGATGTCGAAGATGATCCGGTACACTTCGGAATCGTCTCCGTCTGGAGGCTCGATCTCGTCGCCGATGCCGCCGCCGGCGCGCACGCCCTTGTACAGGTTGAATACGAAGCACTACCAATACAAACAACAAATATTTAAAATCATGATCAAAACTACACTAATATTATTTTCCACTTTAATCACGAAATCTATTATCTATATCCAAAATTTAATTTTAAACCACTCTGTAGTTCAAGGGACAAAGAATTCGTTACGTAGAGTGGGAACTGTGAGGTCACATTTAAGGAGATGTGAGAAGACATTTTGAGGTCGTTTCGCCGCGTCATTTCCATTTTGTATAAATGATGACTCGGATAAGTTACGTTTTAGTTTAGTCAAGATTTATCAATTCCATTTAGAAATCGTATACGATTGGAAAGAGCTTTTTAACAGCAGTCTAGTGATACACATGAAACGTCCTATACAGTGAGGCGGTACCTGGAAAGTAATAACATAAAAACATCCGATCGGACACGTATTCACGTAAAACACAGCCCGACCCCGATTAAAAAAAAAACACTTTATAAGTCCAGCGTTCTACCACAATCTCAGCTGATGTTAAGCATAGCACACTGGCTCTCAAGTACAGCTGCCGGCGACAGATTTTCAACTTGAGGGTGGTAGATATAGTCGGCGAGCATTAGGAAAACGCTCAGGATCATTTTGTAGGCGACGCGGTGTCCTTACATGCTATTGCTGAGCAATCATTGCTTCATTCATATTGGGTGTTGAAAACTATCCTGAACGCATCGGGAGTTTTTGACGAGTTTTTGATATGTCATGTTCTGGTTTTAATTTTAATTTTTATATATACTAATATAATAAAGTTGAAGAGTTTATTTTTGTTTGTTTGTTTAAACGCGCAAATTTTTGCTTATTATAGTTTGATTATTGTGCACAAGTTTATTATCAAAAATAACTAGACAAACATGAATTTTAAGTTTCCACAACAACTCACTGGACAGTTTTAACAGGAGAACCACCATCTTGTTAAGGCTTTGAAGATCACTAAGACACTATAGTATAATTGTGTACAAACACATTGCCATTAAATAAGAAGAAGAAGGATATGGTAACATTTTGAATTTGGTAGCTGGCAGTATTTTACCGTAATATTCTTACAGTGCTGTTGAAACCAGACTCACCGTGAGCATGTCGTGGCAGTTCTTGTTCACTTCATCGTCTTCCTCCTGCACGTAGAACTTACGGAAAAAGTTGAACGCTATCACTGTGTATATATACACTATTATAGTGAGCAGCATCACCGTTAACACCAACTGGAATAAACCAAAATAGGTATAATACATGATTTATTTACTTTCGGTGTTTTTTTTAATGCTTTTGAAATAATATACATTGATAAATAAAAATTAGAGGAACACAAAAAAATGTCCTGTTGTAAGTCTGTACTGGCCACAAACATTTCAATTCTATTAAAAAAAGCTTTGTGCTTTTTTTTTAAATTTCATTATGCATCAAAGGCAATTAAAGTATTTATATATGAAGCCGATATTTTTTCTTAAAACAAACCTGCTTCCCGTTGTGCGTGACAGACTGCAATATAGTCCTCAGGGTCTTGAAACCGACGGCAACGTCCAGCAAGTGTGCGGCGAAGAAGAAGTTGTTGAAGTTCCCCATAACCGAGAACGCAAAGTACCACAACGAGTACAAAAACGAGTTGTCCGTGATCGTGACCCCGGCCTTCCATACTTGGTAGCGCCAGTCTATATTCATGATGCTGTGAAAACATTGTCTATCTTAGAATAAATTATTTTTTATCTGCTACTTACGGTGCTTTACGGTTTCATCCGTGTTAAATTCATTAGACCAACTTTCCATTGCGCTTCCGTTCTTGTTCTCACTTCACATCTTGCTACATTTTTTGATTGGTTACTGCTCCGCTCCTGTCGATTGTAGCGTGAAGTTCAACACAATATAAACTACAAACTCAACCTCAATGGAATAAGAGTTTTTAAAATCTAAATGGTAATTTCAGAGATAGCTGTTACAAACAATATATTCTCAGTGAACACAGGACCTATATTTGACATCATCCTCACATCATGTGGATAAAATTTATGTAAATATCAAAACATACATACATGTGATGTGAATATGATGTCAAACTGAGGTAATGTGTTCATTGGGTTGAGCTTTTAGTAGCAATAGCATTCTATTAGTATGGACTAGCAACCTCTTGACTCTTCGGAATAACATTTTACCATAATGACTAATTTGAAGTGACAATGTTATTGAAAATATTAATACGCTAAATGTAGAAAGTCACAGAGGATTAGCTTTCGTGTGCGACGTGGTATCTAGTACAACAATTTTCTCCTTCAAAGAAAATTATTCTTCACTACCATTCTTCACTTTACATAAGATCGCAGCTAAATAAACTTGTGTTTCTGCGGTGAGTATGGTTTCCACAGCTCTCTAGAGAAGGCGGATTCAAGGTCGGCAACGCGATACACCTCTGATGTTATAAGCGTCCATAGGCTACGGTTTTTTGCTAACTTAGTGTTATAAAAAAAGTCTTTGGAAGCAGCTTTCGAGCAGTACCTCTGAACCATAATAGAACAATACCGTGAACATCACAGTGAAATACATATACGCGTAGAGTTGTACATGTTGTGCAATTTCTTGTTTTGGCGCTGCAGAAGCAGCGTCGGCCCTGGGGAGCAGCGAGAGGTGCGGTCGCTTTAGGCGCCAGGTAGTAAGGGGCTCCAAAATGCCAAATGCGAAAAACAATTTCGAGCGGAAAATATAATTCTCAGGCCGCCTTTTGACAGGATGAAATTAAAATTGAATTAGAGAAAATCGCTGTGCAGAAGTATTTGCCAGTGTCAATATTTTTAAGCCTAACTTTGTAGTCTTTTGTAATCTTCAAAGTTGGGTCTAACAAGATGAAGTTTTTGTGGCAAAATAAAATGCATGTTTCTAGTAATTATTTAATCCAATTCACGTATGTACAATAACCGTAGGAAAATGCCACCAATGTTAAAATAAGGTTTAATACTCTAAATTAATTAATTTAAATAAAAACCACGACATGTCATATCAAAATCCCGCTAAAACCCCACGTATCCCCTCCTTACACACACACACGCATACACACATGTGCTACAAACAATCTTAATTCATAAATATATATAGTTACTTACTAATTGACCAGCCCCTTGCTGCCTTCGTCTTCTTGAGCGGAGAAAGAAGTTTTCTCCATACCGAGCATATTAGAGATTGAATCGAAGTCATACGTCTCCGAGTACTTTGCCCGGACCTTTTTCTTGACAAATTTGTCCCAATAATTCACCGGGAACGACCTAAATTTATTATAATTTTCTTATAATATATATTTAATTATTTCAGAAGATTCCCCTTTTTTGATATTTTCTCTAACCACAGACAAATATATTCTTCTTTCTAAATTAATTAAATTTTCCATCACTTTTTGATATAATGGCAACTCTGCCCTCTATATCATTGATAACGAGAGTTCTAATACAGCAATGATTTTACAAAACTACACAAAAAATAATCAAGGAACCTTAAAACACATGACCTTGGACATATTTCGTCCCCGAATCATGAAACCAAGAATCCTTTTAATTTCTTAATTAATAAATAGTATATTGGAGTTCTCGAATTTACGCTACCATACGATGTCTTGGTGGTCATTTGAATAAGGCAGTATTCCATAAATAATACCAAAAAAAGCTATCGAAAAAAGATACTATAATATGTTTTTATTTTCTATTAAATTACCTACCAGATTCTTATTGGAAAACTCTATATTAAAAGATGATAATTTGAAGAAATTTAAAGATTTAACTTTATCTGTGCTAACATTTTGTTGTGCAAGCTAGTCAAATTTATTGATAAATCAAATACATCTGTTAAATTAGTAGGTAAATAAACATGGACTAGTGATAAAAAATTAACAAACTCACTTCGCGGATATGACTAGTTTGTCCCAGTGACTTTTGAGATCGTCATCCTCCGGTTGCTCGGCTATGTAGAGTCCGTCGAATTCGAGTTTACGCGCTATTTCCTTCTCACGTTTGAAGATCGCTAGCGGTACCTGAGGTCAAGGAAATTTGCATCTTAACCCATTACTTCCCAAGCATCGAAAACATTGGAATTTTTTGATCAATTCTTTAAATTAAGTTCATAATACATTAAGAAAAAAGAATATGACAAAATAATAATAAAATATATACCTTCATCCGTGTTTCAGCCTGTCCTATAAATATGACAATGGGGTCATGTGATCAAAAATAATACAAGTTAACAATTATAAGAAAATCAGCTTTATTCGAAAATTATGTCCACAAACAGTCTTAAAAATAAAATATTATTATTAATTTCTTTAATTAATTATTAATATTATAAATTTTATATGATAAGGTATGAAACAATCACTGCAAAGTGTTTTTTCACATTTAGCACAAAAGGTTAGAGGTTTTTTCTTACAACATTGTCCTTGATAACGCCTCTGTTTGTCCCTCTTTGTCATATAGTGACTAACATTATCAAACCTAACAGGTTGTAAAAGAATTTCTGAAGAACGGGGTGTCGGTTTACTTGCCTTGCTTTCCGATTTTTTCATCCAAGCAAAACAAACCCTTCCTCAGAAATCTAGCAGAGGGATGGTCTCATCTTTATTTATCTGGTTGTAGATAATCCATGCATTCACAAGGGACATACATGTCTAAAACACGGATGACTAAAGGCCAAAACAATTTTTGCTCTCTAAAGCGGATTGGATATTTAGAAATCAGCTAATCATGTTTATCCACTCCTCCCATATTTTTATTATAATTATGAATAAGCCTTGGCTTTTTTTTTTTTTTTTTTTTTTTTTTCGAACTGACTACACTGTTAGCCTGAGGGGCCCTGGAGCCTTTACGGCTTTTACAGCTTTACCGGGCTTGGGGGCGAGCGCTTAGGGCACTCAGCCACGAAAGCTAAGCAACAACATCCGAGGGCGCCAAAGTGGCCGGACCTCGGCTCGGACTGTTGCGCGTATGCAATTAAGTCGCGATCTGACTAATTCCCTATCCGTAATTCGATCTAAACTAACTATACATATATACATGTTTCTGCCCCCTGGGAGGAGGGAAGGAACATGTGTATGTGTATTTAGTGGTCTGAAATTTTTGTCTACTCTAACTAGGCAAAAAAAGAAAAAAAAAGGTCCCTTACAGAACCTATGTACCTATGTGTGTTGTGCATGTATGTATAATGCAGTGTCATGTATGGCTGTGAAAGCTAGTGATTGTAGAGTCACTTGTATCGCGCGAGCGGCTGCTTGTCTCAAGGGCTCCATGCCGATGGATCGGACCTAGGCTTGAGTTGCCGCAGAGGAGGGCGGTCGTGGCGGGTGTGCGGGAATAAGCATTGGCTGATTCACGGCTACTTTGGCCTTTTCTTTCTTTGAGTACCTATTCGTTTTTACAAAAGGTTCAACAGAATCAAAATTAGTCAAAAGACAAACAACATTGTTGTCATGCCATTTCAAGCACAAAGTTTCATTATTTTAATCAAAACGATAATCGGAAAAACCTCTGTCTTTCTTTTCCATCTCTTGTTTGGTCATGATAAGACATTTTTTAGTCCTATTTTCTCTGACTGTCCCTGTAGCTCTGAACCCTTGAGATTTCAAATCAATCAACAATTGCATGCTGCTGAAAAAGTTATCGAAGTAGACTACAATATGTGCTCTGGGAGCTGTACAAACTTCAAGCAACTTCTTTACCACTGTTGCACCCAAGCCATCGTCACTACTAACAGAGGTTTGAGCATCCTTGCCTGTGTAATATATAGCCACATGTATACTTATAATCATACAGACAGGTATATTGTTTAAAATTAGATAAAGAACAAATATAAAATATTTTTACTTATCTATAATTTCTCAACCTTGTAATTCACTTTTTTTACTCTAGGTCGATAAATAATCACAATCGTTTCGTGTGACGAGATGTATTATGTTCGACGTAGACTAATCGACTAATGTAAACACAAGCAAGACCCGCAAAAAACAAAAAAATGACCAGTTTGAACCCTTTACTTAGCGTGACAGGATCGAACACACTTTCGCGGTAAATTGTACAGACAGGTTCCCGGTGTCATATTTATAGGACGGCTTATTTTGAATGTATATCACAAGTTCACAAATTATATTTTGTTTTTGTTTTTATATGTTTTATATTTGGTAGAGATCTAAGAATAAGTCTTATGTACTTTGAAGTAGGTAACATTTTTCTTTTACGGTATATACAATAGGAACTCAATGCTCTCCTTCAGTCAACAAAAATGATCAATTTTAAAAAATTACATTAAAATTACGTTAATATTTTTTACAGCGAAAAAAAATTATTTTATTAGAAAAATAGTGTAAAAATATGAATTTCATCAGAAATAATGAAAATAAAAGTCCTATTACGTAAAAAGAAATTTTGAAAATAGTGTCCTAAAAATATGACAGTGGGGAGGAATGGGTTAAACTAAAGCGAAACATGGATTATATTTACGGTGCTTATTCAATATTTGAAGCTGGCACTCACTTATTAGATGTACACAGCTTATTTTACAATTTTAAGAATTAATTACAGTATTCGTATATATCAACTGTGCAATATATCGGAGTACTTTTACTTAGGGTTGTTAAATATAATTATTTATTTATATTTAAAGTCTGGCTGGCCCGACAGATGTGTTGCCCTTTGCAATAATCAAAACGCGATCACAGCGCCACCTGTCCAATTTTTCTCTTTAAAAACCTTATTCGAACTATTACCAATATCTTAAAAAAGGATTATCATAATCGGCCGTGTCCCTCTCAAGTAATGCGCTTAGCAACGAACAGCATTCCATTTTTATTTCACCCTCTTATAATTTAAAAGAAATCGCTGATTGATGATTTATTATACTTAATTATAGACAATATTTTTATCGGAGGCCAAGTGACGCACAACTCACACGGCTCGTTCGCGCCACTACACCCATAGTCATAGACCCGAGCCGAGTGTTGGATTATTTTAATATAACATTATCTCCTACACTGTGCGTCCAAATAACATACTATAAAGGGTAAAGTTTATCTACATAAAATTGTCTTGATAATGAAGTAACTTCCGTTCTCAAGCATTAACAAATAGGCTATGCCTAATAATAATGCTCATAAGTCACTTTTCAATTTTCAATGGTTTGGCACGATGATATTTTTTCCAATACTAGTCCAGTTTCCAATACTAATACTAAATTATTGCCAAAATAAGAATAATAATAACATTAGTAATATGCATCACAAAGGATTAAAAATTAATGACTCACCTTAAGGTGATAGTATCCAATAAGAATAGCTAATGAGACGACAGAGTGCAGTACCGCTGCCACTTTTATCACGTGCTCCATGTAAAAGAAGTCCTCGTCTATGTGAACTACCTCTATGCTGTCGTCATCGTCCTCACCACTACCGCCTGAAGATAATAAATTATTTTTCATATTGTTAAGAACATTTTTGAAACAATGATGGCTCAGTGGTAGCGTAAATGGAGACAGCGTCGATGGACGCGTCGATGAAGGAAAACATCATGATGAACCCCAGCACGGTGGTAGGGTATCTTCTAATTTTAATCATTTAGGCCTCTATCAGAGTAGCGTTCGTCCAGCGTGCGCGTTCGTTCAACTCTTCATCAACGACACTTATAATAATTTAAACTTGGGCTATTGTTTGGTTGAAGATTGCGTTTGGAATATTTTGTCACATCAATTATTAATGATGGGTGATGCGAGTCTATTGGTAGTAGAGGATCATCTGTAGTAGATACGGCTACATCAGATAAGGGATAATAATTCATCAGGGTTTAAGGATACCTACGCATTAGCGATACTTCTGATGTTACAAGCGTCCATAAGCAAAGATAACCGCTTACGATCAGGCGGGCCAAACGCTTGTTTGGTTGTAACCTTAGTTGTATTTAAAAATATCCGTCACTCGATCTATTTGCCCAGTTATTGGACTTATATAGCTTGGTATAATAGAGTTCTTACCATCTCCACTGCCAGAACCCTGTCCAGACCCAGACCCTGCAATGATATCACCCAGACCGGAACCTTCAATTTTATCACCGTCCAAAGTCGACACCTGTAAGAATATTGACCATTCTACATATAAGCGTTGATAATTTGGGTACTAAATTATTACTCTACATAAATCTAGAATGTTTCAGTGAAGAAAAATATGGTGATGTAACCATAGCATTTTTTAAACATCTCTATAGATTTAGCGCTTAACCGCAATTTCACATGATGTGGCGTGACGATGTGGCCCAAGATGACAATACGCTAAGCCTAGTGGGGGAACTGGCTCTCAAGTGCAGTTGCCGGAACACATCTATAATCACTTGTCGACAGATCTTCAACTTGAGGGTTGGTAGCTAACCATCGATCATTAAAAAATGCACTACCCTCATGCCTTAGTCTCATGTCAAGTTGGAAATCTGCCACCAATCGATTTATTCCTGGTAGATATTTGAGAGCCAGTTCCTTTTCAGGCTTTTACCAACTCTCATAATATCTGTTAGAATGAGTGACGGTATTATGGGCAAACGCTTGACCGATGCTCCGAAACATGTAATTCAGGACCGAATTTACGATTTTTCCGAATCGTGGCAAAAATATGACATTGACCTTTCTTTCCTTCCACAACGTGAAATTTCTGGATGCGATGGGAATTCTCTTGCAAAGACATCACATAAACTACACACTCGTTCAAAAATGTGATATATTGAATATTTGAAGCAATGATGGATCAGTGGTAGCGTGTACAAACACGGCTTCAATCGACGTGAGTTCGAATCCCTACAATCAGTCTGAGCTTTCGGTGAAGGATAACATTGAGTTGAAACCAAAGTACGGTGGTAGGGCATTTTCTAATGCTCACATAGCTCCTGGCTCAGGTTAAACATCTGTCGTTAAGCACATATAGATGGCAGCTGCACTTGAGAGCTTGTTCCTTGTTCCCCTACTAGTTTTAGCGCGTTACTATCTTGGGCTACATCGTCACTTAACATCAGGTGGGATTGTGTTCAAAAATTAAAAAATAAATAATTAAAAGCGCTTTAATGAAAGAAGTTTATTATTCCCTCATTAATTTGACGTCCCCTTACATACCAACCGAGGCAGTTGGTTGGAGCCCCACCTAGATTCGGGGCTGATGAAATTTAAAAGTAAATATAAACGCATTTATAGAAACAGAAAAATTTAACATTACCTTATAAAACAGCAGAACGAAATTGATGCAGAACGCAAGAACCAGCGCGACGTATTTAAGGTTGTAGAAATTTCTCGCGAGGAACGATACAGCACGCCGGGTGTATTGCGACAGATCCACTTGAGATAGAGCTGATGATGATGCCGGACCTTGGACCGCCTATATATACATAAAATATATACTTACTGCTAGTTTTAGATAAAAACAAAAAAGGAAGAGAGAAAATTGTTTCAAAGGTAACAAAGATTATTTTGATATTATTTTCCATGTTATTTGTTACTGATTACAAAACTGCAACAGTGTTGCTAGGTTACAATGAAATACTTTCCTGGAAGTTATAGTAAAATAAAACAAGCAAGTCACGAGGCTAAAGTGGTGGCGGGTGGGGCACTTGACAAGACAAGAAGATGGACAATGGAGCAAAGAGATTTCGAACTGGTGGCCAATACAACTGCGAGACAATCGTCAGCCCGTTGGTCCGACGACATGACGATGCTGGTAGGTAAACTCTGGATGAGAGCCGCACAAGATGATAAGAGAGGTCAAGCAGAGGTCCTTTATTCAACGGTGGGTAAATGTTGGCTAAATTGCTGGATGGATCTTGTTAATTTAATCTACAAGACAAGTAAAATATGATTTATAGCTTCATATACCTTCTTGCTTTCAGCTTCGATGGCAGACATCGCAGCTTGCTGCACAGCTTGTGCTTCCATTCGCTCTTGAGCCTGCTTTTTAGCTTGTTCACCACTAGAAATTTAAATATGGCAATTAGAACAATCTTGGAAATTAATTTTTGTAAAGTATATAGGGATGACTTTTGTGTATTGGATTTTATTACCTACCGAAAACTGAATGATTCAATTTTTGTTCAACAAGTGAATATCTTCACGATTCCATTCTCCATTATTGAGGATATCGTCGTTGAACGTACGTGCATTCAAATTGACACCATCACAATAGAAAAATTGTTGAGGTTTTTGTTGGTGGTTGGGGTTCGATTTAATTGACGTTATGTACTTCATTTTTTCAACAACAAATTATATAGCGGTTAATATTACATAAACGTACCTACGTATTGACGCTGGAAATACTAATTGATTAACGTGCATTTGATAAGCTATTATATAAATATGAACGTAAAAGAAGTTTCACATACAATATTTTAAATAATAAATTACCTAAAGAACTAAAGATGTCTTCGGAAAGCGACCGAAAACACGATAAATAAAGTAATGAGGAATCAACTAAGTTAAAATAAATATATATAATTAAAAAATAAAAATGATTGATGAAATAATTTTCTGGCTATATAATATTCTTATTTTTGCTAATACAGGAAGCGGGGCCTAAAAATGCTTCATTAGTTAATTAAGCCTTTCCATTGTCGATATTATTTCCGATGAAATATTAATTAAAACTTCCTCAAAGTTCATAGTTAAAATTTTTATAAGGTAATAATTAAGAAATTAAGATAACTTACCCAAGCAAGTCTATAAGCGAAGGAGGGCGCTGCTCTTCAGAATGCTCTATACTATCGTCAAGGGAGACTTCCGCCTCCTCTCCTGACGATGGCGTCGATGTACTAGGCGATTCGTGCGGTTTTACTTGTATTCTGCAATATTAGATGAATTATAAACAGTTAACTTCAAGAGACAAATGTAATTACATACTATCATGTTACAGATCAAGAAAATACAGTAGAAATTAATTTTTGGGGACTGTGTTTCGCAGGTCCGGATTTAGGGGAGGGCAACATTGGCTTTAACCTCGGAACCCCAACACGACAAGGGTCTCCACTATATGAACTTTTTTATTATTATTTAATAACAAAAAATAATTAAAGTGCTGACAAAGATAATATTTTAGATTCACGAATTTTTGAACATTCTTAAAACATATTTAAATTTTATATTGATAATTATTCGGGGCCTCCAATACTACTTTGTCCCAGAGCCTACTGACCTTTAAATCTGGCCTTGGTGAATCGTAACTGTCAATTGTGAAAAACTTTATTATACACAAGATAAGCTAGCATATATAAAAATGGACAATGAACTTCACTTGAGCACAATAACCACGTAAAATTCCGCCAAAATTACACAATAACATAAGTTTACTTGACATTGGCGAAATGGCCTACATAAGCAGAAGACAAAGATATATATAAAAAAAACATAACTTTAGTTATTACAATAAAAACCACCACACGACAGATCAAAATCCCTCAAAAACTATTTAATTTGAAATAATTAATGAAATAGAATTTCAAAATTTAACTTATAAAGCAGTTCTCTATACTCACTGGCCATTGTCTTCTTTAGTAATATCTAAACCAAAGGCAGATACTTGCAACTGCCCGGTATCGTCTGCTGGTGGTAACGCTGGCAAGTGTCTTGGACCTGGTTTGAAAAATGAAATATTCAACTTTGTTTGTTTCAAATATAATGGCGCAATCTACTATGGAAGAGATTGCTTTGCGCCATTAAATTTATCAGTGTAGGTACAGGTAATAAAGTATTTCATTCATACCTTAATATTATATTCTTTCACTCACTCATACCTACAATTTGATATGCATTCATACATCCATTTGTCTATTAAAACAATCGAAGTCAACAAACCGATACGAACAAATATGGAATTTATTTTAGCGTTATGGTCACAATTTCACTTGATGTCAAAAAAATTACTTAGTGGGGGACTGGTTCTCAAGTGGGGCTGCCGAAAAACACCTATAGGTGCTTGGCGATAGATTTCCAAAAATGAGGATCAACTTGAAAATGCTATCATCCTATCACCATGCTATGGTTTCATCACTATATTTTCCTTCACCGAAAGTTCGGCCTCATTGTAAGTATTCGAACTGACATCATTGCTATCTATATCTTCTATTAATATTATAAAACTCAACGTCTCTCTTTTTGTCTCTCCGTTTAAATTCTTTGAAAACTACTTATCCGTCTTCCTCTACTCCTAATTCCGTCCAGCTTCACACTTAACATTGTTCTAACTATATGACTCTCATCCCTCCCATATCATGCTCATACCACGCTAACCATTTAGTTCTCAACTTCTCTGTCTCTTCATACTTCCTCGGAAATACTCATTCCTAATCTTATCCATTCATTCCATCTTAACTAACATTCGCATATCTACTACATGTAAACTTCTATTTAAAAAAAAACACATCGTATGGTTTTTATTTACCTGTAAATAGGTACCCATTTCTTGATTATAAACTATTCCCCTCCGTACAAGTTATATTTTTTTCTAATCCGCATATTAAATATTAACATTTTTGAATAATCGTAAAGAACATAACAAAATCAGTACGTTAAATGAGTAAAGAAAAAACAATCTGAGAGAACAGTAGAAAACAAAAACGGACAATAAAATCAGACAAAACATAGAAGCGCCAATCAATAACTGTTTTAGTGAAATAATTGTAACAGTTTTAAGTAAGAAAAAAACATTTTGTACTTAAACAAAGTAAGTATACAAAAGAGTTATGTGTTCTGTTAACTAGTTTTTGGGCGGTTTAGTGTGTGTGTTCTTTCCCCTTGTTAGTATTGTGTCTGGTCACTGCTTTATCACAAAGATGTTTAAAAAAAATATCAAAAGAAATGAATCCATTATGTAGCGTTTCGTTACTACTTGGAAAAATCTACGACTTTGTTTTATTTAATTACACGATTATTAAATTGATGTGTAAAATCAATGAAAATTTATTTTCGCATTAAATATAGAATAATACTAGCTTGTAAATGTCGCAGTGCAATGATGTCTCTTCCTAAGAGAAGGCGCAGGCTAAATCACCGCGCCAACTCACAAATTATTGGCGATTTTAAACGTCGAGAAATCAACAGTACTATATTTTTACTGATACTACAAGAACATTTCTCATTTCTCCTCACAATGTTTTCCTTCACCGTCAGCCGACAGTATTTACCAATTTGAGTTAATAAATGTTTGCGAATTCTGAAAAATTTCGTTGGTACGTGCCGTAGTTCGAGGCTGGAGAAACTAAACGTAAATTACAATAATATTAAGTGCAGTGACGAAACGCAACAATCGAAGCGGCACACGCGTCTACCTGTATGTGTGTCGCGGCTTACTTTGTTGGTTTGCGAGCAATCTGTGCCTTAACTGACCGATTTTCTCCTCTTCCGTGGGCTCGGGTGGAGTTTCTTCCATCTGCGGGCCACGCATCAGTCCGAGCAACACGCCGAATATGTACCTGACACATTAATAACAATTTATAGGGAACAATCTCACACATGACTTTGAAGTAAGCACATCTTCCCTAGTAATTAAGCAACCTTTGCACCAAACGTCCGAATTCCACAATTCCGATTCACCACACAAAAGTTCGCCAAGCGCGGGAATCAAACGGAAATTAAAGTTTTAGGCTCATTGATTGGTTTACTACGAATCCGCTATGAAACATGTTATTTTTGCCACGTTTTTTTAATAACACAACACAAGGTTATTTGGCTGCGATCTTCCGTAGGGTGGAAGGATATTCCACCAGTCGGGCTGCCCAAAGTAGAGAGAAATTTCCAAAGAAATTTATCTGTGCCCTACCTCTCTTAAATTATATACATCAAATTAATGTACTACATAATTTTAGATCTTGAAAATACCTACAAACAAGTCAGTAATAGTGATCTAAGGATCACCCACAATAAGCATTTTTGAAGCAGCACAATTCGCAAATGACAATTACAATTAACATAAGTCCGTCGAAGTGATGTTAAAGTAGATCTGTGTAATAACTTTAAGAAGAAAAAGAAATTCAGGTATTTATTTAAAAGTTATTACATAAAATGTATTTTTTTTTGTTTGTACAGCCTCGTAACATTATTATAAGTAATATGATATGATATGATTGATGATAGATAATATGCTGACAAAATTTTGTTTCAATTTTGTTTACTGAATAAAAACCTGATCAAACATGGCTGAAAACAGCACTATGATTTATGTGCGCATGAAGAGAGCCACTACTACAGACAAAATTTTTAATCACTGTAAAAAATATATTGTGTTAGGTTTGATTTTTTGCAATAAATAGTGCTTTTCAAGCAATATTTATTATAGAAATTACAAACACTTATTTGAATGTGTGAAGCATGCAACGCAAGTCAACGTTAGTAGACAGGGGAAAACTAAAGTAATTAGTGATGATTTCTTGATCAAGACGTCATTTATAGACCAAGTTAATTTACGATATAGCCTAAGTCAATATATCTGTTTATTATACTAACCTAGCTTTAAAAATTGGATCTTATTAACGAAGACGGCACAAACATTTATATTAATGAATTAATAATTATATAGTTCTGGTACAAATCAGACGAAACCAAAACTTAAGTTTCTTGCCCGATTTGTTTTTTCTTGGTTGGCCTTGATCTTACCTATTGATGGTGTTTTACCTATCAGATGCCTATTCACTCTTTGTTTGAAGACTCTAAAGTTATAAATAGGCGAGAATACAGACGCCGGGAGTGAATTCCGCTCCTCAGCCGTTCGCATAATGAACGACGAAGTGTAAAGGAATTTCTACCACACAAGAGTGTGCGGAATTAAATCTTGCAATTCTTGTCCACAGTCTACAAAGTGAAACACTGAAAGGCGAGCTACCTTACCTTACCTACATCAGTGCTTCAACAAGCCGACGAGCATAACTGATTAAGCCTATAGTATAGCATATACCATGTTTAGATATGTCTTTAATTAATGTATTACCTGTTTACTGGCTTAATCGGTTATATGATATAAAATATGAAAAATAAAATTACCAGTGACTGTGCATCAACGTGGTGCGGCGTGAAAATACAACACAAACCATTATTTGATTGTTCTGTGCTTCAACTAAATGTGTTGATATACAGGAGAGCGGGGTAAGAGCAGCTAGCGGGTAATGGAAGCTACTACAATGAAAGTACAAATCGCTTTGAGATGTCACAAACGATTTCTAGAGCCTTTGTTAATGCAACATAATCGCCGCCGAGCAGCGGACCGGCGCGCGTCTGGCGCTGACCAGATTATGTTACTTTTGTTAGTCATCGTTATAAGCTTTTCATCATTCAATTGTGTTTTTAGTTTAAAATGCAAATATTATAACGGACTCGTGAATCCTAATAATGGAGTTTCTTAATTCTATTTGTTTATTTATAAATCATTATTATAAACGTAAAAGTTTATATATAATATACACTGGCTCGGCAAAATGACTCTACAGCACTTGATTATTAGTACGGAACACAGATATTTCATAACCTGTTTTAAAAATTCTCTGGACCCAATTTTGAAATCCACGCAGACGAAGTATATAGCAACCACTTGCAAATATTGTATAAAAAAAGTATGTGAACACCTTACCTATATAATGTTATATCGCATAGGAACTCACCTGACAACGATGAAAACCCCATAACCTAAATAATAGAACAGGTAAAAGAACAACTTGAAGAATCCGATTACTAGTTCTGCTGGTGACATCTGCTGCATTTCCACGATCTTCGCTTTTATGTTAGACGGAGATAGAGACGAGAATGCTGCGGAGACGCCGTCTTTCACCGATTGCACACCACGACGGAAAGGATCCTTTCCAGCTCTGGAAATAATGGAATATTATTTCTTCATGTGTTTATGATTTCTTTTTAGTAGCACGGTAACAACGACGACAATCAAGAGATGGCAATCCATCACCAGTTTTTTATCGTTATAGGTTTAGCGTTTTGGCCACAACCTCACCTGAACTTAAGTGACGATGTTGCCCAAGATGGTAGCACGCTAAGCCCTAGTGGAAGATTGGGTCACAAGTGCAGCTGCCGGAACCAATTGGTGTTTGACCACAGATTTTCAACTTGAGAGTGGTAGCTAGCCAGGTGGGTATTAGGAAAAGCCCTACCATCAAGCTATGGTTTCATCACAATGTTTTCCTTCGCCGAAAGCTCAGGCTCATTGCAGGGATTCGAACTCACGTCGATCGACGCGAAGTCGTACACGCTACTACTGAGCCATCATTGATTCAAATCGTCAATATCATGCCGGCTTCCAAGCCTCTCGGTAGCTGGATATATGTTGGCTGATCCCGAAATGCGACATATCCAAAGAGAGCCACTGCGATGGGTTTATCGCCAAGTGCATTGTGGTCACGCCCCAGTCGGTCCTTACCACCTCGCTTGTTTACTGGACATATACTGACTGATCCCGAAATGCGACATGCTTAAACGTGTCACTATAGCGGGGTGTTACTCATGATCAAAGTTAATCGCGATGTGTCCTACGAACCAAACTAATATATTTCGCCGATACCTATTCGATGACTAGGACTTCGACATGTCCGCTATACGATAAAATCGAGAAACATCAACATCCATTAGGACAAGAGACGTTTTAATTTCACCACATACTGATTAAAAAAACAAAAAAACTGGTGAATTCAATTCACTTCACTAGGCGACTAGGCTTAGCATTAGGGTATTTATTTTATTTGGGCTAGTTAAGCCGCAATAAATTGATTTCCAGCAAGTCCAACTATTGACAGACAATTCAAAAACTTCCAGTTGTCAGAAACAAAACACATTGAAAAAATAATCAGATCAACACCACATTTGCTCTTTGCTCGTTTAAATGTCTCTTGATCAACTGATTAGAATTATTCAAGTTTATTGTTATAAAAATTAAACCCATCTAATAAACGTTTAGTTAAATAATAAGGCTCATTGTAACTAGGTATAACTTAAACAATGGAGAAAGTAATTAAATTTACCTCTCATCATCATCGTCTCCCATATACATATAACTCGCTTCTCGATTTTTCGTTCCACCAGCAGACTCTTCAGAAGCAGCCATCAGCCCCGACGCGTGGGTCATTTCAAATATAGCATCCTCGCAGAAGTTTACAAACGCTTCTAACTTCTCTTTGTCGCCACCCTCTGTTACTATACTGTAGAAGAAAGCTCGTTTCGATTCCTGAAATTATAACATAAATTTACTAGGTACATATTTACTATCCCAAAAGACATTTATCTTCACGTCATCTTTGAAAAGAAATTATTTATAACCAAAAAAATATACACAGAGAGTAACTTTTGCATTTTCCATCCTTTTTCTACTTGAACCCGTAAAGTTATTATGGTAAATTCACAATACCTTGATCTGTGGTTTCTCCCACTGCTCTATATTAGACTCCTTAATCTCGAAGTAAACTCGTTCGATGCGTTTTGACCCGCCCATTATCTCGATACGACCCAAGAATGGCTCAAAGTAGTTCAACACTGACCCTGCAGTCTCCAGGAACCGAGCTAGTCTGAATTTATATATTGAAATAATTAGTTTAAATATTGTTCTAACACTTCCACTCGTCAATAACTTGACCATAGTGCTACCTGTCGTATTTAGGGATAGCACAAAAACCGTCTCCTTCAAAAACAACTTAGATCTATCAATTTTTATGGTGATCGGTCAAACAGTGTTGGAGTTTATCAATCTCGTACATAATATTCATTTTATAGCAAATACTATTCCAAAATGACATAATATGTACTCATTCCGAAGTAATAAATACTTGATATACAGTAATGTGTGATGGTGGTGTTTTCACAGTTGAACCTTGCAAAGGCTCTACCACACTTACAGGCCGACCGCGGTAAGCGCAACCCTCCGGATGGTTTGCGGGATGCGGGACGACGGGTGTACACGGATATACGAGTAATACGGTATTGAGACGATACCCTACATCTTAAGAGCAATAGTTTATGCATGTTTTTGAAACTGGGACAGATATGTTATGATAAATAATACATTTAAAATACATAATATTTTTGTCTTTATTAAAATGCTAATCAAAACACTATATATAGAATGAAAATTTTGCGTGTTATCTTTACACGGAGTCGAAATGAAACTTAAATAATTGTATATTGTATGTTATTCAATTTAATTTAAAGATTCTATAGTTTTTTTAAATGCAGCGGTCGTAATTCCATTTTGGTAAAATAATCTCACGTGGAGCAGTCACAATAATAAAAACCGCGTAAGCCTATACCTCAAACCTTTGTTGCTGCCGGCGGCCGGCAACAGACTAGATTATTGGTCGGTATTGCTCCCCTCCCGCGTCCCCCTGACCATTACAATGGTCGCGTTACGGCGGTCAAGCTATACCGAGTACTTTTTCTACAACCCGGAAGAAAACGTGTAGTTCAAAATGGTCTAATTTTTCCTAGCATTCTTTAAAATATTTTTCTAGATGTTAACTACATATTATTGAATTTTATTATTTTTGAATATAGTTTTAGCCTTACGCAAAAAATGGACACACGCCTATAGATGCTTGGCAACAGATTTTGTGGTAGCTAGATAGTTAAGCATAAGAAAATACCATACCACTGGCTGCATTACGATGATTTCCTTCACCAAAGGTTCAGGTTTATTATAAAACTAGAGTCACTTTGATCGAAATTTTAGATCACTTTTAGATGTTTCGCATTAAATTTCCTCACCTAGGTTCGTTAGGCATGTGCTCAGAGAGATTCGTTAACAGAACGGCAAGATTGAAACCAATCTCCTTAGCCGGCTCGTGGAACCGGTCGCAGAATCCGACATAGTCAAGTTTTCCGTCGTGGTTCGTCTCGCAGCACGCCAAAAGGAACTCTATTTCTGCACTGTAATTATTAAATGTTTTAGTAATATATAAACAAACAGGAATACTTTAATTTATTCTTATGCAATGGATCTTAAAACCACACAGGCAAAACGTAACGTATTAACGTACAGGCAAAACCCAAGAGATTTTTCATAAAACATTTTATTGTGACACTCAAATGACGCTTAAATTTATTTCGATTAAAGTTGATTGAATGGTAAATTAAGTCCAGGAATAATGAGAAATATGATGGCAAAGATGACGTCTTAAGTTCAAACTGAAATACCATCTTAGAACAATGAATATTCGTAGTCCAAGAGATGCTTACGGCGTGTAACTTTTTTGTTGCTCCATCTTTTCTTTAAAGTCCTTGGGCAGCACCCAACCGTCGTTATTGGCGTCTATCTCTTGGAAGCTGGCGCTTGAAGTCAGATCCTTCAGCTTCAGGAACATGTCGAAGTATTTAAGGATAAGTTCCACGTTTGATGCCGATTCGACAAGGGTGTCGACCATCTGTTTACCGATTGTACCTGAAATAATATCGTTGCATTTTATTTTAACTAATTAGTGCCAGGCGTCTTTTTAAGAGCGTCCAGTCAATAGTAGGTAGTGAAAACTAGATAGTCAGTAGTAGATTAGTACAGGTCAATAGTAGATTAGTACGAGTCAATAGTATACAACTAGACAATAGTACGTAGTGAATAGTAAATTAATACAGGTCAATAGTAGCTAGTTAATTGTAGGAACGCGAGGTCAATTGTATGGTTAAATAATCACATAGCACTGCTGTGCGTGCTCTGCACTAACCTTATTTATGGATAAACAATTGGAAAGGGGAACTGATTAGAACGTAGTTGAAATTAAAAATCATTTAAGTTTAGGAATTGTTGAAGTTAGAGTTTAAACACCACGGGTCGTATAACTGTTTTATAGAGCTGATGGGGAAATTAAAAATAAAGAAAATTATCTTACCAAAAACGTCGTGGTCTTAAATGAAGTTGAACGAAATGGTGAATTCTTTAATCCCACGGAGTAAATATTTTACGTTTCCTACGCACTACTTTACCAATTATTAGAATCGTAAGTATTTCAATTACCGTTAACAACGTTCCCTTCAAGCATAGAGAGCATCATAGTGATCATGTCCTTCTGTAAATTGAGTAGTTCTTTGAGAAGGTCGACCTGAGAGGAGTGCTTCGACAGTTTATCTTGCATGTGAGAAAACAAGAATAAAAATCCACCGACTGCATCCCACAACCTGGAAATAGAATTCTTTGCATTATCAATGAAAATTGTCTTTGAAACTAAGCAACTTATCAACATTTAAATACTTTCAATATTACAAACTCCATTATAATATTCTAGAATGTGTTATCATAAGTTATACATGACAAAAAAATATAATTCATATGTTTTAACGTTTGAACGTCAACTGATGTTAAGTGATGGTGGCCCATGATGGTACCACACTAAGCCTGGTGGGAGGACTTAAGTGCAGTTGCCGAAACACACATATAGGTGTGTGGAGACAGATTTTCAACTTGAGGGTAGTAACAGCCAGGCGGGCATGAGAAACTGCCTTACCACCGTACTTTCGTTTAATCACGATGTTTTCCTTGACCGGAAAGCTCAGGCTCATTGCAGTGATTCGAACTCACGTCGATCGACGCCATGTCCGTACACACTAATTTGTAAGCCATAGTAAATCTAAATATTAAGCGGTCACTTGAACATAACATCATTTATATCCAAATTCAAATAGGACAATAGTTTTATATGAGGTTAGTTACATAATTTCTTCCCCATAAAGATTAAATTAATTGCCTCGCATTCCGGTTTATTTCTTTATTTATTTACTGGTTTCTTTATTTAATTATAGTCTTGGAACTTTGTATAGGAACTTCCCTTTCTTCCTTTCTTAACTTAGTAACTAGTTATCTTTGTTGAATACAATTACTGCCACTACACTACTACTACACTACACTTATCAATTGATTAATTTTAGAGTGACCTGTGATGATTCTCATATATAAAAATATTAATTGTGGTTCACTTATTAGAGAACTTTCCAGTGAGTTATGTTATTATTTTCAATCCACTTCACTTGTGCACAATAACCAAGCTTTATCATGCAAACTACACAAAATCACGAATTAAATCAAAGACCACTGATGAAAAATTCTCCTTTGTACACTTGTTGACGGAACTTGCATGAAGGATTCTGACATAGTAACATCAACCAACAATAGATGGAGCGCATTCGTTTCAACAAATAAGTATTTTTTCATATAGGTTTCGGTATTTTGGATGTAGTTTTTATGACTGAGTCAGAGGAAAGATATAGGCTACATATCATTACGCTTTAAAGCCCGTGGGAGGTTACAGGAACAATTAATTAAAATAAGGCACGTAGTTACCGGGGAATATCAGAAACATTTTAAAATGAACAAAGTCGCGGTCGACAACTAATTATGTATAAAAGTTACCTAGAGTGAGCCAGAGCCTGTTGGTTCTGAGTGCAGGGCCCCTGTATGACCTCAGTGAGCGTGTTGAACACTTGAGAAGCGACGCCGATCGCCTTGAAGAAATTCGCTTTACCCGCCGGGTCAATTAGTTCCTGCATATTTAAATAAGATTAATCTCTTCTGAAATCACCTGTTATTCTATTAAACGTGTATGATTCGGTATTTACACTCTTCAACCACCGAACATGGTCATACTGAGTCGAGTTTAAACAGTAGAAATGAAACAAAATCCTATGTAATTATATTACAACTAAATAATTCAATTTGAAAGTACAATTGGACACAACACATCCTATTTGTCGATCAATTTAATAAGATCACCAATAAATAGGATATTTTTTTCAATTCATATATTGTTTTTTTTTTTTTAATACAATTTGTTGTAACCTTGCTAGAGTAATGCCAGTAGAAGTCCATGATAGATTCCTGCAGACGGAGTAAGTAATCGACCGTGCAAATGACAACGTTCACTGTCGTCGTGTTACCGGCTTGCGTACGAAGGTAATTCTGCCACTCTACAAACGTTTAACATATATTAGTTATAAGTTACAGTTTTATTTAAGTTCTTGAACTTATTTATAGGAAAAAATAATGAGAGTGGATTGGAAAAGACTACAATATGAAGATGTTTTGTAAAAATGTTTTAACTATTGTGGTGAAGGTAGTCACACTAGATTAAATTACAAATGTTTAAATAAATATTTTTCTTTTTTCAGTCCATCCTTCTTGTAAATTAAAATAATTTTGAACCTCTAACACGAGTACTTATTTTAGCTTAATTTAGTATTGAAACAAAACTTTCAAAGCGCATAGAAGGAATTTTACTATCAAGGTTGTATACGCGTTAGATAGATGTCATGCATTTTCACATTAAAAAAGTGCCTTTTTAAATAGACCATACTGCTGATAATAAGTACCTAAGTTGTGGCCTTCACATGTAAGCTGTATAAATCTGAACAGAGCGCAAGTGAATTCCGCATCATGCATGTTCTTCTCGCCGGCGGCACCTTCAAGACCAACACCCAAACCTGGAATTTAATAGAATTAGCACCATAATACTCTTATTTCTGCTTTTATAGTACACTGTCAATTTGTACACAATTATTTATCTACGTTCCCATTCTATTAACCCACTTTTTTATTCTTTTCATATGTTTAACGTTTAGCAACAAATTCATCTGAATTTAAGTGACGATGTGGTCCATGATGGTTAGATGCTAAATCTAACGGAGGAAAAAGCTCTCCAGTGTAAATTCCAGAACACATTTGTATGTGCTTGGCGATAGATTTTAAACTTGAGGATAGTAGGTAGTCAGGCGGTTATTAGAAAATGGTTACATCACGATGTTTTCCTTCACCGATAGCCCATGCTCCTTGCAGGTATTTATTATGTATCACGTCGATCAACGCGATGTCCGTTCACGCTACCACTGAGCCATCATCGCATTATTCACATTTATCCACAGCTAAGTATAGGCCTACTATCGGAGACACAAAACCACAAGATCTTGCACGGCTCAAATTTAGAATTTCTCCAACACCCTCACTACATCGTCAAACCATCGAGTTGGTGGTCTGCCTAAAATTCAATTTCTATCTATGGGCCTTCACTTCGTAATCGCTTTTGTCCATAGTTCGTCTTCTCGTCTTGCCAAGTGCCCCACCCGCGTCACTTTGAACTCGTGACTCGTTTGTCAAAGTTTTCAACCTTTATTTTCCTCACGTGTATGGTCAATATGGTAATGACCATAATCATTTCGGTGGTTTCGTAAAAAATATTTAATAAGCAATTTTTTTTTATAAAAAATTCTATTTATAAAAGCCGAGTCTAAGCAAATGTGAAATTGGCTGCGTAGAATAAAATTAACAAAGTGCAAGACGGTGGAGGAGAGAGGTGAGTGAGTGATATCTAACTAAAAGAAGACATTATCCGTTATCTTTTTGTTCCGATATTGATAGTGAGTGACGTGCTCATTTTTTATTTTGATTTTTGATATATTGTTAGATTAATTCACAGAGTTATTCAAAGAGGAAAACTTTATTGCTATATTTTTTAAATTATACAGAGCTATGGTATACCTTCAGCTTTGGTGTTCCTCTCGAAAGCATCTAGATCGAGTACGGAGCAGGAGTTCATAAGACCAGCTATCGATGTAAAGAAGCCCACATCCTTCTTGTCTTTAAGGTGATTCAACATTCCCTGGTCAATCGGTTTCATTAATATATCTCACATATAAGTAGTAACTAGCGCTTTCCTATGTTGCGCTGTCTTATGTTGCGCTGTCCTATGTTGCGCTGTCCTATGTTGCGCTGTCCTATGTTGCGCTGTCTTATGTTGCGCTGTCCTATGTTGCGCTGTCCTATTTTGGGCTGTCCTATGTTGCGCTGTCTTATGTTGCGTTGTCCTATGTTGCGCTGTGTTAAATTTAATCGACCAACTCTCCACCGCGGCGCTAACATACCCGTGTGGCCTATCGTTGTTCACACTTCCCGTATTGCCTATAGCTTGCCATATTACTTGACGTTCACGGTTACTACTCCACTTCTTAGGTTCATATCATGAAGTTATATACCCCATAAACTTTCTCAATAAATAGGCTATAAAATGAAACCAGGAAATTTTCAATTCCGATTGCTAGTTCCAGAGATTAGCGCATTCAAACAAACAGACCAAAAAACAATCTCTTGAGATTTTAAATATTATCTAGTATACATTATTAAACTACGAATAATGTTTTATTAGTATTTTCGAGACTATCGTTTATTCATTTATGGTAATTGAAATATATATATAATTTCTGTTTTTATGTTTGTTCATTTGTAAGCGGCATTTGATCTAGTGGTTTAGATTGGCGTAATATCGATTCGATGCCCGCAGATTCGAACCCCAGCATGTATCTAACGAATTTTTCTGAATCGTGTACATATACTTATGCAAATTGGTAACACTATCGGCTGACGGTGAAGGAAAACATCGTAAGGAAACCCGCTTGGGGAATGTTCTTTTAGTACCACTGTATGTGAAATAATATAGAACTGTTGATTTCTCGGTGTTTGAAATCACTAATACGTTGTGGGCTGGCGTGGTGATTAAGCCCATACCTTCCCTTGGGAAGGGGTCTTTGCCCAGCAGTGGGACACTTAAAGGGTTTTATTATAATATAGTAATTGTTTTTTGGAAGTGCAACATTCAAAAACTAGACAACGACTTTAGTAAAGTTTTTGTAAAAAGCCTAAACTCAACTAATATTTTTTATTTAAAGAAATACCGTGAGAAAATATTTGAGGCTGTTGCTTACCATTTGTATATCAATGTTGCCGCCTCTCAATATCGAGATGCCTAATTGCAAGGTCTTCATGACCATGTCACTGGGGAGGCCCTTCGAAGCAGAGATATGTAATAGAACCATCTCGGCCACGCCCCGATCAGCTAAACGAGCTTGATGAAACAACAGTTTTTGTTTTTCCATCTCTTGTTCCTGAAGTAACAGAATTTATTATATTATCGAAGCGCATCCCAATTTTTACTACAACATTTATGAAGTTTTTTGCATAATCATAATCTACGATTGTTTATGGAACTGTATTTTTGGATTATTATAGCAAACGCTATTTGATAGTCCCTATTGATTTTTTGTCGTACCGACCAGTATTTCCAAGTATACATAGTTGAGGACAAAAACTAACTACGAGCAACAGTAAATAATTAAACGTCCACTCAGACCATAAAATCAGAATAATATAGAACGCGCGAGTGACGCCGCTGAAAGTAATACCAAATAGGAAAGGAATACCATGCCGTCTGCAGTGTTCGCTAGCCGCGGTAGGAAGCGAACGTTTTATGTTATATTAATATGTTTGTAAAGCTCTTTATAAAAATGAATTTTATTTATATTTATTTAATTTCATAAATAACATGAAAATATTTAAATTTTATTTGAAATATATTTATGTTTTGTCGGGATTTTTCGTCGATACTACCGCTACGTACACTGATAGCCTAACTCTGCTTCACATGTTTGTACTACGCGCACCGTCTATACCTATTAATATTCTTTTGGTCCGACTGAGTACGGTCACACATACCTTAAACATTTCCATTGTTTTCTGCTTGGAAACATAATTGAATCATTACAAAACAAAAGAGTAATGCACAAAAATATAAATAAATATATATATAATGGATTTCTCTATAATAATATAGGTAATTGAACATCTACAGATTTGGTACAGTACCCTTTTTTTGTCATCACCAATTTTTTATTTTGGTTATTTCTCTAGATATAATATAATATGTTTTATAAGTATCTTTAAATCTGTATTTATTATTTTTTCTTAGTAATGTACCTAAGTATTTTAATCACGTTGTAGTATTATTTTAATTCGTTCTGAAAATTTTAAACAAAGTTATAAATTTTCTTCATGCATATAATTACCTAATATGGAATTTTAGCATATATATCATTGAATAATTTGATTAAAATATTATCTTAAAATTACAGTTTTACAAGTAATTTGCGTAAATATTTTGTCTGTACTGTATCTGCAAAAATATAAGCGCTACTAAATTTCCTTATCATAAATACTCACATGAATACTAGCTCTACCTTCTTCTTCGCCCTCAGCTTCACCGGCACCCTCTTCTTCCTCACCACCACCTTCCTCTTCCTCTTCACCACAGGACCTTGTTATGATATCCGCGTAAGACATATATAGAGGATCCTCCTAAAAAAGTATCAATATTTAATTAAATGTAGGCACTACTCACTACATATTACTGATATCACAGAATCTGAAACATTATTTGGAGGTACTTATTTAAGATTACACAATTAGTGACAATTACATAAAAGTCATGTCAGTCATCACAAACATTTTTAATAATCATTGCGTTATAAGGGCACCCAGAGAGGTAAGTCACAGAGAAATTTCTTTGAAGCTTTCTCTTTACTTCGGGCAGCCCGACTGGTGGAATACCTCCACCCTACAGAAGATTGCAGTCAAATAACCTTGTGTTGTGGTCCTGCGGTGAGTAGGGTATATAGAGCTCCTTCCGGTAGGGGTGTTCAAGGTCGGCAACGTGCTTGTGATACCTATGGTATTACAAAAGCCCATAGGCTACGGTAGCCACTTAAAATCAGGTGGGCCGGGCCGTGTGCTTGTTTGCCACCTTTGTAGTATAAAAAATTTATCAACCTCACATTTAAAATCTGTTGCCAAGTACCTATAGGAGTATTCCGGCAGCTGCCAGGAGCCCGTCCTCCTCTAAGCTTAGCGTGTAAATATCTTAAGCCGCATCACCAATTAGCATCAGGTGAGATTGTAGCCAAACGCTACCCTTACCAAGTATTTAGAAAAAAAAACGTCTTTCAAGTGATATGACTGACATTGCCTACACATGCTTATTATTAATGTCTCTGTGAGTATTCAATATGGTGAATGTTTGAGAATATATTGCTTGACATCTTATTATATGATCAAGGCCATAGTACATCTACACTAATATTATAAAGTTCAAGAGGTTTTTGTTTGCCTTTTTATTTATTTAGACAAGTTAATATCCGGACATACATCAGATACGTTTTAAATTATTATTTTTTCCTATATATTGAGGAAGGTTATATAGGCTATATAGCTTCACGCCACGATCCTAAGGAGCGGAGTAGTAACGATAAAAGTCAAGCAATCTAGCAGCTGTAGGCAAGTTTATATAGAACAACGACGCGTGCGTTGGCGGTCTCGTGGTGGATATTTGGTTCAATAAATTTAAATAGGTAAAACCGGGGAGCACAGCTAGTTATAGTATAAAATGAAATAATAAACAGAGAAAAATATATAAAATAATTTAACATAATAATGATTATTAAAACGGTTTAACTACCATAATAATATGTAAATTATTTCGTTTTTTTTATCGTTATAGGCTTTGGCGTAGTGGCTACAATCTCATCCGATGTTGTAAAGTGACGATGTGGTCCAAGATGATAACACGCTAAACCTAGTGGAAGACTGGCTCTCAAGTGCAGCTGCCGGAACACACCTGTTGGTATTTGGCGACAGATTTTCAACTTGAGTGTGGTAGCTAGCCAGGTGGGCATTAGAAAAAGCCCTACCACCATGCTATGGTTTCTTCACGATTTTTTCCTTCACCGAAAGTTCAGGCTACCACTGAGCCATCATCGCTTCGTTGAAAAAGATTCATATAAATAGTGTTTAAACATCCCATGCTTTCGATATCCGTCATAAATTTCAAACTTTGTTATGTAAATGTTTGTATGTCATTTATTTTCTCCACGACGTTTATCTTTTTACAGAAATCAGGTTAAAAATTATTGTAACATTTTTATGAACGATATTTATTAGTTATTTCTCAAATGTTTTTTCCTTACTACGCTACATCTCCATTTATTCTTCACCTAAATTAACAGTTTGCACATCATTTTAAAGCCTATATTCCCCGTGACGAAACATGGAAAAATAGTTTAAAACTAATGTTTAAGTTCAAAATGATTACAAATCATTTTCATTACGATTGCCATCTGTTGATGCTAATGAAAATATATTTAAAGCCCATCTATTAACAATGTTTTTAACTAACATGACAGCTGTTAGATTGTTCACATTCAATAATGTGCGAAATATTCAAACAAGTCAGCTAATATTTATTAATCCGAATCTGAATAAGAGGGTGAAGATAAAAAAGAAATATACCTGTAAAGCGCCAGATCTCTCGGTCATGGCTCCTCTACAGAAAGTGGTGACCAACTGGGTCAGTGGATCAGGTTTCCCTTCTTCTACCACGACATCACTCTTCTTTAACTCTGCATCTTCGAACGATTGCTGAAATATTTACATGGCATTTGAAAGTTATCCATTTATGTAGGTAGGCTTAAGTTTATGTAAAGGTCTTTATGACTGTTATGAATGTTCCGCATTAGCTCTACCAGCTTTACAAGGCACAAGTTCGGCCTTGTATAGAATATTTGGGACTTTTGGGACATTATATAACGAAAACTCACAGTCAAATCTTCGATCATAACTTCTTGTCCAATGTTTTCTTCTTCCAACCAAAGTTCATAATACGTTCTAGCGAATATGTTGCACGCTCGATGCCTGTAATGTTTTAATAATTTAAGACGTAATTTTAACATTGGCTAAGCCCTTGAAAGTAGATATTAAGTTCCAAGCTTAAGTGTTAAGTGTGTCTTAAGTGTTAATCTTCTTTTTCAAATTTCACTGGATTTGACACACGTGCAGATCGTAAGTATAACTTCCACTGAAATGTCAATTTTTACATTATGTATCTGAGCTAACATCAGAAAGATATTCTACTATATTTCTTTATTCGTAACTAACCATAGGAGGAGTTAATCAATGTATTTAGATAAATAGTCTTAATATCAAACGGTTAGGTTAAAGTAAGTCATCGGAAAGTAGAACGTCTGCATTTAAATTATGACCCTAATACAGCGCTAATAAAGTTAATTTACAAAACTGCACTGTACCTGATGGGAAGCACAGTAGATACAATCCAAACACAACGGCGACCACCGAGAGATTGAAATCCATCGGTGGTCGTCACTGTTATGACGTAAAGCAAGGTTCTTGCAGCTGACTGACTAAATACGACAAACCAAAAGAGATTCACTATGGTGGGTTTATCCTTTTATCGCTATGTGCATGATGGCCTCGACCCATCCCGGTATTCTACCACTTGGCTTGATTATTGAATATACACCGGTTGACCTCGGAAGCGACACGCCTAAGCGTGCCACTATGAATGACGTCACGCCTGCTGGTGGTCACGTCCTAGTCAACCACGATTGTCGTGTTCAGAAATTCCTGACTTTTGGTCCTAATTTTATCACATATAATACAAACCGGCTTAGTTTATATAGATGAATGGATCGCAAGCAAGCGACGGCGGCGCGTTTCCTTGCCGCGCACAATACACGCTTCCAGTTGTCGGAGCGCTGTTTCGGTTTAGTCGCCTAGTTAGTCCATTGCAGCATGCACAATCGTTACGAATATCATGCACGTAGTTATAAAATATTAATCATTTTTCAAATAATATTGCTTTAGGCACATTATGAAAAAATTATGAGTGTTTTTTATACACGTAACAAAAAGTCTACACAATGAAGTTGCTTGGTAAAACTCTTGTTTCATAGTGAAGATAGTCACTCTTTGTAATTTTTTAAAATATTGTATCAGTGCCATCTAGAATTAAATTGCTAATGTTAAAATAAATTATGATGAATGCTCTTTGGTTGACTATGTAGTTCAAAACTGTAACGTTAGATGTCAATATAATATTTTAGATTATTGAGACTTTACTACATTTTTAAAATATGTTTTTATATATGTCTATAAACATATTGTTCATTTATAATTTATTAGGTGTTTACCCGTCCGCTGTAGTGGGCGTAAATAAAATTTTGGTATTAATTTAATTAATGTTTTATAGTAAATCGCATAATACCAAGTGCGAAAATATAACTTCTAACTTACTCACATCACGTACAAGTATCCTTTTTTCTTTTAATTCCTTACAGATATATTTCTCAAATTGACACGTAGGTAATATATTTTTTAAGTTTAATAAAAACAATGAAGTACTTTTCCTAAGAAATTAAAACAGCAGACTAGCTCCAAAATATGTGACTATTTGCAGTCGAAAACAACGTTAAAACATTACATATTAGTCGTAGTTATTTTAATTGCACAAAAAAACAGAAATCACACCAGTATTAAAAACAAATTGAACCTGGGCAAAGAATGGAGCGACGTTTGTCTGAAACACGCAATAACGGCGCGCTTACGCTGTATCGAGACTACAGACCGGTATACGTTCTTACTCATTTGTTGTGGGTGATCGATCTATATAATAATAAATGCTTAGAAACAATTTCAAAATACATTTTTGCAGGTCTGTAAAAGGGCTTTTAAAGGGTTTGTACCCTTTACAAGCAGGATGAACACTGTAGGTTTAACAATAGGGTTACTTTTCAGGGAACGGAATCCCATAGGCCGACCGCTGTAAGCATGACCCTCCGGATGGTTTGCGGGACGCGGGGCGGCACGCATATAGACGGTATTGAAACGATACACTATATCTTAAGATCAACAGTTTATGCATGTTATTGCAACTGAGAGAGATATGTTATGATAAATAATAGACTTAATATTCATTATATTGTTTCCTTTATTAAAATGCTAACCAAAAAACGACTATATTGAAAAAAAAAACTTCTATGGATTTAATAGTATATATTGATCATAAAATTGAATAAAAACGCGTTAAAGCATTATTTTTGATTGACTGTACAGTTTGGAACTGTATAGTTTGCGTCCGTAATTCCATCTTAGTAAAATAATCTCATCTGTTACAGTCAACAAAATAAAACCGCGTAGGCCCATACGTCAAACGTCTATTGCCACCGACGGCCGGCAACAGACTAGCTTATTGGTCGATCTTGCTCACCACAGACCATTGAGATGGTCGTAATACGACTGTTGAGCTAGAGAAAACATTTGATTTCCAATGCTATAGACTTACCATATGCAGTCCGAACAAAACTTTGCTCATAGCCACAATCCTTTCAACGGTGTCATCAATGATCTTCGCTTTGTTCTCAGATGCCTCCAGTGTGATATTGGTCTTGCTTTTGGACCCCAACTTGCTGTATAGGTAGTGCTGCCAAGACATTTCGTCTGCCGGATCTATCTTGTCCGGTAGTGTTAGTTGGGTCTTCGCGAATTCAGCTACGTCATGTTCGGACATTTTCTGGAACAAAATTAAGTTTGGGAGACTGGTACTTGGTTAGGGGAATGTTTTTTTTATACAACTAAAGTGGCAAACAAGCATATGAAGGAACACAAGACATTTTAGCTACGACTTTCTATAGGGCGGAGGCATAAAAAGAATTTAATAATATTATGCTCGTGAATAAAGGAAAAACTGTGAAGAATATTATATAACATAAATCAAATTTGAAAAAAAAAGAATAAATACTTAATTCACTTTTCTTCACGTTAACCAGCGGTACCTGTTTTTTTTTCAATTGTCTTTCCTTAACTCTTAGGACTATATCCGCGTAGTTATTTTCACGCATTTTATTTTTACTAACTAGCAATCATAAACCGAAATGGCGTCAGTAAAGTCATAAATTTTAAAAATGACGTAATCTTATATTGTCGTCATTATCATTTCAGCCGAAAGAAATTCACTGTAAGAGATACACCTCCCCTAAAGATCGCCAAAGTGACCGGACCACAACCTTCATCAGGTCATTTATAAATCTTAATTTATAAAAATCTTGTATACGTCAGTTAGAATTATATAACTTATGAACGACTCGACCGATTCAGTTCATATTCACAAAATATATTTGTTTAATCGAGACCAAGTTTTATAGGTATGTTAAGGTTCGATAGGTGGCGCTGTGTTCGATTCTCTGCAATGTTTAGAACAATGATGGCTCATGTACAGACTTCGCGTCGATCAACGTGAGTTCGAATCCCTGCAATGAGCCTGAGCTTTCGGTGAAGGAAAACATCGTGATGAAACCATAGCATGGTGGTAGGGCTTTTTGTATTATCAGCCTGGCTAGCTATCATCCACAAGTTAAAAATTTGTCGCCAAGCATCTATAGGTGTGTTCCGGCAGCAGCATTTGAGAGCCAGCATCCCCACTGGGCTTAGCGTGTCACATCTTGAACCACACCGTCACTTAACATCAGATAAGATTTGGCCAAACGCGAAAAATCTATAAAGAATGAAAAAAAAATAGAAAGAGAAATATCGACTTCCTTACCTTTAAGAATCTATCCTTACAGTGTTGTACTAACTCCTGCTCCCTCCCAGCAAACAAGTTCAGGCCAACAGGCAGCAGTCTCTTCAAACAGGCCACCATCAGCGACGCCTGGACCTCCTTGTCTTTATCGCGCTTCTTGTCACGATGCTTCTTCTTCTTCTACGAACACATGCGTGAGAGTTTAGTCATTAGAAATCAAATTTTAAATTACCAATGAATTTATAACATATAAGCTTTCATAGGAAAGCAAAAGCAGATTTTTTTGGAAAGATCAGAGTTGAGATAGGTGCGTGTTAGATTTAGAGAATTAGATAACTAACAAAATTATATTTAGAAGAAAACGCTGGTGATTTTTTCGACAAATACGGCAGTAAGGTTTTACGTACAAAAAAAACTATCGTCGGAGTTTTAAATTTTAGTTTACAATGTTTAATAATTACTATCTCAGAAAAAAACTCGTCTCTTTTCATTCCTGTGAAAAAGTCTGAAAAGAAGTTATCGATTTTTTTTTCGTCTTTGACGTTTTCAAATTTAGGTGCAGTTACCGGCTTTATTTTTTGGACTATTTTTGAGATGACATAATATATCAGAGCGCGAGTAAGACAAAAATACACATCGCACTTATTCCATAGCAATAAAGTTGATTACGATAAAAGTGGTGTTAGTGTAGTAGTAACCCTACTATCTAATATAGGAGCGACTTTAAGGCAATATAAGCGAAGCATACCTTGAAAGTAGATAAGCAGAAACATAGCAATTTGTGATCTACATGAAAATAATACATACTCGCACCTTGCCACCGCTTTGCGGTGTACCGTCGACGACGGCGGTGACGCGTCTTGTTGCCGTCGGCATTATAAGGACCTGAAACAATTTTACTTTCTTAAATAACATTATAAAAATGAGAGATAGGGCAACATGGGTGAAACCGCGGGGCACAACTAATAGTATAATAATCTAATAAGACAATACAATGTTTTGTGGTTGAGTTTTATTTAGGCATGGTTCTGGGGTGACAAAAAAACGTTAATAGTCGAAGCGAGCAACAATAGCAGTTTATTCAAAATAAAAACAACTTATTCAATTTAGGCCCTAAAAAGGCACTTATTAACGGTTACAACTAGAGATGTAACGATACATAATTTTGCCGATACGATATCGATTATTGTAGTATATAATCGGCGATACTGATACCGCCGCCAGCACCACGTGCGGCTCGCTCGCCTGCGTGGAGTGTTTTGACATCGTCGCTTTATGCGCATTTTAAATTGTTACATATCGGTTGATAAATAACACACCTATTGATGCTCGGCGACAGATTTTCAAATACACACAACAGATATTGTATAGAAATCAACAACATCTACAAAATAATAATAATAAAACACCGAGAAATCAACGGTTTTATATTTTCCCACATACAGTGATATACTGCAAGAAATAACAAATGTTTTCTTTCACCGTCAAGCGATATTGTTCCCAATTTGAATTAGTAAATGTACGCAAATTACGAAAAATTCGTTGGCACACGCCAGGGTTCGAAACTGTAGACATCGAATCGATATTCCGCCGATCTAAACCATTCGGCTATCACGACAATACCTGATGGTAAGCACATTACGACCCAATAACAACAATGACTACTGAGAGATCGGCGATCCATCGATAGTAGTCGCTGTTATATTGGCCTACAAGCTCACCAGCTGCATATACACTGGCTGTTCTCCATAAATATAGTGAATAATTAACTAACCATATTATCGATCTCGTTGGCGGAAATAAAGTTTTGCTCCTCTTTCAAAAAGTACTGACTCTTGGACCATATGTTGAATATCTCTGCCACGTGATTGTACAGTTCTTCGGCCTCTGTGAAGCAAAACCAACGGTTTTCATATATATACGTATATATAGTTGATATTCAGTCTCTTTCTAATAGCTAATTTGGATGCTAATTTCAACGGTGCAATTGCATTTTCTAATAATAGAAAAGAAGCCACAGGCAAATTTAGCAAATTTAGTGGCAATTAGAAACCCGAATTCTACTTTTATTTCGACATAACTATGTGGGCCTAGTCTAAGGGTGAAATCTATAGAGAGTACTCAGACTTATTGCAGACAGTCCAAAATTCTTTATAGATGTAAGCTTAGAAATACTAAGCTGTTGCTTGGATTTACCTGAGCAAAGTTCAAGTCATCGAATTCGAAGACTCACGGAAAACTGCGTATTATATGAATAAAATAATAGTATCTATGATATAATAGTGATGAAACAGTGTCTATAAATTCGAAGCCTAAGATTGCGCTGAGTAAATACTCAGCGAAGTTTGAGCTAAGCTAAGCTTGAGATAAAGCTGAGTTCGCACTATAGATTTCACCCAAATACTTTTAAAAATACAGTGACAGTTTTTGCCAGTCCACTCTTTAAGAAGTTCATTTCATACTATGCGGAATCAAAAATGGAGTATGTTGCTGACCTGGTATATTATTCCTGAGCCAGTGGTTTCTCTGTAGATCAACGTATTTGATAAGAAGCGGATAGAAGGAGTAGATGTCTCTCACTAACAGTTGCCAGTCTTCTTGTATCTGGGACTCTACTTGTGAAGTGTCGTCAGTCGATGACTGCAAAAAGAGCAAAAATATACATAAGGTTCATAAATCTAGATTTTAAAACACTTTTTGCTTATTTCATGTTATGTGGTGGCCCACAATTTTGTTATCTGGCTCAAGATATTACTCTAAACCTGGTCGCGAACTTGCTCGCATGTGCAGTTGCTGGAACACACCTATAAGTGCTTGACGGCAGATTTTCAACATGAGTATGGTAGCTAACCAGGTGGGCATTAAAAAATGCTGTAGTGTGTTTATTAAAAAAAGTGTTTCATCACGATGTTTTTCTTCACAAAAAACTCGGGCTTTTTTTATTTTGTGTTTTCTTTTTAACATTTAATAAAACAGCTATCAATAATTTTCTTTACGTATCTATAGGCTTGCTTGGATGCAAGTCATGCGAAAATATTTAATAAAACATACAATTTATACGCATAAGTTTGACTAAAGAACTAATTAAGGAAAATGACACGAAAATGGACTAATCGTGCAGTGAGTCTGTGCCTCAATTCATTCCGCCAAATAGATCAAATAATTGACAACCCAAAGGCCAGGTTATGGTTATAACTCATGGCGAAGTCTATGCATTAAATAAACTATTTAAACCAACCTTGATGAATCCTCTTAAACTCTCTTCCTTGTGGAACATATTGTCGGTCCTCTTCCTGACTCTCTCAGCTAAGGGTAGGAACGAGTCCCTAAGCAACTCCTCCGAGCTATTAATGATAATCTGTTGAGTATAAGTAGCTATGCGAGTCATCCAGGGTGCGCTCTCGTTACCAATATTCTTCTTAATCAGCTTCAAAACATTTTTCAGTACTTGATTCATGTGTTCAGCTGTCACCATGGTGACATGGTTTCTGTGAATGCAATTTAATTAACTTTAACTTTTTAACACACTTGCTAAAAAATAAATTTACGAAGCCTGTATACATTGTTCGAAAGTTAAAAATTACGCACCATAGAATGGGCGTGCGGTAAAATAAGTACTCTCTCCTAAGTACCTGTTTACCGCATACTCCGTTGTATAGCGCCGTGCGTATAATTTACGGATTTACTTAATTTATATAAAAAAATATATAAGATTCCACCAACGAGTTTTACATTACAAGAATAAATAAGCAGAATGATCGAACCTCCTTGGAAGCGTTTTTGATCAATACATTTGTCTCAGTTTAATATTAATGAGAAAATGAGACGAAAGATGCAGTTCTAATTTTCACCACACACACGTGACGCCATTTGCTAATGAGCGCCATTTTCATATTAGAAACATCAAAGATTATTGCGACTTTCCGACTGATATTTATAACGTACTCGTAATAGTGTGAAATTAATAATGTCCAGTCAGTCAGTTAAGCTTCCGAAGCAGCATATATCACTGAATTTCAATAAGTCTGTAATTTTACTATTAATTTCCAAAAGTAGTAATCTATCTCTTTAATTTCTTATTTCATATTTAAAATAATCGAATGAAAACATTTGCCTATTGTACTGTTTTCTCGCAAATGTGTTGAAAAACGTTTTATGACACGCATGCAGAAATTGAAAGTTAGATGCAGCATAAAGTGCTTTATAATAAGCACAGTACAATCTAAAAACGGTGGCGACCACCGAGAGATCTACAATACATAGCTATTTAACGCTGTCATGCCGACTTGCGTAAATAGATATTGGTCATGTATCGACTAATCCCGAAACGCGACGCGTACCTATAAGCGAATCACTGCTATGGTCTCATCACCATTTTTTTAAACAAGTTAGATTGGAAAAATCGTACAGTCCCACATGTTGGCAAACGGTTACCGTAGCCTATATATAAGACATAATACTAGCACGTTGCCCACCTTGAACCCTTTTCCCAAGGATCATTGGAAACCCTACTCACGGCAGGAATACAACAGAAGGTTATTTGACTGTGATCTTCTGAATAATAACTTCTATAATTCTAAATAACTCTCCCGTTATTTCACCACTCGCACTGCCCCAAGTAGGGAGAAATCCTTAAATAGATTTTTCTGTACCCTAACGCTCACTATGAGAAGAACATTAGAAATTCTTTTGCTAATAATGAATCTTTAGGCTAGGAGATTTTAAAGAACAATCCAAAAACTCACCCGGCAGTTGGGGTAACGTTGTCAGGTCCTTGAGCCCACCAGAATGGCAGATACGAGCACAGCAAAGGCAGAACGACGTCAATAATGTGTGGAGCCTCGTTGTAGGTTTTGTCTGATTCTACAAACTGATCGACTTCACCCAGGATAGTTTCCAATGTCGGCATTGATTGCTCCATTTTCGCCATTATATCTGTTCATTTGGAAAGTATTGGTGAAATTGTCCTAAACGACGTCGACGAAGTCGAGAACGCTATGAGACAATTTTACATATTTTTACCATAAGGTGGCTAAATCTATGCTCATATAATATATATCTTTATTTATATATTTTTGTTTGATTGTTTGTTTAAACACACTAATCTTTGAAACTTAAAGGAGGATTCGAAAAATTATTTTTGTATATGATAGCAATTTTCATGAGGAATAGTATAACTTCACGCTAAGACCCTAAGAAGCGGAGCAATAGCTGTGAACGTCAAGCAATCTGGTAACCTGTAGAATAGTTAGTGAAGTGGAACAAGGATAGCCCTATACGGGCGCGTTAGCAGCACGTTAGCGGCGCCATGGAGAGTTTGACTAATCTATTTAACACGCGTTAAACCGTGAGGCAAACGTGGAGTTTACGTTTAGTTATATAGTTAGAATTTATTATCAATATTTTAAGTATAAATATGATTGAAAATTGGCATAAAAGCAGCTTCGCCTCTGCTTTGGAATTACATTTATGTTTTATAGTGTACACGAATTCTTTTACCTTGTGCTTCCAGCGAATGATCAGCTATCCTGTTCAATAGCGAGAACTGATTATGTTTGTTGAGATGTGGTTCCAGGTATGCGACCGGGAATGTGGAACTGAATGCTCCTAGACACGATCCCTGCAATCAGATATATTATTAACAACCTTCAATTATTTTGAGGAGTTCCCTGGTGTATCTACGAAGATGACGGTCCATACCAATTAAAAAATTAAAAAAAAAAAATGTACTTGAAGACCATTGTGATCAGATTCGCCACTCAGTTAATTATTTTTGAACTCTATAATTTTGTAAGTTTTGATTTTTCTCATATGCACTAGATTTTGACCAAAGTTTTGAGATATTTTCTCGTTGACACCACAGCCGTAGCTCGTATCAATAAGCCAGGCCTTCACACTTACACGTATTAGCCCGTATCTTGAAAACTACTGAACCGATTTTGATGAAACTTGCACTGCTCCCTAAGTTGAAGTAAATGGTCGCAATGGTCTTCAAGTTGAAGCCAATAAAAAATAGTCACAATCTGATTCATTGCTTCGGACAAATGCGTGGACACACATACATACACATATAAAATTTTGTATAATTGTTTGGACACCCTTTAATAATAAATTTTCATTCGTGATTATATCGCAGTTCTAACTATATTACATGCATACGTGTCGAATTGATAAACTTATTTATTGACTTTGTTAAAAATGAAATAAAAAATACGGAGTCAAGTAATTTATTTTAATTATATACATTTTAAATTAAGTTTTGATGAAAACATCGATTGAAAGAAATAAAAAGTTTAGTAAAATATGATTCAAATGAAGCTTACCAAAGCAGGTTTGTGTCTCTCTATCTCTGTCTTGAGGTACTTTCTATCGTGAGTCAAACTCGCATCAGTGCCGAGAGTGTACAACGATCCTAACATCTTGTAAGACGCCACTTGAATCTCATCCACTGAAACAAAACACGTTATGATAGTATTCCGAGCGCCTTAATAATCTGAAGGTTCAGCAGACATCTAATTTAATAGCTGTCAATTACAAATAAAGACTAACGATATATGGTGATTTAAAGGCCGCATTTTTATTTTTGTTAAAGTCGTGATGATCTAGTGGTTTAGACTGGCGTAATATCAATTTAATGTCCGCAGATTCAAGCACGGGGCATCTACTAGCGAGTTTTGGAATTCGCATACGCATTCGCATGGAATTCCAAATTAAATTGGTAATATTGTCGGCTGACGGTGAAGGAAAATATCGTGAGGAAACCTGAACGCTTGAGAAATGTTCTTGTAGCACCACTGTTTGTGGAATCAATATAGAATTGTTGATTTCTCGGCGTTTGAAATTGCCAATACGTCGTGGACTAGCGTGATGACTAAGCTTATGCCTTGCTGGTATGAATATTTTTATGATTGTATAAAATAATGTATCAAAATATGTACTATAAATGTTACTTAATAACTAAACAGCAAATGAGCATTTAAATACTTAAAAATTATACACAGCGCCATGTTTTGTGAAAAGGGTAACCTCGAAATTTAGTTTATTATTATTATTATTGTGTAACTTATCGAACAATCTTGAAGAATAGGTAATAAAATTCATAAGCGCATAAATCTATTTGTTTTTGCCATAAAACTTTTTACCTTGAAATTTTAAATGTGGTCTTACATTTGCTATAGTAAAATATTTTTAGTTTTGATTTATGCAGTTCAGGTAATGCGTCAAATTCTACATCTGGCATAATCCAACATTTAGATGCATTTCTATTATTTTGCCAGTAAAGCTTACTGTATTTTATTGTTTTAAATGTTTTACAAAAATACAACTTTTCAGGAAAGGAGCAGTGCAGACAAAAATAATCATAATCATGACGAGAGAATTTTCGCAGATGTCATCAAAAATATATCCAGAGTAAATAATGTATTACAAGAATTAATAACCAATTATGAGCAACTGCAGAAAATATATAAATCGGAAGAAAATATTGAAAAGGATTATTCATCGGATGCGGAAATTGATGAAATCTATAAAAATAAGAAAAGCAAGAAAAAGAAAAAAGGCCATACAAATAAATCTAAAGATAAATTAAAAGAACTTGATAATTTCCCCGCTACACAAATTATTTGGTCAGAAGAAGATGAAACTAAAGTTGATTCTTTTGAAGAGCCTCAAAATGAAATGATTTATAAACCAACATTAAATCAATCTAAACAGGAGCCTATGTCAGTAATAAAATCTATTCCAGCTAAGGAAGAAGTAATAATACCAGAAAATACATCGGACGAATTTGAAGAGATAAAAGAATATCAAATCAAGGAAACGTCAAAAAAAGATGAAATATTGCTTATTGATAAAAATAACGAAAGAACCACCAAAGTTAAAAATGAAACACAATTTGCTAAAATAAATAAGCGGCCTAAAATGAGATTCACAAGGAAGGTTTCACAGAAATCAAGTACACAAAGAAAAAAGAAAAAAGTGACACAAAAGTATAACAATATTAAACTGGATCATGTTTTAAAACAAAATAACATTAAGAAGAAAATAAAAAGGATAGTTTACGCGGAAGCATTTTCACCGAAAACTATATGGGATGAAATTATACAAAATAAGCCAATACAGCTTAAAGCTCAGCAGGAAACAATGTATGGTAGAAACGAACGTAAAGACTTAGAAAATTTGGAGCCAAACTTAAGAAGTGTTGGAGGAAAAACTGCGTTAGTCATTCTGACTAAAAACAAGGTAAACAAAAATTGTGATGAAAATCAAATTAAAGAAGGTTTGAGATAGTTTTGTCAAGGTTAATTAATGTACATTCCGATTAATTTCTTATATGTTGTCTACTTAACTTTATCTTGCCTTGCTGCTTCATTTGTGTTTCAATTATTCTTTCTATGGACTTTAGTACTTCACCCTCAATACTAAATATGGTCTGGGATTACATATTTATTAGTTGTATTATACTTAAAATCAAGTAAATATATCATATATTAAATAAATTATTAATTCAAAAAAAAAATTGTGAGGAAGAAATGCGTATCTTTACTATTCTAAAGTAATCATAGTATCTTCACAGAAAAGAGAAATGCAAGAATCATCAGAATCAACAGATGATGAAGGAAAAGAGTTATTTAAAACAAATTTATTAAGGCAAGCGTACGGTGATGCATGTTTAAAAGTCGTAGTCAAGAAATGTTACAAGGTAAACATTAAATTTATTAAGGTTTGTCAAGGCTTCAATTTGGTATATTTTAACTTTTTTTTAAATAAATGATTTATTAAGTGACATTTCTAGATATTCTATTTTTTTCTTAATATATCATTATAATAGTTGATTAACTTCCAGGGAGTTATAGATTATTTTTTATTATTTTAGGCTTGCAAGCTCGTAAGCAAAGCAGTGTGTGTCCGTAACTCTTGTAAAAGTAAGTTCAAAGAGAGATTTAAAGAATCTTCCAAAACGGGATGTATCAAGGAATTTAGAGAAGCGTCTGTTAACAATAAAACAGTATCAACAAATACGCGAGGTAGCAGTAAGTATTTTCTGTTCATCATCATCATTTCAGCCGAAAGACGTCCACTGCTGGACATAGGCCTCTCCCAAAGATCGCCACAACGACCGGTCTTGTGCTGCCCGCATCCAGCGGCTTCCCGCAACCTTTACCAGGTCGTCGGACCACCTTGTGGCGGGTCTGCCCACGCTGCATCTTCCGGTACGTGGCCGCCACTCGAGAACTCTTTGACCCCATCGGCCATCCGCTCTACGAGCTACGTGGCCAGCCCACTGCCACTTAAGTGTAGCTATTCTTCGGGCTATGTCGGTGACTTTGGTTCTTCTGTGGATCTTCTCATTTCTGATTCGATTACGCAGAGAAACTCCGAGCATAGCCCTCTCCATTGCCCTTTGAGTGACTTTGAGCTTTCTTATGAGGCCCATAGTTAGCGACCACGTCTCAGCACCATATGTAATCACTGGCAACACACACTGGTCAAAGACTTTCGTCTTGAGGCACTGCGGTATCTTGGACGAGAATATATTACGTAGCTTCCCGAACGCTGCCCAGCCGAGTCGGATTCGACGATTGACCTCTTTCTCGAAATTGGATCTACCTAACTGGATTGTGTGTCCCATGTAAACATAATCTTCAACAATTTCAAGCGTATAGTCTCTGATGTTCACGGGAGTTGGCACTACATGGACGTTCGACATAATCTTCGTCTTGTCCATGTTCATTCTAAGACCAACTCGTTCAGAGGCTTTACTGAGGTCATCGAGCATTGCTACTATGTCGTCGGCAAACCGAAGGTGGGTGATGTACTCGCCGTTTATGTTGATGCCTAGTCCTTCCCAGTCCAGAACCTTGAAAACATCTTCCAGTGCAGCGGTAAATAGTTTAGGAGAGATAACATCTCCTTGTCTAACTCCCCGCCGCAGCAGGATAGGTTTCGAGTTCTGATCCTGCAGTCGAACTTACATAGTGGCGTTTTCATACAAACACTTCAACACTTCGATATACCGGTAGTCAACTTGGCACCGCTGGAGAGACTGTAGTACAGCCCAGGTCTCAATCGAATCGAAGGCTTTCTCGTAGTCCACAAACGCTAAACAAAGAGGTAGGTTATACTCTTCGGTCTTCTGTATAACCTGCCGTAATGCGTGTATGTGGTCTACGGTACTAAAGCCCTTTCGGAAACCGGCTTGTTCGGGAGGCTGGAAGTCGTCAAACTTGCGAGCGAGACGGTTCGTAATAACTCTCGAAAACAGCTTATAAACATGTCTCAAAAGTGAGATGGGCCTATAATTCTTCAATAGGGTATTGTCACCCTTTTTGAAGAAGAGTACCACCACACTTTTGTTCCATGCCTGCAGCATTTTACCTTCGTGGATGACGGAATTGAACAATGTCTGAAGGGCCCTCAGTACTGGTTTACCACCCGCCTTCAATAGTTCGGCTGTGATTCCGTCATCTCTGGGAGCTTTGTTGTTTTTAAGCTGTTTGAGAGCCATACTAATCTCGTACAAGCTGACGTCCGGGATATCTTCTGTGTAGTGTCGAGTCAATCTAGCTCTTGGGTCTTTAGCTAGATTCGTAACGCGTTCCTGCGTTGACGTGTATAACTGTCCGTAGAACTTCTCGACCTCTCTCAAGAGCTCGGGTTTGGATGACACGATTCTGCCGTCGTCAGTCTTCAGCTTTGTTAGCTGGCTTTGTGCAATAGACAGATCTCTTGCAAGCACTTTGGAGCCTTTGTTTCGCTCTATCGCCTCTTTAATACGATTCGTATTAAATTGGCGTATGTCAGATTTCAGTGACTTTGAGATCTGCCTATTAAGCTGCCGATAAGCACAGGCATCACCTTTAGACTGCAGAATCATCTCACGCCTCTCCTCCATGAGTTTTAGAGTAGAGTCCGAGAGTTTTTTGGTCCTGTTTTTACGGTGGGTCTTAAAGAATTTGGACCGTCATTATAATTGTCCACGTTGTGTTCTAGGCAATGAAAACGGTTTTGGAGCTCCAGCTGAAAGCTCTCGGGGTTTTGGAGTTGGATCGGTGCTGGGCGGAGCGTAGACTTCATCAGTCGAGATCTTTCGAGCTTCAAATTAAGATTCAATGTGTCTCTTACCATACGGTGATCACTTCCGGTTTTGACCGCATTGATCACAGAGACATCATTGAATATGTGCCTTTTCGTCGACATGATAAAGTCTATCTCGTTTTTCGTTGCACCGTCAGGGCTCATCCAGGTCCACTTCCTGTGTTCTCGCTTCCTGAAGAAAGAGTTCATCATATAAAGGCCTTCCTTCTCCATGAAGCCGGCCAGTAGTTGGCCTCGATGATTCCGGTTTCCTACTCCAAATTGCCCCACTTGCAGCTCATCGCCGTCTCGTTTGCCCAGTTTTGCAATAAAATCCCCCGTGATAACTGTGAAGTGGGCTTTGAAGCTATGCATGGCTTTAGAAATATCCTCATACATAGCCTCCACCTCATCGTCAGAGTGCGCCGAGGTCGGAGCGTACACCTGTATGACCTTCAACGAATACCGTTTGGTTATTCTGAGTATAAGGCACGCTACCCTAGTCGACACACTCTCGACTTTTACCACGTTGTTCACAAGGGACTTGTGGACGATAAACCCGACACCTCCTTGGGACTGTTGGTCGCCCTCCCGGAAATAGAGCAAGTTACCAGATTTAAGGATTATCGTGTCCTCCCCCTCTCTTCGGACTTCAGATAAACCTATGATATCCCACCGTAACTTGGCAATTCTTCCTCAAGTTCGACAATTTTCTCGTCAGTTCGCAGTGTGCGCGTGTTATAAGTTGCCAGGGCCAGTGTTCGTCGGTTGTGGTAGCCGGATCTCTGCCGGGGATTAACTATAGCAGCCCCTGCCCCACCGTTACCGTGACCGCTACCGGAGTCAGGAATAGCGGGGCCGCCGGGGACTAGGGGTCTAGGTTTTGTTTTTACTATCATTATGGGAGGATTTGCCATAATCGCCACGCTTGGCAGGCGGGTTGGCGATCGCAGTATGGTCGTGGATACAAACTCGAAGGACGCTGCTGCCCGTTCTTCGGATAATCCTTTAGTCGCCTTTTACGACACCCACAGGATGAGATGGGGTGGTGCGATTCTAAGCCGGCACACACACACATTGTGCAATGCCGGCACGGCATTTTCTGTTCAGGTAATCAAGACAAGTTTAATCTCCATCAATTCAGCTCACATTTACCGACTGTTGAGTATAAGCCTACTCTCGCTCATGCCAACCCTCAATATTTTAAGCTGCTCTCATGCAGAAATCACCCGCCACCCTCGCTATATCATTTATACTATTTGGCTGGTGGTCTGCTCAATAGTCGTTTTCCATCTCTGGGAACCATTCCGAAACTGGTTTGGTCCATCGTTAGTTTTTCATCTTGCCAAGTACCCCATTTTAACCTCGTGAATCGCTTGCTACTGTTTTGAAACTTTGTTTTCCTTCGGATTTCTGCATTTGCCATACAATCCATGAGGAATATGCCTAACATGGCGCGCTACATGATATAAGGTTTAAAGCCGAAGAATAGTCAACTATTACGTTCAGGTTACACGTTATTACTGGTAATAAAATGTAGTTAAATGGCTTGTACCTAAAATTGCTTTTACTCTCTTTTATAATCGAAACTTTTTAGACATAGTCTTGGTCTGCCAGTCGGAGATATATTATATAGTGATATTATAAATACGTGAGAGCGGTTTTAAAAATATCGTCAGTAATTTCATTCTCATATCTAAGCAGACCGTTACGCAAAGGATTTTTAATAAACTTCTTCAATAATATTTGTAAACTGAATTTAATACTATTTTTAAAATACTATTAAAGTATATGTAACCAGGAGTATGTTCATCTTAAATAAATTTTTATGTCAATATGCAAATATGTGCATTTTCTCTTTATTCTTGCTAAAGGAATATATATCGCAAATACAATTTTGAACTTTATTGTACACATCATTACATTCATTTGAGTGAGACTTATTTAATTTATCTGCACTGGGGATTATGGTTAGAATTTTTATCAATGAGGCAGGAATTGAAGTAGGCGCCAATGGATTTTTATGGTGACTCTCGGTGGTCGCTGTTGTATTTGGAGTGTATGTGCTTACCATCAGGACCATTACAGTAAATGTGCCGAGCTACAAAAAAAAAGAATAAGGAATAGAGAAGTGATATATTATTAAACACACCACATTATTAACATTAACCACTAACATTACTCGGACGATTTCAGCTGATTTCAGTGATGCAACTAGAGGTGGATTTTTAGCAATTTGTCATACATATGACCCACAAGAACATAAGGTATATATATATATATATATATATATATATATATATATATATATATATATATATATATATATATATATATATTTATAATTCTCATAGTCATATCTCAAATATTTTTCTTAAGTCTCCGACTTATGTATACATTAATTAAAAAGTGAATTTGAGAAAAAAAAGACAATGAATAAAATACAAAAATTGAAATGTTTATATGTTATATTAACTTACAGCTTAGATTCTTGAAGAATAGAACACAATTAATAAATACCAATCCAAACACGAAAATTGATAAGGAGCTCAATATTCTCAGAGACAGATACGAGAAGGCCTGCAGAAAGGCTTCAGCAGAGAAATGCGTTTCTGCTTGTAACTACGCTTCCAAAAGCACGTGCGATACCTTCGTCTGTGCGAAAGGCTTGAAGAAATCCTATAAGAAGTATTGCAAGAAGCAATGCCGTGCAGCCTACAGCTCGGGACGTGGAAAATCATCTAGTGAAAGTGGCAGTTCCAGTGATACGGATAGTACTAGTTCTGATACGTCCTTGTACCATATTTAATAATATTACCCATACATTTTTTGTTAATATCGTTGTCCAAGTTATTGCTTAACATTATTAAAGTCCTTTAACGAATGAAGATGAAGAATTACTGACGTTGTTAAACTACACACTGATTTACAATGTACTAGACTAGTAATTGTCGCGTCAAAGCGACTACTAGGTTATAAGTACACTCGTTGGTTATTTTTATATTGAAGCAATGATGGCTTAGTGGTAGCGTGTACGACTTCGCGTCGATTGACGTGAGTTCGAATCCCTGCAATGAGCCTGAGCTTTCGTTGAAGGAAAATATCGTGAGGAAACCATAGCCTGGTGGTAGGGCATTTTCTAATGCCCGTCTGGCTAGCTACCACCCTCAAGTTGAAAATCTGCCCCAAGCTTCAATAGGTGTGTTCCGGCAGCTGCACTTGAGAGCAAGTCTTCTACTAAGCTTAGCGTATTATCATCTTGGGCCACATCGTCACTTAATATCAGGTGAGATTATGGCCATTACGCCAAACACCTATAACGATAAAAAAAACAAGTAACATTTAGGGGCAAAATGGGTAAATAAGTCCCAAAAATGTCGATCTCAATTACTAAAAGTTATCAAAGCAAGTAAGACTATACTTTCTGTAAAATTTTCATTGTTTGAATTCATGTAATGTCCACTACTTTATAAAGAGGTAAAGTTTGTAAGTATGTTTGTAGGATGTAATCTCTGGACCTATTGTTCTGATTCTAAAAATTCTTGCTCTGATATAAATCTACTTTCAGGTTAGTTGGTTATGGTTTTATTCATATTAAGTTTTATATTATAATAATTAACGCGTAAGAACTAGAGGACGGTTGCTCGGGTGTTTTTCATAAAAGCGTGATCAGCTTTCCCCAATATATGGAACTTTTTAAATATTAATTTTATTACTTCTTTTGCATGATATAATTAAGAATTTAATATCTTGACTTTGTCCTCCCTATATATTCTTGATAATTAGATGTATATTCGTAAAAACTTTGAAAAGCTTGTTTTTGTCAAAGACCAGCAAAGTTTTAATACTAGAAATAGACATAAATTAGTCGTACCATGTTTTAGACTTTTAAATATGTTTTAAACTATTTTTTTTAGGTAATTGTGTTAGGTTCAAAAATAAGATCCCGACGCACATAACTGATTTGCCGGACAATGAATTCAAGAATCATGTCAAGCGGGTTTAACTGTCAAAAGGTTATAGGTTAGGTGTAGGTTATTGGGTGGATCATTATGTGAATAATAGTGATGTCTGGAAGTGACGCCCTCTCTGTGCATTCATTAAATTATACATATGATAATTTGATTATTGACTGTAAATATTATTAACACAGTTGGCAAAAAAAAAAAAAAAGAAAAAGATAAGCCCGATAGAGTTTCTTGCCGGTTCTTCTCGATGACTGGGATGTTTAACGTTCATAAGTGCCTTCTTAGGGCCTAAATTAAATAACGTATTTTTTTTTTTTTTTTTGAACACTTCGAAAATATTCTAAAAGGGTAATAATTAATCTTTGTAAGTATTATATTGTAAAATTATTATGTTCCTTATTAAAATTACGGGAATATTTAAAGGTGGACTTTTGCAAAAATTATCATCACCATCTTTGTGATATAGAAGTTATGAATTCGGAACTCGAACTAGTTTAACGAGTTTGATATGTATTTTATGCAAGATATATACTAATGTCAAAGCAGCGGTAACGTAATCATAAGTGGGAATGCTTCAATTTACAGGCGATAAACGAGTAATTTAAAACTTGCTTGCTAATCCTAAGAAGGACTGATGACAGACAGGCGGCCGTTCGTAAAAAAACTAAGACAAATCTCAATTCATAATATAAAGGAAAGTATGTATAATATTGATGTTAAGGTTTTTAGGTGAAATAAGTGTAAAAAGAAGAAAGAAGTTAACAAATCTTGAAGTCAAGGTTAAGTTTATGTCACTACATACAACAAGAATGTGAAAATGCTTAATTAAGAAAATAAGGATAGTATTAAGCGCGGTTTCACTGAATGAAGTATTTCTAAAACTAGCTGCTACTCAAGAAACAATATTTTGAGGTAGCGTTAAAGAGCGGTTAAGCTTATAGTTAGAGTACTTACGTAGCAAATCAGCTCCGTACTCGCAGTTGGCTAGATGATCGAACATAGCAGTTAGCACAGGTAGAAGAACTCCGTTTATGTATCCAAGGGAAGTGGACGTCTTGAGATGCGTGCCACGAAGGTGTGCGTATTTACCCTAGGAATAAAATAATATTGAGATCGAGTGAACATAGGCCGACGATGTGTCGCACCTACCCAACAGATGTCTAGTCAGTCTTCGTTTAAATACTGGGAATTATAATATATAGACGGGAAGATAGACGTCGGAAGTCCATTTCACTTCTTAGCCGTTTGCTTTATAAATAAAGAAGCGAAACGCTTCGTGTGAATCGAGGAAATGTCCACTACAAACGGTTGAAACCTTCACGATGTCTAGTTGTTTTGTGGTAAAATAAGGATTGCGGGATTAAAGCGTGTAAGAAAATGCCCTACCACCGTGCTATGGTTTTATCATAATTTATTTCTTCGCAGAAAGCTCAGGCTCATGGTACGATTTCAACTCACGCCGACTTAGTACCAATGAGCCAACATGGCTTAAAAAATTGTGGTTAAAAGGACGTACTATTGAATGAAAATTCAAATGTAAACTTAGTGAAAAAGTTAAAGTATATTTTGAAGTTTATGTAGTGTCCAATTTACCTCTTGCAAATTGAGAATTGTGTGCCCAAGGTCATCAGCTACATTATTGAAGAATGTCAACATAGATGTCCTAATGAACTCAGGGCAGTTCTTGACAAGAGACTTGGCATCTATACCCTTGACCAGTACTTGAAGACAGCGAACAGTGATTCTGACATCAGGACCGAAGGCTGCTAACCTGTGACAAAAATATATTGTTATACCCGTGGGTAGTAAAATGCCGCAGTGTTTCACAAAAACAATTTATTCGTACTCAAATAAATAAAACTTAAAAGAAAACAAAAAAAAACTCGCATATCTCTCACCGAATGTACTTGCAGAATCAGCCTGTATGTTTCTCTTGTAAGTTCTTCGTTTATTTCGCTTATTGTTTCCACTTCGCTTTAGAAATTAGAACTGTCCTAACTTGACTTACGGCTTTCATTTATACCCAAATGAGATGAGCAAGAAATCTCTAGAAGGTCTTTGAACTATTAACATGTTGTAAACAACTTACTCCATCGCTTCAAAAGGAGATGAAAGGTTTGATTAGCCCATGGTTTGTTGACAGTTGAAGGGATAAGGCTATCTATGAGTGCTTAGTCGAATCTATGAATACACGACACACGACTACACTATGATAAATACACGATATTTCGGACACATTCCGGACGATTTTTAGATTTCGAGAATGGTGATTCTTTTTCTATTTTTCTCTTACTCAGACCGTAACGATATTTTATCACAAAAAAGCGGATTCTTGTAAAGGTCAGTAGGATGAAAAGCTACTTTACATCAATATGATCATGAGAACGCAATACTTCATATTTGGAAATACGAACATATTTTAACATAGATATAATGTACCTTGATCTCAGGAGACTAGCGAGCTTGCAGAAGAGTGCAGCTACCATTTCCTTCTCCTTGAGACTGGCAGCGCCCACGTTGTTCGTAGCAGTCGCAACGGCTATGAAATAGTTCCGATGCGTCGAGAAATACTTCTCCATCAGCGGTAGTACTACCTAGATAAACACAGTTATGTCGAATATAGGTTTGATTAAATTTGATACATTATTCTAAACGTATTCTAATGATGGAAATAATAATCATGGAGTTCTAACCATAATTTTACATGAAAAATGTTACGATAATTTTACTTCTAGACTGACTCTTTTTGTTGTGGAGCGAAATAAAAAATTACAATTATGAGTATCACTGGGAATGATTCTTACTACATTTATCCATACTTAAATACTTACTTACATATCAGTATCCATACTTAATTACGGCTGAATAAGGTTGAATAAACATTTCGTAAATCAGTCTAAACCCCCATAATTTTAATCACGTTCTACATCAATCGTGTCTGTTCTATATGTACTACGTCAAATTTTTTCTGAGTTCGTGACACGAATGCTACAAGGATGATGACAAAGGACGGAGCAATTGCAGATAATTATCACATGCATTAGGATAGCCAGTTAATAAGTTTTTCAAATATGAATGCTTGATGTAATGTTAAATGACATATTCTCTAAACGATCGGTGTAATTTTAATACTATAAATAATCACAAAATTTCAACCCACTTATTAGTCTCAGTAAGAACAATATAAGATTTTTAGACAATAGTGTTGGGTTCTACAACAAGATTCGAAAGGATATTGCCGATTTGCCGGACAATGGGTTCAAGGACCTTGTCAAGCAGGTTTAACTGTCAAAAGGTTATTATACTGTAGACCATTAAGTGAATGATAAGGATGTTTAGGAATGACTCCCTCTCTGTACATCCAGCAAAAATAGTGAAGACTGGGATGTTTTCTGACCGGTGATAATGTTTTAAGGTTCGTAAGTGCCTTCTCAGGGCCTAAGCTGAATAAAGTATTTTTGAGTTTGACATTTGGTATAAAACTTATTTCTGGAAAATTCTATAATTCAAAGCATTCTAGCGGTCAAAATGAAATTTGGCTTGCTTGCTGTGAAACATATAAAGTAGTTTATGCTGTGGTATATGTATGTATAGTATTTTTTTTCTTTCTTTTAATTAAGGGACTTTTACAAGTTGTGTATGCCAGACCCATCGGAGCAACTAAAAACAAAAAATAATAATAACAATAACATTTATAGCATAATGAAGATTATGGTTCATGGCACTAACGTTATGTACCTTCTTGAAGTATTTTAACTCCGATTTGTGTTGCTTGTAATATAATAAAAATACATAGATAGTAGGTAAATTGGTTAGGTATTTTATGGGGTTTTATAAGCCTTTTTGCATCCCACTCCTCTGCACAGGCCATTTTGAATCAGTATATAATAATGTCGTTTACATTGGCTACTGACATTAATTTTATTTATTTGATAATATAGCCAATTAAAGGCAAAGAAATAACATCAGGACTGATTTTATCGTTTATAGGTACGTTATGGCCACAATCTCACCTGATGTTAAGAGACGATGTGGCTCAAGATGATGACACGCTGAGCCTAGTAGGGAAATTGGTCCCCAAGTGCAGCTTCCGGAAAACACCTATTGGTGCTTGGCGACAGATTTTTAACTTGAGGGTGGTAGCTAACCAGGCGGGCTTTAGAAAAAGCCTTACCACCATGGTATGATTTAATAACGATGTTTGCAGAGATTCGATCTCACGTCGATCGACGCAGTGTTCGTACACGTTACCATTGAGCCATCATTGCTTCACTACATCAACTACATGCCTTAGTTATCTCTTTATTATAGCAGCACGGTACTGTACCATCAGATATGGTAAGTACACAGTACAAAATATAAACAACGAGGATGCTCGGGAGATCGGCAATCCATCAAAAGGCGTCGCTATCAAGCCGGCTTGTAAGCTTTCCGGCAGTTAAATATACACTGTCTGATCCCGAAACGCACTAAACTTAAAGGGAGTAATGGTGACGGGCTTATCACCGTATATGTGGTCGCGACCCATTCAGAAGCAGATCCCCAACACCCAATTTAATTACCTACTGGAAATACATCAGGTGATCCTGGAACACGCCACGCCTAAGCGTACCACTACGACGGGAGTTACACCTGGTGTATGGTGGTCGCTAAGGGGCCATTCATTAATTATGTAAGTATGATTTTGGCGGTTTTTGATCTCGCCTAACCCATGTAAGGGTAAATAAGATTTCTCGAATCCCCCTCCCTCTTAACAAATAATTTGGGTATACTCTTTTATTGCTATCAGATCTATTTACCATTATATTGAATTATTATTGAATTTTTTTTTCTTTCAATGTTAAGTTAATGAAAATAATTAAAATAAGATTAATACACGGGAAGAACGTATTATAATTATTATTTATAACATTTAAAATGGATAAAAATGAACACATTTAAGATTTTAAAATTTCAATAAAGAATTAAAATTAGTAAAATAAGATGTAAATCGAAGTGTACATTATAGAATCAAGAAAACTATTCGGCCTCCGAAATGGAGCTAGATTTCTATTATTAAATTTCGACTTACGAAATATTACATAAGAATGGGTTTATACCCCCGCCCCCATAAGATATGGGCATGTTGTAATTTTTTAACCCCCCTTCCTCTTGGGACCATTACATAATTAATGAATGGCCCCTAACCCAGACGGGCACAATTATCTTGTCAACTACCCTTAAATGTATCGCTGATACATCATCATTCATCATCATGATCATCTCAGCCGAAAGACGTGCAATGCTGGACATAGGCCTGCCCTAATATTTGCCACAATGCCACAATGGGCGGTCCAGCGCTGTTTGCATCCAGCGGGTGATATCTTGACATTGTCTGTGTCTAATAAAAGCAGATAGAAATATATTTTAAATGTAGTGTTGTTTCTTTGTCAGACAAATAAAATATATACGACATGAAGAAGAAACATTAATTTGAATTTACTAAAATCTAACACCGGACGCAGACGCTACAGTTTACCTGTGCAGATGCGCCTGCGCAAGTCAACCGCACTCGTAGCCTGTAAGTGCACGTACATACGCATAGGTTCACCGTACGTCGTCACCCAATAGAATTGGTTTTGGATTTTGCACCGGTTTACTGCGCGCTTGTAAAATACTACAGAGATCTATGTCGATACATGCTTCGGTCTACCTACGCATGTACCTACACTTGCTTAGGTGGGCCTGCCCGGTAAACCGTAGTGTATGCGGTTAGCGTAAGGGCTTTCAAAATGAACTCTTCTGAGTATGTGCAAAGGGTGCAAAGTCCAAGCAAAAAAAAAACTTACTTTGGAGAAAAATTTAATATCTCTTGTGCTGGTCTTGAAACTGCTTCTACGGCTAAACGTGGTGGAAGGCTTCAATAACTTCATGTTTATAGTCGCTCTATCTGTATACTGGATCAGTTTCTCGAGCAGAGAGTAAGCGAATCTTAATTCGATAGCGACTCCTGTCGTGTTCTGTTCTGTGTCATTCTGGGGCATTTTGCTCGGCCGGTGTAGCTTATAACCTTGGTATTGTAGATACTTTAAAAACTCTTGAGAACGTTCTCTGTCCTTCTTCTTCTCTTTGTCTGTTAGCAAATCGTATGGCACGAGCTGAGGATGGATGCCACCTGGATGGAAATAATACAGTTTAGTTAGTTTACTTATGTTCTCATGAATTGAACATGAACAATTTGCTTGAATCTACAACGCGTCGACCTAGTTACACGTAAAGCAGCGTATCTTTTAGAGCAGCTTCAGAACGATCAGGCTCGACTTAAGACATAGTGTGGCTGCTCAGTCTAAGGCAGAGGGTCGAGGCATATAGCGGATCAAGGTATGGTGAAGCGAGCCAGTTTAGAGCAAAACTCTATGGTATCAGACGCGCGTAAATTGGTTACTGCTTTAATAGTCATTTTGCGTGAGGCGACACGCCCTCCCCACTAAACGCAAAAAAAAAACTGAGAAAATATGGATCGGCCCACAGCGATGAATTTGCCTCATGAATAGATTCGAAAAAATGACGCATTTGGGGCGCTTAAATGGCTTACGCTGAGTAAATCATACGAGATATAATATCAAATTAATGTTCTACTTAATTGTAGATCTTAAAAAGACCTAAAAAAGGTAAACATAAGACTTACTTCTAAAGATCACCTACAATAAGCATTTTTGGGGTAGCACAATTCGTGTGCACTCGACCGACGGCATTCTGTAGTCCACGCGAGTGGAGCCGTGGGCACAGCTAGTTAAATATATATTATAATGTACATACAGAACGCGATATATTAAAAGCTATAATTGCTTGTATCTATTTTGAATAACTGATCGAGTTAAAAAACTTAGAAAATTTGCTTCATTGTATCCTTATGAAATGCAGTAGATTGAAGTGTTTTTATTAATATAAGTAATATTTTAAACATACTTCAGACGAACTCTACTTTAACGAACTCCTCAGTAGTAACAAGCTGTTTTGACTGGTCTCACGACTACAATCCCTTTTAAAGTTGACATATACATGATTATAAGCTGTTGTAGTAACCATTTAAAAATCAGGTAAATATGAGTATACCAAAAAAATTAAATTATTTTTTAAGTTAGTTTCTTTACCGCCATTAACAACGAGTTCTTCCTTCTTCTTCTTTGCCCAAATATCGTGCGCGTTGTCAGCTAGCCTTTCCGCCATGTTCTGCATCTCTCTGGATAAAGTCAGGTTAGTCATGTCGACTGGATGAGGGTTGTAGTTGAATGGTGTAGCTGAGTCGGTTTGCTGGAAAATTTTAAATAAACATCAATGTTAATGTAATTTTAGTAGTAAACTCGAAAGATGTTTAAACAAACTTAAGTTTAATCGTACGATGAGCAGCAGCTGGATGTCAGCAAAAATTTCTTAAGTGATTTGGTACTTAGGTCATATCAACAGTCGGATCACATCCATTGGGCTTAAGGTAAGCGAGGTAAATGAAACGTCAAAGGTCTATTTACGTTTCTGTTTAATGACCTCTATATGGCGGCTAGCGAGCTCGCTACTTTACGAACTGACTATCACTGTCGCCCGAAAGGCCTTATATCACTGGGTGACGAGCGCAGAAGTTACTCACCCGAAATGGCAACAAGCGCAATGATGCCAATGTCGATGACTGCCCATTTGCATTCGCGTAATAGATTCCATATGATTTACACAAACACAAATACACACTCATGTAAATTACATACATAATTAAATCAATCAACACAGAGCCAATAGAAAAAAGGTATAAGTATGTATTTTTTTATCGTTATAGGTTTGGCATAGTGGCCACAATCTCGTCTGATGTTAAGTGACGATGTGACCCTAGATGATAACACGCTAAACCTAGTGGAAGACAGGCTCTCATGTGCAGCTGCCGGAAAACATCTTTTAGTGCTTGGCGAAAGATTTTCAACTTGAGGGTGATGATAGCTAGCCAAGCGGGCATTAGAAAAAGCCATGCTATGGTTCCCTCACGATGTTTTCCTTCACCGAAACCTCAGGCTCATTGCAGAGATTCGAACTCACGTCAATCGACGCGAAGTCATACACGCTACCACTGAGCCATCATTGCTTTTTACTACAAATCTGACTCTTACGGCTTAGTTAAAAGGCAGCTTTTGCGTTAACCGAGATTACATAGGTATATTTATTAGGACTAGATGTTTTAGTTAATTAGTTTGAGGTTAAAATACTAATTGTATATATTTATAAATATTGATTAGTAAAGCTCATTAAAACAGACGTACCATAATATCTGGTGCACGCTGTCACGGTACCGCGGTAAGTGTGGAGACATGAAAATAAATACATGCGACATCTAGGTACTTTAGCTGCATACAACATTAAAATTAATAGCGAGTGCATTTATATTACAGTTTACTCCTTAATAATCCATTTGGTTGGACTTTAGATTAGCTACCAGTGAATAGGATAATAAAACTAACCAAGGTTAGGTTAGTTTTATCGTCTCGACGGAAAAATAAGGATATCTCACGCAAAAAGCACAAAATGTTGAAGTAAGTCTTATATGTTGTAAAGCAAACAATGGTCGTTAAAAACTAACAAAAAAGTGTATCGAAAATATTACGATCTTCGCAAATAATTACCTATCTTACAAAAGTGAACTTTATGACAACTACATAAAAATTACATAAACTACAACTACATAGAAATACAGAAATGTAATTTCGAGATTTTATTTTATCACTCTGTCGGCGTGACTAATATATGTACCCATACCAAATTACAGGTTTAAGAATAATTAAGCTAAGCCGCGGATAGACAGACGGACATGGCGAAATTATAAGGGCTCCTTGTTGACTTCAGACCGATAATAAAATAAAAACCACTAAATGACATACTAAGATCCCGCCAAAAACTACCTACATTAAAAGCTTTTTATTTGATTCTGAGTCGAGAATATTTATAAAATGCCTTCGTAAGGCTTGGTCGGACTCTCTATTGATTTATTCGTAACTATATATTTATAAGAATATGCGTAAAAATGCAATATTGTATGACACGTAAAGTGTAGAAAAATAAACTAGAATATGATTGGCAAGTAATTCGAGGAGTAAGCAAAATATAAAACTATATGAACATCGTGCGGTATAAGCTGGAAAAGTTGGAGGGGGAAGGGAATAATAAAAAAAAAGTGGATACTATTTGAATAGTCACACTAACGATGTTATGTGACACACAACACCATCATAAGACTACCATCAGCACAATAAAAATTCATAGTGTAGTCTTCCTGTAAAAATATGCGCGCGCATCGTAAAAATTCACTCTCAACATTTTTTTATAATGCGCCTAAAAGAGTATATCTTCAAAAATGCACCATGAATGAAATGGTTTTTCTTTATGATAACAAAATTTAAATGAACGAAGGATTTACATATTTAAAAAATTCAAATAATTTAAAATTAACCTATTTTGTTCGTAGGTTTTTAGAATTTATAATTTAATCGAAGGCAAAGTCACGACAGCCTTGATTATAAACTAATAATTATGTTTTATAAAAGTGAAGTTAACTATGTAGCTCATTACAAATATCTTCGGGTAAGTAATGGAGTCAAATTTTGTTACAACTAGATTTGTAGCGGTCACTTGTCTACTTTTGTGCCTTAAAGTTTGCGGACATCCGCGATCTATGCGTATTACCTTGCGTAATTATAAAGCTCTCTCGACATAAGGAGATATTCTTCTGATAGTAACGTACTATGAAAGCTTAAAATACAAAAGGTAATTAATTCAATATACTTACGCCTCCCGACTTGGACTGGCGTCTCATAGAACTACGGTTGTTGCTTGGAATGTCGACTTCGGAATGCTCTACAGACCAGCCAATCGCAAGCAGAGCCTTCAATGACTCTCGCACTGGTTCCTTATACCGCTCCTTTTCCTGAAAAAATTTGAAAAACATAATTATACAATAAGACTTCTGTCTGTCTGTTGGTGTGCTTTTTTAATTCACTTATCCAGTTTAAGTGATTTTATTTTTAACTAGCTTATACCGGCTACTTCATCTGCGATATTTATTATATCAACACCATGGCTAGATAACACATCACATAACGCGTAGTGCTTATAAAATTATAGTTTCTTAAAACTATAACAACTTTTTATTCAATGGTGGTATCGTATTTTTGTTTTATAAGGACCAAATATCTAAGGAGTACAACAAAAAATAAACTATTCAGTAGTTTTTGCCTGATGCGTGCACAACAGTAAACTTCAAAAATTTTATTTATAAAAGGCATAAAAAATTTTTTTTATTGGATGGTCTGGTCTTTGTGTGGTCGAAACAGAAATAAGGAGATCTGCACAAGAACCAAAGTCATCGATATAGCGTTAAGAATTGCTAGACTTTATTAGTGAGTTAGTTTACACGTAGTTCTATACAACAGTTATGGTCCTTCGAGCCGAACGGTAAGCGCAACAACGCACGTCTGCCCACGTGCGGATTATAGTCTGTCGCCATCTAAATACATGCGGTAGCTGCTACCGACCTTATGGGGTATAATTTGAACTACACTTAAGTTACGGCGCGGCGCGGTAATAGTTAACTACAATCTTTCTAGATGGCACAAATCAACAATCTATTATTATAGCAGTTAACTCGCCAAACCAGTTATAATGAATCAGGTTAGGTTCTAATTTTCCAGCAGTTTTCTTATAATACGCTCTATAAATCATTAAAAATGGAATAAACAAGTTACATTTAGTTGATTATATTAATTATTAAATGTAGAGACATACGTAATCGTTCAACATATTGTAAGGCTTGAGACGAGGATGCGTCTTCTGGCTGTCGGACCACGATTCACCATATACCCATCCATTCTCAATTTTCCTGTAATTAAAAAAAGTTATTTTAATACTTTTACTAGTGCAGCTGTCAGAAACTTAAGGTGTATGGTGATTATCCACTTGAGGGTGGTAGCTATTTCAGGCAGGAAATAGAAAAAGCTATAACCCTTCATAGTATGATTTCCAGCACCGAAAGCTCAGGATTATTTTAGGATTCGAACCTACGTGGATCGATACGGTGTTTGTACAATTAAGAATAAGACCTTCAGCTCGTAAGTTTTCAGCATTAAAGAAGTAGTACATTTTTTCTATTCTTCTTCTTGATTTAGTGCCACAGAAGCACTTGCCAGTGCCAATATTTTAAGCTTTCGCACCCTGGGACGGATCCGAAATATATCTCATCGAAGCGCTGGACAGGTTGCAGAAATGAGCTGTTCGCATTGTAAATGATGCAGACGTTAGTAAGTTCATCAACCTGCTTCAGCTGAGCGTGTTCTAACGTCTATAATAGCGAGTGTTATGAGCTTCTGTTATGAACTTCATTCTATTCTCTCTCTGTTATTATAGAACCAGCTGCGCTGGGCTTCGAAGCCACAGCTTTGCGGTAGTCTCGACGTTATATCTTTACCGTACTGTGAAGCCGTGGAACTGTCTTCCGGCTAGTGTGTTTCCACATTATTTTTTACCGTTGTAGGTTTTGGCGGTGTGATTACCTGCGGTTACCTGATATTAAGTGACGATGTGGCCCAAGATAATAACACGCTAAACCTAGTGGAAGATTGGTTCTCTAGTGCAGGTGCCAGAACACAGCTATTGGTGCTTGGCGACAGATTTTCAACTTGAGGGTGGTAGCTAGCCTGGCGGCCATTAGAAAAACCCCTATCACCTAGGTTTTCTCACGATGTTTTCCTTCACATTCAGGCTCATTGCAGGGTTTTGAACTCACTCAATCGACGCGAAGTCGTACACGCTACCACTGAGCCATCATTGCTTCACACATTAAAATTGAGTCTTTTAAACACAACATGACTAGACAGCTTGAAAGCTTTGCCTGGCGATGGATTGCCGATCTCTCGGTGGTCGTTGTTGATTTTGGATTGTACTGTGACATCAGACACTGTGTCGTTACTTTACCTTGGTAAGATACAAACAAATCTTTAAATATATTATGATTCATTCCTTGATTCTCTTTCATTAAATGCTTGAAGAGACTGACTCTGAAATGAAATTACCTTAACCCACAGATATGGTCTAACGACAGATTTTCCACTTAAATACATACCATCAAGCTATTGATGTCATATCTTTGTAATCGCATGATTTTTTTATAGCTTGTTTAACTGTCTTATGAATCTAACTGATTCACAAAGTCAGCTATATTTATGTTAACTGAAAAATTATATTAACATCTCACCTAGAAGCCCAGGCGTCGTGGTAGTGTTCAGAGAACTTCTGTACTATTGTGTTTAAATCATTATTAAGAGCCACGGATGATGTGTTGATCGGCTGTGGATCATACTGTGGGTTGTCTGAGCCAACTGGAATGAAATATTATTTATTACCCATAAGCTATGACTCTCTGTTATTTTTCGTCGATAGCGGTAAACATAAGCTTTAAAAGGATGGTTGAATTGTAAATTTTGATGAAGAATTAAGGAAGATATGGTATGCCATAGAAAAAAAAACCCTTTGAGACATAGTACATACAAATTGTGAATAAAGTTTCGTTTCATTATATCTTATTTGAGAATAACGGAAAGAAAAATTACAATCTATCATCCATTTGGCATGAAAAAGTAACATTAAAAAAAATGGACATACCACGATATTGTCAAACAAGCATACAGCCCGCCTGATGGTAAGCGGCCGCAGCAGCCTATGGACTCTATATTCTCAATAGGTTAAGTGACAAAGTGGCCCAAGACGTTAACACGCTAAACGTAGACGAACTGGCTCTCGAGTGCAGCTGCCGGAACACATCTATAGGTGCATGGTCGCTGGACGGTAACTTGAGGGTGGTAGCTAGTCAGGCGGGCGTTAAAATATGCCTACCTCCATACTATGGTTTCATCACGATGTTTTCCTTCACCGAAAACTCAGGCTCATTGCAGGGATTCGAACTCACGTCCATCGTCGAACTAGCATCACTAAACTGTTTCCGTCTGTCTGTTGGTTACTTTTTCACAGTAAAACTTTTGAACCGATCGCAACGAAGCTTAGCGTAAAGGTAGGAATTCAGCGAAAAACACAAAAACGGAGTCGCGATAAAAACCTAGAAATTTATGAACTAGATATCTAATAATAAGTGAATATTATTACCTGAAGTTTGATCCTTTCCGTAGTATTCGTCATCGTAGTTCTTCGAAAGCGAATAGTCTGGCGGCAATGCGCATCCTGAATAAAAGCATAATTTTCTAAAGATTTTTATCATACTGTTGTATATATATATATATCTATACATGTTATAAAACTCAACATCTCTCTGTCTGTCTGTCTGTACCTTTCAAGTTTTTTTTCACGCGAAAACCACTTATCAGATATACATTATTTTTATTTTTATTCATAGCTATGTTACCTGTCCAGGTCATAGGATATATTTTGTAAGATAAAGTGACATACAAAATAATAAGGGACGATAATGGTGAATAGGTAAATTCGGAAAAATAGACGCTTTTGCGGCACTTGTATATACTTACGCTAAGTAAACCATAACAAATTAATGTATTAAATTAAATCAATTTCATAATTGTAGATCTTAAAAAGACTTACAAAATATTCAGCGATAACATACATCTATCTTCTAAGGAACACAAATATCCAATCCAATACCAATCCATTTTTGTCTTTACAATAACTGGTGGGCGTTTTGTTTGCTATTTTCTTGAACTAACAATAAGATTTGAAGCATTAATTTTGCAGTTTATATCTTTTAGAGATTTGAAGCCTTATGTTTGCATATATTTAAATGATATTTTTAGTTATTGAGGAAGGACTATATAATTTGACGTTATGGTCCTAAGAGGCGGAGCAGTAACCTGGAACGTTAAGCAATCTGGCAAGCTGTAGGAAAATGTGAAGAACGATAGGATACACAGGTGCGTTAACGGCGACGGTTTAATACAGGTGAAACCGTGGGACATAGTAATATGGTAACTATGAGTACTGACCAATAGCAATGAGACAAGGGAGTGCCTTTCCGAATAGTTCCGGCTCGTAGTCCATCTTGCTGAGGGAGTCGAAGATATTGGAGAACAGCATCATGGTTAGCCTCTTCTCCTCGTCGGATGAGGCTCCGTAGATTCCCTGACCACCGGTACTTCCATAATACTTGGCACAACGCTCGTAGTGCAGGGTTAACAACTAAACAAATATTAGGTACATATAAAATTGTATTTTCTTCTTGTTCATCCGTTATTCTGTCATCACATGACTATAATATTTTCCTAAGTACTCTTGTAATCTCTTCAAACATTGCTCTAAAAGATGACGGCTCTCTTGTTAAAACTCTCCAGAGAGTATTGAGTTTGTTTTAGAGTGTGAGGATAAGCAACCAGCCAACGGCGGAAGGTGCGAGTTTGTAACGATGATGAGGGCACTATATCGAAAAGTTCCTCAGAGCCTTCTCCATTGTACATGCGGTAAAAGACACAAAGAGACCCGAAGTCTCTGCGAAGTTGTAAGGTGTCTAGACCGCATGTTAGCTCAGGATCATCGACAATGCGAACAGCACGTCTTTGCAAGGAGTCAACAGGAGAAAGCTGGTAGACAGGAGCACCCGCCCATAAGTGTGAGCAGTACTCCATGTGAAGTCGTACTTTATATAGTACAAGCCGTTGCCTTGATGTGAAGTACTGCTTCGACCGATTGAGAATACCCAGTTTTTAGCTGCCAACTTAACCTTGTTCTCCAGGTGACTTCGGAATTGCACTTCACTGGATATATCGACATCAAGGATCCCGATATTTCTAAAGATCTTTAAAAGAATGTCCTGGAACTTAGGTACACATAGGGGTTTTTCATAGAAAACACACAAACTTGTTTCTTAAAGGATTAAACTGGAAGAGGTTTGCCTTTCCCCAATCAGAGGCCTTTTCCAGAGACTTCTTGACCTCAGACACAAGTTCGGTCCGGTTTTGCTCCACAAGCGTGCGAGGAATGTTAGCAATGGTATCATGCTTAATTACTTGATCAAATTACTGTCAATTTTGGTTGGGCTAGACAATCATAAGTTATACCTATATTTGATCGATTTAAACAGTATCACCTTCACCCAGTCGCATAAAAGTCCTAATAAAACTAAAATTACTACTGATTACTCACTAAACTTACTCAACATAAACTAGGAGAATGTACTTTTAAATCTAGGTATAAATAAGAACATTAGAACATTTAGTTATGCAGCAATGAAAGCAAACTTTCAAAACTTTTATAATGTAACTTTTTATGTTGTGTGCTCGTACTTTATGCATTCGCGTATAGTTTATCCAATTGAGTTAGTTCTAATATTGTGATTGAAACTTGCGTGTAGGTTATTGATATTGGACCATTAACGTCGATCCAACAGATGAGTGTATGTCATATATTTTTTCCGCATTTAAAATGAAGTTTTTAGAAATAAATTCGAGGAATGATTGAGATTATATATAATTACGTAATTATGCTGGGACTAAGCAGTGATAAAGAATTACAGTAACATAAAACATCAAAGTTAAAGTTGGGTCAACTTACTCTAAGAGCGACGGTGGTGTACTCGGAAAGTCTAGAGACGTCCACAGTTAGCTTCCTCAACAGCTTGAGTAACATCGACGGTTGCATCGCGGACGTGAGCGCGACGAGGAAATCTGAGACCGCTTCACGCTGGCCTTTAGTTAACATGCGGTTTTTGGACAATCTGGTAAAATATAGAAAAACATTAAATTAAAAAATAGGGGAATTTTTATATTAATTACTATAACATTACCAAAATGTTATTATATTTCTTATTTTGAGTAGGTACGCAGATAGAATAATATCAAATAAGATTATCGAACTCGTCATACCCCGCTTCTAGCGACTCCCAGAGTGAAATCTAATTATGCACAAAATTCTCTACTTTACCGTATGTCAAGCACCTACAATTACTACATTAAACTTGATATTTTTGTTCTTTCTAAAAATCAATTTAAAAAAGAAATCGTGAAAGTTCATCGAAACTTTCCTTGCAATGTCATTGATGGGTCACTAATACATCTATGATTAACAGACACTTACACCCTCACTCAAAATATACGTGTATAATACGCGAGGGCATTTAGTATCTTTTTTAACATCCTTAGAGAATAATAATCGATCTGTGAAATCCTGTTTTGGCTTCATTTGTAGATTAAGTTAATTTGTAAGAGTATCATGTATAAGCTGTAGGATTTCCTTATAAATAAATCTCAAATCGTCAAAATAAGTATTTCTTTCACGAATTAAGCAAAACATGAGAAGTTGTGATGTTATGGGCATGGCCATAAGGAAGAAAAGTTATATAACTAGAAGAATATTAAGTGTGAAAGTTGACAGATATAGAAATAGAGGAAGACCAAAAACGTATGGGTGGATTGTGTTCCGACGTAGGAAAGTTCAGTTTTGAACAACCAAGCTATAAAGAGGAAAAATCTGCAAGAGGACTGAAACAGAGCGGTGTAAACAACAGAGATTATTAGTACAACGACAGTATAGTGATCTATAGAGTAGTGAAGAACTATACAGAGTACTGTGTAGACGATGTCTCTTAACTACGACTATGACTGTGACTTCCGGGAGCCTCTGTAATAGCGAGTTTGTTACACTTTTGTCTTATTAAACATGAATAAATTGTTTTCATCAAAACTTACGGTACTTACTTACATAACAGTATGTTGAAAATATGCCTCCAACATCCAAGTTTCCTCAATTGAAAAGCATTCGGTTGATCTATACTTACCAACATTGACAAGAGTACGAGTTAATGACATCACTAACCTATAGACAGTATGGAGGGTTGCATCCAATAAGCTTGAGTAATTCTCCGCCTCGTTGTAGAAGTTAGCGTGTTTGATCAATAGTGGTAGTATCGAGTTACCGATATACCGGTTCATCGATAAAGCCATGTCCGATTCACAACCGTCATTCTGAAACAATTCGTCATAGTGTGGCTTTAAAATTAAAATTCTAGTTTCATATTTTGACGCATATTTGAATTACACAATTGGTAGTATTTAAATGTCAGTATAAAAACATATAAATTTGGTAATAAATTACTTATTAAAAGGCGCGATATTATTTATGCGGAAAACAGATTATCTTTGGTGATGAATATGAAAGTATCTACAGTAGGTACTTATAACAAAAGAAAATTGTAATATTTTTTGTCTGTCTGTTTGTTCCGGGTAATCTCCCAAACGGTTGGCCCGATATTGACGGGACTCACTAGCAGAGATAGCTAATGATATAAGGCGTAACTTAGGCTACCATTATTTAAGAAAAAAATAGGGCTCCGCGCAAATAAATATAATTGGGAAAAACGACCATTTAGGAGCGCTTACAAGGCTTAAGCTGATTAAATCATAAGAGATATATCAATTTAACATAATTGTAGATCTCAAAAACGTCAGCGTGAGTATAATATGTCTATATTCTAAAGATCAACCATAATAAAAATGTCTTTAAAATAACCGGGCGCACAATTCGCGCGTGTGCCTGATCGACGGCATTCTGTAGTCCACGCGAGCGCAACTGCAGGCACAGCTAGTTGCAAATAAAATGATTTTATCTTAATATTTTATGTTTTCATTGCTGGCAATTTCGGTAAATACTCAGACGTGAGACGTCAGACGTTATTATCTTCTCATTTGAAACGCTGTAAGATATTGGTGGGATTTTGGGTAATGTAATTTAGTTGATAGACACAAATTAAGTGGACTGGAAATAATAACATGGACCATGAATTCTGAGATGTCACAAAAACTTCCAGGAAAGTTCTAACAAGGGTGCTACAAATTTTTTGACACTGGAATCATTAGAAAACATTATTTGTAAAAATAAACATATCACCACTTGATAATAGCTGTAATAATCCTTAATAACTAGGTGTGATTGCCAAATTAGAAAAAAGGAGAAGAAGGAGCTATTTGACTATTATTTTTATCATTATAAAAATAAGTTCGAATAAGTGTAAACACTTATTATCTTTAGCATTCCCATAAACTTACTCTATCCAACATTGTAGCAGCCCTTAAATCCGGTAAGAAGGCTTCCTCGAGCAGTTTGTAGAACAACTCCTGAGTTTCGATGCCATAAACTCGTTCCAAGAACAGTCCGACACTCTGCTTGTGACCGGGTATGAGGCCGGACGGCATATCTAGCAAAGGAAAATAATTTTCTTTAAACTAAATATATTACTATCACAGTCGAATACTATGATAGATTGACGTCATTATGTGCACATACTGCGTTAAATATTTACTATGACTAACACATTTAGTAACCAAATAAAAACACAACAAAGTAGTTATCATTTTTTGTTTGATGCGACGTTTTACCCGATCTTTAAATGATCGTAGGTAAAGAAATTAAAAGAAAGATAATATGTAAAAAAATGCGTTAAAGCGTTTGTCTGGTTTTTTTTTGCAGATATGGTAATGTAAACTTCGTAAGTTAGGTTCGTAAGGTTTGTTTACAACTGCTTTCACTAAAACTATAATAAATTAACGTGACTTATATACCACGTTAATTTAATTTGGTGGTTTTTTAATAAGTTGTTCACAATAAACTACCATAATTACTTTATGTCCATCCTTAGAGTAGAAAGATACAAGTGCTAGATGAGATTAAGTCAATAACCTTTCAAGAAAAGAAAAGTTTTCTAAATAATCTGTAATAAACTGCGAAGAGAAAATAAAAATAAAAAAAAACTCAAAAATCCTCACCAGATTTAGGTCTTTCTTCACCAGCAGCAGGGTTGTTTAGAGTAAAACGTAGGCTGAGAACTCCTTGCAGATCTTCGAGGGGTACTAGAGAACGCAAGATAGCGCGTGCGCGTAAAGATTCGTTCTTCCCCTATGTAAATATGAAAAGATGTAAAAATTTCTAGTTTCAAAACATAACTTAAGTTTAGAAGGACTTGGACTACTTAGGATGTTCAAACAGCTTTGAATAGTAAAATATTTTTAATTAAAAAAATTTTACAGTCACTCATCATCAAGATTAAATAAATTATTCTTACATATGCTGTTCGCTAGCCTCACAATAGAAATGCTTGTAAGGTTTATTGCCTATCTTCTTTATTATTAGATTGATCTTACTTTATGAGGTTTCATAGAATATAAAGTCGATAGATACTTTCACTGAATGTATTTCATCCACACATTGTCACAGACTTAATTATAGGTGAGTGCGTCCTCGGTCGATCGGACCGATACTGAACATTACAAACTGTGACGTGCCGGTGTCTATGCTGACAGTACATTTTCACTATCATGTCTTTACAGGCTTCTGCACAATGCAAATTTTTGTAACAACTAACCGTAGATTTACGCAGAGATAATAGATAAGAAGCTATCAGAGTGTCCCAGCAGCGGCGGCAAAGAATCCGTGCTTTTTCTAAGACCTCGTAAATACTAGTTTAAAAGAAATAGGACATTACCAAAGCAATGACAGACGCATCCGGCGCGCATCTCCCGAGTAGATCAACCAGCGTACAGTAGAAATTGAGGATCGCGGCTCCAGTGTCTATGTAGTCTTCATCTTCATCCGATTCGGGCAGTGGATGGCTGAACTAAAACAATTTTGTAGGGTAGTACGATACGATAGCTGTGTCCGACTGGATCGCGACCACAAAACACTCTGTGTAGCACTCTTTGACACGTCACGTTCCAGGATCCACTGGTGTATATCTGGTAATCAAGTGGGATGGTAGGGTAGGCTTCTGTACCCGGCCGGGTCGTGACCACTGTTCACATGGTAATAAAGCCGTCATAGTGGTTCTCTTTTAATTTGTCGCGTTTCGGGATCAGCCAGTGCATAACCAGCTACCAAGAGGCTTACAGGGCGGTATGACAACGATAACTGATTTCTGATCTCTCAGTGTTTGTCGTTGTTTTATGATTATACTGTGTTTACCATCAAATAAAGTGCCGTCACTTCACTGTGCACTATAAAATAAAATGTAGCAGTCTTTTTCAGCCACATATTTTTTTGGAATCGAGAAGAATGAGACCACTAATTGACATAGAACTTCCCCAAAAATCGTCATAACGACCGGTCCTGCGCTGTTTGCACCCAGCGAGTTCCCGCAAACTTCTCCAAGTCTTTGGTACACACTGTAGCGGGCCTGCTTACCCTACATCTTCTGGTACGTGGCCACCACTTGAAAATTCTTCAACGCTATCGACCTTCCGTTTTACGAGCAATTTGCTCCACCCACTACCACTTAAGTTATCCGATCCATAATGCATTATATTACGTTTGACTCAGCGATTCGAAGCCCCTTTACTATACTGTAATTACATCACTTAATGTCAGGTAAGATTTTGACCATACGTTGATTTAGAATACAATAAAATAATACTTACATTAATATCCCCTTCTTGCTCTATCTCCCTAAGTTTACGTCTGTCGGCGATACGTTCGCTCATCTTGTTAGCGTCGACTATAGCCTTCAGAAGACCCTCACCTTCTCCCCTGAGCGCTGGCCCCAGACACTCAGGCCGACGGATTAAGAGACGAATCACCAAATTTGCATTCTCTTCCACGCTTTCACCATTTACCTTTGAGAATAATCTTCAGCTTAGTATTAAATTTTCACCGTTTGTTTCCAGTGCTTCACAGTTTAAAGTTAAATTAAATTGCTGCCATTAAGAGAATAGTCATTTGACAATATTATTAAATATATGAATGGCAAACTGCTTTCTTTTAGGTATAAATTACTTATATTAGTCTATTTAGATTATGTTTACAATCATAAAAATAGTAAAAAAACTGCGATAAAATTGTCTTAAATAAATTACTAACAAGTTGATTTGGATTATGGAATTATACTTACTTAATAAAGTTTTCGGAATAATCCTAAAATACTTTGGCGTTTCTTCTAATAAGGCCAAAAAATATTTGATTATTCGTCAGATATAGAACAGTTAAATCTTACACAGTTCCTGCCATCTATTAAATAGTCCTGTAAAAAATGGAAGGAAAATAGTTCACTTACCCACACACAAAAGCGTAAGAAGTCCAAATAACGCTCCCCTTCAACCGGGTCCCAGCCGAGGTCAGGGTATCCTTTCTCCACCAGTTCCGAATTACTTTGCAATCCACAACGGGACAGATAAATAGCAATCTTCTCCAAATAGTGTTCTCTGGTATTGAAAAAAACATTACCTACTTAAAATTTGATTTTTTAAATTAACTTTAAATTACTTTAAATTTTAAATTAACGATAAGCTAAGCCTAGACAATGTCTTACATTCAAATTTACCTAACAAAATTCACCGATAGTTATTTGAAGAACCAGTATTGGCCCGGCAGGAGAGTATCAGAAAATATTGTATCGGTATGCTACGGCTGTTTTTTTGACTACGAACTCACCTTAACTAATGTTAGTCAACGATGTGGCTTAAGATGTTAACTCAGTAGGCCTAGAAAATAGGAGCTGGCTCTCAACTATTACTACCTACTTATCTGAACTCACTACTAGAGATTTTCAACTCGAGGGTGTTAGCTAGCATGAATAGTTCTAATTTTACTAAGACAATGCTATGATTGCATCATTATATTTTTCTTCATAACTCCAAAAGCGTCATGAAGCTACCTCTGAACGGGTATCATTTGGTGTTTGATCGCCTTTTGATGAATATACTTTCATAATTCTGGAGGATTCATTAATGTCAAAGACATAAACTAGTTATTACTTAGAATCACTTTAGCTACAGCTTAATTAATGCTAAAGTTAGCATTCATTTTGTATAGCGTTCTTTACTGTTGGCAGTCTCTCTTACAAGTATCATAGTTGTCGAATGAAAAAGTAATATAAAATAACTAGTCACTCTGCGGCGGTATCAACATTATTATTTTTATGCAATTAGTAAAACTTTTGCTTTACATGTCAAAGCTCGTTAATCTATATATAAATAAAATGATTGAGGTTTACAGTTCACGTAAAAACTAATGGATAGATTTTGATAAAATTTTTTGAAGTGAAAACTTCAGCCCGTAGTGATTTGAAAATCTATGAAACGAAAAAGCGATTATACAAATAGACAACGATATACATCTGTAAGATTTAGCCTACGGGAGAATGAGATAGAAAACATTTAAATTATGCGCGGTTAATTTTTATGATTGTGATCGTCGTCGGATTGGCTTAGTGGTGTGAGACGATCAGACATACACAGTACGCACGAGTGGTCGATAGCCCGAATCCCGCTTATTAAGGATATTTAAATTAAATTTTAATTTTTTTCTGAATGTTCACTCCTTCTGAAGTTTCCCTCCTTCCTACAACACACCTTTTAAACATAACTTGAAGAGACATTTGAGTAGACAGGCACGACAGGGACGACTGTCGTTAGATTGTAGATCCCTCGGTGGGCGCCGATGTTGTTGGATTGCATTGTGCTTACCAGTAGATACAATTTGCTGTATTACGATAAATAGAAAATGATTTTTAAATATACATAAAAACTGTATTTTGTTGTAAATTTTACAAACAGCATGTGAGAGAAGTAAAGAAAATAATTACCTCAGAGCCAATGCCAGTTCAGTATTCTCCATCAGACTCGAGTATGCGACGTCAAGAGGAGTAGACCCTCTAAGCGAAGGTCTGGAGAGCAAGATATTGGAGTTCTCAAGCAGAAAATCGAAGTGGTCGAACATAGCCTTCTGGTTTTGTCTTCCGGTGCGACAGAAGTAGCAGAGAAAACGACAACAAGCCACCACCATCTCGTGAGACGTGTCCTGAATAAAGAAAAACGAAACGATGATGCAGTAGTTCACAGTTGTACCCTATCGAATGGTATATATTATATACCTTCTCTTTAGTGTCCTCTGCGAGTGGAGGGGAGACTGGCTGTGCATCAGATTGCGCTTGTGCACGTCGTCCCAGCGTGTTCATCATTACAGCCATCACGTTCTCATGCACGCGTAACACTCTAAAATCAATATATATATATATTATGTAGAACATTTAATGGCACGTTTGGATTGAAGTAAAAGCGGTCTGCACGTCGCGACGTGCCAAGGCAGGCCAGACGAAACTAATGGTTTCTTAGTATACTAGCTTGATAAAATGTTTGTATAACACCTGATGGTAAGGTACAGTACAGAAACACTGGCGACCGTAGGTGAAAGATACCATCGGCAGTCGTTACCTTCATGCCGGGCTGCTAAAACGCTTCTTCTTGTCTCGTTTAAGGGACCCAACATAGGAAAACGGGAATACGTTGTATGGAAGAGCATTCCTCATCCGCATGGTAATGCCACGATATAAAGGTACACCTTTGTTGGTGCAGTGATAGGCAATGTAGGCTGTGTCTTAGTAAGCGCACCCGCGTGGTTTTAGGAGACAATAATGAAGCAGATAGTCGGATAAGGTCAAACAATTCTTCAGAACATACACTAATTGTTGCCTGTTGTAATCTGTCTAAGAAATCAAGAACGTATTACAATCTCATCTGATATTAAGTGACGATGTGGCCCCAGATGGTGACACGCTAGCCTAGTGGGGGAACTGGCTCTCAAATACAGCTGCCGGAACACACCTAGGTGACAGACTTTGAAGAGTTGGGTGGTAGCTAGTCAGGCAGGCATTCGAAAGTACCCTACCAACGTGAACTTTATTTAAGAAAATTCACCTTTAGTCCTCATGTGGCAAATGCATAATAAATGTTAAGGAATATAGTGAATTACCTTATTAAGTCAGGATGCTGGAAGAACGTGTGGTTGTTGACGAGTTTCCTAAAAAATAATTAACTTTACAAATTTTTATATGTATAAATGAATGGCTTATAATATGTATTAGACTATACGCGTAGTACCGAACTGAAAAAGTGATAAATAACAAACAATCGTCTTAACTTCAAATAGCCGCTGTCGCATTTTGTGTATCTATGAACGTATACGTACGAATGTAATACGAAATATTCTTTGTGTTAACACAGTATCAGCGCCGATATTATTAAAAGGATTATTTTGAATTAAATATATTTCAATTGTATATTTTCTTGTAACGTGCGTAAAAACTCTTACCACAGCCTCTTCCTCATAAGCTCTTCTTCCTCTTGGCTCATTTGCACGGGCAGCAAGGCACGGATCTGGCTCAGCCCCACCCACATCTCGGCTACATCTTGTTTCGTCTTCGCGTTTATAACGTACGTTTTCTCTAATGCACGTATGAGTTCTCCTACCGCGTCGTACTGACGTACTAATAAACTGTGGAATTCATTACAATACTGTTACGATCTGTATAAAATAAAATAATTATTCTAAAAATATCTGGAAAGTCTAAAATCTACTAAGAACATCAAGTATGATCTGATCTGATTTGATGAGTATCAAGAAGAGGTATCGCGGAACACGAACACTTTGAAAACTTATCATATTCTCTATAGCGCGGATAAATTCTCCTATCGCGTCGTAGTGACGCATTAAAAGATAGTTAACAATAAAAAAAATACTATTACGATCTGTATAAATTAAAATTCACTATTGTCGATATATCAGAAATAGGTAAGGTATCCTATCCTAGGTATAGGTATCCTACATAGGTTCTGTACCGTTCGTTTTCTTTTTCTTTTTTTGGCTAGTTAGTTTAGACAAAAATTGACAGATTACTAAATACATATACACATGTTTCTTCCCTCCTCCCAGGGGGAAGAAACATGTATATATGTATAGTCAGTTTAGATCGAATTTACGGATAGGGAATTAGTCAGATCGCGACTTCATTGCATACGTGCAACAGTCAGAGCCGAGGTTCGGCCACCTTGGCACCCTTGGAACTTGTTGCCTCGCTGCTGAGTACCTTAAGCTCTCACCCCCAAGCCCGGTGAAACTGTGAAAGCCGTCAGAGGCTCCAGGACCCCTAAGGCTAACAGTATAGTCAGTTCAAGGGAGTCAGTCAAGAGAGGACAGTTCTATATCGAACAATTAAGCAAATACAAGAAGCGATAAAGTAAGAAATTTGCAGAAGGTACAACCACAGACCAGTGTCAACAACAGACACTGTAAGTACAACCAGAATATTTCTTTGAATTACGCCTACGACTGGGAACATTTGAATAGTTACTTTGTATTCACTTTTGTCTTGTTGAGTATGAATAATTATTTTCATGTAAATAAATGGCATTTTATTACTTACGAATATTACAATTACCGGCCTTTTATTATTTCTTTATTATTTGTTTCTTTCTTTCTGATTATTAATTCGCGACTTTATGATGGATACATTACGACAGTCATTCCTATTCGTCGACTGTACCGAATGTATCATTAATTGACGTAAGATCATTTACTGAGGCTATAAAAAATCAAATGTACCAACCTAAACATCTCTCTGACGAGTTTAGGCGTTTCTATCTGCGACTCTTCAGCCCAGTTGACGATGGTTTGTATCAGAACTTTTCTGAAACGCTCCTCTGGGGATTTCTTCGGTGGTTCTTCGATAGCCTAAACAAGGTGAATATCTTATACTATCGTCATTTATTCTGAGGATAATATTGTTCGTTGGTAGAGATATCTTTTGCAATTTGTCTATAAGTTACAAAATTTATGTTCATAGATTTTTTCTATGATAATTAGCAAGAGTTCATGATATACTTTTCTTTTATATCTACATGTTCATAGATGTTTAAACAATTTAATACAATTACATGATAACAGGATATTAAATTGCCTGTGAAATTCTTATATAGTAACATTTTTTCTAAAACAATATCATATCTTCACAGCTACATGGTAACGCCCACCATGGTTATCCAAATAAGTTCGCTAACTCTTACCCTTGCCGGACCGTGCAGATGTGGAATAGTCTTCGAGCCAACGTGTTCCCTCCTCCCTACGATATTGGGTCCTACAAACGAGGCGTGAAGAGACATTACATCAGGCAGGCAGGACATCGACGACTGCCGATGTAATCTGTATCACCGACGGTCGCCGTTGTTTGTGAACTGTTCCGTACTAACCATCAGGTACTGTACGGTCATTTTGTCGAGGTAGTATAAGTTGAAATAGTTTTTATCTTTCTAAATAATAAAATATATCAATCCTTACTTTTGGTTCTTCATCCAATTCTTTTACTGTGTTTATAATGTTGTACAGCTTTCCAAATGCACCAGGTTTGACTTCAGGTTCGTTAGAATCCTATGAAACAAAAATAGTAGAATTTTGATAACTTTATGATTTATTAACACTTTTGGAAAACAATGTATAGGGCACGTTTTATTTGGAATTGAAATCCTTAAAAAAGCTAGCTAATGTTAAAAGGATCAATGTCAAAAATCCCTGTTTTCAGAAAAAAGCACTACAACAAATATTTTTATGGTTTTAAACTATAATCGTAAATTTTCCATGTTAGAGCACGTATCACATGAAAAATACTAAACCGATTTTTATGTACCTACTTTTCAGATTAATGCCTTATCAGCAAAATCATATTCACTTGGGTATCAACTAGCATCACGAACGAAGCATTGAATACAGCACACGCAATCTTTGCGACATAACTAGCTGAACTATTCAACCTGCTATTACGAACATCTGAAAAACCTACACAATGGTCCGAATCTAATATCTTTTAATTATATAATAAGCGTGACCCAAAAGATATAGAGAACTATAAATCGATAAGTTTACTACCGAGTCTATATAAGCTGTTCTCCGCCATCATAAAGGCCAGGATCAGTTCTGTAATCGAAGCTAGACAACCTATAGAACAGGTAGGTTTCAGGAAGAGTTTCTCCATAGTAGACGTTATTCACCCTTGAGTTAATTTTAGAAAAATATCAAGAACAGGATAGATCCCTATATCTAGCATTTATTGTCTAAAAAAAGGCTTTCGACACGATAGCACGCAAACTTGTGGGAAAGCTTGAAAGAACAAGGAGTCAAAGAAGTTTATATAGAGGTCATCAGAAGTATATATAACAATAATATGAGTAAAATTAGATACCCTGAGCTCAAACTTCCACATAAAGAGGGGTATAAGACCATGAAAACATCTTCAACAATCTATACTGGAGCAAACTAGGAATCAAATCGCTCAAACTGGAGACAAATAGCACGAGTCCGAGACAAATCAAATGGATATCTTTAGAGGAGGCCTTCACCCAATCTGGGATTCTTGCAGAAGAAGTAATAGAAGAAAACAAATCAATTAAATAATTAATCTAAAATAACTAACCCATTAAAAGATACCTACTAGAAATAAGTTAATCTTGTATTAATGCAAGGAATAAAAGGATTTTCATTTATCACAATCTTTGCCCGACTTCGTCTGCGTGGACTTCAGAACTGGGCCTTTACCAGGATATTTATCCTATGTCTTAATCTGGGTTATAAGCTGTCTGTGCGCCAAATTTCATCTAAATACATTTAGCTGTTTTTGCGTGATTGAGTAAAAAACAAATAAACTCACTTTCGTATTTATAATATTAGTAAGGATTATCAACTAGTACTTCAGCTACATATCAAAATACTCATAGAGTAAAGACGTTTAAGCAATAATGAAACTCACACGACGCGACCTTTTTTTCTGTCAACTATTGCTTGTTTAAGTAATTATACCTAAAAATATGAAAACTTCAAAACTAAAAAGCCTCGAAAGTGAGTATTTTTCTGCGTATACGTCTCTATCCCGTCACACACAATATGTCCAAGGAGTATACCTCAGAGTCGGGTTCTTGTAACGCGTTCAGTGATACGTGGGCCATCAAGTTTTCGTGGAAGTTGTTCATCCGAGCTATTAGTTCTTCTCCACAGGGGCAGTTCTCTCTGTCCTCATCTTCCATGTGTTTAAAACCTAGGGATTATGAGCTTATTCAAATTGCTATAAGGATTAGTATTGATAAATTCAAGTTAAGAAAATATTAATAAGAATCTACTTAATAAAAATTCTAAGACAAACTGACAGGCAACGCTTTACACAGAAGTATCTCACACATCGCAGGTAACGAATATAAAACGCATTAACGAATATAAAAAATACAAGAAATACATATAGGCATTGGTAAAGTCTTTTTATCTTATTTTTGAAATATGTACATATTAAAATAAGTCCAGTTTAGAGGTGAAAATAGAGTAATACAAAATTATGATTTCGTCTCTTTTACACAGGTATAATCAGTCCAAGCTGCAGTTGTCTCTGTCGCACTTTATTTGGTTGTTCAAGCATAGCGCTATAGCAATAGGTTTCTGCTAAAATGTTTTCTTGAAATATCTTGCAAACCACATTTCCTCTTAGATATAAGTAATACTTACTAAGTATAGCATTCATTTGTTCTCTTGGAGGACAACGGAATTCCCTTGTTTTCTTAGCAGCTAAAGCGCTTGGCAAATCAGATTGCTTAATCTCCGTATAACGCCTAAAAAATAGGGAAAAATTGTATTAAAAATACGTACACACGTGATAAATAAACTGGTACCTACTTCTGAGGACCAAAATGGAAAGCTGCATTGTGTTGTTAGCTACTTTCTTCACATTGGTTCATAAAAGCGCAAACACTGTTACTTGGCGGCAGACAAAGATAGTGTACATTAAATATCGATTGTTTTGTAACGAAACAATATTGTTAATCCAGGCGACAGAGCCACGATAGCGAGAAAAAGGTCATTCGCTCAAATCTTTGTTGTAGTCACAAAATGCAGTCATAATTATATTACGCATTTTCCTTTTATGATATAGCAAATTTATATGAACTTATAGTTCAACGCCGATTATCGATTTGTTCAATGGTACAAATGACTATCGGTTAATCAATAGTTAATCAATGGTTAATGAACACTAGACAAAGGTTTGGCAGTGGTACAGCCGAAGTTAACATATTATACCACTTTCAAAACTGTTAAGCTGAGCTGGTGCCGTGTGGGGCCTGGCTGAGAATAGTCGTAAGAACCGACTGAGGGAATACCAGGGGAGTGGGCAGCAGCACTCCCCCGAGTAGTAAAACCATCCACTGCGATCGCCAACCCGCCTGCCAAGCGTGGCGATTATGGCATCATCCCACTCTTCTAGGGGAGGCCCTGTGTCCAGTTAATAGACTGATGGATGCATGGAAGCTGAACTAACCTGATCAAATAGTTAATCGATGGTTAATGCACACTAGACATAAGTATGGCCGGGGTGCAACCGAAGTTAACATATTATACCACTTTCAAAACTGTTTAATTGAACTAACCTAAGTTGATCACTCTGTAAGTCACCAACGAAATCGTGGGCGAAAGCGATGATGGACTCCACGCGATGCCGCAGTTGCATGTCGTTGAGGTGCTGGAGCAAGTAACACATCTGCAGCTTGGCGCCTTCGGCCATCTTCATATGCAGAAGACCTTTGCGATGTTCGTCTTTCCCTTCTGGAAGTATCGAATTATACCAATTATCATTCAAACATATGTGAAGAGATATTTGAGCAGGCCAGCATGTCGGCGAAAACTGACGATGGACAGTAGATCATCAAACCTATGAAAACCCCATCACAGCCACTCAATTGTGGGTGTCGTGAGCTGAATGGATGAATACTTATTTACACTTTTTGATTCGCGAACTAGCGAGTTTAATACCACGAGACATTTTTTACAAATATGTAGCGGTACTGTGGAAACAAAAATATCCTTGTAGACAATGTAAATAGAACTTATTTAGCAAACACAAAAGTATACCTACATATCTAGACTGGTAATAATGCTAGCTAAAGTAATTCACTAGTTAACAACTCGCTTTCGTGTTTACTAGTAAATTGGACCGTAAATTAGTTTTTTTTTATATCACTTCGGTGGCAAACAAGCCTGCGGTTCGCCTGATGGTAAGTGGTCACCCCAGCCTATGGACGCTTGCAACACCAGAAGTATCACATGCGCGTTGCCGACTCTTTAAAAACCTATTTACCCCATACTTTAAACCCCTGGGAAAACCTCAGTAGGGAGCTCATTCCACATCCGGAGCGTTCGCGGAAGAAAATTCCTTTGGAACCGGACTGTCTGCGACCATTTAGGTTCCAAAGTGAAGGATGAACTCCCTGACGACGGTGAACGGTGCGATGGTGGAAAGTAGCAGTTGTTATCATAATGAACAATTCCTCGGACCAAAACCCATTATATAAGTGGAAGAACACGCACAGGGAGGCAAGGGCTCTCCTCAAACTTAAGGGTTCGGTACCGTTCGTGAGGTTGGGACTGTCAACGATTCTCAGAGCTCGTTTTTGCGCCTAGTCTAATAGCCCGAGTTGGTATCTAGGTGTTCCTGCCCAGAGGTGACAGCGGTACTCCATATAGGGTGGAACTTGCGCTTTGTACAACTGCAGTTTTTGCCCCAGAGAGAAGTACCGCTTCGCTATGTTCAGCACGCCGAGCTTTTTGAATACCAGCTTGACCTTCTCTTCCAAGTGGCTACAGATGTGGACGTCGCTGGATATGTTGACACCCAAAATCTCAAACCTCTTCGAGATGGTGAGGGGCGTGTCCTGGAATTGTGGGGTCACAGTAAACGGTTTTTTTAACGGCGAACGCGCTAGCATGTGTCTTGGTGGGGTCGAATCTGAGTAAATCATCCTGACCCCAGTCGAAGACTCTGGATAATTTGCGCTCGATATCAGAAACAAGTTGTTCGCAATTTTCTACCACCACGAAACGAGGGGTGTTTGCACGGCCCGTGTAAACTGCGTCTTCAGTGCTATCGTCCGCATAGCAATGAATGCCGTCAATGAATAGCATATCATTGATATGCAACAGAAACCATGTTGGAGATAGTACGGAGCCTTGCGGGACACCAGTATTACTGTGCATGCTTTTAGAGCAGCTACCGTCTACTACGGCTCTTATGCGTCTGCCAGACAGATATCTAGCAACCCATTTGCACAAACCATCGGGCAGTCCGTATGATTGCAACTTTGATAGAAGACCCCGATGCCAATCCCGATCGAACGCCTTTGCTTTATCCAAGCTGACTGTCAATGCATCACCTTGACTCTCAATGGTTGAAGCCAATCGGTGAGCACCACTCGAGCGACCTTGACGCCATACTGGCGGTCGCTGATCAAAACATGTTATTCTAGTTATCTTAAGCGCTTAGAATTGATAACACGTTCCATTACCTTAGAGAGAAGCGAGAGAAGCGAGCGAGTCATAGCGATAGGTCTGTAATTCGATGGATCTGATCTATTGCCCTTTTTGGGTACTGGGTGTAAGAGGGCAGTCTTTCACGAATACGAAACTTGTCTATTGTGGTACGAAATCACGAAAAAGCGCGTTAGCGAAGGACACAACGTGGTACACGTTAGTTTTGGGGGGTAAAAAAGGGTAATGAGGATTCACTACGTCGACAGCGAAGGGACAAACGCATGGTGTAAACCTACCAAAGAGCGGTGTAGGTAGTGCGATATATTGACGCGGCGTACGGAAGGGCCCCCGGTCCCTCCCTGTAGTAGCAGCCGGGTCCACTCCGGTCTTCTCCTTCGGTATTAATGCCTATCCAGGGATTATGCGCAGACTGGCGGTTCAGCCTCCCAGAGCGGAGATTAAGTAATTAATTCCTAAGTCCGAGAACCCTACCAACCTGCGGGCGGTCAGCGGACCCGTTTTACCGGGTCTCCCTGATAACCGCGCCCACACAGACCAATAGCAGTATCATGAAACCGCAGGTTCCCCGCTGTCAGCACAGCACATCCTCAGGAGCTCTGGTGACCTTACTCACCGCAGGTTCATAACATTACAGAGGAGTAGTGTTATTTGGCTGCGATTTTCTGTAAGGTGGAGGTGTTCCCCTGTCAGGCTGCTCCAGATATTGAGCGATTGTGTAAATAAAGATTGTAAATCTCATCCAACGGCCCGTCTTTTCTCTCTCCTTTATAGTCACAAACGCAGTGTCTACAGAATCACTAATACTTTCTCAGTGACGTGGCCTAAGAGATCCTTTGGTGACTTTGAACATCCGCGCCAGACATACTTTCGTATGTATGGCACTGATCTGATCTCTGGATAGCTCTAGTGAAATTATAATATATTTTGTTATGGATCTACACGATTTGCTCAAATAGGAGAAAAAACATGATGCTATTTTACTTCGATATTACCTCAGTTTAGAAAGAGCCCTTATTTCTTATTCTTGTAATTTTGCATGCTTAATTTGAAAGTGATGGTTGCTGAGACACCAATTAATTAAAATTTAACTTCCTCTTCGGTAAACATCTAAATAGATTCTATTTTTATTATGTTAGGCTGAGAAATAACTTCAAACTACACTTGAGCGGTAGCATCACAACAAGTGCGAGCGTGTTACTGATGCTAGCGTCCGGCGACAGTGTCGTTGCTCTCGAATGGCGTTTCCTACATTTGCATACATTAATCTGCCGCTCTGTCGCGGTATCACTGACGCCACAGACGTTTGGCTTTAAATTCCACCATTACACTTTATTGATTTAGCGTTTGACAATAATCTCGACTGATGTTAAGTGATAATGTAGCTCATGATGTTAACACACTAAGGCTTAGAGGAACTGGTTTTCTACACTTGAGGATTGTGGACAATTGGGCATTGGGAAAATGCGTCATGGCAATTCTATGGGTTCATCACAATGTTTTCCTTCAATGAAAACTCACGATAAATACAGGTTTTACTACCACTAAGCTCTCATCTCTTCTCTCTTGATTTTTACATAATTATTATTTAATCGTCAATCAATTTATTACATACGACGTGAATAATCCAAATATAATGAATGACGTAGCTGGACATAGGCCTCCCCTAAGGATTACCACTGGCTCCGATTTTTAATCCCTTGGGAACTGGATGTTCCCATTTTCAGCTCCCACGGTTTCACCTGTGTTAAATTTATTGAACCATCTCTCCATCGCGCTACCGTCAATGCACTCATGTAGTCTATTATTATTCACACTTCGCGTGGTTGCCTATAGCTTGCCAAATTGTTTGACATATCGTAGCATAAAGTTAATGAAAGACATAACTTTTCAAATCTGATTGGCGTTCCCAGAGATTAGCGCTTTCAGACAAATACACAAAAATAACAAACAATCTCCTGAGCCATATATATATTGATATAAATTAACGTGAACAAAGTCTCAGGTAGTTCATAGTTTAAAATAAATAATTATCATTACCTTTATCGAATGTAGGATCCCAAGTTTCAGGGTTGATCATGATGAGCAGTTTCTCGACATCTTCGTCTCGCATCATACCGACCAGTAGGAGACGATCCACCAACTTTATGAGCGGCCTAAATGCGTACAACTTGGATTACTATCTTATAAATTATTAAGCAGTGTTTAGGATGCTTAATAGCTTCATAAAGTAAAGATTGAAATGACTGCACTAATTTTAATTCAGTAAGGTTTAATATACAACTACTCATTTAGTATCTACGATTGTGGTTGAGAAATATTAGTTCCATTCAACCACACTAAGATACAAATTTGCGCAATTATTCAAAGAAAACCCCATTTACTGTGTACCACAGTTCTAGGACCCAACCTTTACCATCTCGAAGAGTATCGAAATTCTGAGTATCGATATGGAGATGTCACTGGAGAGTGACATTCATTTCCGTAGTCTCTTAGTCTTAGTCTGAAAATTAGGTCAAACTGGTGTCCAAAAAGCTCGGTGTACTGAATAGGGTGAAGTCGTACTTCACCCTGGAGCAAAGACTGCAGTTATACAAATCGTAAGTCTGACCCCATGTGGATCATTGTTTTTTTATGGTTAATAGTTTTAGCTTTATGGCTTTAGTCTTACCTGATGTCAAGCAATGATGTGGCCCAAAATGGTAACACGCTAAGCCTAGTGGAAGACTGGCTCTCAAGTGCAGCTGTCGGAACACACCTTGTAGGTGCTTGGCGACAGATTTTCAACTTGAGGGTTGAAACTGAGCTAGCCAGGTGGGCATTAGAAAAAACCCTACCACCATGCTATGGTATCATCACGATGTTTTCCTTCACCGAAAGCTCAGGCTCATTGCAGGGATTCGAACTCAAGTTCATCGACGAGATGTCCGTACACGCTACCACTGAGCCATCATTGCTACAATGTTGGCATTGTTGTTGTTAACACTGGGCCGGAGCACCTAAATACCAGCTTGACTTATTTGACTCAAATCAAAGACGACCTGTGAGAATTGCTGACGGACCCAAATTCACTAGCGGTATCGAACCTGTAATTCAAAAAAGAGACTTCGCCTCCTGTGTGTTCTACCATTTGCATAATAGGTTATGTTCTGAGAGATCGTTCTATATAAAGCCTTTGGCTAATATCCATTATCACGTCGCACCGCTCGCCATCGGCAGAGACCTCATACTGACCCCTTCGAACCAAAATGGTTGCGGACAGTTTGGTTTCTCCTACGAATGCTTCGGATATGGAATGATCTTCCTAGTAACGTTTTTTCAGACAACTATAATAGGAGGTTCTTTAAAAGGGAGTGAACATGTTTTTAAAAGGACGCAACTCTCTTGTGATACTTCTGGTTTTGCAAGCATCCTTAAGCTGTAGTGGTCGTTTACCATCAGGTGGATCAAATGCGTGGTTGCCATCGTCGTGGTTTAAAAAAATACATGGGGAGATAATCATAAGTTTACACTACGCATTTTTGAGGGAGCATAGTAAAAAATATTTTGCATGCTAAGTTTTAAGATTACTCTAGAAGAAAACGAATGCCTTTCGTGAAGTAAGATTATTCCATATTAGAATACTCACAGGAACAAATTCTCGTTGCTGCCTCCGACGGGATCTCTGCTGTGGACCTGGTTAGTCTCCACAGCCTCAGCGAGCGCCTGCATTACGAATTCGCGGACAACCTCCAGTGGGAAGTGGGGAGAGTATAGATTGCTTATATCTGTGATGCTTTCCCTGTTCCAATTAATAATTAATACAGTAATCACCTTCAGTGATTTTTTTTTAACAAACGATTTTCTTCAATATCGATAAAAAATACCAATATCTGGGTGAAAGACCTTCGCTCGGAGTAAAATACCATTTGAATACAAAACTTCATCCAAATCGCTTCGACGATCCATACCATTTTCGATAAAACAATTAGATATAAAACAAACCACATTTAGGTATAAGAATTGCTTACTTTTAAGTATTAGTTTATTAAATGTAAGTCTCTACATAAGAATTATTTTTTTAACAAGGACCAAGTATGTAAGGAATAAAACAAAATCTATCCAGTATATTTAAGTGATGCGCGAACGAAGGCAAACCTCAAGAGTTTAATTTATATAAATACTTAAAATTTCCCATAGGTATATAATTATCTCCAGTTAAAGAAACATAAAAATCGGTAGTGTAATTTCTGTAAAAATCACGCAAACACATTGAAGAAATGGATAACGTTCTTTTTTAGCTGGTTAAAAACAAGATTCATATTGTGTAATAACTAAAATATTATATAAGATTAAAAATACTTTGGAAGTGATGTCGTCTCAATAGAAGTGCACTTGGACGTCGGTCCACATGGAGTCACAGCTTCAAATGAAGGCTTAGTATTTAATGAAGGAAAATATCGTGACCAAAAATCAGTATATGATCTAAAGCGTTTGAATGTAGCTGCTGGTTTTTATAACTTACGTGATGTCTGTCATTTTCATTTGTGGACGGACACTCTCTGTTTGTAGCGAACGCAGGCTGTGGCCCATGTCGGGGAATTCATACAAACTTTTCAGCTCGGAACCCAGAGGAATGACAAATTCATTCTTGCACGTCTCCCTGGAATATTTTTTCTTATTTTATCAAAAATACTAAAACTCGGACCTCACCATTATAAGTTACGTATTTCAGGGTTGATAAAATAAAGTTATGAATAGCGAGGAAATGCACGATTTTTAAAAAACATACCTATTATTATCACCGTTGAATACTTACATAGTGGTTGCATGAGATTCCAAATGCAACGCGATGAGAAGATCGTAAAACCCTTGCCGCAGAGGTCCAGACATATATTGTGACTGAATCGCGTATAATAGTTGCTTTTGGTCCACATGCTGACAAAGAGCATGCGCAGCCCTGGAGAGGACATAACGTTAAAGCAAAATATGTGACATGATGAGAAATAGATGCAAAAGATTGGACGAAATGAAAGAAAATTTGAACTGAAAGTCAACTTTGTCTCGAAGCGGAATAACTTTGAGTAAAAAATGGTTAAAATCGTAGAAAACTTTAACTCGAAGAAGAAGTAAAACATCATTATGTACGCTTAAAACTGAAAAACCAGAAAATACAAAACCAGAAAAAAAAAACCACTACACAAACTACTCCGATATTTCTCTGTAAATCAACAATTTTAAATGCTCAGTGGCATCGAATGCTCTGAATCTTTTCTCAGTTCAACCTACTTTGCGTAAAATTGCGTTGCGGTAAATTACTATAAAATGTATAAAATGAAAAATCTTAAGCCTGTCTCAGATTAGTGTCAAAAGAATAATGTATTGTTTCACTAAAAACTCACCTGTAATTGCTTTGGTAGCACAGAGCAGCGTACAGTGTGAGCGTGTGTGAGTGGAAACTCAATAGCTTATCCATTTCTATCAACTCTAGAATGTCGATACAGCGGTCTTCCTCTGTGAACAGAAACATAAGTTGAGTCTAAATCTTATACATATACTAAATGTGCCCCACGGTTTCACCCATGTTGAACCTATTCGACAAATTCTCCATGTTTGCCGCCGCCAACGCGCCTGTGTATGCCTATTCTTGATCTACTTCCCGTAATTGCCTATAGCTTGCCAAATTAATTGACTTTCATAGTTACTGCTCTGCTCCTTAGGATTGTAGTGTGAAGTTATACATTACTATTTCTAATGAATCTAGCTATCATGTAAAAAAAATTCGAATCCGACTAGTAGTTCTAGAGTTTAGCGCATTTAAACAAAGAATCAAACAAGGAACTTTTCAGCTTTATTATGTTAAGTATTATTATATAGATAAATACATATATCTTGATTTATTGTACATACCTGGTATGTGCAAAGCTAACATGGATACGGCATCCTCGCAAAGCATGGACCAACCGCGTATGTCCGAAAGCTTCAAAGCGTGTACTTGCAGTGACAAGTTAGGCACCTGAAATATTTTTTTGTACTGTAAATTAGTAGTTAAACTGAATAACTGCCTATAGAATCTAATATAAAAACGCAAATATTCACATGCCTAATATAAAACATAAACTTTTATGGGTCAAATACTGGAATATCGAATAATTCCTGAAGAGAGCAACTGTTTTTCAATCACGACTTTACATTTTTCTACTTTTCATGTTTACTTCCATCGGCTAATCTTCAATATTTACAAGTTATCAAGAATAATAAAAGCTCCTTATTCGCGGGGTTTACATTCCATAATATGCCGCGAATACAGGAACCCTGAGTACGAAATGGTAATTTGTATGCGAATATAGGAGTTGCTTTCGTAACTCAAGGTAACGTAAGGTAAGAATATATGTAAAATTAAAAGCAATTTAATGAAAGATACATATGTAGTATTATTAATTATTATTTTTAGATTAATCAAAGCACTAAAGAATTTAGTACATTTTCTTGTTTTGCAGCTTTTAAAGGGCCTTTTAATTCTGATTGGTAATTAGCTGTTGCATTAATAGTTTGTCTCTTAAAAATATGATTTATTTCCATAGACGGATCAATTTTTATAAAAAACGATTGCGGTTGCGCATACTTTGGCATATAGTACAGCATTTGTCAAAGGACTGTAGGTTTAGCCCAAGTAATATTTGTTTCTTTATAAGAATTTTGATGCCTACTTGTTTCATTTGATTGGTAAGTAGTGAAGAATAATATGCATCATTAGTTTTGTATCCGCGAATAAATAAATTACCGGCCGAGAATACTGAAACCGCCATTAACGGAATAAGGAACATTTACTCTATCTATTATTACACTGACAAAAAATTTATATCAAATTTTATTGAAATTCACTAATATTGCAAATATCTAAAAAATAAAAAAAAGGTGTGTGTGCGATTCACACACGATAGAAGTGAAACTTCATTTTAAAAGACATTTTCTATTTCATTTAAACAGTGTGCAATATACATACACACCGACATTTACTCTCTCGCTCTGGCTCAAACAAAGAGGAGAGATCGATAATATATTGCTCTCTTGCTCTGGCTCAAACAAAGAGGAGAGACCGATGTAAGTTAAACGTTTAACATTTAACGTTTAACATTTAAAGTTTAACGCTTGGAAGTCGCATAAGAGTTTCACTTCAAAAAATATGTCAAATTAAAACAAAGGAAAAGGAACGATAATTAAGCCACATTTTATTGAGTTGCTTGCCAGATAGTGATGGTTTCATGTATTTGATTTGATACATGATTTTGTAATCCTATATAGTTCACATACCCTTGCCCATTGGTGAGGTTTCAAGCACTGCACTTTGAGCCTCGGCGGGAACTGCGGTATAACGTGTTTGTCACTAGTTGGCAGCACCGCAGCGCTCAGCGGCAAGCTTGTCGGAGATCTACCCAGCTCGATCTGCAGGATCTCTCTCGAAGTCGCTTCCACAAATATCGCCGGGAACAGTTTCGATTCCGGTTCCATCTATACATAAAATAGATTACACATCATTTGACAACCCTAACTACATTTGAAGTTGTTTTAGTAGAAATTGATCAAAGCGAATTCCATTGAAGGCTGCCACACAAAAGCCTGTAATTGGTATATGGCACTCGTTACAGTTATAGGCCGACCGCTGAGAACGCGACCCTCCTGATGGTTTACGGGACGCGGGGCGGTTGGAGTACACGGATATACACGGAATTGAGATGATACTCAAGATCTTAAGATCAATAGTTTATGCATGTTTTTGCAACTGAGACATACATGATATGACAAATAATAGACTTAATACACATAATATTGTTGACTTTATTAAAATGCTAATCAATAACTACTATTTTGAAAAAAAAAATTGTGCCTGTCACCTTTACACGAAGTTTAAGTGAAACTTCTATGAATTGTATAGTATATATTGACCACATAATTTAATAAAAACTTGTTAAAGCATTACTTTTGATTAACGGTATAGTTTTTTAAAACGTAGTGTCCGTATTTCCATCTTTGTAAAATAATTTAATGTTTAACAGTCACATTAAGGACTATTAAATTAAGGGATCGGGACTGCAATGTTGATATGGTACTAGGACCATAAACCAGGTGCAACATCCGTCTTAGTAGCACGCTTAGGCGTATCGTGTTCCAGGATCAGCCAGTCTATATCCAGCTTGCAAGAGGCTTGGAGGCTGGCATGACAAAGGACATCGATGGATGCCGATCTATCGATGATCACTGCTGTTATTGGATTGTACTGTGTTTACCATCAGGGACAGTGCCGTCACTATGACTTGCTAGAAAAAACTTATAAGTTCGTTGTAAGTTGCCATAGTTAAAAAAACTCGATAGTGCATCAAATAACGTCAGAATTAAAGTGATATATACCTTAAATTTAATACTAGTCTCTTTCCCTTCGCAAGTGAAGGAGACAGTCCCGGTGGAAGTGTCCACTGAACATCCTATGAACATGCCCTGGGAGGCTCCCTTGCCCGTAGCCTCTGCCATTACTTCATTGTATAGTTCGTCTGCGCGAACCATGTAGCAAGATTGCCGATTTACGCTAAAACAATAAAAACCGATACTCATGATTAGATTTGGTCAAATCTGTGCAAGATTCTACTGCGGAAACAGTACTGATATACCAATTTCTGCCTCAAAACAGCAGGGCTCGAGCTGCTGTATTTTGCTCTGAAGAGTGTTCTCAGCAACACGGACCGTTCCAACTCATGAGAAGCAACCTATTATAACTGGCATCGGTACTGACTTTTGACGTGAATACGTCTTGAAATTTGCTTCCATAGTGGGAGGCAATTAAACAACTGATGATAACATACTCGGGATATGGAGTTTGGTACTGCAGCTATATATCTATCATCTACAACCAAATTTTGATTATACTACTCGATAGTTAAAGGGACAGTGAGGCATCGCGCACGCCATTTTGATTTCGTTTCGACGTGTCACATAATTTCCGTTGTGTATAAATTATGACTCGGAGAAGCTGCAACGCTCGTTTTAATTGCAAGAATTATCGATAGCGAGAACATTACTGTGGAATAGTTATTTTGTAACTATATGGTATAAAATTCAAACTTAAGAAAACTTAATATAATATCGGCCTATACCGACCTAAAATAAAGAAATCGTATACGGTTAGAAAGGGTTTCTCAACACCAGTCAAGTGATACCCATAAAACACCATAATATGATAGTGTAAACCAATGCCGGGAACGTAATAAAATGAAAGAGTCATAGTGAACACGTATTCGCCTAAAATGCACGGTCATGTCCCCGACACAGCCACAACCCGTTTTTTTTTTTTTATTGGTTTTTACTACATTTTCATAAGTTATAATGATAGGTACAAAATATACGTCATAAGAAGAAATAGAACACAAATAACAAATATTGGCTGTGACCGATAGGCGAACTCAGGATCCGTGCCGGGAATAGCAGATTTATTAAAAATTGTTCTAACGAACATATATAATGGACCACTTAAGATGTACTGCCAAATGTAACTAATGAAATTTTTATTTACTTTCTATTCTAATAATTATAGAGAGATGTTATGGGTCACCTACTCGTATAAAAGAGAAGCTTTTTACGCTTTGAATAATTAATAATAAATTAAGATAAAATACTATTTATATTTTTTTAATTTGGTTATGTAAACCGCGTTGGTCTTAATACTCCGTATCCTGTGTAGTACTTGCTCTCTCTAGTACTCACGTCTCGCTCACTCACATGGATAAACATACGCACCGCCCAGCTACTGAGCAGCGTCGCCACTTTCGTTTGTGATGTTTCATTTATTCTGAGTAAATCCCCATATCAAACAGCCCAAAAGTGCATTATGACGCTTCGTTTCAAAAACCGAAGTACAATAATTGATTACCTAATAATTATATAGATGTATTGATCATCTTTTATTTTTATTCATATACTTTCAAAATACTGTATATCAGTAATTCCAAGTTATTTCTTATTTTTATTTATTTTCTTTTGAGATATCTAAATGAAACTGACCTCTCAATTACCCGATCGTAATTATCAGTTATGATAACCGATGACTTCATAACCTTGTTCTGATTGAAGTCCTTCGAGTGGAGATGATATTGAGTAGTCACCCAACCGATGTACACATGCGTTGGGTCCTGCCCAGGAAATATTCTGTAACGAAAGACAATTAAATAAAATATAGTTAAATCTATAATAATCTTCTATAGTATAATATAATAAACCTAAGAGTTTTTTTTTTGTTTAAATGCGCTAATCTCTTGTCTCTCATAAGTCAGATTCGAATAAAAACGATTACCTTCTTTTTTCTCAAATCTCTGTCTATAACATTATTGTATTGTACAATTCTGAATGCCTATAAAATATTCAGAGGTCTTCTTATATACCTACTTTAATATTTTTTGGAAAACTGACCTGACGCCGTAGAAATATTCATTGATAAGTTTCAAGCACTCCGCGTCGAAAATTTCATTACCGACTGTCTCGGTGGCGGCGGCAGAGAGGCCGGTGGTCGTCATCTGTTTGCGTTCCTGTGGCGGTGTCGCCATCTGTCAATCGGAGACCACATTATTTATATTCTTCCAGAATATAATTTATGTATTTGATAGTATTTCGGCTACCTTAAGCCTCTATCGGACTAGGGTTTGTCAAGCGTGCGCGTTCGTCCAACGCTTAGTCAGCGGTGACCCTGCACGCATACGGCGTTCGCCTCGCTCGCCTGCTGAAATTTTATCCTACAAGAATACACACGGCGTGTATGCGATGCGAGCGCTGCATTATGCAGGCGCGTGACGCAAAAGCCGCATGCGCTCAGTGTCAGAACTGGTAAAACGTTGGACGAATGCGCACGCTCGACAAACGCTAGTATTTTAGCGGCCTAACAGAAGTGGATTGAGTTAGCACGTGATCTGTAGCAAAGGTTACCAGGCATTTGGTGTGTTTAGGGTGTCAAATAACATCTTGAGAATTGACACACCCAAGCCAACCTTATCTGTGGTGTGGTGCACCATACTAAATAACTAGCGAGGGAATGGTGATGCGTTTATTAAACTTTTACATTGCTGGGTGGTAAGAATCCGACTGGATCGCAACCACTATAGACCAGGTGTCTCACACGCCCATTGACATATATTCCACCGATAGACAAGAATGTTCATAAAAATAATTTGTTCAAATACTGATAAACAACATGTCGGTAGTTGCTATAGATTTTACATCGCAGAAGAGACACGGTCTTTTACCTACAATGCTTTACTTGAATTCATACTCTATTTCAAAATTTATTAATAGTTGTACAAATAAAAAAGTAGAGAAGACAATGAATTTGTATGCATTCATTTAAGCTCAAATACGCACGTACTTGTATTTTGTGAACTTTGACAAATATTACTTGATATTATAGACTAAAATGAAATTACACAAACTGGTTATAAAACGGCAATTTCTTACTTAACCCCTAATATTAAAAATATATATTTTTATTTATCCACGATTGGTTTTAATCAAATTTTGGATACAGAATATATATTTTATTCTGCTGTTGATAGCTAATAGCCGATATAAATAATATTTTTAGAACTATGTAACGGAAGTAGTTATTGCGTAATAAACACGTGCGAAACCGAGGGCACAGCTAGTTACATGATGATAACATTAATTTATTGTATGGGTTTACTATAGACAGGTTTTACTAAGAGAATATAATTTTTATCGATATAAAATACCATGTAAAATGTTATTAGAAATTGGTTACTACAATTTAGTAATAAATAGTAAAATTACATTTAGTAATATATAGTACAAGTACTTTAGTAAGAAATAGTAAAAGTACATTTAGTAATAAATAGTAAAAGCAAATTTAGTAATAGGTGAGTTTTAAAGGTATCAATTCTAATATGATGTGTGACTTACATTCAGACCCCCTTGACTTCCGTACAAGTTGGGTCTGCTAGTTCGTGGTAACATTGCGTTATACCTCTGATTCGCCTTTATTAACAAAACATAAATATGATTATTATTATAAAACACAAACAAATGAAGATTTTTTAAATAAAAATAACAAATGATAGATTTAAAATTTAAAATTAATGAATGTTTGAAAACTTTTGTATTAAATAAAACCATAAGAGCAAAATTTCGTGTAATAACATAAAATGCTCATGAAAATTGTACACTTGTTTGATTTTTTCCACTATGAAAGATTACAAGATAACATGAAATTATGTAATTTAAAAGTTAAATGGATGTACCTGGGTCACCTTTATCTGCGGGTTGGGTCTACGAATTCCTCTTTCTGGTGACACTTCTGTATCGCTAAATGGATCAGGCGTCTTCGACTTACGAGTTTTACCCCTTTCCCCGCTTTCACCGCGTTTGCTTTTGAAAAACCTGAGTAAGTTATAACATATATTATACTATCGTTTTCTTCATCAGCCTTGAGGTTCAGTACAACAACACGCTAAGCCTATGTGGCTGTCCACTAAGTATTTGGCAAGATTTTCAACTTGATAAATAAATATGGAGACGATTTCACACACGGCCATTTAATTCCAAATAAGAATAGCTTGTATTACGGAACTAAACAGCTGATATACTATACATATGTATATATATTTAACACCCAGACATATAACCGACAATTATGCTCATCACGTCATCACACAAAAGTCATTCATGTGCGGGGTTCGAACCAGCAACATCTCGGGTCAATGATTAGTTATTTAGTTAGTACCACTGCGCCACGAAGCTTGTTAAACTTGACGTCGGTACCTAGCCAGATAAGCTAGCAAATTTCCTACTATGGTCACATGAAAATATTATCGTAAACACAATATATTTTAGAGTATTCGTTTTACCATTGAGATTAGGCAATTGTAGGAATCATTATCAAACATAATTTTCTCTACTGACTCATTAAACATTACTAGATATACCATTCTTTCTCAGTTTACCTTATTCATCATAAATTGGGTAAATACGTTCTGCTTCGTTCAGATACGAAATAAATTAATGTGTTTAATTACTGATTACTCGAACATTTAGGTATAATTAATTCATTATTTCCCGTAAGTACCATGAAACTGTGTGTGTGTGTGTCTCCCGACCTGTGTGTTCCTTCCTTCCTACGTCATCGGCTCCTTTAAGCGTAATGTGAAGAGATATTTATGTAAGCCGGCATAACAGTGACGACCGCCGATGGATTTCGATCTCTCGGTGGTCGCCGTTGTATTTGGATTGTACTGTGCTCACCTTCAGGGACAGTCCCGTAACTTTGCTGTTCTAATATAAAATATAAATTGAACAACATAATTCTGCAATATAGAAATGACATAGCAAAATTAACTTACTTGAAAGGCGATCGACCGCGCTTGTCTTTTTTGTCGTCAGGCGCTAAGTTCTGTGTTCCTAAATCGTATTTCGCCATCTCAGCTTCACTTGTAGTACGATGTATACTATTTACATGTTGACCTATTAAAAAATAACTTAACCTATAAATTGAAAGTTTCATAATAACAAACAGAGCTACTCTAACTATGAATGAGAATTTAAATCTCAACGCAGGTTATGTGTAAGTCTTTTGACAGGTAACAACTTCAATAGTTCCCTTTATCTTGGTTTAAATTGGCAGTATATTTACACATACATGTGTTTAATCTAATATATATTTATAATGCGATAGTAAGTTTGTTTGAATATTTATTAATCAATCACGCTAAAACGGCTGGACGGATTCTAGTGGAATTTGGCATAGAAGTCGATTATGTCGTGGAAAAGGACGCAGAATACTTTTTACAACGATATAAAAAATATCACTTCCTTATCGCAGAGCGGTACTTGAATAAATTGGCATATCCTAAAGAAGTAAACACAGTATTTTTTCTCACTGTATCTATAAAGACAGTTGAGAATATAAAACTCTAGAGCTGACAATTAAAAGATGAAATAACATCACATTACTGTCATATTGACAGTCTGTAAGATATCATAATATAATAATAATTGCTATGAGGAGATTAATGTATAATTTATGTCGACGTGACTTATGTCCTTTCCTTTTTTTACAAGCCTAATCTGCTGATAAATTGTAATTTTGTATTAAAAGACCGCGATTAACGAATCCCTTACGCGGTGGTCTCGACGGCTGGCGCTTCACTTTGGCGTTCGGCATTTCTTCTTGGTTGTCTTCGTAATGCAGACCTAGGGTTGGAGGGGAAAACAAAAATAAAGGGTAAAAAAAAGTAATAGGATAAGGTTTATAAAATTAATCATAATTTAATTATATTAAAGAAAATGAAAATAAAATGAAAACAGGCTATAATTTTTGTTTTTGTAAAATTTATTGGATTATTTATTCTTTAGGAATTTATGTAATCCTTATGGATTACATAAAATTAATAAGACAAAAACAACCACAAATCAATATATATATATATACGTAATTATATTAAAGTGTAATTGCGAGAAAATAGTAAAATAGCCTTTCCATAAAAATAAATGAAAAATGACTGGAAAGGTTACAAAGAATTTTCAACTTTATCAACAAAAAATAAACTAAATTATACAAAAATCATTTTAAGAAGGAAGTTATTTCAGATTTTGTCGTGCATAATGTTTTAATAGTGTTTCAATATTTTTTATAACTATAATTGATAGTCAAAATGTTTGTTTTTAGGTGATTCCGAAATTTGCACGACGTAACAATTTACTTTCTATGGATATGATTTGCGAGTGCAACCTTTTTTATGATAAAGATAGTGTAGTCGTACGTGGGCTAACAGGCGTGTTGTCAGTCCTTAATCGAATTATGCTATGTGACTGAATGAAGTGAAATAAACAGTTTTTGTTTAGTATAGTTCGGCAATAGGTTTAGTAAGACAAGACCAAAAACGGAATACATTTGTGTGCGTTTTATTTTGTTAATTTCTTTGTTACATCCAGATACAATACATGGAACCACAATTCACTACGTCTACACGTTTAAATTACACTTTAAAACCTTAGATTTTGCAAAAAATAAGCGAGATTTGTTTTGATATTGATTTACACATTCGAAAATGGTCTCGTATCTAACACTAGTTTATACAATACTCTTGCCGATGTATATATTTTAAATCTATGGAATTACCTTTGATGTCGTTCATAGTGAATCCACTCCGCATTATCTGGTCGATGTGAGGCGGCATTTGGGCTTCAGTTGCTTCCTTCATAAGGATTTGCTGGCGATCTTTAATCTCAACCCATCTACGAGCCTTCTCAGACTCACTGTAATAAAATTATATTCATTTATTAACTACTAGTAACACCCGCGGCTCCGCTCGTGTGAACTAAAGAATGCTGTCCGTCGAGCGCACGCGTGAATCTTGCTGCTCCGTCTCAAAATACGGAAGACATAAATGTTTATTGTGGGTGATCCTTAGAAGACAGGTATATGCTATCGCAGACTTTTTTGCAGGTCTTTTTAAGATTTACAATTATGTAGAAAATTAATTTGATATATCTCGTATGGTTCACTCAGTGTAAGCAATTTAAGCTCCCCAAATGCGACTTTTTTCCAAATTTATTCACCATTATCGTCACTGCTTATTTTTTATGTAACACAAATATATCCTATAACCTGACCAGACAAATAGCTATGAATTCAAATAAAAAACATCTAAATCGGACAAGCGGTTATCGCATGAAACCACATAAAACGTGGAAAGAACATAAACGGACAGACAGATAAAGACACGTTGAGTTTTATTATATGTATAGAAGATATAGATAGACTTATTTATTGCCCTTTTTTATTGTCACATATTTCAAGCATTTTTTCCCAATACTTTAGGCTAATCCGCTAATGACTGTAGATTGTTAACCATTTTAAAAGACGATTAGCAATCATTAATTTGATAAGTTTGAAACTGACAATCTAAGATAAATTCTTATAGACAAGGTGACTTACTCTATGAATTGTGAATGGCAAATGACAGGTAGAGAAAGACGAAGAAACTCCCAGTTGGCCTTCTCCATTGTTTCGAATGTGTTGTGTGATATTTTAAGGCAAGGCGGAGTGTCTGAAATGGAAGTTAATTATTAGACGTTTTGTTATTAAGTTTCTTTGACCAATGGAGGCACGTGGTATTTAAAAGACGATAACTCATGGCTGCTTGGATGAAAAATCAGTAAGGTTAGTCAGAATCTTATATTAAGCCTAAGTTTTTTTTATATCGAAGCACTATGCGCTATGCTTACCATCAGGTACTGGGGTGTTACTCTTGAAACTGATTCGAATTTGATTTTGATTCTGATCCGATTTCACTTTTAATTCGAACTCGATCCTACAAGCGTACTCTTGAACCAAACCGAATCGAAAATCAAGATAGAATTTTGTTATCGTTGTTGTTTTATTATAGTGCATTTTGTTTTTGTGTTCGTTCATCATGTTGTTTGTTTTCTATTTAGCAACTCGATTCATAGCTGTCAGATTGCGTTAAAGGGTACGCATTTTTCGATCCTCACGAAAAAAAAAAATTGATCGAAGTTAGTTCCGATTCGAGCCACAGCACGATCGTGCGCTAGGTTTGATTTCAAGAGTGCCAAATTGCATCAAATCGAATTTTATTCGATTCCATTCAGAACTCGAACGTGTCAAGAGTGAGACGACAGTGCCGTCACTTTGACGTGTTAATAATAAAACAAAAAGGATAAGTAGCTTGATGATTAACCTTGTGCTTTCCTATAATAGTGAATATTTACAAGTCAATATTATCAGTACCTGATCCTGCTGGGATTCTAGTGACGTCAATCCTGGTATCGGGCATTTCATCGGTGTTCTCGAAGATGGGTTGATCTTTGGTGTACCAGTGAGTGACATCTCTCTTCATGTTCCTATATGATGTATAGTATAATTATTAAACAGTTATAATTATAAGTAACATTTATAGGCAGATATTTTTGGATAGAGAGGTAAGACACAGATAAATTTCTTTGGAGATTTCTTACTACTTGGATAGCTAAACTTGTGGAATACCTTTACCGTACAAAAAATTGCAGTCAAATAACCTTGTGTTGCGTTCCTGCGGCGGGCACGGTTTCCAGAACTCCTTGGGGTAGAGGGGTTCAACGCCCTAGTGATACTTATGATGTTAAAAGCGTCAATAGGCTACAGTAACCGCTTATCAGGTGGGCCGTATGCTTGTTTGTAGTATAAAAAAGACCGTATAAAAACCAAATATTAATGCCGTACAAAAAATTAAATAATATTAAAATAAAAGTTATAACTATGATAACTAATAAAATTGTATTATTTCTGTGTAAAAGTTTATGGAACGAATTAACTGATATAATACATACACACAGAAAGGCTCATAGCCCTCTTGCAGACCGCATGTCGTGAAATACTTCAGCGTGTTCACATCTTGGCCATAAGTCAACCTGTAAATTGATTATTTAAAAAGTTGTGTATTTATTCTATTGTTGCTATATTATGTCAAAGATCGATCGATGCCTTTATTAACCATCACCATGAATGTTAGTAGATCGAAGTGTTTTTATGGGGAAGGTTTTAAGCTATCCCTGAATGTGATAGGTGATGCTATGGTCGAGTTATTAAGTACTACAAGTATTTTATATTAAAAATAAATTGGATTACCTTGCTTTCTGTCCCACTCCGAGAGTACAGGCCGGCACAAAATGGTCACCCTGAACATCAGCAAATGTTGTTTCTCCACCGAGAGCGTCCATTAACAACTCTCCGTTTAACGAGAAACCTGAAAAACACTTTATCTCATTATTCTTGATACATATTAAAAAAAATGAAATATGGTACCAATCATTTAAATCAGCGTTTTTTAGGCTTACATAATAATCCATTTCTTATACAGTTAGTTACCTTTCAAAAAGTTTATATAAGCTCGTCAATCATTAATATAAACATTTTCTATAAAATATTAACTGCTATCTCTTTCACTCCCATGTAATATTCTACGCAATCCGTTTCACGTGCTTTCTGTGAATATTGCCAGAGAAAGACGAAGACAGACATGACGCTGTATTAAAAGCTTTATAAAACAGCTAGCGAATTTATTATTCTATGTTCAAAAACACATACTCATCGTTTATTTTTAATGACAGAAGTATTTACAGAAATCTTTTAGTTTTACTGATTCTTTTATTGTCTTTCCTTACGTACAAATACAATCTTCACCACGTGTGATTATTTTTGATACACCTTTATAATTTTAGCTAGGATCTAGGAATCTCTACTACTTTTTATCCATATTACTAATTCTAATATTTTTCAATATAGTAAAACTATTTTAAAACATCTAATACACATCAAGTTTTATACATTCCTTTTTTTATTGAAATTATATTAATTCGTCTGGCAGAGAGAACTTACTTTATAATACTTAAGTAGAAAGTGTAGATTTATAGACTACAGATAAAAAACGCTGATTTAAAACAATAAGCTTATGGAAGTTTATAAGTATTTTTATTCATTATACATTACATAACTTTAGCTATTAATCTAATATCTACATTATTTGTTTCATTTCAAATTATAGAGTTATAAATATAACTAAATCTAAACTTAAGCTGGACACGCAGTTATTTAGGTTAATATGTAGGATGCAAGCGGGTGAGCATTCCGTTATAACATACAAACATCAAGCAATAACTCCACCATTACTATTTAAATGGATGAAGAATTAATATTTATAGTAGATATACATTACCAAGTATTTATGTCTTATCTAATAATATGTTAAATTTTGAAGTTTTATTACAGGTTATGAGTTGCCAACCGTTCCGTAAAAACCAGAACGTCGTGACTTCAGAGTACTGTTAAACTCGTAAATTCTATGTGATAGTTTTTTTTTTTTAAATTTAAAATTGGAAATTTAATGCGTGTATTAATCATATCTGAGGAACTTCAAACCCAGAAACGCAAGTATCCTTTATTATACATTAATAAACCGAGCACTGTTTCCGCAAAATCATGGCTTCCCACGTTTGAGGCAAACATTTGCAAGGTATAACTTATTGCAGACGTGTCTTTTTCTTCTTACCTTTATGCCACTCTCCTTTAACAAATATCCTCTCAGTATTCGCACCTTTTATACACTTCCTTACATATTTCGGTCTTACTCTTGCTTGGCACGATGCAGTATTATAAATTATATAAGTAATATACCCTAATCTATTGTAATTTCGTGTTTGCAATTACGTCCAGTTTTTTCGATATCTAATGTGCTTTATTTTTTAATATTATATCCTTCACTAGAGATGACCGTGTTTATAATAAGGTTATTGAACCCCGATGTCAGAATGCGATGTCGCCATCTGATGTCGAAATATCTTTTCATACATAAGCCACAATAAGGTGTTTGTGTTTTTTTTATTGAAAAATGAAAAGTGATTTATTAGCATTATTATTAGGCATGGCATATTAATCCTTAAACGAAAATTATTTCATCATCAAGACAATTTTATATAGATAAACTTAGATTAAATAGTTTGGGAGATAATATGAAATTAAAATATTTCACCACTCGGCTTCGGTCTATGACTTTAGGTGTAGTGGCGCGAACGAGCCGTGTGAGTTGCGACGCATAACTCTGCCCACCCGATAAAAATATTGTCTATACTGAAGTCTTATAAATCATCAATCAGCGATTTCTTTTAAATTATACGTGGGTGAAACAGCGGGGCACAGCTAGTTTTAACATAAAACGCGTGTCGTATTTAAATTGTCTTTTGCCCATAAATAAATATTTTCAAAGTTGGCAAACCTATCTGAACCGTAAATTAATTGCATACCAATGTCTATTATTAAGACATTATAGATAAATAATATAGATAAGAATAAAAATATTATAGATAAGATTTGAAATTAAAGAATATTGCTTTTCGTCAATTATTATCATGTAAATATTATTATCCTATAATAATATAGTATTGTATACGCAACAAAATAGTCAACAAAATGGAAATACCTCGTTAATGTCTTCATTTAGACTTCATTTTGTGTAATGTCTACAGTCTATTTTAAATTGAATAAATAAAAATACAAAAAATATTAGATGTTCAATGTAAATTTGTAATTTTTACATTACTATCAAACACCATAGTGAAGTAAAACATTGTGATGAAACTATAGCACTGTGGTAGGCTATTTTCTAATGCCCGTCTGACTAGCTACCACCCTCAAGTTGAAAATTTGTCGCCAAGCACCTGTAGCCATGTTCCAGCAGCTGCACTTGAGAGCCAGCGTCACCATCTTGGGCCACATCGTTTACTCAACATCAGGTGAGATTGTGGCCGTAACACTAAGCCAATAAACGATAAAAAAATATATAAGAAAAATATTCAATCACATTTCATGTTAGCGGCAATGGAATTTATTTTTAGTGTGCTGTGAAGTACCGTTGGAAATAGCAAGCAAAGCGAGGCGGTGTTTATATTCCTTAAACGTATTTCAAGCATATCAAAATTCTAAGCCGAAAGAGTAAAATTTTAGTAAAATGTAGCAAGAACATTTCCAATCTTTTTCTATATGTATATATATTACTGTAATGTTACATACATGTATGTATGTATGTATGTTAAATTACATGTTATAAAACGAAATTAATAATAATAACTTAAGTATCATTTATAAAAACGTTGTCGATTTAATCATTGTTAAGGATTGAATCATAAAAAAATACAAGTAAAATATTGTTTTGGATAAACTTCGCAAACTCGTGTTTTTTAGTTTTCTTCTATAGTTAATTACCTAATATACATAATCATTTTAGAATTTCTAATTTCATTAGTATAATTTATTAGATAACAGAAAGAAACAATACATTATTTCGTTTTTTTTTTTTTTTTAGTGAAAAATGTTCGAGCTACCACAATAAAGCGAAATATATTCTTTTAACTGCCAAAAATGAATTTATGCGTTATTTACTTATCGTCCTATCGATTAGATCAAGGAAGACTCCAACTACGTCACCGATCGCCCATTGCTTGCCAAAAGATTCTGTGTTACTGCAGTATACCTTTTCCTCCTTGAAAATTATGAAAATATTCTAATGTAAGCCCTGTTAATTACTTAAACTACAGTTATAGATAAACTAATATTAGTAAGATACAATATCGATAAGACAATTTGTATGAATTAATAAAATTAACCAATCAATTTGCATGCTAACATCTACAATCGTTTTGCAGTGATCTGGCACAAATAAAATATTTTCCTCTTATAGCCCAATACATAAATAGCCCAACACTATTTGACATCGATAAAGACAATTTCAATCGGCATGAACACGTAAAATTAATTATTTATGTATATGTAATAATTTTATTTGGTCGTACGATCACCGGAAGAACACATTTAAAAACACATAGGACAGGACAACTTGTCACAAAATAGTTGATCACCACGTGCCCATTAATGTTAGAGGAACAGCCGTGTTAGATGCTTCTCTGATAGCTTTACAGATATTTCAGATAAAGAACACAAAAAAGGCAATACGAAATAAAATTTATTTTTATTAAATTATTTTGGATCGAAACTTCGAAAGATCGAGTCTTGTAACGAATCTATCAGGAGGCCTGTACTCATACATTCTCAATTATTATTTTGAAATTTTTTGTGTGTTTTTTTTATCCATGCTTGATCGTTTTGTTTCAAAATGTATTGGTTAATTTAACGATGTATTTAACGATTTTTTTTCTCGAAATGTCTATACTGTTAGCTTTAAGGGCTTTGGAACCATTTGAGGATTTCACGTCTTCATGGAGCTTGAGGACCAGCATGAAAGGCACTCAGCCACAAAAGAGAGGTAACAAGCTAAAGGATGCCAAAGTGGCCGAACCTCGGCTTGGGCTGTTGCCGTACAAGCAAACAAGCCGCGATCTGACTAATAAATATCCCGTGAAATTCGATCTCATTAAATATAAATATATACAGTTTTCTACCTTCTTGGAGGAAGAAAGATACATGCGTGTATGTATTTAGTAATGTAGCAATTTGGTCTAAGCCTAATTATACAAAGAAGGAAAAAAAGTACCATAAAGCCAAAAAAGAAAAAAGGTCCCTTATAGGTATTTAAGGATGGAATACATGTAAAGGCCAGAAGCTAAGATGAGATTGGCCTGGTCTTATTAATAGAATGCTGAGTAAGTATTAGCGACCGGTTGAACAGTTCTAAAAAAGAGTGTTGCAAGAGATGGTGGGATAAGCTAAATCGATCTTTGGGGAATAGGTAGAAGATTACAATAGTTCCATAAAGATGGGACATTAATAGCTAATTGCTATAATATTCACAAGATGATATTGTAAAAGTTGGCACGAAGAATAATGTTCCTTTAACAAAATATCATATCAGTTCAGATATCAGAGAAGCATATGTTCGTTCCTGTACGCTGCAACTCACTAATGGTTTGATCGTAGACGTCGAGGAAGCAGCCGACAATGTCGCCCACTTTCAGCTGCTGACCGAACGTGTCGCTCGTGGCTCCGTGTACTTTAATCGACTGGATTTATATAATACCATAATAAAATATTGCTTTTTGAAACACTAATAATATATTTCTTGCAGCCCTTTGCAATTAAGTGCGTTGACTCTTCTCCAGTCCATATTCTTAGTTTTACATTTAAAAGACACTATGAATAAGTCGATATCCGAAAATAAAATATTTCAACAGCTACATACAGTCTTTACATTTTTTTAAATTGAACTTAATTACAAACTACTTACATTGTATCCGTCAAATGCCCAAGAATTTTCATCCTGTCCCAGCATCATTCCTGGTGCCATATCAGCGTGAGCCCAGCCAACCTAAAAGAATGAATGAAATAAAAAACATGTTTTTTGTATACATACGTTTTCAACCTTGGTTTTCTTAAGGACACATACCTACTATGAGGGCAACTGTGATCTGCGGTTTCACCCGCGCATAATTTAAAGAAATCGCCGATTGATGATTTATAATACTTCAATATAGACAATATTTTTATCGGGTGACCAGGATTATGCGTGACAATTCACACGACTTGTTCGCGCCATACACTTATAATTATAGATTCGAGCCGAATGTTGGATTAATAGGAAGTTTGCTATAAATAGCAGTTTATCTACATGAAATTGTCTTAATGATGAAGTAACTTTCGTTCGTAAGGATTAATATGCCATGCCTAATAATAATGCTCATAAATCACTTTTCAATTTTCAATAAAACTTTGTCACAAAATACCTTATTGTGACTTATGTATAAGAGATAGGCGTATGGTATCCAGGTCTTTTAATTAGATGTACTAAGGAGCCATATTTTTGTAGAACATTATATTTACTTATAACTAACCATTACGCCAGCGCACGCGGATAAAGCAGTTAGGGCGCGCTATTCATTCCGATGTATTTAACAAAAATAAATATTTAAGGCTAGTTGAGAAGTTTAGCCTAATGCTAGATAGCCTATACTATTTCTCGTGAATCTAGATATCATATACAAAAAGAAATTTTTCGAATCGATTGGTAGTTTTAGAGATTAGCGTGTTTAAAGAAACAAACAAAAAACTATTCTGCTTCATTATATTAGTGTAGATATAGCTATTTAAAAAAATGATTAAATATTAGCCTTTATAACTATAACGTTTGGTTAAATTAAAGTTTAAATATTATAAAAAAAAGTATATTATATTTTTAATTGTAAGATAAACTTACTCTCATTGGTCCTGCAGTTAATATCTCAAACTCGAAGTACCATTTTCCTGAGCTAACTGCATAGTTCTTTTCAGCTCTATATGTTCTGAAGTCAGCCTGTTTTTGCTTTGATGCTTCTGCTAGAAGAGCTGAGAAAAAAGGTTTTTAATAACGTTACTTATTGGCACTGACTGTCTCTAGCAGATGAGACAACGAATTTATGTACCAAACAGGTTCTTTGAATTTAGTAGTACAGTAATATCTAACAAGATAAGTTTTACATCTAAAACCCGACTACGGAAAACATCGCGCTCTGAAAAATACGATCAAAATTTTTGAAATGTGCCGATTAATCAAAAATATATTTCCAAGCCCGGTGAAGCTGTAAAAGCCGTAAAGGCTCCAGGGCCCCTAAGGCTAACAATACAGTCAGTTCGAAAAAAAAATACAATACTTTAAGTCCTCTATTATTAGGATTACAATATTAGGATGAGGGTTTTTTAACAATATGACTAAATACCTTCATGCTGTTCTCCTGTCGGTGGATCCAAGTTGTATCCGTAAACGAGGAGAGTTCTGACTGTCTCCGAAGCGGTATCCCTATTGGCTTTTTTAATTGCGTCATCAACTTTTGCGTACGGCACCAGATGTGGAGAACGGTGCATTTCTGGGTCCTGTGATTTGCAAGTTTTAGTTGCTATTTATTCAAGTTTATATGGTGGCGGTAGTAAAGTTTTAATTATACGATTTCTTCAATATTCTAGCGTTATAATTAATCTATGCTAATATTTCTCTCTACTTGGGGCAGCCCGACTGATGGAATACCTCCACCCTACAGAAGATCGCAGCCAAATGACCTAGTGTTGTGTTCCTGCGGTGAGTAGGGTTTCCAGAGCTCCTTGGGGTAGGGGGGTTCAAGGTCGGCAACGCGCTTGTGATACCTATGGTATGCAGGCGTTTATAGGCTACGGTAGCCGCTTACCATCAGGCGGGCCGTATGCCTGTTTGCCACCTTTGTAGTATAAAAAATATATATTATAAAGTAAACGTTTGAGTTCGAGTTTATGTGGAGGGATACCTCTGGAACAACCAGACAGATGTGTTAAATTCAGCTTATTTATTCAAAAAGCTTATAAGGGCTTATAACTTCACGCTATGATTATAAGGAGCGGAGCAGTAACAACGTCAAGCAATCTGACGCTGACGCTGGAAATAATAATAATAATATTAGCCTGTAAGTGTCCCACTGCTGGGCAAAGGCTTCTTCCCAAGGGAAGGTAAGAGCTTAATCACCACACCAGCCCACGACGTATTGGTGATTTCAAATACAGAGAAATTAACAGTTCTATATGTTTTCCACATACATTGATACTATATGATCATGTTTCTCAAATCTCCTCACGATGTTTTCCTTTACTGTTACCAATTTGAATTAGTAAATATACGCGAATTCCTAAAAATTCGTTGGAATATACTGGGGTTCGAAACTGCGGATATCGAATTGATACTCCGCCGATCTAAGGCACTCGATAACCACGATTGTAAGTAAGAAAGCTAGGAAAGCTGTAGGTAAAAATGGGAAGTGAGAGAACAAGAGAACCGTAGGGTACAGTTAGTGAAGTTATAAAGTAATATATTTGACAATTAAGAACGCTTAACTATAAACTACATTTCGCTATCCCGGATAAATAAATAAGTAATCGCCAGTTATCTACAGTTAAAACGCTTTTTATAACTTCACTTGTATTTGATTGACGAAGGCGTTACTTTAAGGAAATCCAACGTAAATACTTTACTTAAAATTATTAAATTCACTTGTAATAACTAACAAACAATACAATAAAATCTTAGAATTCAATTTAATGTAATTCTAATTGTCGTATGTAAATAAAACTTGTACTTGTACTTGTACTTGTGCACGTTTAGGCATTGATATATAATATAAGATAATTTAAACGATAATTGCTAAAATTTAAGAAACAAAAATATATGTAAACCTGACTTAAAAGTTATTTGCATTCATTGGGTAGCTTAGTAGTGTATGAATGTAAATCTTCCCAACTAACACTGTATAGTTAAAATAATTAATTTTATTTCATTAGCATATTCTTCCTTCTTCAATAGTCGACAGTGAATAGACACAACATGCTGTGACCCTCACACCTAATAAAGACATAAGAAATATTAAATGTGAGAGTCACAGCTGATGGATCTATAAAATAAAGACGCCCACTATTCAAACAACTGAAATTAAGGATATCATACATACATATAATACATGGTATCTATATAAATGTAATAATTAAGGTTTGCACTTGTGAGCGCATCACGCAAAAACTACTGGACAGATTTTAATCTTTTTTTTTTGTAGTACTCATTAGATACTTAGCACTAAGGTACTTCTTTAAAAAAAACACTATATCTTCATAAAAAATAATTCTGTAGTCAACACGAGCGGAGCCATGGGCATAGTTAGTATAAAATAATATTATTGTAAAATGAAACTTTACAAAACAAAACAAAATAATGTAAAGAAAAAAAAATGGTGCGTGTCAGCTCCGACGCGCAACTAGAATTTAGGTACTCTGTAAGTAAGATTGTCATGGAATATATACGACGGGCAAAATTAAATAATGTAAGAAGGACACTTCTTAAATGTGTACTTGTGTGTAATGTAAAAGTTTTGAATATCTGATACGTTGTAGTAACCGTTTAATATTTTGTATGTTTAGATGTGGTCACCTCTTTTTCTTCGTCCTTTCAATCTAGTTAACTTTAATCGAATAAGACGCTCTTCATATGGTTTATTTTTAAGAGAAATAATCATTTTTGTTGCTCTTCCTTGGACTTTCTCGACTTTACTCTATACTGTGTCCATACTTTACTCTTCTACGAGATACTTTTCTCGAAATATATCTCTATATATTTCTTAAAGTATGGACACCATATTTTAAATGCATAAACCAGCAAGGGGCCGATTATTGCTAATCTCTTCTATACTTAATCTATGTTATGCCTTCATAATGACGGCTGCAGCAAGCGAGTTGAAGCCTAACAACAAGCCCTTCAAAAATTAGGTTGCGTATAAAAACGGGTAGTAACCATATTTTTATTATGTTAACTTTACCTCATTAAGTCCGTAAGTCCATCCTTGCTGGATCCGTTCTCTTGCCCATAAATTGTGAGTGTTCTCTGCCAACTGGTCCACAAGTTCATCCATCTTCGGTGTCAGGGTGACAGCACTCAGGTCTAATGGTGCCGGCTTGTATCCGTTGGACTGTAAATAAACAGTTGAGGAGTCAAATGGATTTATATTGCTACGACGATATTATCAGAAAAGGACAGGAAATTTGTCTTCGCCCGGATTGCGACCACCATACAGAAGTTGATAAGCCCTTTATAGTGACTTTCTTTTGGTTTGTAACGTTTCGAGATTAGCCTGTATATATGCAGATGCCCAGAGGCTTACAAGCTGGACAGTAACAACCGTCGATAGGTTGACGTTCTCTTGGAGATTGGCTTTGTTTTTAAATTGTAATGTACTTACCTTCAGGCACAGTGCTGTCATTTCGTCGTGCTAATGTAAAATTAGGAATAATACTATAGAGATCGTACCTGCATAAATGGTTCGTTAGGCAGTCGGACGTTGCGTATGCGAGCTGGAGGTCTGTCTAAGCTGATGTAATAGCCGAGAGCCAAAATTGTTCTGAAAATATATCACTTATTAGTGATTCATATATTTAAAGCAATAACGGATAAGTGATAGGACTAGCGTGTACGGACGTGAGTTGGAATCCCTGCAATGAGCCTGAGCTTTCGGTGAAGGAAAACATCATGATGAAACCATAGCATGGTGGTAGGGTATTTTCTAACGCCAGCCTGGCTACCACCCTCAAGCTGTTGCACTTGAGAGCCAGTCCTCCCACTAGGCTTAGCGTGCTACTATCTTGAGCGACATTGTTACTTAACATCAGGTGAGATTGTGGCGAAACACTAACCCAACCTATAATAATATAAGAAAACTGAAGATTTTTTTGTGTGTTTGTTTAAACACGCTAATCTCTGAAACTACCAGTCGGATTAAAAAAAATCTTATTGTATATGATAGTCAGATTCATGAATAGTAGTTTATGTTATATTACTTTACGCTACGATCCTAAGGAGCGGAGGAGTAACTATGATCAACAAGTAATCTGGTAAACTGTTGGCAAGTACAGGAAGTGGAAAAACGATAGCGCTACACGAGCAGTTTGCCGCAGCGCCGTGGACAGTTTGTCGAATAAATTTAAAACAAATGAAACCGTGGGGCACCGCTAGTAATTATTAAAAGAAAGAAAACTATGTAAGTAGCATTGTTTATACTTTAACGTCTGCACAGCAAGTTGGATGTCGTATCTCTTCTCAGCGGGCGGTAACCTCTCAAACGGCACGAGGCACGGATGGATCTTGTGCAAGTCTTCCCGTTGGTCTCCGTACGTCCAACCGGCTTCGATCTGTTTCAGGAATTATTTGATATTCAATTGTATTTCATTACAATACTTCGAACACTTTCTTCATCAATGACGGTTACGTGCTCGATTGGACTAAGTTTCGTGTAAAATACACAATTCTTATCACATCATATAAAAACGGTAATATCTTCTATACAAATAACAAAATTGAAGTGTATGTTTGTAATGTCAAAATAATGTTGTCCGTTTATGTTCTTTTCACACAAAAAACACTAATCTGATTTACATGTTTTATCCTTTCATTCATAGATATGTTGTCTTGCCAGGTTATAGGATATATTTTGTAAGATAAAGTAACATACAAAATAAGAATTGACGATAATGGTGAATAAATTCGGAAAAAGATGCATTTGGAGCGCTTAAATGGCTTACACTGAGTAAACCATACGACATACATCAAATAAATGTTAGAAATAATTATAGATCTTAAAGGAACCTACAAAAAAATCAGCGATAGCGTATGTCTATCTTCTAAGGATCAGCCGCAATAAGCATTTTTGGGGCAGCACAGATCGCACGTGCGCTCGACCGACAGCATTCTGTAGTCCACTCAAGCGGAGCCGCGGGCACAGATTGTAATATCATATTTGGAAAATAATATTTTAACACGATCACCATACACCAGGTGTAGCACACCGGGATAAACTGCTTTATATCCTGTAATCAGGCTGGGCTGTGCGCACGGTGATAGACCCGTCACAGTCTAGTTGGTTCGCCGCGTGCATATCCAGCTGCTAAGAAGCTTGTGGGCATCAATAGATTATCGATCTGCTAACCAACAGGTACATCGCGGTAATCTTACTGTTACTATTTAAAAAAAAACTAGGTTACAACGTACTTTATTCATTGCCCACATTTCATGTATATTCTCAGCAAGCTTGTCCCTTATTTGCTCCACGTAGGATGGAAGGGTTATCTGAAATATCAAAGCCATTTATTACTTACTTAACTATCAACTCAACTTTAAAGCTTAAAAGAAATAGTTTATTTTATAACATTTATACTTTAAGTAATAATTAGCCCTATAATAAATACCGTTTCGATAATAAAATTTGGTTAACTTCTTGAACTTATTTTCCGGCAAATCGGTAATGTGATTAGGAAGGTATTTGTAGAGTTGTAAGTTGTATTATAGATTCAAGTATATTTACCAATAAGGTATCCACTGGCGTAGGTACAAATGCTGTATCATCTTGGACGAGTGGTGGTCCAGCTAGAGCTCTTTTAGTGAGGTTTCCGAAGTAAAAACAGGGCTCCAAACTGAGGATCTGCTGAGGAAGTAGAGACTCCACTAACGGTGAATAGCCTTCAGGTGCAGCATACCGAAGTCTTCCGTGCTCACCGCCAAGTAAGAAACGACAACTGAAAAGATTTTTTTTGTTATAGCCATTGACTTATATTTATTATTGACAATGACAATGACTCTCAACCAAATTTTATGAAATTTTGTAATATACACTGCTATATTTTCCTTATCATTATAGGTTTGGTGTTGTGGCCACAATCTCACCTGATGTTAAGTGACAATGTGACCCAAGATGATAACACGCTAAGCCTAGTGGAAGACTGGCTCTCAAGTGCAACTGCCGGAACACACCTATTGGTGCTTGCCGACAGATTTTCAACTTGAGGGTGGTAGCTAGCCAGGCGGGCATCACAATGCTATGGTTTCCTCATGATGTATTCCTTCACCGAAAGCTCAGACTCATTCCAGGGATTCGAACTCACGTCAATCGACGCGTAGTCGTACACGCTACCACTGAGCCATCATTTTTCAAATATTGCTGTGTATGCTCCTTTTGTTTTTCAACTGATATTAAGTAATTATGTTGTTGCAGATTGTATAAGGCTAAAGGATGATTCATGTTACACTGGACCGGGCGCCGGCCGGACACGGTAGCATTAGAATTACTTCATACTAAAGTATAATATAAATATTGGACCGTGTACCATGAATCATGCTTAAGTGTATAAAATGGGATTTCAAAGACAATTGTCAGAACATACTGATAGATTATCGAGATATATGGAATAGTAAGCCAGACAAATACTCATTGATGTTCATAGCTTCATTAAGACAGTGTCCTCAGACTCGAGAATCAGAGTTCGCTAACATTAAGGACTACAATAGACACACAAATCTATATATAGTGCCATTGTGCTCCAAGTTTCATCCGTGTTAGAATTATAAGATAAACTCTCCACCGCGCCGCCAAGACACCCGTGTAGCCTATTGTTGTTCTCACTTTCCGTACTTGTCTAGAGCTTGCCAAATTGCTTGACGTTCATAGTTACTGCTCCGCTCCTTAGGGTCGTAGCGTGAAGTTATATAACCTAAAACCTACTTCAATAAATATACTATAATTATACCGTAAAAAAATTTTTTCAACTCTGACCGGTATTTCCAGAGATTGGCGCGTGCAATAAACAATCTCTTCGACTTTACAATATTGGTATAGATTATTATTAGTCACAAATAAGTTTTACCTCAATTTGCTGGAACAACTGATGACAGGGAAGAACATTCCCTCAAGATTGAAGTTGGTGAATGATCCAGTCACTCTTACTCCGTTGAACATAAAGTTGATTATCGGGACGTTAAGATCCAGAGCGCAACCGATGACGTCACCTAGAAGTATTAAATTGCAATTTCACTATGCTATCGTACGTAAAGGGCCTAAGACTAAATACAAATTATACCCTATTGTTACCCGCGGCCTATAAAATGCCGTTTGTTTTTATGGAAATAATTTATTCGTACTCGACAAGGTAAAAGTGGTACAAAGTTTGTTTTCTCAGTCGCAGTCGTAGTTCAGAGAAATCGTCTATTCACTACCCTGTCGTTAAAATTCTCTTGTAGATTTTTTCTTTTGTCGCTTCTTATATTCGAGTGAATGTCCAAAACAGAACTGTCCTGCGTCGAAATATTTAATTATTGGAAAAAAACCGTCGGGTCGAACTTTCAAGAGTAACATTAATCTATTGTTAGCATATCAATATCGCTTAAAGGAAGGTGAAGTGTGCTATTTTTAGAAATTATTTTGTTTTTTTACGTAATCGGATCGATAAGGTTTCAATGTGTGCGTTTTCCGTGACGCGTTTTCTTACCTACGAATATATACTACAGATCGTAAGATTATATTAATGTAAAGTTACCTTTTCTTATATAGGGCTCTTCTGCATGCGTTCGGTTCACGGGTGTTTTCCTTCCACCTGACCATAAAAACGCGCCATCGAATCCGAACGAGTAGAGATCGTCGCCAACTCCATTGCCTCCCCACTTTTCTCCACCACCGGGGTAAGGTACGTAACTTAAAAGTAAAATTATGAATGGATTAGTTTTACAGCGCACAATTTTGACCATAACATCATTTAAATTAATTTACAATCATAGCATCTATAGGTATGTTCAGACAGTTGGTCTGAAATACGTCCATTCCTAAGCTTAGCGTGGCTCCATCTTAGATCATACGTCGCTTAACACTAGATGGAACTGTGTTCAAACGCAGAAATCTTAATCTAGACTAATGTTTAAAAAATTGGCTAACAGTAAATATTTCGCACTTTAAATAATTTTTGTTAAGAGATTGTGCCTCCCACATGTTAGTTGAATATATTTTCATGAGAAATGCCATAACACATGCCATAATAGTTTTAAATAAATGCTTGACTGTCCTCATTTGTTAAATCAAATAAAATTTAACATCCTTTATAAATTACCCAGAAGAACAGCATATGTACTTTTAAACCTAAAACCTTCAAAGGTAATCTGGGGTACTTCTCCTAAGTGAACAGAATCCAAAAACAATACAACAGCATAAGCAAAGATTCCAACATAGACATATTTGGCCAGAGTTACAAATGCTACAGAGACCATGTTTTGAAACATATGTGTAGTGACGAAGTACTTAAGTTATTTGTTTGTATTCTCTTGATTTTATTGAACATTTAAATTCATTTACACTACTTTTTTCTGCATGCCAGAGCTACCTTTAATTAAGACAACCTTCGATCAATAATACACTGTATTATATATGTAATACACTGTACAATGTATTATTGATCGAAGAAGACAACATGTAGATTCTAATTTAAGCAATATCTGTATTTTTTCAATTTTGGTAAACTGTATGCCTTGTTGGTTGCTTAAAATAAATAAATAAATTATTTGTCTATTTTTCTTCGATAGCGGCAAACTTAAGCTTTAAAAAGCTTTAAACTACTGACTATTATAGTAATTTTTGCCGATTTATCTTAAAATTTGTCTTTAGTAACAGGAAAAAAAGAGCTTTTACTGTTTCAAAAATCACAAGCAAATAAAAAAAGAAACAAAGCAAAAAGTACAAGATGATATATTTTCAATTAGAGACGGACAACAAACCAGACGAACTCTTGGTAGTGCACTACCCTCCAAGAATGGTTCCATTGTAAGACAGTTTCTAATGCCTACCTGGCTAGCTACCACCCTCAAGATGAACATCTATCGTCAAGCACCTGTAGGTGTGCTCCGGCATTTGCTATGCTCAACTTACCCAGAATTATTAGCCCATCCGATGCGTAGATGAGGCATCATGTGCGTCGTCTTTTCAATGTGATCCATGGTTACCTCGAAGTACCACTTACGGTAGACCGCAGAACCTTCTACGCGACCCACGAAGATGTTGGGACGGACGCTGAAGTTAACATATAAAGAAAAAAGTATGAGTTCATGGTAAAATTTCTATTTAAATTGAGGCAAAAGGCAATAAAGTTTTAAAACACCTTTAAAACTATACAGGGAGTTTTTGTGGTAACTTAAAAGGTTACCTGTCCGAACTCCAGAGTGAGAATGTCCCATAAGTTCAGTTCTGTTTTTGTTAAAACTAAAAATTAAAAACCTTTAAAATTTAAGGTTAAAAATTATACTTTTGTGTTGTAAAATATACAATATTGTACAGAAAGCGATTTTTTAACACAGACCACATAGGTATGGTCTGTGGACTCGTAGCGCTATCAATATGGTAACAATCGACATGTGACTCCACAGACTATATACCGTGCATATTTTTCTTTTTTCGGTCGAGCGCACGAATTGTGCTGCCCCAAAAATGCTTATTGTGGGTGATCCTTAGAAGATAAACATATACTATTGTACACTTTTTGTACGTCTTTATAAAATCTACAATTCTGTAGTAAAGTAATTTAATATATCTCTTACGGTTTACTCAAAGTACGCCATTTAAGTGCCCCATAAGCGTGTCGATTTGTTTCACCATTATCGTCACTGTTCATTTCGTAGGTTACTTTATATGGCAAAATATATCCTATAACCTGACAAGATAATATAGCTATGAATTTTAAAATAGAACATTGTTTATAGGATAATTCATTTTCGTATGAAAAGCACATAAACGAACAGACAGATAGAGAGACGTTGAGTTTTATAAAAGACATACATACATACATACAGATGTACTTTCAAATAAATGCCTTGTATATTTTGTCTCAGTTCCCTACTAATAAATAATATTTGTTAGACAAAGATGGCAACAGTTTATTGAATGTTGATAGATTTTCGTTATTAAAGTTATATTATATGTTACATATATAGGACACGAAGTAAGGACGTAATCACCTTGACACATGATCGACGAGTTGTGTCTGCAAAAGCAGATTTTTACCAGGTAGCAAGTAATCACAGATGTTGTTCTGTGAAGATCGTACCGCGACTCCGTTACCGACGCATAATGAGCACAGAACGTCAAGGACCTTGGGGTCACGGCCGTGTTTCTCGAGTAGTGAGATTATAACCTTAATGTGCTCATCCTGAAACAAAAAAATATGTACGCACGTAAGAGATAAACCACTTTGGCGTAACAAAATAAAACAACTCTAAAATTTTTATTCCGCGTGCCAATTCAATTTACTGACTTTTTTTTTATTGTGTAGAAATATAAAGGCCAGTAGAGTTAATTTGAATAAAAATAATGTTTTATTTTAAATAAAGTACGTAAAATGAATTCAAATTATTATATACTTATTAATAAATTAAAGCTGAAGTTTTTTTGTTGGTTTGTTTAACACACTAATTTCTGGAACTACCAGTCTGATTACAAAAATTCAAAATTTGTATATGTAGCCAGATTCATAAGGAATAGCATATAGCACTATATGCATAGCATTATATAACTTCACGCTATGACCCTAAGGAACGGAGCAATAACCGTGAACTTCAAGCCATCTGAGGAGCTGTAGGCAAGTACGGGAAGTGGAATAACGATAAGGCTACAAGGGCTCGTTAGCGGTCGAGCCAAGAATAGTTTATCGAATAAATTTAACAAGGGTGAAACCATGGGGCACATCTAGTCATTGATAGTTTTTTTTTATCGTTATAGTTTTGGCGTAATGGGCATAATCTCACCTGATGTTAAGTAATGGTTTGGCCCAAGATGATAACACGCTAAACCTAGTGGGAGACTGGCTCTCAAGTGCAGCTGCCGGAACACACCTATTGGTGTTTGGCGACAGATTTCCAACTTGAGGGTGGTAGCTAGCCAGGCGGGTATTAGAAAAAGCACTACTACCATACTTTGGATCCCTTACGATGTTTTCCTTCACCGAAAGCTCAGGCTCATTGCAGGGATTCGAACTCACGTCAATCGAAGCGAAGTCGTACACGCCACCACTGTGCTATTAGTGCTTTATAACTTTTGCCACATTGCCATACTTTCGTCACATGACGCGTGCGCAGCTCTTAAATTTACCCTTTACTAAATGCGCAAAAACCAGGTTAACTTTTAAAATGTACCCGAATCAAAAATAGTACAAGCTGTCGATAAATAAAAAATAATGCTGAAACCTTACTACTATAGGAAGGTGAAAATTTAGCTACCATATTAATGTCCCAAATGTATAACCAAGAACATTATATTTGTGTTCATCGTGTAGCTGTCTCTAGTCGCGTCTACACTGAATATCGTGTTAGATTCATATAAAAACAAGTTCACTTACCCTCATCATGTTTAACGCTTCAGGTGAATCGATGAGAACACAGTGCAGTACGTCCAACATGCCTGTCCCTTCCCCGGAGGCCTGCGAGCCGAGTCGCGAGAACAGCCAGTTGAGACGGTTCGAGTTCGCGAATTGGGCGCAGTTTGTATGGTTACCCTTTATTATGGCAGCTGAAGAAAATATAGTTATCATTTTAGTTTAAAATTTTGGCATAGCTTTTTGTTTACTGTATGTAGTAAGTCTTTTGCAGTCTGGCAAGGCTATGGCATGCACTATCTGTTTCTGTAAAACGCACAGAATCACGAACCATATTTAAAAAAATCCGTCAAATATTATTATTTGTCACTTTAATATTATTTTTAATTATTAGTTTTTCATATCCTTTATTATGATGAGGTAAAAACAAATCCATGAAGAGGAAGATATTGTATAAATATTGTTATCTCTACTAAAAGACAAATAAGAATTTCGTTACGAAGTGCGATCCTCACCAAGCAATTGATATAAGTAACCAGATATCATTTCCCAGCTCTGACCGGATTCATCTCCGGCAAGGAACCCAGCCAAGAAACCTTGAGATGTGATGACATTGATCTTGTCGATAGCCTCTAGAATAAGATTGAGGATTCCTTCCTCCTGGAACAGATCCTGTCGATTTCGGAGTGCACGAAATTTGTTCTGTTTTTCTTCGTGTTCTGAAAATGAATTCATATTATTTCTTTATTTTTTCCCGTAGTAGGAACAACTAAATGAGTTAGGAATACTTCTTATTCTGTCACTATGAACTGAAAGAGTTTCATACAAAAATGTGAAGAGCAACAGAGAAAATGCAATTGATTTTTTGCCTCTATCGCTCTAAACACCTTTTTGGTGCTAAAAGGTAAAATTTAACTTTTGCTAAAATTTGGTGTTAAAATAGGACATTGAATAATATTTTATGTTACTTAATCCTACTTCTCTATTTCTTCCAGTCCTTATATTTCCTTATCTGTCTACGTTTCTACCTCTTCTATTCATTTAAATCCAACTTTGTTCATCTACAATTCTGCTAACTTCACTTGAAAAAAATATTTTCCTAATTATTTTTGTAATCTTCAAACATAGTACTAACAAGATGGCGACTCCCTTGTTTAAACTATCCAGGGAGTTTTGGTAGCACCTTAAAATGCACGTTCCTATGTAGATATTTTATACTTTATTTTATATTATATAATCTACATCAATTTTGCATAATAACCAAACTATAACACGTAAAATGCCACCATAATTACATAATATAGAACCAAATAACATAACTTCATGAATTGATATAAAAACCACCAGATGACAAATCTAGATCACGCTAATAACTTCATTTATTTCTTTATCAATTCCTTATAAAATAAAAATATAGGTCTTTATAAATAGTAAGTTTAATTTTAGAGGAATTTGACTATATAATCGTTATTTTTGTAATAAGTATTTTTTTAAGAAAACCGAAAGATATTTTTAATTAATATTAAATAAAATATTTTATATTACTTCCAAAAATAAAGAAGGAAAACAAGGTATCGTTTCATTGATAGCAAAGGAGATTTTGAGATTGTTTTCCGTGTTACAACTACACTGCTGAAATGGTATATATACTTAATAAAAATAGTAAAATTTATTTTAATTACTCTGGCAATCTTTGTTTATACAACTAAGGTGACAAACAAGCATACGGCCCGCCTGATGGTAGCGGTTACCGTAGCCTATGGACGCTTATAATACCATAGGTATCAACTACCGCGTTTCTGACCTTGAACTCCTACCCCAAGGAGTTCTGGAAGTCCCACTCACCGCAGAAACACAACACCAGGTTAGTAGTCATAAAATTGTTGGAAAATATTTAATAATTCTCACCCATGTCTTCGTCCGGCTGAGCAAAGTAGTTGATAAGATCCTCCAAGCACATTACCATCTCACCCAAATTGACAGAAGCGAAAAACATCGAATGACGTCTGTTCTCTTGTAATGTTTCAAGACCACTGCGGAAAAAGAGTAATTAATTTTATGTTTTACTAGCTGTGACCTGTGGTTTTACCTGTATTTAATTAATTCGACCAACTCTTCACCGCGTCACCGCCAACGCACATAATTGTTCAAAAATGATTGCTTATTTATATTTTACTAGTGTTAACATATCAGCAAGCTTGGGACTATTCGGTTTGGTACGTTACGATAGTAAAAGTCTGGACGTTATGACACTTATACCCTGGATGAGGGGCTGTCCTGTATGCCTGCAACATGGGACGCCACGTGTGTTTATATTTTGACACCTTCCCATCTTCCAGTTCTTCCTTGAAGGCTGGCGCAGCTGCTTCTTCAGCAGAGAATGTCAAGCAGCGCAAGTATACGACCTTTGGTAGGGGTAAATATTTGTGCCGTTTAGAGTCGAAATCCTGGGACCGTAGGGTCCGACTGCACGTAGCAACTCGCAAATTGACTGGTCAACACGTTTCGCGACCAGAGGCTGGCCAGTACCATGTTTAGAGAATAAGCTTTTCCATACAACTATACAACTGCGGCTAGTTGGATGGCATCTACAACTTTATTGTAAAAATAAAAATAGTGTTAGCTTACTTGATGAATTTAGTGAACAACGAAGAGCACTTCCTAATAACTCGGGCAGTTCTTGATTCCTCCTCCTGAGATCTGGAGAAATCGAGACCATCATCCATCTTGCCTTCTTCGTGCAAGATCGCTTGTTTCTCCTCTACTTTCCCTACGCCCTTTTTCTTAGTCTCGTATGACTGAAAAATATGTTGAAGATGGCAACATAAAATGATAACAAAAAATTGAACCCTACACTTCAACCACTTTACGCTATTACTAAAATAGCATTTCAATCAATAGCCACATTCTATTTGATTATTCAGCATCTTACATGATCGAAGGATTTAAGAGTCACCATTCAGGCCGCTTATGTCAATAGTTTTCTTTAGGAGCCTTTTAATAAGATTTGAATTGTATTTCCTTACTACAGTATTTATTGGGTGTGCCAGGAGTTATTCTAAAAATTATTCGGATGGTAGAAGAGGTAAATTATGACCGGCTAGATCATGACCACAATATATCAGGTCTAACATTCCCTACAGTGACACGCTTAGGTGTGTCACGTTCCGGGATTAGACGGTGTATATCTAGTAATCGAACGGTGTGAAAGGGATTTGTTGTTGTATACGTAGCCGCGAGACGGGCAGCATAACGTCACTCAGGAACAGTGTTTATTGTAGTTGACTTAAAAACTTTAGGTCTTCACTACTCAATAACTCGAACTAGACTGTTACTATTCCACGGGTGAAGCGAGAATCCCCAGCCAACAGTCATAAAGTCAATAGTACGGATACTAAGACTAATACGTATTCGACTGGATCACGACCACCATGTAGAATGTGGTAAACCCGTCACAGTGATTCTCTTTTGCTTGCAGGCCGGCATGAAAGCAATGGCCGGCGATGGATTGCTGATCACTCAATTGTCGCTTTAGAATAGGAACAATAGGTATTGAAAGGGACTAATTTGGATCCCGAAAGCAGCAAAGGATCCTAGAGGAGAATCCTGAGCGAGGGCGATAGATTCAAGGACCGAGATGTATTTTTGTCACGACTTATATACTGTACTTTTTACCATTGACTGCTAAATAGTAGTATAGTATTTATATTTATCACATTGTATTAACTAATCAGTAATAAGATAACAAATTATTAAATATAAAATTTGAAATGTATAGTGAAAATAGCACAGTTTTCGAAATTCAGTATTCTTGTTTGGTTTTGAAACTGTTGTATTAGATAAGAATTCGGTATGTGACAAAGTCTCCTTATTTTGTGGTTGCTGTTGCTGAGAAAGCTGTAAGAATAATTTTACTTAATTTTTTGGGTAACTCAATGGAATAACTCCAATCAGCCAGCTAGCAGGTACGTTCAGCACGTTTTAACTATTTTTTGTAAAAATATCGTGTTTGTTTCAAATTCACTGGGTGACGAAAAGAGAGTTCTATTCACTGTTATCGATGTTCGAAAATAGAAATTCACATCATATTACCTTGTAAGACAGCCATAGCCCAGTCTCTGAATGTTGGACAATGACAGTTGAATCACCATACTTGATTATCGGGGCTCCGATCACCTCCAAGTCTTTGTCTTCCAAAACTTGTTTCTGATCATCTTTTTCAAGACGAAGGCAGAATGCGCATGACGCTGTTGTTGCTTCTTCCCTGTATTAAAAATTTTAATGCTTTTCTATGTTTCAAATCATCGAATCAGTAGTAGTAAATAATGATGTACGGAATTATTTTTTGGTTGTTTGGCCTTTACGTTATTTTCACGCATTGTATTGGAAGTCACTAGAAATCAAGTGGAATAAAGGAAGCGCGTTAGTGAGACCACGGCACCCTAGAAGACTTTCCGTATCTGTTTTGTTCCGGACACATTCCACGAATGCGTGATGTATACCTTGAATATTATCGCATTCTTCACAATTAGGCGAAATCCTTTTTTTTTCATCAAATATGGATTTATTGAAAACAGTCATGATACTAAACAATCTAAAGTAAATGTAACTTGTCCTGTAGTAATTGATAAACCTATAGCTGATACAGAATACCAAGACATAATAATCACGTTCCTCTTACGGAAGTCTTGTGTGGGTTCCAAATAGGTGGTAAGTCTCCATAATTGTGTCTACTAGATCGCCCCGCCCTAGTGGTACGCTTTTAAACGTATCGCATTTCGGGATTAGCCGCTGTGGGATCTGTACCGAACTAGGTCGCGACCACGATGCACATTATGATCAAGCTGTCGCAGTATTTTTTTAAAGTGAAACTTTTATATTATGGTCCATGCATGTCGCAAATAAAATTGAATTTTATGCCGTGCAGTCAAGGATTATAATCGTAAATTCGGAACATAGTATATGCTAATGTGTGTTATTAAAGTATGTATGTTACATGTGTTCAATTTTTTTTTAAATTTCACTTGCAACTTGTTTTCTTAAAAACACTCAATATTTTTTTATTTGTCGTGTTTTTGGATCAACCAGTTCATTCTGGATCAAGCCGAGAGCCTTGTTGGCTGGCATAAGAGCAAAGACAGGCAATGTATTACCGACCGGGTTTATCTTCAAGCCCAGTGCTACCACTTTGTCGTATACTGCAAAAAAATCAGCAACTTTTAAGCCAAATAGTAAACTAATGCATGTCCTGATAAGTGAACTGACCTGCTGACTAAGTAGAGTTCGTTTTGATCGTTGACGCCGAGGTACCGCCCGGTAGTGATGTGTCGGATGCGCATGGGATGGTACCAGTTGATGAACCCACCAGCCCACTTGGTACGCGCTAACTCGAGCCGCCACAACGAACGCGCTTGAGACATCACTGATCCACCTTCGTACACTACGATGCTTTACAAAAACATTAAGAGAATTAGAAAAAAATACTTGTTACTTCATGATTTATTTAATCTCTAAATATTATTTCTCAAAAGTGTTTTTATGGCAACCCCATATCTCCCTTAATTCCTCATCAATATTCATGATATCAATATCATGATTCAAACTTTGCTTTAAAGCTTATGTTTCACGCTAATTGATGAAATATAATTAGTAAATAGTTTACAACTAATATTTTAAGAATGCCATCAACTGATTGAATATATTTAACTAACGTAGAGGTGGTGCCTTCTTTTAATAATATGTATAACTAAGATGACAGCAGTTAGTTTTTTTATATTCTATAATGTGCGAAATTTCTCATGTGTGAGCTAGTATTGTAATATTAGCTATCAATAAGTTTTTTAATTATTTTGTTTGTTTTTAAATTATTTTTTATGTTCTTCTTTTTTTATTGAATGGCAACTGAGTTCATCCACAATTCAGTCAATGAATTTTGGCGGGATCTCAAACTGTCATGTAGTGCTTTATGTTTTTTATTCATAAATTTGTGTTATTTCCCCTATATCGTGTAATACAGGTGGCATTTTGCATAATTAAGCTTGGTTATTGTGTACAAGTGAAGTGTATTGGAAATAGTAGCATGGTTCATGAATTCTGAGATAACTATATTCACTCGATAATGACAGTAATGGTCTTCAATAAAAGGAACCTGTTGCCAAAGTATGAAGAAAAATTCAGCCAATGTCACGTGTATATAACATTTTTCTAATAATTGTTTGTAATCTTCAAACATAATGATAACAAGATGGCAGTTTCTTTATTAAAACTGCCCAGGGAGTTATTGTGCTAATTTAAAATGCATGTTCCTTGTTATTATTTATAATCCAATTCACTTGTGCACAACAATCAGACTATATCACATCACATAATACAGGTACAAATAACATAAGTTTATGAGTCAAAATTAAATCCACCACATGACAGACAATGGTATTTTGATATAAATGATCAATTATTAATTACGAGACAATAATACAACTTACTTCTGACCTCCATCTTTAGTCCAAGTACTGGGTATTGTGAGGCACTCATCACCCCCGTGGAAAAAGCGAAGTACATCACCTCCGAATACGTAACCAACGTACTTCATACGTGATATACCAGTACCGTATGGCTGCACGGACCAGTGGGTCACGTGGAATGACGCGTTCACTATAGACACTTCGTTCTCCTTTGTAGTGTGCTAAAATATTTTTTCATTTATCAGATGGTCAAAGAATTATCATTCATGTAAAAATTGTTTATTAATTACGTTTTAATATTTGTCCACAATCTCAATCGATGTTATGTGAGAATGTGGCCAAATATGGTAGCACGCTAAACCTAGTGGGGAAACTGGTTCTCAGTGCTGTTGCCGGAATATACATATAGGAGCTAAGTGAGAGATTTTAAACTAAAATGTGAAGGAGGAAAATAAACTACTACCATGCTATGTTTCATCAAGATTTTTTATTCTTCACCGAAGTCCTTAAATCATTGCATTATCGCGGTGTCATGAAAAACATTCCGTATGAAATACCATGATATGATAAAATAACATGTCACAATGCCACGTAAAAATTTTATGCTTAGATGTATTCTATCACTAAGAAGATACATTTATAGCGACAATGAAAAACAAAGTGAAAGGAATTTAGTCATAGAAAATTTTATGAGACGTTAAATTAGCAAAATTTACATACAATAATACCATTTCTCATACATTCAATCTGTCATTTAACCTCACCGATAAAATAAACGATAATCCTTTTTTTCGTTCTCTGTGGGGCCAACTCGAAGCCGCCATTATGCTCTTGCCCTAAATTCAAATTATAAAATTTATGGTTATATGGCAATATTTATTATATCTTTTTTTAACATCTTCTATTATACATATATGTAGATATTTTTCCACTCCATGGCACTTCCACAAACATGTTTCTCAAGACTTCAAGATTCAACGTTACCTTCGCTTTGCTACTAAATCTATTTTAATTAAATTCTAATAATTATGTTAATTCAACTTAAATCTTCCTCTTCATAAACCTTGGTTTAGTGAATGTCATTAAAACTAAGAATATGTAAAGACAGCATTAAGATTTCGTTCAAGGCACTATCCATCAGGAAGTTTTGCATATTTCATGAGAAAAATAGAATCCACCAATTGTAGTGTATGTAGAATGATTAATGATGTGTATTACTTACTGGTGGAGTGTGCCAACAACACGATCGAAAGGGAGTCGCTGATGAATAGCATGAATTTAATCTTTCGAAATATAAGGTATTTGTCACAGTATTTTAGCAAAACCTTGTTCAGGTGATGATAAGATGTATGATCTAGTAGTGCTATCTCATCAGCGACGCTCCTACTTTGGTCCTAAAAATATAAAGTACAAGTAAATTCGATTGAATAAAAGTCCTAAGAAGATAATAATAATAAAAAATAAAGAAACGACGATATTTAATTTTTAATACTTGAGTTTCTAATAAATAAAATAAATAAAACGAGATTTTAAGTAAAACGAGGCGTCGATTCGTATCAAATAGCCAGTGAAATTCAGATATAATAAAAAATATAAGTCAACTACTTACTAAATATCTCTCTGTTGCGACAGACACAAGGATAAGATCGTCACCCACTCGAACTTTCTCACCTTCGGACCTGTTGTGTTACAAATCAAAAATTGAAGTACATCGCTTGTGACTCTTCTATTCTAATTCTATTGTTCTTTGAACTTCCTTCTCTAATATAAAGTTACGTAGCAATTTCAATTCGTAGGACTAATACCCTAATAGTTGTAATGTATTCATTAAGCTAAATATGTTAGCCGTTAGTTTATTTAAAAGTAATTGCTACATATTCTTCCAGACCAAGGACATTAAAAATACTACAATATTATTCATTTGTTCATCTCTTTAACTTCTTTTAATCAAGCTAATTTCGATTACTTTTCACTTTATTATTGATAAATTATTCCTTATGTTTTTACCGTAGATCTTAATATTATTTAGATTCTACTACTAGACGCATTCAGATTATGTTTGCATATTGTTTTGAAGATTAATGTGTTCTTCAACCACTCTTCAATTTTATATGTCTTGTCTTATAATCATCAAAGAACACTGTTAAATATTATTTCGGTTATATTATACTTTAGAGATGTTATCCTGAATTGATAACAGCAAACCTTTCTTCACTTCACTTTCAAAAACGTTTACTGCTAGACATAAGCCTTCCCCAAATATCGTGATAACGACCGGTCCTGCGCTGCTTACATCCAGTAGCTGAACGCAACCTTCACCTGATAGTTGGTCCACCGTCTTCCGGTACGTAGTCGTCACTCAAGAATTCTTTAGTCCTATTGGCCATCCGTTCTACGAGCTACGTGCCTTGCCCACTGTCATTTCAGTCTAGCTATACTGGCGGCTACGCCGGTGACTTTGTTTTTTTTTTTTTTGCGGATCTCCTCATTTCTGATTCGAACACGCAAAGAAACTCCAATCATAATACTCTCAAATAAAAAAAAGGTGTGTGTGCGATTCACACACGATAGATCTGAAACTTCATTTTAAAACACATTTTCTATTTTATTTAAACAGTGTGCAATATACATACACACCGACATTTACTCTCTCGCTCTGGCTCACACAAAGAGGAGAGACCGATAATGTGCGTTAAACATTTAACATTTAACGTATAACGTTTAACGCTTGAATGTCGCATAAGAAGTTTCACTTCAAAAAAATAATTCCTTTATTTATCTGCGTCGGATCCGTGTGTTTATTTATCCTTTTTGAATCGGCTAACGAATATTGAAATTTTTACAACTTATTCATCACTAATACTCTTCACTGCTTATTCAATCATCCCTAATGAATTTTTCTTTTATAGAGGAGGAATATAATTTACATACCTCTGTTTACTGGCGGGATGTAAAGTCCACCAACACGCTTCACCTTGAGAATGCTCCTGCAGACCCACGTCGAAGGCTAGCTTGTCCTGAGACGATGACGTAGACAAGCAAGCTAGGTACTGAAAAACAAAAAAAACTTTGTTTTCTCTGTGATCTCACCTGATATTAAGCGAACATGTGGTTTAACATGGTAATACGCTAAGCGAAGAGGAGAACTGGCTATCAAGTGCAGTTGTCAGAACACACCCATAGGTGCTTGGCGACAGATTATCAACCGTAGTGGTAGCTAGTGAGGCAGACCTTGGTTTCATTTCATCACGATATTGTCCTTCATCAAAAGCTCAGACATAATGTAGGATTTAAAGTTACGTCAATAGATGCGTCGCCCGAACACGATACCACTGAGCCATAATCACTTCATAATTAATTAAGTATGTTAAATGAAGATAGCTTATAGCTATAGCTTCGAGGTACGGTGGGGATCGCGTTTACTATGTCGCGTTTTGAGATCAGCCAACGTATATCCAGCTGCCGAGAAGCGATCGCCGTTGTTTTGGACTCTATTTGCTAACCACCAGACACATTGCTGTCACTCTGCCGTACTACGATAAAATACTATTATTTAATTATGCAAAAATGACGAGACGTTTTTCACACATCTTTTGGCTACGAATGTCCTGTTAACTAGCAAATTACTGCTTTTTATTCAATTGTCTACCCATAAGTTAAAAAAGTTAAGGTATGTAATACGTTATATCACATCTATCTGTTATCTTCAATTCTTAGTCAGGAACGGATCTAGAAGGGGTCATAGAGGACGCGAAACCCCTTCCCCACGATAATACAATTTGAAATGAGGTAGGGCACAGATTGTAAATTTCTCTCTGCTTGAGGCAGCCCGAGTGGTATAATGCCTACAGAAGGTCGCAGCCAAATAATTGAGGAAAAGGGGTTCAAAGTCGGCGACACGGTAATGATACCTATAGTGTTACAACCATCCATAGGCTACAGTAACCGTTTAACATCAGGCGGGTCACAGCTTTATTTGCCACCTTAATTTTATATAAAAAATAAATTAAATGTAATTTTCAATTGTCATAAAAATTCAATATCTCTTTTGTTTTTATTATCATCAATAATATTATAAAAAGTCTCCTTGCCGCGTCTGTCCGTCTGTCTGAACGCGATAAACGCAAAAACTACCGAACGGATTTTCATACGGTTTTCATTAATGGACGAATTGATTTATGAGGAAAGTGTAGGTGTATAATTCATTAGGGTTTTATGTAAATTGTCTGAAATATGACAATAATTGTTGAAGATGTCGGAAAAAATCATGTCGACTGGAACTTTCCTGGCGTGTGCCGCGCAAGCCAATAGAGTTATACATATGTATTACTCTCCTACCTGTGGAAAGCCGTGGCGGGTTCCTATTATTATATAATGTGTTCGATGTTGATTTTCCAAGAAACTTGAATCTATGACGCCCTTCAAACATAAACCCTAGATCAGAGTTGCACAGACCGTGACCTGCGGGTCGATGTCGATGTATGTGCGGCCGCTAATGAATTAAAAGCAAAAAAACAATGCCAACAATTTTGAATATGTTGTTCAGACCAAAGGTTTGTGCTGTATACGTTCTACAAACTTCATTAACTCAGTGCAATTCTGTACTTACTTCGATTAAAAATATAATATCAATCAATTCTTTTTAAACTTTTATTTAGTCACTTTTATTTATAGTGCCCCGCATTTCACTCATATTCTGTCCAAGTGGCCCCTAGTTCTAATAAGACTGTGCACTCCTGCTCTAGATCCACGCCTGTGTTTAGTCGATTAGTTCCTTCAAGTTACTTATAACAAAATTGTTAAAATATATTGATGCAATTATATACTTGTGATAACATATTTAAAAAAAAATAAAAAACAATAAGTATCGTACCATATCGCTATTCAAATGACGTAGAAGTATAGCATTGCCGTATAACAGAGTTCTGTGTCCAGATCCAGTGCCTTTACCCTGAAAATAAAAATTAAATATTAATTTGTAAGTTGTGAATATACAGTTGAGTAGGCAATTATTAAAAATTAATCATTTTAAAACTTCTGGTGGAATAAAAAAAAACCCATAGTATAATTATTGTTTTTAAATATATATAAAAAATATAAGTTATAATAACAGTGTAAAAGTGTCATTGGTAGTTTAAGTTCTGTGCTGTCGTGTTGGCGATTTGAAACGCCGACGAATTTATAGTTAAAATTTCCCATTATAGTTACGTTGCCGTGTTGGTATTAGTGGAGAATTAAATTCATGTGTGTGTAGGTTTCCTCACAATGTTTTACTTCACCGTCAGTTATTATTAATAATTAATTAAAAGACAAAATGTGCACGAATTAAAACGATTATTATTTCTAGAATATTACTAAGCATGGTATTTAATTAATTCAGCAGAAATAACCATAAATGGAAGATATATCAAAGAACTGTAAATTATTATTGAAACTATTTATGCCCAATGAGTACCTATAATATATATATTTTTTTAATTTAACTCGATACATTTAACTTTTTAACATGAAAAAATTACATAAAAACCTTATAAAATGCGAGAACTTTTTATTAATTGATAGCGAATAAGGTGATATATATACCTATTTTAAATATTGTATAAATCCTATTACATAATAATGTAAGTGATAAATAATTAACAATAGACAGAATTATTTTACATAAAACATGCTTAGAATATAAATAAAAACTTTATAATTAATATTACCTATTTTAAACATTAAATGCATAATATATATACAAGCATTAAGAATTTTCGATTTAATTTTGCGCTAAATTCCCATAAATAAAGCTCTTAATTTAGAAGAAAGCACATTTTTTTTCTATAATTCTATCACTATTAGTGCCAAAAACTTAATTAGATACAATATGTTTTTTTACGGCATATTGTTGGTGTATTAAATGTTAGAGATAAAAGGTATGTTACATATAAACCGTGGCTATCGGCCATCAGCCATTTATACATTCAAAAATAATCTTGAAAATACAATAAAGAAATTACTGTAACAATTATAAAATATCAAAACAGAAATATAAAAAATAACATTATAATACAATATTTCGATGACTATTTGAATTTAATTTTATGACCCTTGCATTACATACTCTTTTAATTTAAGAAAACGCAAAATGCAAATGGCGGACGACGACGTGCTGTCAATGTCACATACCTAAACCATAAAAAATATCAAATTAAATTTCAAAAACAACCAATCGTCAATAAATAATTAATGTATGAATGAAACAAATTCTTTCCCATGCAGTTTACCAAATCCAGAGACACTGACTAAGTTCTCTTTCCCCTGGAAAAAATTTAAACACGGACCAAATGTGTGAAATGGTAATTTTATTATTCACAGGAATAAAAATAATGTTAAACACAAGAGTTTTAAATATAAAATGTTGTATACATTAAAAAACATACATAAAAGATTTGCACTTTAAATCTTTATTTGGGCGGGAAAATTAGAACATACTGTGCATAATGTGATTTAGTCAAAAAACATTTGAAAATTATTATATAGGTACGTATGCACGAGGAATGTGTCCAATTGTTAATTTACAAGATTTACAAGTTATCTGAGAATATATTTGTAGTAATTTTTAACAAATACTTACAGTTTCAGAACCGGCCGCAGTTACCAGTTCTTGTAAAGCTCTGACAGACAACGCCTGTAAAATAGATTTAAATTAATAACTTTTATAAACCTTCAACTTCCTTATTAAGGCACGTATAATAATCGTTTTTGAAGTGAAAACTTCTTTAGCTCCGTTGTGCTTTGAAACTCTATGAAAAGAAAAAGCGACAGTAAAATGAGACAACTATATACAACCATAGGTTTAGCCTACAAGAGAATGAGATAAAATACATTTACATTATGCACGGTTAATGCAAGCCTTGATTTTCCTGTTTGTGATCGATGTCGGATTGGCTTAGTGGTGTGAGACGACCAGGCTTCATACTAGTAGTCGATAGTTAGAATTCCTCCGATTTAATATATTTAAAATTATTTTTTAAAGAACATTTTTTTTTTAATATCCTTTTCTGACACTTGTGAACTACTGCACACATATATATATTTATACTTCCTGTTAGCTTTTTTATGAACCGGCACTACTTAAAAGCAATATATAAAATAAAAAGTATTAGATATTAAGATATTTCAACCAATATCCAAATTCAGGTCCGAAATTTCACATTCGTAACATCCCTTGATACAACCATAGTATTTTGATAGGGTATTTCTAATGCCCCACCACACCACATGCTAGCCATAGTTACTACAGATATAAATAATATAGCCAGAATTTATCGCCAAGCACCAATAGTGTTGTGCTCTGGTAGTTACATTTGAGAGCCAATTTCCTCGAATTTTTTTCGGACATTTGTTAGTCGTGGATTGTTTCCTTACAAACAATTGATTAATATATAAAAAATCAATTGTTTTTTGCCGACCGTAAGAATAGAAAAGGTCATTTGCGCAAATCTTCCTTGTAATCACAAAAATACCCAGTATTATCTATTGGTTATCAACAATCGATTATTCGATAGTCCTAAAAACAATCGATTCAACGACCGTTAATCGTAGTTTTACAACACTACCACTTGGCATAGCGTGTTACTTTCGTCACTTAACATCTGATAAAATTACGGATAAACGGTAAAACCTGGGAAAAAAAACACAAAGTCAAGCTGCTAGTGTTATTTATGCAATGAGTTAGCTGCGCCCGCGGCTCCGCTCGCGTGGACTACAGAATGCCATCGGTCGAGCGCACGCGCCAATTGTGCTGCCTCATAACGCTTATTGTGCAAGCTTAGCTGCACAGCTTAAGCTGCTTAAGCTGGCTCTCAAGTGCAGCTGCCGGAACGTACTTATAGGTGCTTGATGACAGATTAACAACCAACAACTGAGGGTGGTAGCTAGCTAGGCGGGCATTAGAAAACACCTTACTTTCGTTCCATCACGATGTTTTCCTTCACCGAAAGCTCAGGTTCACTGTAGGGCACAGAAAATTTTATTTGGAGTTTTCCCTCTATTTGGAGCAGTCCGACTGGAGGAATATCTCCACCCTACAGAAGATCGCAACCAAATAACCTAGTGTTGTGTTTCTGCGGAGAGTAGGCTTTCTAGAGCTTTTTGGGGTAGGGGGTTCAATATCGGCAACGCGCTAGTAAAGACCACTGATAACCACTGAAGAGTTCTACCTCGCCTCCAGCTGCCCTCTGAACACTGAAAACTGCATTTTTATTTCGAAGCGGATTCAAATTAACGGACTTGAAGCCCTAGGAGAGTTAATCTGCACATCTTTACCAAGCATCCATAGACTACGGTAGCCGCTTACCATCAGGCGGGCCGTATGCTTGTTTGCCAACTTTATAGAAGAAAAAGAAAAAAGGGATTTGAACTCACGTCGATCGACGCGGTGTCCGTACACGCTATCACTGAGGCATCATTGCTTCGATATCTTAAATAATGATTCTAAAGGAGTAAACTCCAATAATCCAAAGCTCACCTGTTCGATAACGAAGACGCATTGCGAGAGGTCCGGCGGTATGTTCTTATCCGCTATGTTTTCCAGAAAGCAGTGCCGGTTACCAAACCCCTCAGCTGCCAGGCAGACGCGCTCGCCAGTCGCCGTACACGACAGGCAAACCATATCTTCCTGTTGATTTGCGAAAACGGTTATTTAAACATCAGTTAATAATGCATACATAGTTATGAGAATGTGAAGAAGCTGGGTGATAAGGCTCGATAATTGTGTCAACCATACATACACGAGGTGTATATTGCTAAGACTTGTCGCGTTCTGGGATCAGTCTTATATTAAGTAATTTAGCGGGGTGGTAGTTCCAAGACCGGAGAAACTATAAAAGTATTCTGAGGCTTCAGAGCTCTGATGGCTAAAAGTTTAGTCGTACCGAAAAAAAAAGGTCGTAGGAATCTGTATCCGACTGGGTCGCGATCACCATGACATGGTAATTCAAACATAGATCTATTTTTCTAGATTTAAACTTAACCAATGTTAATAAGTTAGACGTTATTAAGGAATGTAATCAAATAACTTTACCAACTTAATCGGAGCGATAGAATAGAACGAGCCGCCTGTGAGTGTGACCTACTCAGTGCCTACGGATTCCATTTGTAACAATGATTTACTTTTACGCATAGGGTTGCCACTTCAGTCATGCTTTGAGTTTTTGTGCAATATTAAACCAAGTAATTAAATAGTAATTGTAGAAGTGTTTTGATTTTTTATTTATAATTAAACTTTTGATAGTAATCTCTGCTATCCCTGAACGTGATAGGTGGCGAGAGAAGATAGTCGAGATATTGCCTACTGGAAAGGGCACACAAACGTCTAAGTGTGAGCTAGCATTATAAAGTTACTTATCCTAAAGTAATCAAAAAATGTTAGTCATAGTATTTTTGTTATCATTAAAATTGTAAACGACATCAAGAAGTCATCGATAATAGGTAAGCTGAATAACGTATTCATTTTTTATTGTACTTTAGTCTTATTATTTCATGGTATACTGTACAGTATTGCGTAATGTTTAAGGTTTTTAAACATACGGCGTTTATTAGAGGTAATTTAGTGTAGATTTTTGCAAATATAATGTATAAATAACATTAAATTTAGAGTCATGGATTTCTTGGTATTAATTATTTCCTTTGCTTGGAGCGATATATTTACGTTTGTGAATTTATTTATAATATATAAGGAATCAATGATTTTGAAACAATTGCGCAATTAGTACAGTAGAACGTATTCAAATCTCAAGACGAAGGAAATACGCTTAAAAAAGAATTAAGAAATATTAAGTTGACAACCCTAATACAGCAAGCGTCCGCCAACTAATTGTTAGGTTCTTTCCTCGCAGAAAGCTTCTATTCAATCTATTTTTCAAAGTGTTTCATTGACACATTTATATTCAGCAAAAATGTATAGTCAACTGTTTCATAGAGCGAAATTGTGCTATAGACGGCTTACTTATTTATATTCATTTACCACTTAGTGGTGGTTCCATTAACTCACGTTAGCACACGTAAGTGTTCTACCGCCATCCATGCTTATCTATGCTTGGTGATTCAATTATGTAAAATGTATATTAATGTTATTTGAATTAACTGAGCTACTGTTGTTTATCTAAAGTGCATATTTAATTGCGATAATGTTCAACTTATTCCGGGGAAAGGTAGTGGTATGCTCACCATAGATGTCTATCGGAGAGGTTTATTAATTCCTCTTTTTTTTTGTTTTATGTTAACGTTAACGATTGTAGAAAGCCAAGTTGGAAGCTTGGCTCCTGTGCAGTTTTTTTAACCTGCGCATGCCGCCAGTAGAAAATCGTTTTTATTTTTATTTTTTGTATTTCTATACGGTGGAACCCTTGCGTGTATAGGTACACGTGCGGTTGACCTGCGCAGACACACTTGCGAAGTAAACCTCTCCGGTAGATCGTAATGTTTATGGCGGGCATAAATTCAGCACACCGTTTCATGACGTTTTGACGATGTCATACTTTCAGTAATTATAGATGTTATTTTCTTTTTTTTTATCGCTAAATTACACTACTGTGATAATATTTTACAACAACCGAAGTTTCCTCGTCATGTTTTCTTTTATCTTTACTTCTCACATACATACACTGTTAATTTTTAATTTTGTACATTGAAATATTATCAATTTCCTAGTTTTGTTTGTCTTCATGTTTACAAGCTTTTAAATTAACTTGCCTTGTTAGTATGGTCAAATTTGGCAACTGAATTTTAAAACAGTCATCCCCAACCGATTGCGCTGAAATGTTGCATACACGTTTAGTTTGAATGAGAATGCATGGTTAACTAAATGACGTTTTTCTAAATTCAATATGGCGGACGAGTTATTTTTTATGCACCCCCATGATATGGCTATCAAATGAAAGGGTTTGCTGAGAAGAATACAAAAATAAAAAATACCTCGTTTTTAAAAAAATTTCTTAAGTAATATTTTTCACTGTAATGATTATTGTTAAAAATTTAACAATAAAATAAAGTTAAAATAAACGTGTTTATTACGCAATCATTTCTTCGTATAGTATTTTATTCTATACTCATATTTCTAAAATTTTACCATTCTTATAGACTAGCAATTGAGCCCTATTAATTCCCGTGTACAAAATTTCATGAAAATTGGTCAAACAGTTTTTGAGTTAAATCCGCTAACACAAGGAGACAGACAAAAAAATATAATATCATATTCGTTATCAGTTATAATAGACGTCTAACATCTAATTTGAGAAAAAAAAACATGTACCTACAAATAGAGCTAGCTATACATTTATTAATATAGATAAGTTGTATGTAGAAGACGATAAACTTACCGTACGCAAGAATGAAACATCATCTTGCTCGCTCGCTCCTCCTTCCGCTTCAGCCATGTTGGATTTTTTATCTCACTCTGTACTTAGAATTTCACTTGATCGCCATTACTTTCGAGACTTCCGAACTGAAACAAAAATATAATCTTCAGATTATTAAAATTTCTTACTTTTCTTAAGACAAGGTATCCAAGGTTTTAAGAACGATTTTGGACGGACGTTAAATTATTTTGAATTCATAACTTAATAGAAAACAGTTCTCGTGACGCATACCAAAGTCCTACTACTGAGCCGAAAAGTCTTGGGTTCGTCTCCCTTACATGACTGACTATTGAGTGATAAGCATAATTTTATTGCAGAAATATGTTTCTATGTAATAGGTTTTTTCAGACGCTACTCGACCGATTTTTAACGTTCCCTTACTGGGATAATATGTATAAATGTGGGAAGAATTTAGTATACAAAATACTAGTTGTTACCCAACCCATTCGTGTTACGTTTATTCGACTAACCACCACTGCGCCGTCATCGCACTCGTATAGGCTATCGTTCCCTCACTTGCCTACAGCTTGTCAGATTGCTTCGCATTCATGGTTACTGTTCCGCTCTTTAGGACCGTAGCGTGAAGTTTTATAACCTTCCTCAATAAATAAGGTACCTATACACAGCAAAAATGAATTTTCAAATTTGTCTTGTAGTTTCGGAGAGAAGCGCGTTCAAAGAAATAAAGTACTGAGCTTTATAACATTAGGGTTCCATTCTTATGTACAGACTTATAGACGATATAGTATAATTGGTCTAGTGGTTTAGACAGGGGGAGTATCGATTAGATGTCCGCAGATTCGAACCCCGGCACGTACCAACGAATGTTCAGAATTCGCGTACATTTACTAATTCTAATAGGTAACACATTCTTAATCTATGGGTAACACTTTCGCCTGATGGTGAAGGAAAACATCGTGAGGAAACCTGAAAGTCTGAGAAATGATCATTTAGTACCACTTAATGTGGATATAGAACTTTTGATTTCTCGGTGTTTGAAATTGCCAATACGCCATGGGCTGGCGTGGTGATTAAGCCTATACCTTCCTTTGAGAAGAGGCATTTGCCCAGCAGTGGGACACTTACAGGCTGATATTATTATTTTATTAGTATAATTATTATTAATCATTAACGAAATCGGTTTGTTTTTATTTAACATATTCGTTGTTTGAGTTTTAATGACTTGTACACATTGACTATATAGCTTGAATAATATTATTTTATTACCAGCTACATGAATAAGTAGCTAAGAAATCTGTTTCGCGGTTTGACCTATTTAACAAATATATCTTGCTTATTTACGGTAACCTTAAATAACAAATGTATCTCGGAACTTCCTTCCTGTTTCAAGGACGCAATTTTGTATTCCCGAGATGTACAGAATAATAAATAGGGCGGAGTTAAATTACTTGTTAACAGGAAGGATGTGAAAAATATACTAATTTAGACATATAGTGTAACTACAGTAAACATACATTAAAACTTGGTATAAGCTGACTTTTATAAGCTACTAGCTGACCGCCCCGGCTTCGCACGGGTATTTAACAAAAAATTCAAAAATTATAAATTTTTATTCTATCGCTTATGTTCAGCAGGGATAATGTAGGATTCTAATGGTGAAAGAATTTTTCAAATCGGTCCAGTAGTTTCAGAGCCTATTCAATGCAAACAAACAATCAAATCTTTCCTCTATTATAATTTTATAAGATATAAGATACTAAAAGATAATGCAATTTATATATATATATATATATATACAAGCAAGGATAATATGAATGTTAAAATGGACGTGTATCTTGAAATATTTGTCTTCTATAAAAGAAAATTTCGTGAGCATCTCCGTTGAATATAAGATATATGTGTCATTGTTGGAAGCAATATTTGAATACCTCGAATGCCTAACATATTTCAATATTCTTAGGAAGTTTATTGTAGATGCGAACCTAAAACCAGTTATTAGTCTTACTAAGTGTAAAACATGGAATGACTGTTTTATATGAATCACTAAAGATTCACACAAATTTTTATATATAAGATAGTGTTTCTTTTATGGCGGATATAATCTGATATCTATAGGTTATTTAAATACGAATTTGCCGTATAATAAGTTCATGTGTAATGAAAGACGACAGCTGCATTTGAGAACCAGTACTTCCCTAGGCTTAGCATGTTACCATCTTGGGTCACTTCGTCTCTTAACATCAGACGATATTGTGGCTAACCGCTAAACTCATTAAAAAAATGTAGTTGTCGACGTCCGCGCCGTAGATTTTCATTTCAAAAATTACAAAAATATAGATATATTATTTAAAAAAAAATGTTTTCTCGGGATTTCACATATTCTGGTGACTCTAAGCACACAATCACAAATTTATACATATACTACCGCTACGCACGCAGATAGTTTAAAACGGCTTCACCTGTTTATACTACGCGGGGTGTCTATTTAGTCTATGGTATAGACATGTTCTATCCATTGTAACCTCAACGGTCGTTATCGCATAAACGCATTATTAGTCTCATCGTTATTTGCGATTGACATCTGACGTTATTTTGTAGCACAAGAGAATTTGACCGGCTATCACGGCATTTATATACGCAGATTTTGTATGTCATTGAGAGCCGATGAGTTACCTATGTACTATATAGTTAATATACTATAACTATAGACATGTCACGTCAAAAAAGATTTGTAAGTAAACTTGGTATTTTTACAAAACTATCATATTCCAACATATAACGTAGTTGAAATGTTTCGATATATGAATATACGTACATACATACATTGTTATACATCAAGCGGAATGCATTACCTCGTAAAAAGTAACAGCCTGTATACGGTTAAGGTTATGTGTTACCACAGTGAAATTTAGTACCTACATAAACCCATCGTCGCCTTGGTGCGGTAAATTGTTTAATATCTTTTTTCATGTTAGTAATTTTCGTTTTAATCGTAGTCGAGTAGAAATATTTAAGCAATATTCAGAAGTTGACTTCCTAACCAGTTTTATTTTTCGAACTGACTACACTGTTAGCCTGAGGGGCCCTGGAGCCTTTACGGCTTTTATAGCTTTACCAGCCTTGGGGGCGAGCGCTTAGGGCACTTGGCCACGATTCCTAACCAGTAGGTAACTGTATAGGTATCATCGTTTCTTCGCAAGTGCGGCAAATTAAACGCTTGCCTACCTTTAGACCCTTTTACTTACTTTTAATCAGTGGCTATAATCTATATCTATATACATATTATAAAACTTAACGTCTCTCTGTCTATCTGTCCGTTTATGTTCTTCTCACGCGAAACAATCTATCCGATTTACAAGTTTTTTATTTTGATTTTAAAGTTTTAACATAGCTATGTTATCTGGCCAAGTTATAAGATATATTTTGCAAGATAAAGTAACATACGAAATAAGCAGTGACGATAATGGTGAATTAATTTGGGGGAAAATGACGCATTTGGGGTACTTAAATGGCTTACGCTGAGAAAACTGTATTAAAGATATCATATTAATTCTCTAAATAATTGTAAACTGTGAAAAGACCTACAAAAAAGTCAGCAACAGAAGATATCTACCTTCTAAGCATCACTCATAGTAAGTATCTTTGTCTTTAAAATAATCGCCGACCGACCGCCATGGGTTGCGGATTGGAGCTGGGGCAGTGTTAACCTAGGTACCTAAGTAAAATTATACATTATATATTAAAAAAATATAAAGCTTAAAAAATAATTATATAAAAAAAGAAAATTGATATTCCAAATTCAGATTTACTAAAGCATTTAATTGCCGGTAAAATTTGTGCCGGTTTTATTTGCATGCGTTTTTTATCTCATGTTAATGAAATATTTTAATAACAAAAACAAAATTACAACACTAATATAAGATTTTGCAAAATATTTCCCTGAGATTAATATCGCGTGGCAGAGTCATATAGTGTGTAAAGTGTTTACGTGTTCACTTATTACGCATAGATAAATACCCTTACTTAAGCTTGACTTGAGTACCCTAATCTTCTATACACATTAGAAAACGCATCGTATTTATGTCTGTTTATCCGTTTGTTCTTTTCACGCGAAAACCACTTATCTCTTTTATATGGTTTTTATAACTCATAGCTATTTTATTTGGTCAGGTTATAGGGTATATTTGTAAGATAAAGTAATATACGAAATAAGCAGTGACGATAATAGTAAAACAATTGGAAAAAAATACTCATTTGTGGAATTTAAATCGCTTACGTTGAGTAAACCATACGAGATATATCAAATTAATATTCTACATAATTGTAGATCTTAAAAAGGTCTATAAAAATGTCAGGGATAGCATCTATCTAGCTTTTAAGAATCATCCACAATAAGCATTTATGTCTTCCCTCTTTTAAGCGGGGGAAGCACAATTCGAAATTACGCTCGACCACGGTATTTGTGATCCACGCGAGTGGAGCCGCGGGCACGGATAGTTATTAATAAAGCGTATAAAATTACAGGGGACATTGTCCCGCCAAACAGGCGACATGATACTTTTGTGAACATTCTTTCTATGAGAAATCTTTACAAATACGTATATTGCCCCAATTTATTTTCATATGTCGCATGACAAGAATATTTAATTTTCGTGCGGTTTTACATTTGACCCGAATTATATTGAAATGACCGCATTAAAATGTATAGTAAAATATAGTTTAAGTTATTTTATAGAATTGGAAAATATTTTAGCACACTCCATGTACTGAATGTACCAATAAGCTATATTTCTATACGCATTTTAAGAAAAAAAACTGTTACTCTAAGAGAGGTAGGGCACAGAGAAATTTCTTTGGGAATTTCTCTATATTTGGTTGCAGTCGGACTGGTGGAATAACTCCACCCCGCAGAAGATCACAGCCGAATAGTCTAGTGTTGTGTTCCTGTGGTGAGTAGGGTTTCCAGAGCCCTTTAGGGTATTGCGTATAAAGTCGGCAACGCGCTAGTGATACGTATCGTATTACAAGCGTCCATAGATTACGGAAGCCGCTTACCATTAGGCGGGCAGTATGCTGGTTTGCAACCTTTGTTGTATACAAAAAGTATTATTCAAAATGAATCTACATTTCGTTTATAGTAATAATTAATATTTATTAATTTATTGTATACCTTTTGATCTTTATTGCTATGTTCTTATAGGAAGGCGTAAGGAGTCTGTGATCTAAAATCTTCGTATAATGAATTTTAATTAAAATCCTTCAACACATATAATTTTAAAGCAACGCTTAGTAATAATTTTAGAGTCATTTATCACAAGATAACACACACTCAACTGTGTATATTTATTGAACAATGAACGATGACGTCATATTTTCTGTATGGTACTTCCAATCACGTGACTCAAAGACAACATTTTTTTTTTTCAAAGGTTAAATAAAATAAATAGCATTTTTTTACCAGATTTGTATTGATAAGGTTTTTTTATCAATTGACTAATATTATAAAATATTTAATTTGAATTTTTTAACATACTGTCAACTCACGTATTACTGCGTAATAAACGCAGACCCAGCCTACGGGCTCAACTAGTATGGTATAATTATATAGTAATGAATAATAATATACATATGCAACGATTAATTAACCAAAAACAAAACTTAAGTAGTTAAGCGCTATCCTTAATTTTTTTTAATGTGATTTCGTGTTTATAGCTTAAAACGTCACACAAATTCAATGCTTGAGACCGACGTAAGAACATATACTACGACGTCAATGTTTTACAAGTTTCGGCTCGATGCATCCCCTGACCTATTTCCGATTTAGATTAAAAATAGACGGAACACTTGGTTATTTCCCAGCAGACGCCGTACATAACCTTTCTTTATGTTACACTTGCTGTGCTCTCGGCTCCGCTCGCGTGGACTAACAGAACGCCGTCGGTCGAGCGCACAGGCGAATCGTGCTGCCCTCGTTCCCAACGATCGCCCGCTGGTTATTTTAAAGACATAAATGCTTATTGTGGGTGATCCTTAGACGATAGACATATGCTATTGCTAAATTTTTTCTAGATCTTTTTAAGACGTACAATTATGTAGTACATTAATTTGATATATCTGTTATGGTTTACTCAGCGTAACTCATTTAAGCGCCCCAAAGGCTTATTTTTTCCAAATTGATTCACCATTATCGTCACTGCCTATTTCGTGTGCTAATATATCCCACAAAATATATTCTATAACCTGGACATATAACATAGCTATCAATTAAATAAGAAAACATGTAAATTGGATAAGTTATGTTTGCGTGAAAAGAACATAAACTGACAGACAGAGAGACGTTGAGTTTTATAATATTATAATAGATATAGGTTAATTTGTATTGCTTCAGTATTAATTTAATTTTAAATACATATTTTATAGGTAAAAAATGTATTAAGTAATTAGTCCTTCTTCGGAAATACACAACTAAAGAATTACTACTTGCAAGCAATTCTATGTTAATCTTTTTAATAAATTTTAAGTAGTTTTATAGTAGGTAGGTACACTCCGAGAATGGTGGTTATCAACAACAGCCAATATATTCATCAACGGTCACCATTGGCACTCAGACTTGCAAAAAAATCAGGGATGGTACTTAGTAGCTCAATAATCCAAGTACAGATGTCGTTAAAAGTTGGTATTTGAAAAAAACTGGTAACCTCAAGTAAATAACAAATATCAGGAGCTTACACCGGGGTCCGCCGCCTGCGGAACCTTTTTTTAGGTCATTGGTGCCCAAAATTAGCAAACGCCAGGGGCCTTATTCCGCCTTCCACTCCATACGACGACCACTGTCTTGTAGCTCCTAACACCAGGGGCCATGGTCGATATTGAAAGCTAGTATTATTGCGTACGACTTAATAGTTCTTGCAAGTGCTTGAAACCTGTTACTTGTATCAGGAAACTGGTACGATTACCTTTTTAGACATAAATGTACTTAATGCTATCTATATAGACGCCTGAAATGCCTCTCCACCTCTCGTTTTAAGGACCCAATATCATATCAAGGCCGGAAAGCGTTTGCTGGGAAACCATTACATATCTACACCGTTTGACAAAGTTAAGAATTTAATCTATATCTATACAAATAAATAAAATGATAGTGTCTGTTTATAAAATGAAAATAACAGCTTTTTACTAAATGCATATGAAATTATATGTGGTACTAATAACAAGAAAACCAATTTCTTTTAATTCTTATCTTTTTTTTCGGGTAATTTCCGAAACGCTTGAACCGATTTTGACGGGACTTCCACTGGCAGATAGCGATTATAAGAAGTAACTATAGCTACTTTTATTTAAAAAAAAAATTAGATTATCTATCTATGAAAAGAATTGGTCATTTACGACGTCACAGACTATGGTATTTCTTTGTCATTCGCGTAGAATAGCTTGTAACAAAAATGTACGTAAGTGATTTATAACTATGCATCCAAACAAATTTCAAGAATATTTAATTTTACAAACAAACTTGTCACTACGTATATATCAATATATTTGTTATTATTTTCGAAAATATGATGTAATGAAAATAAATACAGACGTTTTAGTGAATATTTTTTTTCAAAATATATTTGTTTCTACTCTTATAATTTCGCGTTAATAATTTATTAGTACTCAGCGAAACAAAATTCAAACAAACTCACTATACTGATCTTCACTGTACTGTAGTCGTACTTCAGTAACTCTCTCTATGGTCCTCTAGCAGATTTGTTTCTCCTCATTGTTTAAAATAAAATTGTCTAGCTCGGAACACGGCTAGCTTATATATCAAAATAAAAGGAGGGTTCTATTTTTTAAATATGGTTTGTTGGATTACGCAATCGAACCGATAAGCTTTGAATGTGTGAGTGAACTATTGTGTTTTTATTACCTACGAATATATTCGTGTTTGGAGTACAGTCTAGACGATTCCAGATATTTCGATTGTTTTTTTTTTTTATTTTAATCAGATCGTAATAGTATATTAATTTGGCAAGCTTCTATCGCACCATTTTTGCGTACCTTGACCTATTCGAGAGCACTTAAATATAAATTGAATTAGCCCTGGCGGAAATTGGAAGAAGATTGAATTTTGATTTGATTGATTGATTGGTTGACTTGGCGGAAGGAGACTGAGCCTTGAAGAGGCATCTTTCATGCAGTACCTATCCATTTTACGTGAAACCTTGACCCGAAAGTAATCGTAAACGTACTGTTATTCTTCAACAACCTCGACCCCCGACGTATATGGAACACATTCCGTACCGTTTTTTTTTTGTTTCAGACACTCGGTCTATACTCTTTGGTTTTTTTATTAATAATTACGAACACAATTTTAAAATAAATTACATGGTTCGTTTACTTACGACTTAATACTAGATTTTTCTTTAAGACGCTAAGCCTAGTGTCACGACTGGGTCTCTAAATTCAGCTGACAAGAACACATCTATATGTGCTACGCGACAGAATCTAAACATGAGGGTAGTAGCTAGCTAGGCGGGTATTAGATAATACCCTTCCGTCATACTATGAATTCATCATGATGTTTTCCTTTATCAGAAAGCTCAGGCTCATTGTAGCGATTCGAACTTACTTCGGTCGTCGGTCGTACACGCTACCACTGAGTCATCATTGCTTCATTTAGACAGATTGGTAAATTATTATTTATATATATTTACTAACTGTGCCTGCGAATCCGCTTGCGTGGACTACATAATTCTGTCGATCGAGCGCACACGCGAATTGTTCTGCCCCAAAAATGCTTTTTGTGGGTGATCCTTAGAAGATAGACATATGCTATCGTTGAGTTTTTTGTATGTTTTTTAATAATCTACAATAAAAGTTAAACATATACCTATGTAGAACACTAATTTGATATATCTCATATGGCTTAGTCAGCGTAAGCTATATAAGCACCAAATGTCTCTTTTTCCGAATTAATTTACCATTATCGTCACTGCTTATTTCATATGTTACTTTATCTTACAAAATATATCCTATAAGCTGACCAGATTATATACCTATGAATTAAAAAATGTAAATAGGATATGTGGGTTTCACGTGAAAAGAACATAAATGGATGGATAGACAGATAGACGTTGACATTTATAATATGTATAGATATAGAAGATATTATATACATTTGTTTCTTATGACTAGAGTGTTTAGAGTGTATTTTAGTGGTTTGTGTTGAACCTCAGTGATCCATATAAGTGTAAAAAAAAACTGAGTCGTTTTTTATTTATGCTGGCCGTTACCTAAATTTGGTTTTGTGTAAATACCCTTTTTTACCATAGCACGGCAATGCAGTCACATTGCACCAAATGGTAAGCACAGCGCACTCCAATAACATCGGCGACCACCGAGGGATTTTAAGTTTAAGAACACTGGATTTCTTATTTTCTTAACTTTTTGTAGCATAATTTCATATTATATGGTGATGAAGTGAAAAACCCTATTTTCCTCACATTACAATAAATTCTTTTATCTATTTTTTCATCTACCCTAAAACATCAGACGACCCCCAGGCAAGGACAAATAATGTCTATGAAAAATATTTTCGTAACAGAATGTCATTCATTGCGTCTTGAGTTAATGCCAAATAATATGTGCTTATTATTGAAACCACAAATCAAATGATCTTGTTTTTATTTTTGAAACAAACAATGCCTGTCTTTTTTTATTCTTTACGGTTTAACGTTATGCCCAGTCTTACCTGATGTTTAGTGACGATGTAACTCAAGATGGGTGACACCGCGAAGCCTAGTGGAGGAACTGGCTCTCAAGTGCAGCTGTCGGAGCACACATATAGGTGCTTAGCAACCGATTATAAACTTGAGGGCGGTAGCTGACTAGCTACATTAGACAGGCTGCATTAGAATATACCCGTTCTTGCTATATAACTTACGCTATGACTCAAATATTGGAGCACAAACTTAATGTGGGTGATACCGCAAGCTACAGCAGTCTAAGTATAAATACGTACTCTATTCTGTAGTCTACAGGGTTTTTTTTATCATCCTATCTTGGCATGATACTGCAACTGATGGCAATGATGGCAACAGTTATGTTTACTGTCGCAAATCATGTCCCATCGACAGCGATCGTGAAATTATTTGTAGGAAATTTTAATTTTAATTTTTGATAATTAATGCATTAACTTCTGATTTCACTGAGGTTACGACAACTATATTTCATACAATTATAAAGTTGTATTTATATACCACAACTGAAAACTAAAGTAAGAACACATACTTAGTCAAATTAACGCCAATAAGGAAAGTAATAGAAACCCGGTACGAACCTATTTAGGCCAGAAAGAACAATAGAATTACATTGCGGAAGAATTTATCCAACAACCTGTAACTAAAACTGTAGTATCTGAAAGCACTAGACTCTAGAGCGATACACATAGGTAATCAACAACAGCACACATTCATGAAAAGGTATCATTAAGTGATGGCATTATTAATATGAAGTTACTTATAAAAATTAATAGCAAAAAGTCCACACGCGATCATACGATAAAACATACCATCGCCTTGTCATTATTACATCACACAAAACTGCAAAATTACACTTGAGAAACCATCGCACAAACAACACTATATAGAACTTATAATAAGTAGTATAAATTTGTTGTAAATATTACTTTTATTATTGCCCGCAGTGACGCAACGCGAGTCAACGCGGCAGAATGCCGCAGAATACTAACGTATATAACTAGTCGAACTTTGAACTGCACAGCTTTTGTCGACGAAAGCCACATAACTAGAGCTTTTGCCTTACGGACTTCAGGGATCGTATTGGAAAACTCGGGAGTCACGCCAGATGACACATTATTTGTAAAATGAAAACTGTAAAATTGGTTTACAAACGTATTTAATAAAGTAGGAAGGAATTCTTTTATCTTTCACAGATTTAGGCACTTCACACTATAAAGTTCACCTGCATTCCAGTATTGTGATGTTTTACTTATTAATATTTAAAATTTGATACTTATGCATTGAAAATATTTTATTCAATTTTGGCCCTAAGAGGATACTTTTGTATGTCATTATTGTCATTACACTAACTACCACCGGTTCGGAAAACGTCCCAGTCATCGAGAAGAACCGGCAAGAAACTCGATGAGGTTTATCAATATTTTTATTAAACCTTTTTTTTATATAATTACGTATATTATGTAATGTAAATTTACAGTTATTATCGTTTTTAGAGGACGTGCAGAGAGGGAGTCACTACCAGACTTAACCATCTTTCACGTAATATTCCATTCTATTATAACCTTTAGACAATAAAACATGATTTTTTCTTATTCTAAGAACAGTACAACCCAAATACGGTAATCTATCGTCAGTCATCGGTATCATGCCGTCCTGCAAGCCTTACAGTAGCTGGATATACACTGACTGATTACAAAACGCGAAAAAATAAAAGACTTACTTACTGTGACGGGCTTAAAATCAAAATCTAAAATATTTTATACAATTTTGGCTCTAAAAAGGCACTTATAATTGAACACATAAGTACTACTAAAGGTTCTGAAAACATCCTAGTAATCAAGAAGAACCTGAAAGAAACTCGAACGGGTTTAGCAACTTTTTTTTAACTGTTTTTACACTATTTTTATTGTTTACAATTATTATCACTTTTAATGGATGTAGAGAGCGATAATTACTTCCAGACATCACCGTCACTGACGTAATCATCTACCCTACAACCTACCTTTAACAATAAAACTTGCTTAACATGATTCTTGAACTTATTATATGTTAAATCGGTAATATACTTAGGAGTAGAACCTAACATAATTACCTAAAAAAATTTTAGTCTTACGAAGTGTAATAGATTGAAAGACTACTTATTATATATTTACTTCTAGATTTTATATTAATAAGCGGAGGTAGGTATCTGACCTGCAAATTATCGTAGTGTATCGGGCAAGATGCCAAAATCGTTTAATGAAATAGTTACCTTGGTAACACAACATACTAGCTCTTTGAATTACCTTTATTTGCAACACTGTTTATTGAAATTTACTATAATTTTTTAATTGTATCACCTAGCATTTGGTCATAAACACTCTTCATTCTATCACAAGACAACCAGACGGCGTCTGAGTCTCCATCCATACGTGTTCCACTTATCCGCACAAACACAGTGAACACGTTATCTTAGTTTGACATCACAATCATATCATACGTGTCATATTTACATAAACTTTACACATGTGACGAGTTGGTGATGTCAAATACATGCCGTGTGTTAAATGGGAAAAATTCACTACCCGCGTGTTATTCCTAAATCATTTAAAATGGTGGTTTACAAAATCAATTTTTAAGCTAAGCAACTATAGCAACTATACGCTAAGCAAATACATAAAAACTATCCATGCTTACTTTACTAAAATTATCACTGTATTGTTTAAAGATATTTCATGTATAATATCATCGTTCATTAATAAACTAGTTATAATTCACAAATATTACATGGATAGAGTTTTAAAAATTGATATGATCATCCAATTTTTGTTTGAATCATGATGACAAACCATCAGAGTAAAATAAATTAAAAAAAAAACAAATGGGGTGGTGATTCTGTTCACTTTACACGATTGATTTTCAGTACTGCCGTTAGATAGCGCTAGTATTCATAAAACTTAAAATATATACTACACAACACAATACACAATACAATACGTAAGTATAGAATTGTTTTACTATACATTTCATATTTGTGATCTTAGAATTATTTCACCTATTTCATTTGATATAGGTACTATTCGATACGATAGAAAAAAAAATACAGAGACCCCCCAGTTTTTTGGATGTAACATCCGTGATATAGATTTTTTGCGTATAATTGTATACTAATTTGTATTTGTAATTTTTATTATTGTATGTATATACATGTTATGAGAATTATTATTGTATATATATATATATATATATATATATATATATGATAGGTTTAAAAACAACAAACTTATAGTTTCTTGAGAATATAAACATATTATCATCGTCTTAATTATTATTATTTTAATTTATTTAAGACATTAATTTACTTGTTTAATTAAATTCAAACATTTTGTGTTGTAGGATGTTGAAATTACTATTCATCTATTGCAAGCGGAAGTAGCAAAGAAACTTGGGATAATTATTTATGTCACCCGAACCATTATAACGAACCGATTGACACCTTATTCATGAAAATAGGATAAGTAGTTTAGGAGCTATGGTGGAACATAATCCGTAACCAAAAGTTGATATTTTACTTAAAACGACTCTTCTGAATCCCATGGAATTACGATGTAACCTGTCCATATTGGGTGTCGATTTATATTTGAAAAAGTTAAACTTGATATTAATGAGAAATAATGAACTGCATAATTGACTATTAACAAATTAGCAAGCACTGTTTGTTGCAGAAAAAAACATATCTCCTAAATACAAATGTACTCTGTGGTAACAGCTGTCAATCACTTGCAGACGGAAATAGCAAAGTATTATTAAATAAACCATTTAATACGGGATTTCCGTAAAGTAACATTTTCATCAATCATATATTTACGGATTTTAACCCGGTGAACACAAGACCTACATCTGACATCACCCGAACATCATATGTGTAAAAAATATGCAATTATGACATATATGATCTAAATGTGATGTCAAAACCAAGGTATAGTGTTCACTGGGTAAGGCATTGACGTTAACGCTGTTTTCTAGACCGCTACCACTACCCCGTGAACCAAAACGTGGTTTGGTTCTTTGACACGAAATATATCGATATTAGGGACCTACTTAATATACAATTACATTTTTTAGTTTACTAGGGATATTTATTCAAACCTCAATTTTACAGGTTGAATGAAAATTTATGTACTTAGGTACAAATGCAGACTAAAGCGACTTGCATTGACTCCCGATTCTTATGTAACAATAATGTTCTTGGTTAAGGTGTACTTTATATATGACTTTGAGTAAGGATTAATCTAGGTTAGCGAGAAATTCTCTAGAGGTTAAATTTAGGTTAAGAATACATTAAGGAGGAATTTTAAAAACGTACCAGTTCGAATTAATGGCGGATTATCCGAAATTTGGGAATCAACGTTGAATGCACTGTTCACACATTTTCCTTTTCACTTCGCACTTATGAAACACAAAAGCGGATTTTCTACAAAAACTCACTAGATGGTTATATTTCGATGGTGGCCCTTTCGTCGATTCGAAATTCCGATTTCGAAAAAAATCAAAATTTAATTCGAAATCGGTTTTGAAGTCCGGGCTGCTCAGGCGACGGACTGTTTGAATTTAGAACAGAGCGAGACCACGCATGCGTACCGGCCGTACGCTATTTATAATTTTCGCTGGGCGAACAATACGGCTATTTTAGATTGAACTGTGCGTCTCGAACTTTCCTATGTGGATTAACGTCAAATCTTATACATCTAGAGTTCAATCTGAACTAGTTTTATGATGTTAAATTGTTCGAGAAATAAATAAAGTCACATACATCCCAGAAAAACTTCAGCTTATAGTCAGTAAAATTTCTCGGAAACTGACAAAAGTAATTTAATTGATGGTAATGAATTAACATTATAATGTTAATCAAATTTCTGTACTGAATCTTCTAAGATAGTGAAAAGGATCTCAATAGGTTGATGCAAAACATGTTCTTAAAACTTAATTTTTATAAGAAAATTACTAGCATTCATGGCTTCGCTCTCGTATTCTATTATATAACACAATCATGTATCTTGTCTATCATCTACAATTTCCCAAACTCTCCCCATCGCGTCATGTACGATTTGTCAACGAAGCGTTGAAGCAATGATGGCTCAGTAGTAGTGTGTACGGACACCGCATCGATGAACGTGCGTTCGAATCCCTGCAATGAGCCTGAGCTTTTGGTGAAGTAAAACGTCGTAATGAAACTACAGTTTGGTGGTAGGGTAATTTCTAATGCCCTCATGGGTAGCTACAACCTTCAAGTTGAAAATCTGTCGCTAAGCATCTATAGGTTTGTTCCGGCAGCTGCACTTAAGAGCCAGTGTCCCCACTAAGTTTAGCGTGTCTCCATCTTGGACCACACTGTCACTTAAAATCAGGTGAGATTGTGGCTATAACACAAACTATAAATTATAAAAAAGAGTCATGACACTTTTTGTTGCCAAAGGGTAGCAAACAGGCAGACGGTCCACCTAATGGTAAATGGTTACCATCGACTATGGGCAGGTGCAACACCAGGGACCATGTTTTTGAAGAGCCCATATCATAGCTCAGGAGGAAACTCTTTCTGGGAAACTCATTCCACAAACTTGCTGCGATAGGAATGTTTTAGAGAACCTTACTGTTGTCGCAATTCGGTTAGGTTTTCGATTGGGGAGGAGCAGCAAGTCAACGGCAGATGGTGAGAGTTTGGATCGGTGATGAGGACACCAAAAAATTTTCTCACGAGTAATCTCCACGTACATGCGGACAAGAGGTCCGAGATCTCTACGAAGTTCGAAGGTGTCTAGACCGTATGTTAGTCGGAATCGCCTTTACGCGGAGTCAAGAGAAGAAGCACTGGTCCATTACTCCAGTACCCCAACTGTACGTAACGCGTTCTCGCGACGGTTGAGTTTTATTGTTCGTATGCATCGCGCGCCCTCGCTGAAAACCTCCTCCCTCTGAAATTTCACGAACCCATAATCTGCTTCAAAACGCTCCTTTAACCTTACTATGCAAAGCCCTTAAAATAAGATTCCTATGTACTTACATACTTCTTCTTGTTTTGACGTGCAGAAGCGTTTAACCACAATCTCACCTGATGTTAACTGACGATGTTGCCCAAGATGGTACCACGCTAAGCCTAGTGGAAGGACTGGCTCTCAAGTGCAGCTGCCGGAACACACTTATAAGCGCTCGACGATAGATATTTAACTTGAGGGTGGTAGCTAGCCAGGCGGGCATTAGAAAAAGTCCTACCACCATACTATGGTTTCATCGCGATATTTTCCTTCGCCGAAAGCTCAGGCTCATTGAAGGGATTCGAACTCACGTCGATGGACGTGATGCCCGAATACGCCTACTACTAAGCCATTATTGCTTCAAATGTTGTACGTTTTTAAGCTTCGTAGTATTTTCTAATCTTCAAAATGGGATCTTAACAAGATGACGGCTCCCTTGTTAGGAGTATCTAGGGAGTTATTGTGGCAAATGAAAATGCATGTTCCGATTTTTTATTTATAATTCACTTCACGTATGCCCAATAATCAAATTGTGACACGCAAAATACCACCAATATTATAAAGAATTTAAGTTAATGAACTAAATTATATACCACTACATGGCAGCTCAAGATCCCGCCAAATACTCAGATTGGCGGTCAATAACGAAATTTATGAATTAAAATTAACATATTATATTTCCAGTATTCTCGTTGCATTAAATATTAATAATAGACAAATTTATAAACAAAGCAGTAAGAGTATACGGAATTTTATTATCCTATCTTACTGTCTGTTTATACTATGACCGTGCAAACAGTTTTTGTACAAGTTCAAAATAAATGTATCCATCTTTATATAATGTAGAGGGTTTAATTACAATAAAACAATGTATCAGATATAACGAAATAAATAATTATATTTATCACAAGAGCCGACAACACCGCTTGCGGTACAAAGTAGACGAGTCCATTAAATATTTACAATTTACAAAACATTTTTTTACATTCATAAATTATTATTGTTATTCTCTGACAGAATATGTTGCATTCGTAACGTATTAAGCGCTAGCAGATAATTACGCCTGGCGTTTAACTCGAACATTCATAGGCATATGTCTAATTCTCAAGTCGTTTTACTAACTGTTTACTTTAGATTCACCTAGCGTAAATAGTCAAAACATTCATAGATATATGCCTAATTATCCAGTGGCTTTACTATACGTTTACTTTATATAAACCTGGCGTATATATTCAAACATTCATAGACATATGCCTAATTATCCAGTCGCTTTACTATAAGTTTACTTTATATAAACCTGGGGTATATATTCAAACATTCGTAGACATATGCCTAATTTTCCAGTCGCTTTACTATAAGTTTACTTTATATAAACCTGGCGTATATATTCAAACATTCATAGACATATGCCTAATTATCCAGTCGCTTTACTATAAATTTACTTTATATAAACCTGGCGTATATATTCAAACATTCATAGACATATGTCTAATTCTCAAGTCGTTTTACTAACTCTTTAATTTAGATACACCTAGCGTAAATAGTCAAACATTCATAGACATATGCCTAATTATCCAGTCGCTTTAGTATAACTTTACTTTATATAAACCTGGCGTATATATTCAAACATTCATAGACATATGTCTAATTCTCAAGTCGTTTTACTATACGTTTACTTTAGATACACCTAGCGTAAATACTCAAACATTCATAGACGTATATGTCAAATTCTCAATTCGCTTTACTATGCGTTTATTTAGACACACCTGGTGTATATAATTCAACATTCATAGGCGTATGCAAATTCTCAAGTCGCTTTATTAACAGTTTACTTTAGATGAAAATGAAGACTCAAACATTTACTTCAGCTAGGGGAGCTACTAGTTGATGTATCAAAGAAAACGAAACTTTTATTAATATTTTTGTAATTTGTTAAGACTTAAATTGAGCCGAGTGGAGTATTGAGGAAGGAATGGGGAAAACTTCAACTGTTTCTATATCTTTATCCTGAAGTGGTTGAATTGGAATTAACTGAAGTATAAATACTTATCTCTCGTCTGTGGCAGCCATTCTCGTACTGGACAACACTTACTGAAATGCAATCATTACCCAACCGTTATAATACGTTATATAGGTACATTAAACATGTACCTAAAACAATTTCCACAATATACAATCACTAGGAATTTTCGCTGTCCACATCATTTCGACTACTGTGACCCGTATCCAAAATCGCTTCAGCGCTCGGTATAACTATCACATCGGTCATCACGTTTTTCACGCACCCTATATCGCAGACGCCATCTTTATTTCTCTCACACGTCGCGCATACGTCACCATCCTCTATATCACTACTCCTGCCCTCCATATATCTAGCTATATCTATGTTATTGTCCATGTGTTTCGCTATATCGAATCCCTTGTGAACTTCGTCGTTCGCCTCCGAACAGAACATGGAAATTTCCGAACAAATACGTTTCACGTTCTCGTCTAAACACGGCGTGTACGTGACCTCGTCGTCGTTGTTCGTCGATATCCTGACGAGTTTCTCGTCATCGCCGATGACGTAGCTGACTTCACTGGCGCCGCTAACGTCGTTCTCGTCAGACCTGTCGTCGGCAAGCGTCAGAATCGCCGAGTCGGAGTTGTGCGACTTCAACGTGTGCGATAGTTCCGTGTTATCGTGTGACAGTTTTATGTTATATATATTCGATTCGCTGCCCATTATTGAAGTTGTCGATGTATCTAGAGTTGGTAATTCCTGCGAGATAATATAGACAGTTAACAATGAAACTTTATCTAATATTCGAAACTAGAAATACCTAAAATACTTGGATTTATAATTGATTTATTGATATCTGTATATGATTTATTAATAATACATTATTCAGTTATTTATTTGGATAAAGTTTTCAATAATGGATATACCTATTTTTAAGTTATACTTCTTTAGACGCATTTAATTGGTAAATTGGGAGTGGATATATACGGCGGACAAATTCAGACAGTATGAAGTTGATGAATCAGATATTTTAAAGTTAGTCGCGAAAATACGACATAAAGTTAGGCACGAAAATCTGACATTAATCGTAAACAGGCGAAAACGCTGTCAACCATATTAATCTATATATTATCTATGCTGTGACGTCATACGGGCGTCATACGATTTTTTCTTCTTACATAATTGTACATTAAATATATATTCAAAAAGTCAATAATTTAGTATAGTAATTTCATCTTGAGAAGGCAGGTTGGTCTTAGTTGTAGGTGTTGGTATATATATATATATATATATATATATGCACATTGTTTTGTGTGCGTACGCTCGGCCCTCGATACCGGGCAGTACCGGCCGAACCGCGCGCCGAGAGACGCGTTAATTATACTGCGTCAGAAAATTTTAAAAGAGTAGCGTCAACATCAAAGGTTAACGAAGAAATATGATTTTATTTTAATTCCATTAAAAATCATGAAAATGAATTTACATCAATATCATTCATGGCTAACTTCATTGTGTCACATTTACGCCAGCGATGCGCGCGCAGCTTTCAATTTTACCCTCTACTAAATACTCAAAAAGCGCTTCACTTTTGAATTTATTATAAACTAGCGACCCGCCCCGGCTTCGCACGGGTGCAATGCTGATACTAAATATACCTACCTATTACAGAATGTCCTTAAACAACGTTTACAGCTTTTTTGTCATTAGACAATACAAACATGTTTTGTTTAGAGGTTACTCTTGAAAGAGCGACATATAATTGGCCATGGTATATAGGGCCGTACCGCCGCACCGCTATGTCCGTGCATTTTAAATCTGTAATATCTTCGGAAATATTCAAATAAATTACATGCTGTAAAGGGCCTATATTGATCTATATTAAATGGACAATGTATTTAAGGTACTTAATTGGATAAGGATTAATACTGTATTGCTTAAAATCACTTCGTAAATAAGCCATTTTTTCCCCGTAAAATGTAAAGGATAAAAAATGATTATTGTGGGTTATCCTTAAGAGATAGACATATACCATCGTGTTTTTTTTTTGTTGACCTTTTTAAGGTGTACAATACTGTAGTACATTATTTTGATTTATCTCGTGGGGTTCAGCCACCGTTTGCAATGTAAGCGCAAAAATTGTGTTTATTTACGACATCACATTAGAAACCTCTAAATTTATCAGTGTTTCTCTACAATATTATGCATGTATTATACATATAAACCTTCCTCTTGAATCACTCTATCTATTAAAAAAAACCGCTTCAAAATCGTTCTTTATAGATTTAAGAATACATAGGGACGGACAGAGCGACGCGACTTTGTTTTATACTATGTAATGATAAGTGTGTTAGTGACGATGAAAATAATTCTAAGGACGAGTCCAGTTACGATATAATATAATTTACAATATTAAATTATGTAATAATAAGGGAGAAAAATATATAAATAAAGTGATGTAAAAGGAAAAGTAATTTTATGTTCATTAACTTAAATTACGATGAGCTTGCTAACGTTATAGGCCGACTGCTGTAAGCGCGACTCTCCAGATGGTTTGCGGGACGCGGGGCGGCGGGCGTGCACGGATATACACGGTATTGATATGATACTCTTAATCTTAAGATCAATAGTTTATGCATGTTATTGCAACTGGTACTGATATCTAATGATTGTAATGATAAATATATATTTTTTTTATCGTTGTAGGTTTGGCGTAGTAGCCACAATCTCACGTGATGTTAAGTGACGATGCGGTCCAAGATGGTAACACGCTAAACCTAGTGGAAGACTGACTCTCAAGTGCAGCTGTCGGAACACGCCTATTGGTGCTTGGCGGCAGATTTTCAACTTGAGGGTGGTAGCTAGCCAGGTGGGCATTAGAAAATGCCCTACCACCATGCTATGTTTCCTCACGATGTTTTCCTTCACCGAAAGCTCAGGCTCATTGTAGGGATTCGAACTCAGGTCAATCGACGCGAAGTCGTACACGCTACCACTGCGCCATCATCGCTTCAAAATAAGCGATTATAATACATATGGTATTGTTGTTTTTATTAAAATGGTAATCAAAAAGCTACTATATTGAAAAAAACTTGTGCGTGTAATCTTTACACGCAGTCGAAATGAAACTTAATTACTTGTATATTATATGTTATTCAATATAAATTCAATGTAATTAAATAAAAACATGCTAAAGGATTACTTTAGATTGATTGCAGCGTCCGTAATTCCATCTAGGTAAAATAACCTCACGTAGAGTAATCACAAAAAAAAAAGCGTAAACCCATACGTCAAACGTCTGTTGCTGCCGGCGGCCGGCGACTGACTAGCTTATTGGTCGGTCTTGTTCCCCCAGCCCCCCCCCCGCGTCCCGCAGACCATTACGAGGGTCGCGCTTAAGGCGGTCAAGCTATACCTATAGAGTTATGTACAAAAGCACGCATCACAACTACAAATAAGACTTGACCGCCTTCATGAGATAAACATCTATCTATAGAGCTATGTTTACTAGTATAGAAGTTTCACCTGATCGTCATTGTAGCTACCGACACTTCTAGATTGTCGATGTTTTTTCAAATTCATCGCCGACTGCGGAGCCTGACCGTCCACTGAATCCTGTAATAAATAAATAAAAAATAAAATATCCGAGTTTTTACGTCATAATGTATCTGGAACTGGACAAAGGTATGGGTTTTTTCTTTGAAGTGAACCATTGTGATTTCAAACTCGATGAAACGAAAAAGCAACAGTAAAAAGAGACAACCATGTACATCTGTAGGATTTATATGAGAGAATGAGATAGAATACATTTACATTATGCACGGTCAATGCATGTCCTGTTTTTCATGATTGTGATCGTCTTCGGACTGGCTTAGTGGTGTGAGACGACCAGACTTCATACGCAGTACGCACGAGTGGTCGATAGTTCGAATCCCACTGATTTAGGATATTTAAAAAGAATTGCTGGAGATATATATTTTTCTAGACGTCATTCCAAATAGCATGAGCTGTCGCACATATTTTTAGGACCGGGAAGAAGAATTAAGGCATTTTTTAACTTGTTGACTGGACGACACGACACACAGATATACACGTTAAACGTATAACACTACTGTTTTTGCGTCGAGGGTTAAAAATAATGGCTTAGTAAGTTTTTAGCGGGAACGTGAACAGTCATGTGGTAGTTTGTTTTAATTCATAATTTTACGTTATTTGGGTCTACATTATGAAATTTTGGCGGCATTTTACGTGATGTGGTTATTGTGCACAAGTGAAGTGGATTATAAATAATAACTAGGAACATGCATTTTAAGTTTACACAAAAACTCCCTGAACAGTTTTAACAAGGGAACCGCCATCTTGTCTTTTGCCATTTAAACTTATTACCTATCGAGTACCACCACCAAAATGTGTTCTGAACGAATGAATTCAAAAACAAACACAAAACTTATAACGAACATTCAGAAGATATGGCTAAATAGGTTTACTTGTGAATACGTTGCTTCTCGAAGTTTCTCTTCTAGATGAAAAAAAAGAGAGGAAACGCGTGTGAGACGTTACAAATGAACGGAGAAATACCTTGAACCTGTTGAACGGCCTGTACTTTCCTCTGTCGGAGGCGACGAGGCTGCGCAGTGACTGGGTCCGCGGGCAAGAGTTCTCCATCACCCAGCGGTACGCGCCGAACAGCTTTGATGTTTCCGATCTGGTAATGAATTATACATCGGCCTATAAATGTCACGGAGAGAATCACCAAAGTTACATAGTTGGGTCTCGGTCTGGTGTAATATATATGTGAAAATGTTATAATACGATACTAAAGTACGGTTGACTGACTGACTGATCGATCAACGCACAGCTGAAATCGCCGAGTCTAAAAGCATGAAATTTTACACAAATGCTCCTTAAATGATGTAAGTGTGCACTAAGAAGGGATTGGAAATTGAAAATTCATCCAATCAATCATTCAAAAGGGTTAAAGTGAGTGTTGAAAGTCCGTATGAGAGTTCGTCATTTTCGAAGATGGATCTATGAAAATTTGTATTTAGCAATTCAGTTACAAAGTTGAAAAAAATGGGACGAAATAACGCAACTATGACGCGAGTGAAGCCGCGGGAAAAGCGCTAGTGTAGTATACTCTCGTTTCGATACGAACACACGGATATATGCGCGGGCTCACGCACAAACGGACACGTACGCAAGCAAATGTACACGTGCACACAAACACACGCACACCACAGAGAACAAAGTTTTTCTTTAATTCTTCTTTATACGTGTTTTAGTGTTTAGTCACAATTTCACATGATGTCAAGTGATGATGTGGCTCATGATGGTAACACGCTAAGCCTATTAGGGAAACTGGCTCTCAAGTGCAACTGTCGAAACACACCTATAAGTGCTTGGCGACCGATTAGTCAACTCGATGGTATTAGAAAATGCCCTATCACGCTATGATTTAATCACCATGTTTTCCTTTACCGAAAGCTAAAGCTCGAAGCAATGTCCATACAAGCTACCACTGAGTCATCATTGTTTCATAACTGAGATAGGTACATATAACATAATAAAATATGACCTGATAGTTATTGTATCTGGTTTGTATAATATGTAGAGATGATAAGTGAACTTCAGGTATATAAAATTTCACGTATCACTGGTTATACATATCACTTAACACGACGGTTACAGGTACCAAAAAATGGCCGTTACATATCGCGCGAGCGTGATTTAAATTCATGCGGGCCATGGTACATAAAAATTCGCAGAATTATATCGTGCGATGATAAACCTATGAGACAAGAAAATAATATTGCAACGACACGTGCCATCACCTAGAAACCACCTAATTTACTTGAATATTTTATAATTTTATAATAACTTTGGAACGAAAATAAATACGTTGTTAGTAGTCTACTTGTTGTCCCCATGTCCCATCGCATCTCTGTGTTACTACTTAATCTTCACATGTAAAATATAACAGGTCGTGATATATCACTTGTGATATAACGGTGACAAAAATCATTTCATGAGATTATATTTCATTCAAGCAGCTATAATTTCCATGCTTAGTATTCATATAAGTTACCTGTTTATAGCTACATATAAAATATAACAGGTCGTGATATATCATTATAAAATTGACAAAAAATATCTTGGTGATATTTTAATTATAAGTAGCTTACAAGTTACAGGGCGCGGTGAGCAATCTCTGCAGGTTAGCGAGGGTCGGCCGTATGTCGGTAACGTGCAGCCCGCGGCCCCACAGCAGCTGGGCGATGCACTTGTTCAGCAGGAACAAGGCGTAGCGGAACAATGTCAAGTCTCCACCACGGGCGAACAAGGGTATGCTGTTAAACCAATTACAATGGGCGAGATATAACTTTCACAGGGACATTCAAATACAAATTCACTTTAATCATATTTCACCTGTTAAATAATGTATCAAGGGTTGATTTTTATCTAATGTGATTAGGGAGTTAGAAATAAACAATAATATTTGACTCTACCCAGACTGTATGTCTTATTAACTTACTAGCTGTGACTCGCGGTTTCACCCGCGTGAAATTTAAAAGAAATCACTGATAGATGTTGTAAAACACTTCAGTATATACAATATTTTTATCGGGCGGCCAAGGTTATGCGTTCCAACTCACACGGCTCATTATCGTCACTACACCTATAGTCATAGACCAGAGCCGAGTGTTGAATTATTTAAATTTTACATAATATCCCAAACTATATGTCCAAATAACATGCTATAAAGGGAAAAACTTATCTACATAAAATTGTCTTGATGATGAAGTAACTTGCATTCGTAAGGATTAATATGTCATGCCTAATAATAATGTTTATAAATCACTTTTCAATAAAAAGTTGTCACTAAATATCTTATTGTGGTTTATGTATAAGAGATAGGCATATGGTATTACGGACTTTGTTTTAGATGTACTAAGGAGCAATATTTTTGTTGAACATTGTATTTAGTATCATTGACCATTAAGCCAGCGCACGCGGAGAAAGCAGTTAGGGTACGCTATTTCATCCGACTTACTCAACAAAAATCAATATTTAAGGCTAGCTGAGAGGTGTAGTCTATACCATACAAATACAAATAAGGTAAAACCACCAGTAATTGACACTGCACCAATAGTTGACACTCTGACGAAGAAAATTAAATATTTGATACTAAATTGATTTGAAGTCTTGAGTTTGTTAACCGACTTTTATAACTGACTGTACCTATATGTATTTATAACATTAAAAATATATCAGTAATCAGTGATTTTGGCCATCTCGATCTTTGGCTTCCTTTTTTTTCTTAATATTTAATTTTCTTCGTCAGAGTGTCAACTATTGGTGCAGTGTCAATTACTGGTGGTTTTACCTTAATCTATACAAAAATAATTATTCAAATCCGACCGGTAGTTTCAGAGATTAGCGTATTTAAACAAACAAACAACAAAACTTTTCCACTTTATTATATTAGTTTAGATGAAAATATGATATAGAATTACTGACTTAGGGTCCGGTAGATCGGGAGTGACGTCGAGTATCTTAGTGGCGGAGCCGAGCAGAGTTATCTTGTACCGCAGCGGCTGGTCGAGCAGCGCCGCGGCGAGGCAGGCCGCCTGCGCCGCGAGCCCGGCCGCCACGGACTCGCTGACCGGGCTGCTAGCCCTGGGGTTCTCGTCACCGCAGGGGGGCAGCGGTACCCCAATTATCGACCACGACGAAGAACCCCTCTGTCAGGAACAACACGTATATAGTCATATAGAAAAAAATTCAACTCATATGATTGATTAGCGATGAAAGGAAAATTGAATAAGTAACATATGAATTAATCAACTAAAATTGTTTATGCTAATTTTATAAGCTACTAGCAAACCCGGCGACAGATTTTTTTTATATGATCGTTATCATACTTTACAGGATTGTCTGAAAATTTCATAAAAATCGTTCCAGCCGTTTTGAAGTCCAAAGGGAACATACATACAAACGTTTATTTTTGTAGATATATTGCGTTTGCGAAGGAGCGCGGTGGAGAATTAGTCTAATAAATTAAACACGGGTGGAACAATAGGGCGCAGCTAGTATATAATAAAAATGAGAAAGCTAATTATTAGGTAATTTGTCTGGTTGAAAAATCTAAAACTCTATGTAGTCTTTTCTTATGACAAATTGAAAGCAAAGGGAATGTCATATACACTAATATGTGAATACTCACACTTTGGAGAGGTTAGATAACGTTTTTGGAAAAAAAACTTTTCGTTTAGTCTGATCAAAGGGCACTGTCGCGCTTCATCGTGCAAGTGAAGGCAAACACAACGAAAAATACGGCGAAAAAACCCACTATAGTGGATTTCGGTTATAACGACGATGAAGGGAACACTATTATTCCATCCCTATATCCAGAAGTCGCTATATACATAGGAAGAAAAAAAAAAGAAAAAAGGTGTGTGTGTGATTCACACACGATAGAAGTGAAACTTCATTTTAAAAGACATTTTCTATTTTATTTAAACAGTGTGCAGTATACATACACACCGACATTTACTCTCTCGCTCTGGCTCGCACAAAGAGGAGAGACCGATAATATATTGCTCTCTCGCTCTGGCTCACACAAAGAAGAGAGACCGATAATGTGCGTTAAACGTTTAAGGCTTGGGAGTCGCATAAGAAGTTTCACTTCAAAAAATAAACAAGGAATAAAGAAAGAAAACGATATTTATTGCCAGGCAATAAGCCGCGCAATGTGCATATATCGCCTAAATTATTAGGCTTAACTTTACTTATCTGAACACTTATAAATAAAAGTGTATTAACTGCTGATATCTGCGAATGTAAACAAAAGATAAGAAAACTATATGATTAAAGAATAAACCTTTGTGTGTTTGTTTAATGACTCGGTCGTCGCCGGTCGCAATATCTGCAAGTGATTTCTAGGATCTTATTGTAAAGTTCATTAAAAATAGTCGCTATATCCGAAATCAGCGTTACATCCGAAATCGCTATAGCGAAATTATTTCCCTCTTAACGTATTAATTAGCCGAGTCATATTAGGGGTTTCACCTCGGAATGAAAGATAATAAGCTGTAAATTGGTATAAACCTTTGTTTTATCGATCTAAATGTTGTCTCAAAAGTCACAAGTGCTATCGTGTCCGCGTCTTAAGATATTGAAGGTCAAAGGTCGTAAAAATCGGTTTTTCGTGAATATCTCGCTTTCTATTGCTTAAATGAGATTTGCACCTATTTAAAAGTTGTAGAGTATAAAATTCTCTACAACTTTTGTTTGAACTTTTTGAAGTGAAACTTCTTATGCAACTTCCAACGCGTTAAACGTTAAATGTAAAACGTTAAACGTTTAACGCACATTATCGGTCTCTTCTTTTTGTGTGAGCCAGAGCGAGAGAGCAATATATTATCGGTCTCTCCTCTTTGTGTGAGCCAGAGCGAGAGAGCAATATATTATCGGTCTCTCCTCTTTGTGTGAGCCAGAGCGAGAGAGCAAATGTCGGTGTGTATGTACATTTGCACACTGTTTAAATAAAATAGAAAATGCCTTTTAAAATGAAGTTTCACTTCTATCGTGTGTGAATCGCACACACACCTTTTTTTTCATACGATCAACCGTTTTTGCGGTAGACTGCAAAGAGTGCGCCGCGTACAGTCAGTACTGATATATGGCCTAATGCAAGGTCAAGCGTGAGTTACGGTTATCAGTACGTTGTATAAAGTTAATTATTTACTAAAACATTATAATTATTAAACAATGCCCATTATTAATGTACTAATTATTAATTATTTACATTTAATTATTTATTATTTAATTATAATCTACAACTATACTCTTATTTAATTATACTATATGACTCGTCAATAGCGGGCAAAATAAGCTTTAAAAGGATGTTTGAATCATTAATTTAATTGAAGAAATGAGGGAGATATGGCAATACCACAAAAAACGTTTGCTGTATTTACTTACCTGTTCTATATAAAAAATTTGATGCAGTTGGTTAAGCAGTTCGCACCTCCTGTTCGCCAAAGCTGCATGAGACCTGGCAGCCAGTTCCCGGAGCGCGGCGCAGGACTGTCGCGTCTCCCGCAGGGTCTCGGTGCGACGCGACAGTGTATGATAGTCTTCCATCAACTCTAACCCTGAAACACCATAATTTGGCAAACATAATACCGGGTGGATTAATATATTTTAGTTACAACTAGCTGTGCCCGCGGAGCCACTCGCGTGGACTACACAATACTGTCGGTCGAGCGCATGCGCGAATTGTGCAACCCCAAAAATACCTATTGTGGATTGTGGGTGACCTACGAATACTTTTTGTAGGTCCTTTTAAGATCTACAATTATGTAAAACATTAATTTGATATATATCTTATGGTTTACTCAGCGTAAGCCATTTAATCGCCCCAAAAGCGTATTTTCTCCATATTGACAAATAATTATCGTCATTGCTAATTTCGTATGTTACTTTATGTAACAAAATATATCTTATAACCTGGCCAGATAACATATAAAGGAAAAACCATGTAAAACGGATTACTGGTTATCGCGTGAAAAGAACATGAACGGTCAGACAGACAGAGAGGCGTTGAGTTTTATATGTATAGAAGATATAGATGAAATATGATATATGGAGTAATTTTTTTTTATTCAACTCTTGCTTCCATGTAATTATTTGAAATCAGTTGGGAATGTAACTTGGGTCTTATAACATCTAGAGAATTGAGATATCCAAGTCAAAGTCATCTGCACGTAATGAAAGAGTAAATATCGGTAGGGTTAAATGGTGAAAAGACCGTCATAGTGATTTACACAATCAGCTATTTAAATAATATGCGGGTAAAACCGCGGTGCACAGCTATTGTTACTATAAAAAGAAACCTAATTCACGTTTACGAAGTTGATAGAATCTCCTTATTCTTAGAGAGCCTCGGACCAAAATTTGTGGGCAGTTTTCTCTGTAAATAATAACTCAAAATAAAAACTTACCAACGTCCTGATTTTCTTCACACAATTTAGTGTGCCTCTCTTTCAGTCTTCTTATATTGGCTAACTTGCTATCTCTCTCGTCTGACAATATTATCCTTTTAAATCTCAATATTTCTAATTGTTTGGTCAGTCTCACATGCTCCGCCCTTTGGAAGGGAGACGGTTTCGTCTGCAAATAATTAAAAATATGTGTAAAGAAGAAAGATTAACGTATGGACAATTGAATATTGTTTTTTTTTTTATGAAATAATGTTTTTGCAATATCAGACGTTATGGATTGTGGTAAATAAATCCTACCAGGACAAGGCGAAGAAAAATTAAATTATGAAGAAATAAAAAATAATGAAATTAAGAGCCGAGGATTAGGCCTTGTCTCGTAAATAAAAGGTATAACAAGACACCAAATAAAGAAATGCACACGCCAACCTGCAACTCTTCTTATTCGTTTTTTTTTTATTACTAGTAGATAAGTTCCAGGGGCATCCACAAGCACTTCGTTAGTAGTTTAAATCAAGTGTTTTTTTTTAAATTATTTAGGAGTAAGCGTGTTTTTTTTTACAATTTAAGATGAGATAATGGCAATATCATAAAAGAAAAAGATAAAATTTGTATTATTCGAATCGGATAGTCAAAAAAGAAGGTGACGTATGAGAAGCAAACAAGGAGCGACATTTAAATATTTGGCGTAGGCAATCATCCGATATATTTACAAGGCCCAACCACATAAGTTTAAATAAAACCCTATACTTATTATGCATAAATGTTATAGCATACGAACCTTAAAAGTTAAGAGATCATTCAATTTCAAAGTCAACCTGGGCCCATTCGAAACCGGCCTATCGTCTTTTATCCTACCATTTTTTAAGTTTCGTTCTGAAGATTTATCTTCATCAATACTGACACAGTTGTCGGGCGAAAACAGATTCCTCTGAGATCTACTTTTGGCCTTCACTTTGCAATCCCAATCTCCTGGTTCTGACCATGCATCCGTCAAAGCAGACTTTTTATAAATCCTCTCTTTTATCTCTTGCACCGCATCTTGTCTCTTTTTTATTGAGTATTGTAAAATGTGCAACTGTTGGAGCTTCGATGCATTATAACTCGGTCTTATTTCCGATTTTAAAAAATTCAGGGCCATATATCTATATTTAGGTACCCCATCTCTTTCGTTTCTCAAGTCGTAGCTCTCTGCTGTTTCGCTAAGATCGATTTTACTACCCGACAATTCGTCTTGGGAAGCGGTTTTAGATATAATATCACAGTTCACGTCAGTGAATTCTTTGACGTACAAATTTTCCGGAGAATGTTCGTAAATTTGACTTTCCCTAGAATCATTGGATCTTTCTAAACTGTCCTCAAATCTCCTATCTCTTTGACCAATATTTATACTATTAGATTGGCGTAAACTAGGGAAATTCTTTTGGAATCCTCTATCAACGGGGCTGTGACTTTTTGAGTATTCTTTATCAGGTGCCCTTGTATGTTTGTTCGGTGATATCGACCTGCCTTCTGTTAGTTTTTGGGTCGTTATAAATTTAGATTCTAAAGTAATTTTTGACAAGTTCGTTCGTCCAGATGAGTCTGAGGATAACGAGCCGGGATCTATTTCGTTTTCGTGCGGTATAACGTCTAGTTTAAGACTTTTATACGAGCAGAAGTAGCCTCCGTGCATTTGAAATACCAGGGTGTTAGTTTTAAAGCAATCCGACGTGAAATTCGAAGCGAGATTAGCTCCGATGTAGCGCATACCACTAAAATATACACCCCATGTTTGGATTACAGTATCTTGAGGGACATTTCTATCCTCGTTTGGATGTAGTGTATGACACCAAATCCTAATGATGACGTTTGTAGAAGACATGCTGTGTGTCATTTCTGTAACATAATATAGAACGTACATATGAATAATAAATGAAAAACATCCGAAAGACGCGATGCGACGTCATCATTCTATAAATAAAACTAAGTTTAAAGGTATTATGTGCAAAGTTGAGTTTACAAAAAAAAACAGTTATGAAATTTCTTCAACACATATAATTTTAAAGCCATTTCAACGCTTAGTAATAATTTTAGAGTCATTTATCACAAGATAACACACTCAACTGTGTATATTTATTGAACGATGACGTCACATTTTTTGTACGATGATTTCCAGATTAGTATGGTTTTAGGCGTTTTATCAATAGACCAATATCATAAAATAATTAAACATACTGGCAAGAATAAGTTTCCTCACAAAAAAAAAACTATTTACACACGAGGAAAAAGAAAATATGGTTCCCGATGTTCGATATGTTCAAAGCCACAGAGTAGTCTGATAATCAGTTGTAATTGAATGCCGCAAGAGAAAAGCAGTGACACATAAATTTATTAATGTCTATTAATACACATTAGTTAGTTACGATAAAATAATTATGAATAACAATATCGTCACAATGGCATCTGCGCGTCGATTTTGTCGGTAACTATTAACCTATTTGTCACTTCTACTTATATATTTATTTAAAACATAACATGCTACTTTATTTTACAAAAATATTTTTCTATGTGTATTATTTGCCGCTCCGTGATATAAATGTGCGTGTACTGAGAATTAAATAATAAGCTAAGTGATCCTTTTATAGAGTCCTCATCCTACTAATATATGTGAAAGTTTGTATGTTTGCTACTCGAAACAGGTAAAAACAGTTGAACGGATTTGGATGAAATTTGGCACAAATAGTTTACTAGCTGTGCCCGCGGATCCGCTCGTGTGGACTTAAAATCTATCGGTCGAGCTCACGCACGAATTGTGTTACCTCAAAATACTTATTGTGAGTGATCCTTGGAAGATAGACATATGCCTAGTACAGCCTTACAGGGTGTAAGGGAATAACATTTTAAGACTTGAGGTACCCAAGCCAACCTTACCTGTGGTGTGGTGCACCATGCCGAGTAATGAACTAGGAAATTTTGATAGGGGGTTGGTAGAGCTGTATAGCTCGACTGGTTCTTGCTTATGGTGAAAAGCACATAATAGTGATTCGCTCATGCGCTTTGCATTTCAGAACCAGTCGATGCATATCCAGTTTCTATTTACGAAGGCCGGCATGACGGCACAGTATTCTGTGATGACGGCGGGGATCGGTCTTTTTGGATTGTATTGGGCTTACCGTCAGGCACAATACCGCCAATTTGCCGTGTATTTTGTTAATTTTCAACGAATTTGATTTGATTTAAGAAGAAAGCTTTTTGATTTTTTTATTTACTAGTTTCTGTCCGTGACTTCGTCTGCGTGGACTTCAGAATTGGGTCCAGAGAGAAATGAAAAATATGTCATTTACCAAGATAAAAAGTATCCTATGTGTTAATCCAGGTTATCTATATATTATAAAACTCAACGTTTCTCTGTTTGTCTGTCCCTTTATGTTCTTTTCACGCGAAAATCCGATTTACATAGTTTTTCCTTTATATCATAGATATGTTATCTGACCAGATTATAGGATGTATTTTGTTACATAAAGTAACATACGAAATAAGCAGTGCCGATAATGATGAATCAATTCGGAAAAAGAAGCTTTTAAGGAGCTTAAATGGCTTACGCTGAATAAACCATAAGAGATATATAGAACTAATGTACGATATACGTAATTGCAGATCTTAAAAAAACTATAAAAAGTCTGCGATAAGATATATCTATATTTTAAGGCTCATCTACATCCGTCTTTTGAGCCGGGGCAGCACGATTCGCGCGTGCGATGAGATATATTTAAAATACCTGAATCGATCTCTTTCCATTTCGGATGCGGAGAAGAAATCCTCTCACTGGTGTAGAAGGGTGCTGACATGGATGTATGATGTAGAGTTAAGTAGAAACTGCACTGGGATGTGCACCATTCCGGAGGACGGATGTTGTAGCCGACGATCTAAAAGCAACAATCGGTAAATATTATGAGTAATTTGAGTAGGTAAATGAACAAATCTCTGATGTTTGTATAATTAAAAAAATATACACCTTAAGTTAATAGGATGAAGATGAATAAGGAAATCTTAATTTTTGTCAGGTCGAATAATATGAAATGGTAAAGAATAATTAATAATCAGATACATAACTTGCCACTTGCGTAAGATGTTTAAAGAAAGACTAAACGCCTTTGAAGTGGTTAAACAAAATTAGCGTCTTGTCCAAAGTACTCGTAATATTAGTTGTTAAATATGTTTAAGGATCTATCAAAATTATATAACCAAAAATGGCTATTTAGCGCTGTTAAATACGTTTAAGTGACAGACGAGAGGATCCTTTCATTTATCGCAATGGTTTTTATAGGAGTTGTCAGTGGAAATGTTAGTACTGTGTTAATTACCAAGGGGCCAACGTTATTTTATATTTCTGATATTCGGACGGTGACAAAGAAATTTTAGCATACGTAAGCAGGCCCATAATTCGACAAGTTTTTTGACAAGTTACTAAAATTAGGTGCCCTAGTTGTTGTCACACTATTACCAGATTTCTCACTTATACCTAATAGAAGATAACATAAAATTCTCGATTTTCAAATGTAAGTCTTCGGTCGTAACACTATTTTCGTGTTATTTATTTGACTTTCACAGACAACAAACAGTGACATCCAACTATGCATATTTCATTCTATGCATAATTTTATAAGTTATCGCTCTTTTCGGGTTAAGAAACTCGTCAAGACGTGAAACAGAATGCAGAGACTGCTTTACCGACTCGCTAATTATGTTTACTATTATTATGTTAACTAAATCAGCGCACTATATGTCTCGTGCAAGATGCCCTAAATGCGTTTACGATAAATCCATTTACGAGGCTGATTGTAATTAACTAATTTTGTTTAGCGGCGAGTTAAATGAAATGTTGTGCAAAGCGCACTTAATTTAGTATGTGTGTCTGTGTATTTTTTATTTTAATAGAAATGCATATTTACTACTGAGCGTCGCTAAAACGAATTAGAGGCAGTAAGCTCATTTTCATTGTAAGGAATTTTGACCTTACATAATGAAAATGAAAAAGAAATGAAAAATTTAATATTGCTCTCAAGACATTGATACATAACAGGATATTCACACTCAGTATTTTTTTTAAAAAATTTTTCTTTCTTGCGCTGTCTACTACCTATCAATGAAACTTTGTGGCATTAGGTTCCATTCTTCAACCAATGCAGTTTTAAGGTCCTCTAGGTTAGCTGACGCTGGATTTTTTTTGTTTACCCAGTTTATGCCTAACATTTTCTATCGGATTTAGGTCTAGCAAGCTTGCTGGCCACACCAAAACTTAGATTCCAACCTCAGTAAGCTACTTCGATACTACTGCCGCAGCGTGAGGACGAGCATTATAGCGCATTAAAAAAATTATCAATATATGCAAGAATTGCATCGTAACAATGAACAAGTTTTAATAAACTATTAATCAATTAGTATTATAATTTAGGTGATGCACGACACCTTCGAAATCGAAGAAAACAATTAGCATGGACTTGACGTTGCTCCGACTCTGACGTGCTTTCTTCGGTAGTGGTTCAGATGGTAGTTTACATTGTGAGGATTGTTGTTTCGTTTCGGGGACATAACCGTAAACCCAGGTTTCGTCACCGGTAATAATCTTCCGGAGTACCTCTTCATCATCAATAACCATTTCCAAGTTGTCTTGAGCGATTTCGATGCGAAGCTTTTTCTGATCTACCGTGAGTTTGGAATGAATTTCGCGCACACGCGAGTCATTCCCAAATTCTCGGTCATGATTCTCGAAACACAAATTTTCGGAATCCCAAGATCATCTTCTATCTCGCGCACAGTCAAACGACGATTTTGCGCAATCGCGAGTTGTACAAGCTGGATATTTTTCGGTATTATCGCGCTCGAAGGTCGGCCAGAACGCGGATCGACGAACGTGAAATCGACAATGTACGTAAAGACACGTTGCGCTCGAAATAACAAATCTCGTCGGTTGCCATGGTAGCCGATGACTTCGTCAAGAGTCATTTGTTACGCTCGTACTTCATAAATGTCATTCGGACGTTTTGGCGCGAAGTAATGGGTACAGGTCGGATACTTTTGCGACACATCTCGTATGACAGAATGCTAATCAATATCAAAGCATTATGAATAATTTGAATACATCCAATATTCTTCATTTAAAAACTCGACTAGTACAAAAAAGTAAATTTCCATAGACAAATAATATAGTTCCAAGTATATTATATTTTATACATGATACTGTTTTTGTCTGTTTATAGACATTATATGAATTTAGAATTCTTAATGTTCATGTAAATGTACTGGGAGGTGAATGACTTTTAAAGGTTGAAATAATTAAACTGAATTATGAACTTGATAACATTTTTTTTTTCAACTTGCATGGTTTTTAGCAACACTAGATTTGTATGCCAGCTTGGACAATTGTATTTATTAAGCCACAATTGACTAACAACTTCTTTTTATCATAATTATTTTAAGGTTACACATAATGTATTGTATAATATATTATATCTATATGTAGTATTTATGTGTTAGTTCTTTTAAAAGAAATATATCATTAATACTGCTTAAATTTTGACAGAAACCACATTGATAATCTCCTAATATATTTTTGGCATATTTTCAAGCAGTCTTAATAGGATGTAAGATATATATAGGTATACCTGGACGAAAACCCATCATATATATCAGGTACAGATGGTTCAACATTCTAGAAAAAGACCTATGAGAACTCCAAGCGGATGACTTCCACGGAGCAGCTGCATAATGTGGTCATTGAATTACCTGGCTATGCTCTTGTTTGCAAGTTAACATAATAATTTTATATTTATATAAACAACTAATTCATTCATTCATTTTATTATATTATTTATTTGTTCTTGGAAAAGTAGAGTGATAAACAAATATTTTATTATACTTTTTATGTTACAGATGTATAATGTTAGTTACTATTACATATTTACACATTTATTATTGCATTTTGATTTTTATTACTATTAGCTGGGATTAAACCTAATGATATCTCTTGATTTGGATATTAAATCTCATAAGGTGTGAGATAATTACTCTTAGACACTCTTAAGGCCTTTCTAAAAGCCCTGTTTTAGTATGGCCCTAGATCACAATAAACAACCAAAATTTCATATTTTCAGCTTTATTACATTTAGCTATATACCATCTCTTAGTAATCAGACCTTGTTTTTTTATGTTGAGTGTTTTCACAGGTAGTTGTTGTAACATTCTTTAAAATAAATCACTAATTATAAGTCACTTATTCCTGGAATACGAGCCTCGATGCAAAAAAGTGATGCAAAATAGTTCGTCTAGTGTGAAATTTTGTCTGTGAGATTTATTCTAACTTCATTATTTTTGTATATCTATATAAAATATTAAGCTGTTCTACTATCACATGTCGCATTACTTATGCCATTTTTTAAATTATGAACTAATAATTTATTTAAGCTTTTTAAATTTATACATATCCTGTTTTAAATTTGAAGAAGTTATAAGCAAAATAGTTTGTCTATCTGTGATTTAAATAAGATTATTCGTTCTTTGTACAATTATGTTGCATAATTTAAATTTGTAAAAGTAATTCTGTGTCATTTGTCAAGTGAGACAGTATAAATTCTGATAATTTCAGTTTTTTCATTAGTTTTCAAATAACAATGGGTTGTGGCAAACCCGTGTGTGAAGAGCTTCGAAAGCGAATAGTTTGTGGGGTGGATGGTTCTATCAATGCTGCAAGGTATCAAAACCTTTTGGAAGAGAATTTACTGCTCTCTATTCCGTTACTTAAGCATCAAGATTCCTCCATTTTTCAAGAGGATGGTGCTTCCTGCCATACTGCAAGGACAACAAAGACATGGCTACTGTCGAAAAGCATCCCTACAATCAAATGGCCATCTAGCAGCCCGGACTTATCGCCAATCGAAACCCTATGGTGGAAAATGAAAAAAGTTCTCTGTAAAAATCCATCAAGATCGAAGAGCGACTTAAAGGCTAAAATCTTGCCTGTCTGGGAGTCACTTACGCCTGAGGGAGTCACTTACGCCTGAGAAGTGCACAGCGTTGGTTGCAACCATGCCTCTTCGCATTAAAGCTGTCATTGAGAGCAAAGGCGACACAACTAAGTGGTAGACGAACTATTTTGCGTGAGTGACAAGGGTAGATGAATACTTTTGCGTTATGTTTTTTAGAATATTTTTTATGTTATGTAAAGTCATGAAAGAATTTCAGTTATGTAAAAATAAACTTTAAAATGTTCCTCAAATTTTGGTTTACTTTTTATTAAACATTCTTAATTATTTTACCAATATTTACTTTCTATATTTTACGCTTTGCACTACTTTCCATACTAGACGAACTATTTTGCATCGGGGCTCGTATGTTATTGTAAAATGTGTTTTGACCTCTCAGTTTACATTTTTAATTGGTTAAAATGATATTGTACTTTTAATTATTCAGCACTAGGTAAACCAAACGTGAGTTCAAAGACACTTTTAACCATAAGTTTTATAAAAAATATATGTAGTTTGTTAGTACATGTAAGATATATGTACATGTAGTAGTTAGTAACCGTACTTACTACGTACTTTAAAAAGGTCTTAGGATTACTAAATGAAATAAAGACGACAATACCTGAATAAGACTTCGCAATCGTAATTGTTGGGTCGCCAACGGTGTCCACTCCCTACATCTCGGCCTTCCGAACATTATTCAACACTTTTCACAACAAAAATAAAACTAAGTACCAATGTACTAGATTTTACAACTAATTTGTAAGTAATACAAATGATGGATCATAATAATAATTACGATATTTATTATATAAAACTAACTTCCTTTTATTATTTATATACAGCATAAATAAAAGGCATTGTTCAGCTGATTATCTGAATGTCAAATTTAGAGGTGAGGTAATCGTCAGTTGTATTTTCCACCATGTTCATAATACTTTATATCGATTAAAACATTTTTGTAAGGCTATAATTTCATAGTAATTTGTTTATTTAAGTATATTTGATAAACTATACATAAGACAACTTTGATTAAACTGTATTTCTATATTTTTTTTGCGATACGTGTAGTGTTATTGTAACTGACGTACTATATAATATTACGTATATCAGCGACAAAAGCAGGCAGAGTTTTGTGGCCAGTAACAATTTCGAAGGGCTGCCACTCTTCACAGATATAATTATTATGTAGCACAAAATATCTACGTAGTTCTAATTATGTAGTGACTCAAAGATATGTGCATTTTTACAATGAAGAAGCCAGACATCGATGCCACTTGTAGATATCGATACCCAATGACGTGATATGTTGACAACGGATGATGCAATACTTTTATTTCTAGATGCCCGAAAATGGAGTTATCGTTTCATGACGATTTTGTCATAATATGGATAACATATCGTAGTACTAAATAGTTTTTAATCGGAGGATGTAGTAGTTCCAGTACCTACTTATGATTACAACTCATAACATGAAGAAAATATTTATTATATTAATAATAGATATTTTTATTATACCTACTAAATGTTGTTATACAGTACCAGTTTTATTTATACTTAAGATTTTAAAATGAAAATCGAATAAAAAGATTCATAACGTTATGATTAGATGCGTAATGAAGCAATATTTCTAAAGTTACGAGGGAGCCACCATTTTATTAGTATCCTGAAATGGTTATAAGACAGGAATCTCTATTCACTCGATAATGGACTACAATAAAGAGAACCGTTTGCCAAGTTATAAAAAAAGTAGAAGATGTAGTGACACATACATGGAGAGTTTTTGGCGGGATCGCAAACTGTCATGTAGTGGTTTTTTATTCATAGTGTATGTTATTTGACCCTATATTATGTAATACAGGTGGCGTTGTGCATAATAAAGTTTGGTTATTATACACAAATGAAGTGAATAGAAAATAATAACATGGATCATGAATTCTGTGATGCCACAAAAACTGTCTAGAAAGTTCTAACAATGGAGCCACCATCTTGTTAGGATACACAAATTGTTAGAACCCTGGAAACTATATACACTCGATAATGGCAGTACTGGTCTTCAATAAAGAAGATTGGTTGCCAGGTTAGGAAAAAGAAGAAGAAGACACATACATGATGAATCAGATACAGTGCTGCCACATGACGAAGTTATTTTTTTTTATTTATTCTTTTCCCTTACTTTGTACAAAATTACTCATAATTGCTTAGTATTACATCCTCTTTTAAAAAGAAAACCTACATCATTTTAGTTGATACAAATTTCACGCATTAATAACATCAAAATTATACTATCGCGTGTATGCTACCATTTTCTAAGGCTAATACTATAAAATATAATCCAAAGAACTATGGTCGGGGAATCTTCTACTTTAAACGAAAGCTAACAAGCGCTTGCGTTATGTGCTAATCTGGCCAAGAAGTATCATAAAATATCCTATGCTTTAGTTCTATCGTAAAGTTTGTCTTTATGTAAAATATACACTCATTGTAGGGTTTAAAACTATAATCTCGATACATCAATTAATTACCTTCCGAACCCCACATTGGAGAGTTCAACCATAGATTTCGTATCCCAGTGAACACGTTACCATACTTTGACGTTACACACAAGGCATACGTGGGTCACAGCGTTTTTATGTATATATGACATAAAACTGATATGATTAATGATCTCGAAGTTATGTCCTATTCTGTGACATTATTACAAGTGACATTATTGTGTTATAATATAAGATTTTATTGTGATGCCAGGGTAATTATTTTTATGTTACGTTCATCTGATGTAACAATAATATTATAATGTTACGTAAAATCAGAGTAGTTATAATAATTACTTTCTGCTATAACAGTTAACACAGGTGTTAATTTATCCACAATTCGATCCGATTCGAAGTACCTCCAGTATTGACTGGGCCTGTACTGAGTGATTATAGTGTGAAAGTGACAATTTTGTTCATAATTACTTCAGCATCTTAGCTCTTAGCATCTTACTTCAGAAGTAATTTGAAAATTCAGTTGATAATATATTGACAATATCCACACTATACCACCAATATTTTAATCAAAATTATGTCAGGTTTAGGTAATTTCCCACACCATTCATATATTAAACGGACGTAAAATGAACATCACAGTTATGTCATACTTGTTATATCAGCATATTATGACATAAAAAGTGTGAAATAGTGAGTCAAATATAACTCATGACTGAGGAGTACCTAGTGAAGAGTTATTTCGTACATAATGGATGAATTGATCGCTATCAGTCAGATACTACAGTGACTTACCTATATGTGTTCATAAATATTATTCAACGGTAAGGGTACCAAGCGACCCCAGGCCACCAGTTTAGCAACTTCTACAGACATTTACGAGTATTAGCTGTAGTAAATTGTATCTACATTATATTTACATACCTATTGTATAAACATAAGTACATAAATGAAATCAATCAATTTTTAATTATTATTAGCAATCCAGTAAAAATTGAATTTTGTTATTACCTCGATTTTATTTGACTGTTTGAATTAAGATGCAGTGTGCTTTATTTATTTTGATGTTGTATTCTTTGAATCAAATACTATGTGAGGTACTTGTAACAGTTTCTTTTTTTGATAATTGTAACCATTATTAAATATGTAGGTACATATACCTGATAAGGTTAAGTCTTCCATTATGAAGTGGATTATTATAATCTGAGTTGTATTTAAGCGTATTCCAAAGTGTAATCTAGTTGTTTATCTTTATCTCTCGTCCCTACCAGGGTAGGATGGACTCGATCGCCACTTTTTTATTTTAGTTTACGCCTAGTGCCTACAAAAATCGTAGTTTCTTAAAACTTATATTTTGTTTTGTATGAAGATATTGACATTTTCTTTTATAAGGAACAAGTATCTAAGAAATAAAACAAATTGATCAAAATCTATCCAATAGTGTTTGCGAGATGCACGCACAACGACATATCTTATTCATTTTATTTAAATAGAAGATAGATAGTACGGTCACTGAATACAAAGGTCTGGATTTGTACTACTTTCCAATCTTTAAATAGCGTTTTAACAAATTGGTTGCCCGCTTGCTAGAGCGTTCTAGGAAGTTTTTGTGACGTCTCAGAATTTCTATTCAATCTTATTATTTTTAGTCACTTCACTTATGCACAAAAACTAAATTATATTCGGCAAAATGCCACCAATTTTACACAATATAGGATTAAGTCACACAAGTTTATGAATTAAAAAAAAAACTTAGATGCAGCCAGAAACTCCGATGGAGCGCCGCTTATCTCTAGTATTTCAAATATCTACCTCTGCCCTTACATCTTTATCTGATGATCGTCATGTATTTAAAGCCAATTATAGGTACAATGACACTTTTAAGTTTTTAAGGAATGTCCCGGGGTAGTACGTTCCTAGTATACTTTGACGGCCGCTGCCGCGAATAAATTACGGTCATTCATTAAAGGCCGATTTCAATCTTCAGATAACTTTATCTGAGGAATAATTTTGACATTTTGACGGATAATGCATGAAACAACTGTCAAAATTCAAAAATTATTCACTGAGAAAGTTATCTGACGATTGAAAAATCAAGCCTTAACAAAGCAAATAAATAATAGTTCAAAAAAACTTAATAAATAAGCTTTTATATAAAATCCAACTAAAAAAATAAAAAATATTTTTTTAAAAATTTGAATTAAGTATAGTGTATCTAAGAAAAAAAAAATTGTAAAAAAGCGTGGGTTGCTTTTTAAGATATATATATTTTTTTAAACTGTTATTTTTATCGACATGTTGATGTTTAATTGTAATTTTTTATTTTTTGTTTATTTAATATTGAATTGTTATCGGTCCTTAATAAGTATGCCAAATTTCGAGTTAATCCGATGTTTTGAAGGGGGTCAAAATCATGTTTAAAGATTCCGTTACATAATAACATACATACGTCTGTCTGAAGCTAATAAAAAATGTTGTTTGTGTTTTTCCCATAGATTGAAGATCCACCAGTTGATAGCTTGCACAGAGAATTGATGGCTTTGTTAAGCGATGTGACCTCAGAGGAAAATGTACCTTCAGACGAAGATGCTGTCGACTCTGTTGGTAGGGAAAACTTAAATGAATTGCTTTCACAAAATGAAGATATTGATGAAAAGGCATTGAATTCGGAATTCACGGAAGAAAACACGATGAGTGAGGTTTGATAATACGTCGGTACATAAATAATCAAACTAATCTTTATAACTTTGAAGCGATGGTTTAGTTGTAGAGTATTCGGACACCACGTCGACCAACGTGGTTCGAATTCTACAATGTGTGTTTAGTTTCGCCTGGTAAAACTGTAAAAGCAGTCTTTTTTATCGTTATAGGTTTAGCGTTGTGGCCACAAACTCACCGGATCTTAAGTGATGATAACACGCTAAGCTTAGTGGAAGACTGGCTCTCAAATGCAGCTGCTGGAACACATCTATTGGTGCTTGGCGGCAGATTTTCAACTTGAGAGTGGTAGCTAGCCAGGCGTGCTTTAAAAAAACCCTACCACCATGCTATGGTTCCCTCACGATGTTTTCCTTTACCGAAAGCACAGGATCATTGCTGGGATTCGAACTCATGTCAATCGATGGGATCTCCGTACACGCTGATCCATTGACTGAGGTTTCAGGGACCTTAGAGTTAAGTGTTGCCAAATCGAAAAAAAAAGGTTAACAAAACAATTCGTTCGAGCCATCGCATCGTAAAGACTCATGATGTCTCTCCGACAACTCGTAAAACACGCTGGGCCGGCAGACTTTCTTCTGCTCTTTCGGGTAATAAATGACCCAAGGACAGCGCTACTTATCGGATCTTAACATGTCTATAAACCGCCGACTCGATAAAACAAATATATCGTGTGCATATAAAGCTTAAGCGGTTAAGTCGTTCTGAAGTTATAGAATGACTAAAAGACAGACACAAGGTTATTATATATAAGATCATGCTTTTTTGGCCAAATATACATTAAATAATGAGATAAAGGGGTAATGGAGACATCATTGTTCTTGTAAATTGTAATTGTTCATTTCATTCAATCCACTTCAATGCAATGCGCAAAAAACTCTCTTCTAAACTTACTGTGTAATATCCCTCTATAACATCATGATTTTAAAATGTAGGGGTGACAATGATCAAATCGTGGTCAAAAAGAATTATTTAAGAAAGTTAAACTGACTTCTTTAAAGACCAACAATAACACCTGTTAAGGAATCATAAAAACGGTCGTCTAGTTTCTAAGAAAATTTCGCATAATTATACAAGCATATTAGAGAAACAGATTCTTCTATTTAAAGTCGGTTGAAACAGTACCTATAAAATGTAGATATCGAGTAGGTATATCATACGGATATTCGATTGAAAAGAGTAAAAGTTGGAAAATTAATAACCCTGGGTTTTTAGCTCTAAACACATTTATACAGTTATTGGCATTTTAGCTCTGATAAGTTCATAAGATTGATTAAGTTCAAGACGGCTGTCTAGGTGATGCATAGATCCAAAGGTAGTATTCAGAATGATCAATATTTTGGAAATGGTTCTTCTGCCCATTTTATTAACCTTGCCCCAACACAGTCTTATTCTTCTCCCTATCTTGGCAACTAGTCTTCTTTATTGAAGACCATTACTGCCATTACCAAATGAATATATAGTGTACTTTCTTATAATGATTTCAGTATCCTAACAAGATGGTGGCTCCTTTGTAGTGTTTCTAGGGAGTTTTTGTGGTATCTAAGAATCCGTGGTCCATGTTATTATTTCCAACCCAATTCACTTTTGCGCAATAAACAAGCTTTATTATGAAATATGCCAACTGTATTTGCATCACAAATTTATGAAAAAAAAACAAAAACCACTACCTTGACAGTTTGAGATCCCACCAAAAACTCTCAACACAGCCTTTTTTCGCTTTTTTTTCTCAGGAGTCATTGAAACGATTTATGTCAGAGTTATCGGCAGGAAGCACTGCTGACTTATTGGGAACTAATCCGCATTACAAACAGCCTAATATATATAAAGATCTTGGACGACGATTTGTTCTACAGTATCCATACTCCGATGTAAGTACTGTGTATTAAGTATTTTGATCAAAACGAATGGTATTATATAATCTTGATCTTGACTGTTTTTGAGGTGTATTTATTTGAGATATATTGTGTTGTTGATTTCAGATATCAGAAAAATCTAAAAAAAATGAAAATTCGGAAAAATTAATACCACAAGCGGTAAAGACTTGTACACAAACATTCATATGATTTTTAAAGTTTTTCGGAATTATTGCATATGATAACGTAATTTTTCAGGCACCGCCGGAATTAGTGTTAGATGTGGCAAAGAAATCAGCACTACTGCAGGCTGCTAAACCACAAAACCCTACAGATGAAATAATAAGGAAAGAAATATTAAGAACGGGGGTAAGTTTTATTAGAGTTCGACTCTTCGCTTTCTTCTCAATTTACCACTCGATGTTGACCGCCCATAGTGTACCTACATAAGACCTAAAAGACAAAGTCCTGTAAAATCATTAGAATTTAAGAACATTTTACAAATTATTGAACATAAAATAAATGGAGCACGCGGAACACGTGAGTGAGACCAATAAAGCAAATACAAACTCGTGTCAGTTGAAAACAAAGTTTTCGTCGTCGTTGAAATACTAAAATAGAAACACGCTTTCTGGCCTCACTTACATGTCCTACGTGCTTAACGGTTTTACTAATTCTTTTAGGAGTACTGGAATGGAGTATGGAAGGAAGATATAAACCCAATTAGTTTATTGAGGACTGTTGATAGAAAGAAGAACAATTTGGTAAGAGTCAAATTTAATACATAACGACAGTATTAATAATACAATACAACTAAGCAAGGTTACCTATACCTAAGAATGTAGATGTAACTGATGCGATTGCTGTCAAGGAAAAAGTATTGTGGAATGAGGTAATTTTAGCAGAGACGTATTTCAAGAAATTTAAATTTAAGAGAAATGTAAATTTATCATTTTTTTGTTCCAGGAAACTGTTAAGCTTCAAGTTATGCCTGGTTCGAAATTTTACGAAATGATTAACAAATTAAAAAAAATCTCACCTAAAATCGTTTATGTCGTCAATAAAAGTAAAAGTTAAATTATTAAAATAATTATTACCTACATTTTATTTCCTCATTTAAACACCAATAGGTGTGTTCCGGCAGCTGCACTTGAGAGCCAATCTTCCACTAGGTTTAGCGTGTTAACATCTTGGGCTACATCGTCACTTAACATCAGGTAAGATTGTGGCCACTACGCCAAAACCTATAACTATAAAAAAAAACGATAATTTGATGGAAATAATTTTAATGAGAATGACCAAACCTAGGTAAAGGAATGGGGTAGTGCTTTGAGAAACTTTCTACTTTTTTGCACAAGACTGGGCCAAACTAACCGAGTTCTTTTAACGATTCTTACATTTAATTAATACAGATATTTAATGTAGATCATTATAATTATGGTGATCTTCAATGGATCCATCATTCTAAAATATGATCACAAAATTAAGGTATACTTTACAGTAAGTTACATACTTAGCTATCACTAAATTTAAGTGGAGATATGAGAAGTTAAATCTAAATTTGTCAATTAATATATCCAAAATTATATGGATCTCGAATTATGTTGACGACTAAATTATTAGTATCGTGTCCCCATTCGTCAACCGGTATTTTCTCCGTCTTCCTAGCTTCACGGTAACATTTCATTACTTGTGCTTTTATTACTTTCTTCTCCGGTTTCTCCAAATATTCAACCATTTTCCTCAAATCATCTTTCACCATTCTTTGACGTTTAATTCTTTGCACTTCCTCGTACAAATAATTAGCCGTTAAAAAATGATCGGCCATGAAATCAGTAATTCCTTTTACTTTTCTTTCTTGCTGTGATTTGAGAAGTCTTGCTTGTTTCTTTTCCTCACGTGCTGCTTTAACATCTGTGAACCTTCTTTGTATTTCATTTAAATCATCCTTTAAAACAATATAGAATTCCTTTTTACTATTATTGGTTTCATATAATTTGTTTCGTTCTCGATTATCTTCCTTAATGTTCGGATTTTGTAAAACTATTAAATATTTACCATAATACAATATTTTCGGAGGATATATCTGCCGATTAAAGGTATGATGAGGTTTTATCGCGTTTAAGAAATCTTTTAGTTGCAAAGTTGAGACCTTTTCTAATATTAATAGCATCTGTAATTTATTAAAACATACAATATGTGTAAAACGTTATATATCAAGTCCATTTGCGGTGAAACTATATGCTTAGCTTGCAAACACTTAATACTGTGTGCAAAAAGCCGAATGCTGCCGAATGAAGCCGAACAAGCTGGGTGGTTAACACGTCGCTTGTGTCGAACTGGATTCGGAGCACCATATACACGGAATAACACCCGCATTCTGGGGTTAGCCGATGTATATACAGTAGATAAATAAGTGGTGTGGTAGGGATCTGCTTCCGACTGGGACGCGACAACCACATGATAATGAAACTGTCACAGTGACTTTTTTTTGTTTGTCACTTTTCGAGATCAGCCATATGTTGCTGAGAGGCTTGGAGGCCGGCCGCAGCATGACACAGGCACGACCGACGATGATTTGCCGATCTCCCAGTAGACGGAGTTGTTTTTGGGAAAGCAGGACAAACGTTCATAACAAATAGTATCGTTTTTGTAGTTGATGCTATGATTACAATAATGATCGCAGGTTTATATTATTTAATGATACTTACTATTAAAGTTTTCAGAAATTTACTTGCAATTGTATTATTATACATTGTTTATAACATTTTACCAGAAGCTGTTTCAATCCAAATCAATAAATCCTAGGTAATAAAAAAGTATCAAAAATAATAAATTTTTTTTAATGTTAATAATTTTTCTATTGCTACGAAGGTAGTAAAATTGTTTTCTTAACAATAAAAAAGTATATTTTAAACATTACGAAATCGACTTAGGTAGGTACATAACATGCGATTCATAGACATAGGTTGGTATTATTTTTGAGTCACGGTTTTATTTGTATATAAACTTTTATATCACTTCTTTATCTGTATAATGTGCAAGCATATACATTGTTCAATTTTAATATTATCAATAATTCTACTACTTAATTCTGATAAGGTAGGTATTCATTTCTTTACATATTTATTTAATATAAGGCCGATTATTCAATAAATAGATAACTTTAATTGTGAAATATTATTTAAATTTTGTCAGGTTTTCCATAAATTATCCTTCAAAACGTGATAATTATTCCCCAAAATAATAGTGCTGGTAAAACATAGATAATCTAAATAGCACATCCGATTGTTACTTAGTACGGAATATAATGTCAGAGCGTAACGACAGCGAAAAAAAAGATCATTGCGCATTCCGAAGTTTGCATACTTTACTAACTTGACGACCTAAAAAAGGAGCATCACGCAAAATCTCCTTTGAAATAAAAAAAAAGAACCACAAAGTAGTGACGATGAGTGAACATTTTCACAAAGCAAGCTAATTCAATAAAATTGTCAGAAAAACCAGATTACCTAAAGATGACCTAATGGGAACATATCTCTTATTTTATAAGTGCTTACTATCAATTCTGTGTTCAAGACGTATTTATATAACTGTTATAAAATAAATTACAGAAACAGTATACATAAATCAACCTAAAATATAAGGTGACTAGCTATGCCCCACAGTTACACCCGCGTATAATTTAAAAGAAATCGCTGAATGATGATTTATAACACTTTAGTATAGACAATATTTTTATCGCGCGGCCAGGGTTTTCAACTCACACGGCTTGTTCGCGCCACTACACCTATTTATAGTCATAGGTCCGAGCCGAGTGTTATATTATTTTAATTTTACATTATCTCCCAAACTATTCGCCCAAATAACATGCTATATAAAATTGTCTTGATGATAAAGTAACTTTCGTTCGTTAGAATTAATTAACTAATAATAATGCATATGAAACACTTTTCAATTTTTAATTTCAAAAATCACAAATAACCTTATTATGCCTTATGTATAAGAGAAAGGCAAATAGTGTGGCCGACGTTTTTTTTAGATGTACTATGGTGCAATATTTTTGTAGAACATTGTATTTACGTATCACTAACCATTACGCCAGCGCACGCGGATAAGGTAATTCGGGTGCACGGTTTCGTCCAACTTACTTAACAAAAATCAATATTTAAGGCTAGTTGAGACATCTAGCCTAATTCTAAATAGCCTATAATATTCCACGTGAATCTGGCAATCATACACGAAAAGAACATTTCGAATCCGACTGGTAGTACCAGAGATTAGCGTGTTTACAAACAAACAAAAACTCTTCCGTTTTATTATATTATAGTATAGATAGCTTTTTCTGGCCATTTCGTTTACAAAATGCCTCGCACGCCATCTATTTTAAAATGGTTCTACTAATTCAACAACCTTCGCTGGCGAGCGTACGACTCACTGAAGTTTCATCACAATCGTACGAATGGTACAGGTATGAAGGTATAGGGACAAGCAAAGAAACTCACAAGTTTTGTGATTATTATTTTTAGATTGAAGGAGTTCGACATGCTGTTTCACCAGAATTCAGATTTATTAATTATCCTCAAACGATGTATATATTGCCAAGAAGATTTCAACCTGTACGTCCCACAAAATCATTCCAAATGCGTAAATTATGATATTTCTAACAAAATGTTTTCATAGTTTATGCACATATAATGCTAAGAAACTCTGTAGAAATACTACAGAAAAATGTAAAAAAATATTGTAATTAACAGTTTTTTTATAGCTACCAAATATAAATCAAACGGAATATTCAATGTTTATTTTATCAAGTTCAATACGAAATAACAACTAAGGCATGTACCAACACTTTTGCTAAATCGTTAATTATTCTATATCTATAAATTATCGCGCCTATGGTACCTTCTGGAAACGTAAGGAAAATATTTTAAATTGTAAACAATGAAAATCTGCTACTACCGATATTTCTAAGATCGATCAATGAAGTTCCAGCTGGCGGCTATCGATTCAATCGAATGTTGTGCTCGACGACTTATTAGCGATGGAAACACTAACGAAAATGAAAAAGCCCAGTCTGTGCTTGCCTCTCTGTATTTCATAGATTACACTTTGGTTAGTATGAGCAGAATTACATGATTTAATTCCGCTCCCGCCGTTCCATCACAGGACAATGATATATCGTTAGGGTTTTCACCACTATGTAGTGGATATTCCCCCAATTCGCACGAACCGTTCTATTGCATGTGTATATATATATATATATGTTTATAATTTAAAATTGAAGTTTCTGTTTGTAATGTATAAATAATAGGTTTTTACTAAATGCATATGAAAGATACACGATACCTATAAAAAAAAACCACTTATTTAAAATTTTCTCATTCTGTTTGTTCCGGGTAATCTCCAAAACGGTTCACTAGCAGATAGGTGATTATATAAAGAATAACTTAGGCTCTTATATTTTAGCAAAATAGAAAATAAATCCATTTAGTAGTACACGCGAGCGGAGCCGCGGGCACAGCTACTCATAATACGAACGGCTATGTAGTTCTTTTTTATTTGACTGGAATTCACTCCGGTGAGACTGAGCCCAAGCGAGTGCCTTTATCATTAGAAAAAACTGTCAAGAATCATGCTACCCAGAACAATCAATGGTTTGTGTTGCGTGTTGCTGTTACGTTTACTCATATTTGCGTATTTTTTTAATATGGTGTGTGTTGCTTTCACGTCAAAACAGATGGCGCTGTTTTTAAAATATATAAAAACACGAGTATTATAATACAGCATTGCTCTAATCAGTGAAACACTCATAGTTTAAGTCAACTTTGATCACAATTCAAGTGTCTTCAGCTTCTTACTGTTCAACTTTTATAATGACTAACTTCATGACATTGGCAAAACTGTGGAATACCCCAGGGGCCATAGACCAAATTAAAAAATAATAAGCACTGAGAGCAAACATTTTCATTTTTATTTACATAAATATGTTAACCTTTAACTCATCCCCACGCTGTAATCTCTGCTTCATTGAAATCCTCTATCTTAAACTTTTTAATACTTGGTGGTAAGATGTCACAGTAGTTTTCAAATACACTGTTGTAAGTCCATGGCAGAATATGCGTTACACCGTTTTTATCCATTAGTATTGTATTTTCATCAGATACTTGTGACTTCTCATCTTGCAATCTCTGGTAAAGAACTTCAAATGAGGGTTGTACAAAATCTTGTTTGATAATGTTTTTGGTTATCACTGTAACATCAAAATTTTCATTCTTGAATTATAGGAAACAACTTGTGGACAGACAAAATTAAAAATATTATTCCAATAGTCAATAAATGCGCTTATTAAACCTGGTAAAGGTTTTGAAAAAATCTAATATGTATCCAGATAATTATAAATAAAACGATAATTCACATATATTCAATTAAAAGTGGTGAGTTTTTAAAGGAGATTCTTTAAAAGATAAACGAAATGATAAAGTTTGTTAATAATCTTTATTTATTAACTTTTATCAACTAACTGCGCCCACCGCTCCACTCACATGGACTACTAAAAAAGGTTTTTTATTTTTTGTGCCTAACCTTACTTATTTTTCTAAAATCAAAGTAGCCTAAGTTATGTCCTATAATATCAGCTATCTGCCAGTGAAAGTTCCGTCAAAATTGGTCCAACCATTTCGTAGATTACCCGGAACAAATAGACAGACAACAATGTTGAAAATGGGTTTTTTGTTATAGGTATATCTACTTTCATATGCATTTAATAAAAATCTGTTATTTTGACATTACAAACAGACACTTCAATTTTATTATATGTATAGATATTTTCATAATTCCTAATGGACTTATTTAATTGATTTTAATTGTTGAACATAGAATTATCAACTGATAATTATCACTTGATATTTATAAGGCATAAATATCATGACAATTGTTAAGTGAAAATTATCAGTGGCCCTTGTTATTTACAAAACAAAAAATGCCACATTCAAGCTGAAAATTTGTCATCCAGCATCTATCAGAGTTCTGGTAATATGTTTATTGGCAATCTCTTTTCTAAGCTTACCATATTATTACTTGATCTCTGATTGTAATTATGTTTTTTTTTTAAGATTATAAGTTTATGCTTTGACCACATTCAAAGCTGATGTTATAAGTGATGACATAGCCCAAGATGATAGCCTAGAGACTGACTCTCAAGTGTAGCTTCTGGAACACACCTACAATTGCCTGGCGAATGATTTTCTTAGTTGGTAGTCAGTGAGATGGATATTAGAATATGCGATACACAAGCAAAAAAAATACCATTTCGTTATATACTTTAACCATTTTAATAGAATAATGTAATAAATTAGCTGATCTGGCAGACATTGTTTTATGATTTCCAGTAGATAATAGCTCAACCATAGTACCTTTAAAACTCTTAGTGCATTACTGCTAAGCATTAGAGCCTCTCCAGCTCTACGCTGGTTAAACACCACAATAAGATCTTTGGAATGCTGTTGACCTGGCAGATTATACTAGAACTTTATAGCATCTTGGTTGTAATGGTTCCTCAAGGTTAATCGAGCTAGGTTACTTGAGATACCACATAATCAATAACAGATGTACACAACATTTTTATATATGAAATTACTAATTACTTACCATATTCTTTCATAGCATCTAATTGTTCTCTAGTGTAATGAGAGAATCTACATATACCACCAAAGTTACAAGAACCTTGAGCAAATCTACTGCATGGCTTTTTATTTTTCTCTTCTTCTAATATTGTTTCTGGATCTGAAATATTTAAAAATAAAGCTTATAAGATATTTTTAAACATGGTTTAGGATTAATATTCAGTTTTGTTATGGACACTAAAAGGTGTTAAACAATATCTTAAACACCCAAACCAGCTTCATATATATTTGGTATAGCCAATTAAATAAGAACACATTTGTGACAAACTGATGTACGCCAATAATATTAAAAAAAAAAACATTACTGGTTGGTTATAGTATGTTACTTTTCAAAATCAGCTAATATTATATGATCAGCATGGTTTTTTCGTACAATCTTGGTACTATCAGGAGGATAACCAATAATCTTAGATGGACATTCTTAATTGTAATTGTTTTTGGTTAGTAATAACACTACTTTGTTAGCTGAATTACACTGATTTTGCTGGAGTATGTACAAAATAATGGTGAAATGATAAAGATATTAAAAAAATAAATACTTAGGTACCTTTGAACTGCTGATAATGCTCCTGCACTATCTTTTGATGAGCGATTCCTTTATTGTGCGTTTTTACTATGGAAGGTGTAGAAACCATCATTTTATCACAATACTCACAGTGATACCTTTTACCCATGTTGAATTTACAGCCTTTGGCCAAAAGGCCGTATTATTTTAATAAATAATATTAGTGTTTTATTTGAGTAGCAGTAGTAATATTCGACAAGTAGGACAGGTGAAGGAATTTGTTTTTATTTAATAAAATATTTGAAAATGTCACTTGTCACTATAATATAGAGTAGGTATGAGAAATATTATAAACTGGTCCAGGTATTAATACCCGGTGCAAGCTTACCAGTACGCGCAGTACACAGAATAGTAGAGTGGTGGCACTGGTGACCATCTTATTAAAACTTTCTAGTGAGATTATGGGACAAGTTGAGTTTTACGTTACATGGTATTATTTCTAATCCACTTCAATTGTGTACATGCATACACTAACACCATAATTTAATTTACACAAAATATGTATATCAGCTCTTATTTTATTACACTAAGGGAAGTTACGTAGGTAGGTGCCCACCATTGAAGTATTATACATAGAGACGACGCGACGCCTCAACCCGATTGTTTGAAACACATGTTCCGGATCTTGACCTTGTGTTCTGGCGCGTAACCATAGCAACCATAAAAAATTGCGCTAGAGATGTGAACCGGTTCGAATTATGTTAGTTAGTTATGTACTCCCCTTAAATAAAATTACACTAATTTTTTAAATAATAACAAAATCAAAACAAAAAAAATAATTAAGCAATCGGTTCACATCAGTTACTTGCGCTTTCCCCGCGCGTGCCCAGCGGGGAAGTGGTGCACAATTTTTGTTTGTACACAATACCTCAATAGTGCCCACAGAAATTGTTTTCAGATCTGTGTAGGTGCCTCTTATTCATATATCTAAACTATATAATATTATAAAGAGCAAAGATTTGATTGTTTGTTTGCATTGAATAGGCTCTGAAACTACGGGACCGATTTGAAAAAATCTTTCACCATTACAATCCTACATTATATCTGTTGAACATAGGCGATAGAATATTTTCATAAAAGTTAGGGATCCGTATGAAAACTTCGAAAATGTAACCCAAAGTATAAAAAAATACCAAAAAACCGTTATATCGCGTACGTAAATAGAGTAAATTTATGTAATGCGATTTTATAGAAGACATAAATATTTGTGTGGGTGGGTGTGTGTGTTATAATTTATAATTATTGAAATTTTCCTTAAATACCCGTGTGAAGCCGGGGCGGGCCGCTAGTTATCTATATAGTTTGATATTGCGTCATAGAAGATGACGTGATAAAACTTCTTCAGGATATGTAAATATTTGCTAACGGCAATTGCGCAGACAAAATAATGAACTATGAAGAAAATTTATCGAAGTTGATACATGTTTGGTATTCCTTGTACCTATTAAATAATAGTCGTATAATTCATATCTATACAAATAATAAAATTGAAGTGTCTGTTTGTAATGTCAAAATAACAGGTTTTTACTAAATGCATATTATGAAAGTACACAAGATACTTACATATATAAAAAAAAAACACATTTTGAAAATGTTGTCTTTATGTTTGTCTCTTTGTACCAGGTAATCTCCGAAACGGTTGAAACGATTTTGACGTGATTTTTATTGGCAGATAGCTGATATTATAAGGAATAACTTGGGCTGCTTTATTTTACAAAAAATAATTACGGTTCGGCACAAAAAATAAAAGGTTTTTTAGTAGACCACGCGAGCGGAGCCGCGGGGGCACAGCTAGTATATAAATAAAATGATAGAGGTTGGTCGTTGTGTGTGCATCGTACAAAACTACTGGATAGATTTTGAAAAAAAAGGATTTTACTAAGAATTAAAAAACTATCATATCTTCATAAAAAATAATTCTGTACCTAACGCGTGCGGAGCCGCGGGCACAGGTAGTTATTAATACTTAAACTGAATAAGTAAAAAGTTAACGAAACTAAGTGATTTCATTTATTCTTAATCTCTTTGAAATTTATATTCAAATTAGCCGTAGTACTAAGTACTACTACTAAGTATATAGGGGTGAATTGTAGCGCTTATTATTTCTTGAATGGAGCATTTTTTTTATCTGCTTATGGTGAAATCTCTCCTTCATTAAATTGTTTTGGGTTCATCGAACTTTCTAGTAATTTTTTAAATATCAAATTTGTTTCTTGAGAGTCTTCGGTGTTACTATTTGTATTTGAAGACGGCAGTGGTTCATATGGATATGAATTGGATTCAGAATTGTTTAAAATAAATTCACTTTCAGTAGGTTTGAATGTGTCTTCATTTGAACGTACAGTAGATCTTTCTGTAACTGGTTCAGCGTATCTCATTACATTTGGTATAATCATTTCTGTTTTATCAATCTTTCTTATTTGTGTTCGTAGCGGTAAGAAGCCGGTATATACAGGTGAAGTGTAAAATATTCGTGACGCAGGAATCATGCTGTGGTACTGAGGAGCCATAACAGAGCGAAAGGTATTTTCATCTGAAACCATAAAATACAATATTATAGATATAGATGCCAGTGTTAATTGAAATCCTTAATGATTTCCTTATCAATATTATTTCAGTATCTTGTGCATTTAAAATAAGTAAGTAGGTAAAAATTCGAGAACAAAAGTGATCTCTACAGAGGAATAATTTATTTGTCATTTTATTGGCTAGAGTTTGATATACAATGTTACCTTATGTTAAATGAACATTTGACTTAAAATTGCTAAGCTAAGCCTAATAAGAAAACTGGTTCTGAAGTAGGTACTGCTGTCGGAACAAACTTATAGGTAACTGTTTATAGATTTTCAACATGAGGGTGGTTGCTAGCCAGATGACAGCTGAACTTGAGAGCCAGTTTTCCACTAGGTTTAGCGTGTTATCATCTTGGGCCACATCGTCACTTAACATCAGGTGAGATTGTGGCCACTACGCCAAACCTATAACGATAAAAAAAGAAGATGAGCACCAGCGTGTTATAGTTCGTCACAATCTTTAATTTCACCGAAAACTCAGGCTTTAGCATTCGAGTCAATGCCTATCTAGAAGGTGACTAAGCACCCTTCTACTTGTCATCGCCACTCCAACATTCTTCAAAGTCGTCCTTATCGTGCCAACTTTGAAATACCACAGTAATATGTCTAAAAGATAAGTTGACAAATGCTGAAATACACCACGTAAGTAGTACTGAACGAGAAGTAATTTTTTCAAATTTTTTAGGATGATCGTCTTCAAAATTTGAATGACTGCCATAGTGCGATATTTAAAAATTTGTTAACTTGGTTTCGTTAATAACCAAGCAAAACGTTTTTTTTTTGTTAACAGATTTGGTAGGTTTGGGTAACTGAACCTACGTGAACCCTAAAGAAAAGCAAAAAGGGAGCAAATATCTATACAAATTTTACATTTCAAAGAGCTCATTACTTTTGACTTTGCTACTCTTTTAATTAATTCATAGGCGACGTAAACTTGATAGTATTACTATGATAAAGTGATTATAGTTTGTACGCGCGTTAGAAGTTATACGTCTTTAAATAGTCAGACTCGATGCTATGTGATGTAACATCGAGTATGACTATATTTACTACACATAAAATAAGAAGTTTAGCAAGCAACTTCATAATGTAGACTTCTGTTACAAATATTCTTTATCAACACTTTTTCATAACTCGCCTAAACAGCATAATTTCAAAAATCTTGATAAGCCAGCTTTGGTAGGGTAAAATCCCAGACACAGTTATTACTGCAAAGGGTTGAAAAAGTGCGAATGATAGACAGAAATTTAAATAGCAATAAATATTTAGATAGCATGGAATATTTCATACTTCCATTTAACATTGATAGATGTGATGCATATCCACCAGTAAATGTGGGTACAAAAGGAAAAGCTTTGAAATGGTTCAAAGCTTCTGGGTTTTTCGTTTCAGGTATTCCAGACCTTCCTTTCACATCTAGATTACTGTGATAAATTAATGGTCTTCTCGCTTGAGTGATATCATCGTAATTTTTATTATTTTTTAACAAATGTTCTCCCTCTGGCATATTTTTATCATCACCTTCTTCGTATTCAATATCATCTGTCTCATGATTTAAATTATCCAATGTTTCTGATTCTTCAGTTTCTGTGTTAATAAAACCACTTCTTTCTTCTATTAAGTTTACATCATTTCCGTAATTTATATCTAAGGAACTCTCTGTTGGTTGTATTTCCATCAAAAAATCAATTTCTATATCAGAATTATTATCTGCATCGGCGTGTGTTTCATTTGTGAACTGATTCATCAGGTTCATTATAGGTGCTTTTTCATTTGAATCAGTTAAAATACGAATGGGAACAATGTTAGTAACAGAACTAGCTGTAGTTTTGACAGAGCGAACAACATTTCTAGCATTCACATCATCATTTGAATTGAGATCTGTTGCAGATGTTTCCTGAAATAAATTGCAATTTATGATATTAAAAAAAAATGATTTTATTTATTTAATTACGATAAGTTAAAGTTATTTTAAAATATTTTTAATCTTGACGATACGATACAATGTTTATTAGCTTTACAATGTTTTCTTGTTCTTTATATCCTTATCCCACCTAAGTAGGGTCGGTGCAAAAGTCTTCCACTTTCTTTTATCACTTGTTATCTCAGTATTGACATTGTTATACACTTAATTCCTCAAACAATACATCCCTTCTTCACTCGTCCTCTATTCCTATATCCGTCCACTTACATACTTAATATTCTCCTAGTTATATGACTTTCATCACACCTCATGAGAAGCCAATACCACGCTAACCTATTACTCATTATCTGTCACTGATACTATTATAAATTGTTTCAATTTTTAATGCTAGCTTAATTATAGTTATTGAGTTTAAATCACCGCTTAGATGGATATCTAATCTTGTGCTTTCTTCTACCTTTAGGCAAACTTATTCAGGCTAATTCTTTATGACCACGGAATTAAAATTAATGTTACTTACCTCTAATTGATATGTGAATGTTATAATAATCGTTGTTAAAATTAGTTTCATTTTACACTTTGTATATTGTTCGCATGAGTAGTATTTAGTTCACACTGATAAATATAAATGTATATATATATATATTTATGATTATAATTTTTCATTTATGTATCAACCTATAAAATCGATCTTCACACCCGACTAATAAAAAGTCGTAAAGAGGTATGTTCATTATTTTTTAGTGCCGATTAACTTTCACGCTTTTTAGACTCACTGTTGAGTTTATTATCTAAAGTACACTTTATGATTAACGAACTTACCTGAAGTGAAGTTCTATCATAATTATACGAGATGTTTCGTCCTTCTAGATTAGTAACCGATATATATAACACAGGTATAGGATAACAGGTAAAGGATCTACAATTATGTGGTGCATTAGTTTGATTTATTTCTTATGGCTTACTCAGCGTAAGTCATTTAAGCGCATCAAGTGTCACTGCTTATTTCGAAAGCATCATTATGTAACAAAATATATCCTATCGTATAAATGGTTCTCGAGTGAAAATAACATAAACGGACAAACTGACACAGAGACGTTGAGCTTTATATTATGTATAGAAGTTCGTAATGGATTGTGGTTTATTATATAATAATTTAATATATAACAAGCTTCGGTGAGGCGCCTTCTTCTATATACAAATCTACTCCGTGTAGGCGCCTTCCAACTGAACCGAAACCGAAAAAACCACGCCAAAGTCGATCAAAAGTCAAAGTCATGTTGACTATTTTCTTTGACTATCGTTTTCGTATCGTGACGTCGATTTTATCGTTGGCGTAAGTGCATCGTTTTTGCAGGAGCAAACTTTGAAAGCGATAAAGTAAATTTTGTATAAATAACTAACATTTTGTGTATTATTGATCTTTTCTCGGTACTTTTTTGACAGAGTAGTTTTTGCACATTAGGTAAAGTATGTAAACAATTTAACAACTGTCATGTTAGTTAAACAAATTTTTAATAGATGGCGTTTTATATATATTTTATTGGCATCAAAAGATATTTAAATCATGTTTTTTTAAGGAAAACCATAAATTTTAAAGTATTTGTTTATTTAAAATTATATTTCGTCAATAGCTGGGACCAAAGGTTTTCAATATTGATTGAATGATTAATTTTGATGAAGAATTAACCGAGATATAGCGTTGATAGGAAAAACACATTTGTATATTATCCGCTAAATGCCTATGTATTAAAAATCTTGCTACGTTCTAAAGTGGTGACATTTGTAATAACGACTTTATTGGAAATTTCAATATAATTAAAACCAGTATTTTTTAAATCGAAGTTCCACTCTGTAAATGAATGATCTATTGTTTCTTAGTTCCGTTTTCTATTGACCGACTGCTTGTGATGACATCTTAAACACTTGTTGGACTTTGAATGTTTTTATTTGAATCATATATATATCATATATATAAAAGAATGTATATAATAAGTGTTTGTTAAATATTATATTAAATTTATAATAGATAGACTTTAGATACATAGACCTTAATAAAGTGAGTATGATTTATATTTTTCACATTATCGTATAATATTAAATTATACATTACGGAATTAAATTGTATGATATATAAATACATCTTCTATACATACATACATAATACATAATGATTATTATTAATAAACTCAACGTCTCTCTGTCTGTCCGTTTATGTTTTTTTTTAACGCGAAAACCACTTATCCGATTTGCATCGCAATTTTTTTAAATTACTATTATAATATCTGGCAAGCTTATAGAATATATTTTGTTAGATAAAGTAACATACGAAATAAGCAGTGACGATAATGGTGTATCAATTCGAAAAAAAAAATTTTTTGAGGCGCTTAAATGGACTACGCTGAGTAAACCGTAAAAGATATATTAAATTAATGTACTACTGAATGCTTGATCTAAAAAAAACTACAAAAAAGTCAGCGATAGCATATGCCTATGTTCTAAGGATCGCCCACAATAACAATCTTTAAAATAACCGGCGGGCGACCGGTGGGAATGAGGACAGCCGCGGGCACAGCTAGTTACATTAGAAGAGAGTTAGGGTACAGAGAAATCTCTTTTGGGATTTAAGTGAAACAGGACAGTTTTTCTAAAACATCTAACAGATAAGCAGGTAATGTTGCTGCGTGTATACAACAATTGTGTTCGACTGGATCAAGGTTACCATATACCAGGTGTAACACCCGCTATAGTGGCACGATAAGCGTGTAGTATTCAGGGATGAGCCAGCATATATTTATTAATCAAGCGGAGTCAAGGTACAAGTCAAGGAATCTTTAATCTCAAAATAGCAACCAATGTTTCGGGTAGTAATGTTCACTATGTGTCTGGGCTGTGTTGTGTTCAGCCACGAGCGCTTTAATACCCCGCCACCTCGTTCACTATTCGATAGACCGTCTCATTCAAAAGTTAAGATGTATAGATTTTATTAGATGTTAGTTGATTCGCCCTTCTTTCCAGTAAATACAAGAATGACAGAATAATATAGAATAAATATATTATACCAATATATTGACATATTTCAAAAGCGTAAAGAAGATAATTTTATATGCAATTATTTTATAGATTTTTTAATGTATATATTCCTCATATTCTTGGATTATTTATGTATTTTGATATGAGTTTTTAATTATTATAAGATGGTACGTTGATTTTTTTATCATTAATCTAATTATTTATATGTGTTTTTAAGTTATTTCAAAAAGAGTAGTAGTAATCATGATTGAACATAATCGCGATGCAATGTCCGTTATTTCCCTTACATAAATTTTCTTTTTCCTATGATTAAAAACAATATGAGATACATTCATTTAATCTAACAAAGAGACAATAAGGCTCACATGTCTAAAGTTCTAAAGACGGAGATATTGAATTTCCATATAACAGTTAAGTTTATAAACATTCTTTCTTAATTGATGTCTGTGCTATAGGAAGAAACGGCAGTATAAATATCTTCCTATGTATATTATAAAACAAAGCCGCGTCTGTCTGTAAACTCAAAAACTACCGAACGGACTTTCATACGGTCTTCATCAATGGATGAAGTGATTCATGAGAAAAGTTTAGGTGTATAATTCATTAAATTTTTGTGTAAATTGGCTGGAATATGTCCATGATTGTTGAAGATGTCGGAAAAAATAATGCCGACTGGGAGGTTTACCTACAAACGTGTGCCATGTAAACCAATAGAGTTACAGTGAAACCTGGATAAGTGGGATCTGAAGGGACCTATATTTTTTTGTCACTTATTTAGGCTTTTCGTTTACCTAGTTTCCCAAATAGGCAGGTTAACATGTCAGTTAGTTGTCTAAAGAGGGTCTCACTATGAGCCACGATCATAAACCAAAAATAACTTTAATTTATCAACGGCTGTTAAAGAATTACACTTTCGTTTCGGCTTTTTATTCACTCGTTTATCGTACAAACTCTTAGTACTGACAAACAAAGCAAGTATGGAAGGGTTTAGACTGTTTGTAAACAAACGCGTAATAACTTGTGTAAACATGATAAATTGCCACAATTATACGGGCTATTGAGCTACAAAGTCCCAATTATAGAGGTAAACATTGAAAAAATCTAGGAAATCAAGACTCGGTTATAAAGGTTTGAAAATTCCCAATAACAGAGGTATTTCAATGCAAAAGTGTCGGGACCTCATTGTAATTATCAATAACTCAGGTTTCTCACAAATCCAGGGCCCACTTATCCAGATTTCAGTGTATATGTATTACTCTGCTACCCGAGCGAAGCAGGGGCGGGTTGCTAGTTTAATATAATCGATACCGGTAGTATAAAAAAAATATTACATCTAAAAAAGTCCCTGATAAGCATAAGATCCTTACGAGCGAAAGTTATTTCACTATCAAGAACATTTTATGTAGATAAACCTTGTCCTATATAGCATGTTATTTGGATGAATAGTTTAGGAGATAATTTAAAATTAAAATAATTCAACACTCTGCTCCGGTATAGATGACTATAAGTGTAGTGGCACGAACGAGCCGTGTGAGTAGTGACGCATAAGCCTGGCTGCCCGATAAAAATATTGTTTATACAGAAGTATTATATATAATCAATCAGCGATTTCTTTTAAATTATACGCGGGTGAAATCGCTGGGTACAGCTAGTAGGTTATAAAATTCAAAGAGATTTTTTTAAAGTGATTGGTGGTTCTAGAGACTAGCGCTTTCATACAATCAACATATCTTGAGCTTTATAATATTAAATAGCATTAGGTACATAAGGTCAGAGCAAGATAATATAAACTTTCTTTTTCATATTTTAGACAAGCCCGGAACCGTCGGTTGGTGGACCTGGTAATTTCAAGGTGATCGCGCAGAACCAGCAGGAGGAAGACGCTTTCGACTACGTGAAATATCGAGAAGGAGTAAAGTTTACTGGGTAAAAAATATATATAATTTTATAACATGACCTTGACCTTATTGTATAGTTGCTCGATGGTATGGTATTTTCTAGTGTTCACCTTCGAGTACCTATAGGTGTGTTCCTGTAGTTGCATTTAAACAGCCAGTCCTCTTCTAGACTTGAGTGAAATGCTAAAACTGTAAAGTACAAAAAAAAACTATAAATATTAAGTTACTATATGAACGTAGACAGTTTTTTAAATGTTATCAATCGTAAAACGATGGCAGTTCTGAGGTCAGTCAGTGACGTCAGAGAGCCAGGTATGGTAGTGCAGCATAGTGAATAAACGAAATAGAATATAAGTACAATTCCATTTAATGTTTTTTTTTTTCATGTTTGGTCAACGAGATTTATATTCAAATGGTATACACGCACTCTCACAAAGCATAGTGCAGTCCCGGATCTAATTTTTTTTCGAATCGGGGCAGATACTTGATTGTGGCGCCCTCTCTCTCCAGCGTTTACAATAAAATGTTAAAACAAGTCATAAATAAGTAAGGGTGGCGTTTTTTGAAAAATATTTTTGTAAGAAAAAAAAAACAATGTTGCAAAGGCAGGATTAAACTGTCCTACTGTCCTATTTATAATCAGTTATATTTGAAGTCGGTGCCAGCCAAAGCAAAAATAACCTTAATAGATAGGTACCTACTTGATTGATATATTGGAATTGATTGGAATAGAGATATATAAAAGAAATCGAATAAAGGTGATAACTGCAAAGAAGCGCATCAATTTTTTTTATGCTTTTTGACACAACTCTCACACTCAACTGCCCGCGTTGGGGTAGTTCACTTAGGAACACCTATGCTATACTCACGCTAAGCAACAAAGAGAATATTGCTAGGATTGATTGACGTGAGTTGGAATCTCTGCAATGAGCCTGAGATTTCGGTGAAGGAAAACATCGTGAGGAAAGCATAGCATGGTGGTAGGGCTTTTTCTAATGACCGCCTGGCTAGCTACCACCCTCAAGTTGAAAATTTGTCGCCAAGCATCAATAGGTGTGTTCCGGCAGCTGCACTTGAGAGCCAGTCTTCCACTAGGTTTAGCGTGTTATCATCTTGGGCCACATCGTCACTTAACATTAGGTGAGGTTGTGGCCACTTCGCCAAACCTATAACGATAAAAAATAAAGTAAATAAATAAAATAATAATAGTGTTAGGCTATATGATATTTTGTTATCATTTTTACAGGTTGCTTGGCTCAGTGGCGCATCTAGTGAAAGGTGCCCTGGGTGCAGGTATTCTCGGTGGACACGTGGCTTACATGAAGGCGGGTGTATTTATCTCCGTACCTCTTAATGTATTTTTTGGGATCTACATGGCTTATTGTTTATACGTAAGAGTAATTTTATATCATCTATATAAATAAAATATTAAGGTTTGCTGTTATTTACGCATCACGCAATAACTACTGGATAAATTTTGATAATAAAAAATCTTTTTACGACTTAGATACTTGGTCCTTATAATTAAAAATGCACGATATCAATACAAAGTTATTAAAGTTTTAAGACACTACGATTTTTTACAAGCCCTAGTCGTTCAACTATGTGTTTTCTTGCCGTGGTGTTAATATAACAAAAACATGCAGACGCGTATCAATCAGAAAGTATATAAATAAAAATTAAATGCTGTTCGCTGGTACACGCATAACTTGAGAACGGCTCCACTGATTTAACAAGTTTTCGATTTAAAATGTTCGTAATAGTCCGAGTTAGATTTTTATGATATGAAAATAGTAATAGTATTCTTGAAAAAAAAAACACATTTAGAAAACTCAACGTCCTTTTTTCTATCGGGATTTTTGAACTCACTACCGTAACTCTTTCGACGCGTAATTCTTATATTGTTTTATTCGATATGGAATTAGAAGATTTTTCATTGAAAAAAAAATGGATTACCTAATCCTAATCTACGATTTAGTTTATTGAGCTTATTACGATAAACTACGAATTGGAATCATGTGGTATTATGGACAAAAACAATTAAAAACTTCTCACACGTTCCGTAGTGAAGGAAAATATTGTGTTGAAACTTGCACGACACAACTATAATAAAATATTACTGCTATGAATTGAACGATTGATTGATTGATTGTGTACGAAATATGACCGTGAAATGTATTCTTTTAGAGTCGGTCATTCATTTTTAAAATAAGATAGATAGATTGTAATCAAAGAATGTGAAATGACTGCTACAAAGATAGCTTTCATTATTAAATCTACAGTTACAGTTTTAAAGTACTTTAAATTTTTAATCACTGATTACTGTAATGAAACCTCTGCAAGTAGTTTTAATTTCACATAAACTTCTTTTACGAGCTCGGAAAGTTACTTCTCTTGATGCTAGATAAAATACAAGTTTTATCTAAGATATATTGTACTAACATATCTTGGAACACGAATTACGTAGCGAGGTATTATGACATTTTCACTAAGTGTATGGGAGTCACAATTAATTTAAGTACGACTGAAATTCCGGTCTCGAGGTATCCTTGGTTGTTTTCAGTGGTATGATTTCTTTTGTTATCATGTTTTTGAAAATCCTTTATAAAAGTTCAAAATATACGGAATTGTTTTTTAAGTAATAAATGTTAATTACAGTTACTTGTCGAGTCTACACAAATAATGTGCAAGAGAACAAGAATACCATTGTTGTCTTACCCTGACGCCGGTGAATGTGCTTTGGCGTGCTTTCCTAATCCGAAGATTGCACGGTTTTCGAAATGTTTCAGGTAAATATAAAGGTCTTAAAAGAAAATATTCACAGAAACAAAACTAGAGAGAGTTATAGGTAACTAACTGTACCCTACGGTTTCATCCGTGTTAAAATGGTTAGACCAACTACGTATCTACCGCCGCTAACACACCCGTGTAGGCTATAATTGTTCTCACTTTTTTTATGCTACAAAGGTGGCAAACAAGCATACGGCCCGCCTGATCTAACGGGTGCCAAATTTCATGGCTGTTTAATTATAACTGTAGGAATGTACGTTCTTCAGTTCAATTACAAAACAATTTGTTATTTTCTTTGATATGAGATTTCTGACTTGCAAGTCTCGTGCCGGAAGACATAACGTAGGCAGACCCATCACAAGGTGGACCGACGACCTAGTGAAGAATGCTAGGACCCGCTGGATGCGAGCTGCACAGGACCGGTAGTTGTGGTGATCTTAGGAGGAGGCCTATGACAGTCAGTGTACGTGTTTTGGCTCAATTTGTTGACAATTAACTCTTGCCAGGTTAGAAAAGCCATATTAAAGCAAGTAAGAAATTGTTTTGTGAATTCATGAACGTACATTTCTACAGATATAATTAAAGGAACATTTATGAAATTTGGCACCCGTTAGATCTCAGCTCTTTTATCTGTGGAAACGACTACCCCGAACGTCGTTTATCAACTTAGCTATTTAGGTTTCCATGATTATCAGATGGTCTCGTCCAGTTTTATGTAATTCATCGGATACCTTAATTAAGACTGATTTTCAAGTCTTTCGTTTCCTTTTTCTAAAGTCAGTATGTTAAGACATTTTTTATTTCATTATTCACATCACATTCATTTCATTTCATTGTCACACATTATTGATAAAGGGTGCGACTGTTGAACTCAACGATCAATAATTTTAAATTGGTAATGTTTTCAGTACTATTTAAATTATCTTTCAAACGAAAAAGCTATGATATAGACACCTGATACTTTCGATTCCCTCTTAAATCAAATTTATTAAAGTTAATAATCTGATAAATATCTTGATGAAAATTGCTGTTGTCGGATAACTCTATCGTTCTCCTCCTAAACGTAATCCAGAATCTCCATAAAATTGTAAATTTGGTATGAAACTCCTGACGTTATTACTTGTGCGAGCTTTTTTAGTGTTACCTCTAAAGCTCGTGTTGAGATTAGAAATGTAAAGTAAAATACCGGATTCTCAGCCATGCGACCTTTTTTTTAGGAATCTCAGGTATTTGATTCTTCCTAATAGCCAAAGGCCGACCGCTGTAAGCGTGACCCTCTTGTTTGTTTGCGGCGGGTGTGTACGGATATACACGGTATTGAATAGGTACCCTATATCTTAAGATCAATAGTTTAGTATCAATAGGTAATATAACCTACAGTGAACTATAATACTACTACTGGCTTAAGATCAAAATCCTTTTAACATATATACATACATTCATAAACCACGCCTCTTTCCCAACGGGGAATATAATTATAATTAATATAATATAATTCAGCATATATAGGTTTTGTATATTTTATTCAGTCAATCAATTCAATTAAAATCTCAAATGATTTTGCCGAAATTTAGTCGTCCGAAAACTTCAAAAGATGTTCGTCGTGTGATTTAAAATAGTTGACTGATCGAACCAAGCGAGGTTTTTATTATGATGTTTTCTTTCACTGAAAGCTCAGGTTTATTGTATTATTCAAACACACATTATTCAACGATGTGGCTGCACAGTATATCCTGAACCGTTCATCACTTCTAAAGTATCTGCTTAAGAAAGAAGATACTGTTAATAATTGTGAAATAGGTACATATTGATCAAACTTCACTCCAGGTACATGATAGATACGATTATATGCATTGATTTGTTTGGAGCTTGCGCCTGCTATCAAATAATCATAGCAAAGTCCCTAAAACAATTGGTCGAGAATACGCAAAAAACATCGCTACATGGAATTACAGGTAATTATACTATATAAATAATTTATAAATGCTGAGAAGTACATCAGTTTGAGAAATTTATAATAAACAAAAAACAATAATCTTATTTATCTGTAAAACAGGATTCCCCGACCTTAGAGTGTATTTGGCGGCCATGATTATACCGATTATTTTAATATGTCTCATAACGCATTTAAAGTGGCTCGCGCCGTTTTCTATCGCAGCAAACACCATTATCCGTAAGTTTTTATAGCAATTGCCAAATTATTTCTTTTGGAGCTTTCACAATTTTATTTCACAGGTAATATTTTGAATATTTTATATTCCTTCAGTGCAAAAGGAAATAATACATGGAACAACGAGAAATTCTATATTTGGAGATATGATTAATAAAACATACGTTTCCTATTATTATAATTTAATAATATAAGTATTACTACTCTGTCAAATAGGTACCTGGAAAATGTTAGTTATTCAACCAAATTTATTTTATCGCTTTCAAAGAATGCTCCTTCAGAAGCGATACACTTACGCCAACGAATAATCCAATCATCAAAACATTTTTAAACGCTTTAGTTCTCGTTGCGGATTCTCCTTTATGTCGTCTACCGAATGAAAACGGTATAGGAAAAAGAAAGAAGCCGGCTAGTAAATAAGGTGGTTGCTCGATGGTATTTGTTGAGTTTTTGATCAAAAATTCGTTCACAATGATAGCCTTGTGCGAAGGCGCATTATCGTGGTGCAAAATCTTAGAATTTTATTTCCACAAATCTGGCCTTTTTCGTCGATTTTGATCTCTTAAATGCCGCATAACGCTCAAATAATATACTTTATTTACCACTTGACCTTCCGGTAAGAATTCCTAGTGCACAACACTGCGATAGTCAAAGAAAGCAGTCAAGTTGACTTTTGATCGACTTTGGCGTGGTTTATTCGGTTTCGGTTCAGTTGGCAGGCGCCACTCCGAAGCTTGTTGACTAGTTTGCATGTCAAACTCGTAACCCCATGTCTCGTCACCAGTAACAATGCGTTTCATGAATGTTTGACCGGAATAGACACGTTTTAGCATATCCTCACCGACTTTTATGCGATTGAGTTTTAGGAGAAAATGCAGGTCTTTTAGGACTAGCCGAGCGGCAACATGTTTCATACCCAAGTGATTATTTAAAAAGATATGTACTTACTCGTGACACACAGAAAGTTCAGAGGCTATCTCTCTCAAACTTGAATGAGGATTCTCAGTCACTATTTCCTTCACTTTTGCGATGTTAACTTCAGTTGAAGACGTTGATGGGGCGAGGTAATGGCCACCAGTAACAAATAATAATAATAATTTTGGTACCATAAACTAATCATCTGTTTCCGATACTTTTTTGACTGAATGTATATATATAGAAACTAGCTGTACCCGCGGCTTCGCTCGCGTGGACTACTTAATGCGTTAGTTGAGCGCACGCGCTCTAACTTGCGGCGGTCACCGGCGGTTATTTTAAAGACAAAATGCTTATCGTAGGTGATCCTTAAAAGATATTCATATGCTATTGCTGATTTTCTGTAGGTATTTTTAAGATCTACAATTATGGAAAATATTAATTTGATATGCATTTTATAATTTACTCAGCGTAAGTCATGTAAGCGCCTCAAATGCGTCTTTTTTCCGAATCGATTCATTACTATAGTCACTGTTATTTCATATGTTACTTTATCTTATATATACTCCTATAAACTGGACAGATAACATAGCTATGAATTAAAAATCATCTTAGTCGATAAGTGTATCTTGCGTGAAAAGGACATAAACGGACAGACAGACATTGAGACGTTGAGTTTTATAATATGTATAGAATAATGTAATATTGTAATATTTCGATGAAAGTATGTAAATAATAAACTATTGTTTTTTTCAGTATTGTGCATTGGCATGGCAATACATTATGCGTTCGAATATAATGCCTCATTTCAAAATCTAGTACCGTTTACAGGATATTATGAATTATTTGAGTTCGTAGGTATGACAGTGTTCAGCATGTCATGCGCCGGTGTTGTTATACCTATCGAGAATAACATGCGAGAACCGAAGAAGTTTCCCTTCGTACTGACGATCGGTAAGGTGTTTCTAACTTTTATAATAAGTCATAGATTCGAGCGTTTGTTTAACGTATCCAAAAACCGTTAACGCGCACAGCAAACGGTCAGGTATACGTATATATATATATATACTTATATACGATTAACATTAGCATGACGGTGACGCGAACCCATAAGATTTTCCCCCACCCAAAAAGTGTTCAACGTGGCTAAAGAAGTTTTCACTTCAAAAATAAGTAACAGCGCCTTACACGACAAATATATGAAGATTCTGCGTAATAGAAACTTACTGGTTTAAATCAACCGCAGCTTATATTTAAAAAACTTCAAGAATCTATATAATAACAACCCTACATTTAGTAGGTTCGTAATGATGTGACCTTAAATATATTTATGATTTCAGGCATGTTTCTCGTAGTACTATGCACATTTTTGGTCTCATTTTTTGGTTACGTTGCGTTTTTAGCAAAATGCGAAGCGCCTATCACTGTTAACTTTCCTATGATACTGTTAGTATTACTCTGTTTGTATTTTATTTTTTAACTTTTACATATTGCTTTGGAGATTTCTTTCTACTTGGGGCAGTCCGACTGGTGGAATACTATATCCAAAGGCATTCGTGGGTACAATTGATTTTTTTTTATTTTTATTTTTAATTGCCAAATTATCGCTCAGACTTATTTGTTACTTTTGATTTTATGCGATTCATATGGTCACATTGTCTTATGAAGCAATATCCTGGCTTTTAAATGTGTACAATACAATCCTGATTATTTTTATTTTTTATTAATTAAGTGTTCTTGTTACGTTACGTGTAACAAGTTACGATCTTGATCAAATTTTTCCAGGTTTCCGAAAATCCTCAAAGGGCTTATTGCTGTTATGATATACGTGACCCATGGTCTTAACTTTTGGGTACCTTTTAACATTATATTCTTCTATTTGAAGAAACGACATACCCGGAGGCTTCTGATGTGGGAATTGATATATAGAGCTATATTTGTAATATTAATTGCTGTGATTGCTATAGTCTTTCCCAATATAAACGCTTTGATGGGATTTGTGAGTACTCATTATGAAAGAGAATTGTAGTATCCTTTACTTTGGTTATTTTAACAAAATTTGGCGTTATCTAATGTATGACAAACGATTCATAAAATAGGCAATTTTGTAACTAAAACTCGTAATGATTAAGAAATCTATACATATAATAAAATTGGAGTGTCTGTTTGTAATATCAAAATAACGGCTTTTTACTAAATGCATATGAAAGTATACACGATACTTATAACAAAAAACCCAAAACGGTTGGACCGATTTTGACTGGCAGATGCCTGAAGTTATAAGGAATAATTTAGGCTACTTTTATTTTTTTTAAAAGTAGGGGTCCGCATAAAAAATAATTTCTAGTAATTCATGCGAGCGGAGCCGCAGGCACAACTAGTAAGTAATAGCAATTGAAAAAGGAATTTGAACAAAGTATGGCTCCAAGTTTTTGAAATGAATCTTCTACTAAAAACATTTATTCATATCAGAAGGAAAAGTTGTAAGAGGAAACATTAATTATGTATGAATAAAAGTTAATACCAAGGAGTCTATCAGGAATATTTGGAAATAAATAATATGAATATTATAGATCGATAAAGATTTATCAAACAGAGAAAGGTGGAATGAAACCATCCTGTTTCTCACAAAAATAAGGATATTACATTAGAAGCCACCTAATGCGATTCAATTCTAATCATAAGTCGATATACTCTAATAATATTATGAATGCAATAGTTTTTCTTTGAATGTTTGCCCTTCAATCACGCTTGAACGACTAGACTGATTCTAATGAAATTTGGCATAGAAATCGTGGAATAGGACAATAAGATACTTTTTTTATAACTTACGCTCAACCAAACGGGCTTCAACTATTTAGATGAAATATATATATATATATATATATATATATATTACATTATTAACAGGTATTTTTTATGATTTATGTATAAGTATAGCATGATTGATGTAGGTTTTCAATATACATTGAGTTACGTGAATATTATTTTGTGTAACGGGTAGTAAAGAATTTATCATACTTCGGACTTTCAGATCGGCACTTTTTGCCTTTCAAATATGGCATTTATTTGGCCAAATGTCATCAACCTCCTCGTAATTTGGGATCGACCTGGTCTAGGCAAGTGCAAGTGGCGTCTCTGGAGATCTCTGATTCTTATCGGCATCGGCGTTTTTATTCTCATCTGTGGATCGCTCGTTAATAGTATGGAATTAGTTAGTGTATTCATAAGAGTCGATTTAAACGAGTGATATATAATTGTCATTTTTTACTTATTTTTATGGGTATTGTAAATTATGGCGTTAAATAAAAATGTTGTTACCGTTTTATATGATAAAATATTATAATAATTTTAAATATGTGTATTATGTTTTTTATTTTCAAGAACATTTTTGTCAAAAATGTCAGTAACTTCAAATTTAATTGAAGCATAGTATTATATACTTATATTTACTCTATTATCTTAATTTTAAATGGTATCAACAATATTTTTATTTATAAACTAGCTATTAATCCTTTGACATTCGAGAAAGTTCCAGCAAAAAATAACAAAACTCCAATCATTAGGACAAATATGTTCTTCCATAGCCGCCATTTAAACCTTCCAAGTCCTGGAACTTCCCAGACCACAAGAAGTTCTATTATTGCTGGAAATATGAAGCCCATGTTGGATAAACAGAAAGCTCCCAACTGAAATTGAAATGTTTATCACTTTAGATAGTTTGGCAATACCGGTTCTTTAAGCCATATTATTTTGACAATATGATATCATTGTCACAGGTAAGAATCTAGTTTTTAGTATTTTCCCTTAATCATAAATAGATTTAACCATTTAATTAATCGACTGACATTTAAATAACCCTATACATCAGAATCTATAAAAATTAAATTTAAAGAAACGTCAGTACCTTGCTTTTTCTTTGTAGGTTCAGCGTTATGGTCAAAAACTGGCTCTGCAACTGCAGCAGATTTCCAACTTGAGGGTGGTACCTAGTGCTAGCTAGCAGGTAATGCCCGCATACATTATCAAATACCCTACCACCATGCTATGATTTTATCACGATGTTTTCTTACACCGAAAGCTCCAGATTCAGACTCTCGTCGATCGACGCGGTATCGTTATCGTGTCCGGAAAAAGGGCGCATGAAATAACCGCACAGAAAAAAGTGCAATGTTACATAGGCCCACAAGAAATATCCGCAGGTGCAAAATTGTGCACATAGATTTAATCGCACACGGAAAAAATCTCACAAATATTTGTTGTGGGCTCATGTAACATTGCGCTTTTTCCGAGAATCGTCCTTACATGCTATCACCAAGCTATCATTGCTTTCTCGGTTATTACTTAAGAAATAATCAATTTTTAAATCGAATTATGATGCAATAATTATAGCTAATACTCTTCTATTTAAACGAAAAAATAATGCTATTTTTAAAAAGAAATATATTTACCAAGCCCATTAAATTTCCAATGTTAGGAAATGCGATAGCGACTGCTGTTATAACCACAATAAATGACGCTCTATACACTCTTTCCCAAATCCAATATTTTTTGGGATCATGTTTCTGTGAGACGTAGTGCCAGACTAAATTGAAAGGAGCCCAAAAATTCAGCGCAAACGTAACAAATATCATTATGGCCATCATACATTTTAGAACTGTTGGAAAACTGAAACAAAAACAAATTTTCTTTACAATATAACAAAAATGTAGTGTAGCTGTGTCTATCTGCAATGTTGGCTCAATGGTAACGTGTACTGTGTAATCTGTATTTAAAATTGCCTGAGCCTTTAGTGAAGGAAATTATCGGATTTAAAACTATATTTTGGTGTTAGGACATTTTGGAATGCCGGCCTGTTTAACTACCATGAAGCAACTTCACTTGAGAACGAGCTCACCTCTAGGATTAGCGTATTCACCTTCCACCATCTTGGGCTAGATCTTCACTTAACATCAGGTGAGATTGTGGCCAAACTTATAAAGAAAAGAAAGTTATAACTGCCGTCATAACGAGCATAAACTAACTTACTAAAATGGGTACATATTTGGAAGTATAAGTGGAGTGTGTTTGATTGGTCCACGTCAGTGCTGTCATCGTGGTCGACATCTGTCATCAGGTCAACGTGTACCTTAAAATCTTAAGGGCATAATGTAACCTACATCCTTATGTAGCTGAGATGCATGAAGTAGCCCTTACTGGCACTAGCTTATGGTCTTTGTTCGTAATTTAATCTAAATATATAAAATTTTCAGTAGGTACATAAGGCCTGATTATACTTTATAATAATAACATGAATACGAATACAATAGATACTGTATTGCTTCCATGAACAGTAATGTAGGTACCATAATTTGTGAACAATTAATAAATAATAAATAAACATTTTCAATATCTCATTTACACTATTACCACTCGAACTGGTCTACGGAGCCACAAGGATACGGTAGCACTAGTAAAAAAAAAACATTTTTTTACCTTTGCAGTATCTTGCGAATGCGGAATAGTCTTAAACCTAAAGTATATTGCCTTCTTTATATGATATTGGATACTTAGGCGTGAAGATTTCAGCAGCCTCTGTGTCACTGATGGTCCCCGTTGTCAGTGGACTGTACCGTACTTACCATCAGGTGCTATACAGTAATTTTGCCGTATAATAAACAAAAAACAAAAGGAAAACTAAAGCAATACTTACATTTCCGATGGGAAATTAAGTGTAACAGGTGATACAGAGTCTTCGCCAAAACCCCAGTATCCAAAAAATCCGACTAAGATTAAAAACGAAACGACCACTGCCATTCCTAGAATTATATACAAAACTATTAAATTATTATTAATTACATTAGCTCTTCTATAGAAAGCGTTTTTATGTTAGACAAATCGAGCAGTTTTGATTTGATTACTAAATTCGGAGATAGTAGAATTTTTTTTGCTATTAAGTATAGTGAAAGCAATTAATTCAAAATAAAATATATTTAGTCTAGGCCTTCTGAAAGTACTTATGAATGTTAAAAGTATTCAGGAAGTAAAAACACAACTACCGATTCGGAAAATATCTCAGCCGTTAAGAAGTGTCGGTAAGTACCTCGATAGGGGCTTATCACTATTTTTTAGCAATTTTTATTTAATAGTCTTTGAGTTATTAACGAGAAAATTTAATTTGTTAATAACAATTGCAAATATACATCCTCGAGATACATTTTCCTTAATATCATTACGAATCAAATGAGCTGTCGCTCATATTTTTAGAAGCTTTATCTCGAATGAACACCGTTTTGAACTTGTTGAGCAGACTAATGCCGTGATCACGCAATATTTACATTGTCCCAAAATAAGTTTGGAATAAAATTGGCTTGATTAACGTAAATGCTCTTTAATAATTGGATTAATTAAAAAAAAAAATACTAACCGGCGCACAATACTAAAGGAAACTGTTTAGGGTTTTTCATATTATTCTCGATAGGCAGCGAAACTCCGATGCCTTCCATGCTAAAAATGACGATGCCGCAAAATTCAAATAATCCAATGACATCCTTCCAAGCTGGTACTGTTGAGATATTAGGTGCCACTCTTAAGCTATATACTACTGTTGCTACGACACAGGCAACTGAAAATGTTATTATTGTGATAAGTTTTTTCTATATTATTATTTCGTTTTTTTATAAAAAATCATATTCTAAATAATTAAGGCAATCCACGAATCGTTTAAAAATGAAATTAATTATGAACCAAAAGAAGCATTTGAAAACCGTAAAGTAAAACAATATATCTACAAAGAAATTATTAAGGTACCTTGTGCGATTTTCAACAATGTTTTTTATAACTACTAAGTACCAATCGAGTAACAAGGTCTGCACGAGCCAAATAAAACTTCTGCCCATTAAAATATTACAGTGGATGTAAAATCTTAACAATACTTTGACTTACCAATGAAAATATCAGCAATAAGTGTAAACGGTGCTAAATATTTCAAAGTAGTTATCATACATAGTAATAATATTGGAACCAGTAAGGCAAGAATATATAGCCTCAGGTAATTCAGATCTTCAATGTTAATCTCATCAACGTTTTCAGTTAGTTGCTTAATGGTCTTCGCTATTATGATCTGATAGACACAACAGGCACCGAAGAGATCGATGCATATCGTAAGATCGACTGCATATCTGGAATTTTATTAATGGGAGTTAATATATGTGTATATATGGGAGCCATCGCGAGATAGTAACATATTTGCCGACTGATAAAGTCGTTGATAGATCAGAAATTTTAAAGATACAAGTACTACATTTTCTGGTTTTGATGCTTAGAACAGCAATTAGCTTCGAATTGACACCAGACAATTTATTCCTTTGTATACAGATACGCTTATTCATTAATATTCTGTGTTTTTCCTAAATATTTTCATGTTTTTAAGTAGTTCATAGGGTTGTAAATAAATACTATACTATATTTATTTATGTGGGGTACATATTGGGGTTACGACAAAAATTAAACCATCAAATAATATGCAGTTATAGTGAATAGTAGATTCGCATAATCTTTTAAGAAATTTGATTAAGGTTATGGTAACTAAAGTTAATAAGAATTAACCTGTAATACTGGATGTGAAGCTTGTATCTGAGTTTCCACGAGTGTAATGTTAACCGAATATTTTCTATACAGACATTGTCATTGGTATCATGAGTTTTGATTTGTATCATGTAATAGCCCGCTTTCAATTAAGGCCTGTTGATGAGAAACTTGGCCAATTTATCATGAACGGAGCTACATAAAAATCAGTATGTGTATTCAATAGCCTTTTTAAGGTTAATAGATTAAAATTCAAAGCTTAGCCTGTTAGGCTAGTTTGTGAATATGAATTGACTAAATATTACACTTACCTAAACCACTTACTGTACTTTCTTAAATTTGGGAATGGCCCAACTTCTAGTGAAGCTTCCGCGACATCAGGATATGACATTTGCGGTATATGCAACCGTTCATATAATATTTGCGCTGATTTGACTAATATCTGAAAATGAAAACGAATAAATAATGATGTTTTGTTCCATATTTTTAATTACAGCGATTTGTAATTGCGGTTTAATTTTGGGGAGCAATCATTACTTTGCAATACAGTAACACCCCGAAATTATACGATAGATGCGACGGAACGATAACCATGTAAGTCTATTTCGCGTGATTCGGGGTAAAATTTTCTATATAAATTCATACAAAAGATGTTTATTTAGGACCAGATACTAAAGATAATACAACAAATTATATGTAATTTTAAATGTAAAAACGTAAACCGAAATTATTTTGACATAGAAAAAGGGCTTGACAAAGCAGTCTGAAATGGATAAACTACTTTTCCTCTTACACAATATATCATCTTATTATGATTGTTTTAATTCTCTGTCGTATAACTAAATAAGACCATCGATGGGACTATGTTTCTAAAATTGTAAAACTATATTTGATCAGAGCTCTTCTATCAATATTACAATAGTAATTTTATCAAGATTTCTAGAAAAATTACAAAAAATCGCGTAAAGCCGAACTAGAGTAAATCAATGAACTGTATGTAAAAAAAAAACAACATACTATGATGAAAACAGAATCATTAATCAAAATTGAGTATCTCTCGTCGATATATTAATGTACTTACATATACACAGTATGTTATGTAGAAACCGAACACTACAGTTACTATTAATGAAGTCCACAGTCCACATTTCATGAACGCCTCGTGTATTCCCAGTATGCCGCCGCCGAGACATCCTTTTATAAGGTGACCTGTAGATTCTAGCATACTGAAATAATACAATAAACTGGTTATGCTTCGTTCGTAAATAATCTAGAAAGTAGATTTAATACATGTTTGAAGCAATAATGGCTCATTGGTTCGTGAGTTCGAATCCCTACAATGAGCCTGACATTTTCGAAGATGGAAAAATCCGTCATGAAACTATAGCAATGTGGTGGGGCACTTTTTCTAATACTTGTCTGGCTAGCTACAATCCTCAACTTGAAAATATGTCGCCAAGTACTTATATATGTGTTCCGGAAGCTGAACTTAAGAGCCAGTTTGCCACTAGGCTATACCTATAAGTATTAAAAAGGGTTATTCATCAAATTATTTTTATTATGTTTAATCTCGTTGAGAGACGATTTAAATTACAGCTATGTTGATGAAGTTATAATATGTCAGAAATGCGCTCGTACCTTCATAAATAAAATTGAGTACACCAGTCACTACAACGCTTCAAAGGACAGAATAACAATGCCCTGACTAAGATCATTTTATGACAAACACATTCGGTCTTATTACAAAAACAAAAATAAACTCGTGTTGAACATGAGTTTTACTAAACAGTGTCTAAGATTTAAAACCGTGTTGAACGCGAGTTTAAAATGCTTTATTACAAAAGCTTGTCTAACCGATGTCTAGCTAAACATCTGGTTTAATTTTTTTATGCAAGCAACTCTGAATAACATTCACTCAATACGATCTCGCCATTCAAAAACGTTCCATTGTATTCAGATATTCTGCAAGTAGTTTGTTTTAACAATTATATTTTTGTTTAGATCATCATCATAAAAAATAATGATATTGTAAAGAAGATATTAATTATTATTTTTTTGATATTTTCTGCTAAGCGAGTATAATTGTTAAAATACGAAATATATAAATTTAATATACGACAAAGTTCGTAAAGTGAAATCTGAGTTCGTGCGTACACCTACATCACATTATTGCATTATTATTTGTCGTCAAATCGCAATACATGAAATTATTACGAAATAGTTTTATTAATTATTGATATATTAAAGGAAATCAAAGTTAAAAAAAAATTGATGAAATAATACATAAGAACTCACGTCAGTTTAAATAACCTCTTGACGAACCCAACACTGTAGCGCACATGCTACTTGTATTTTTCTGGCTCTATAGACAAAGTGTTATTATTCTGTGCTAAAGAACCCCACGAGAACTACATGTAAGCTCATGTTTTTTTTATTACAATCTCACCTGATGTTAAGTGACGACGCGAAGATGATAACACGCTAAACCTAGTGGAAAACTGGCTCTCCAGTGCACACACCTATTGGTGCTTAGCGACAGATTTTCAACTTGAGGTTGGTAGCCAGCCAGGTATAACTAATTCTACAATTATTCAGGCAAAAGCTTGGCTAAACCTATATTTATTTTAAATACAAAGTCATTATACGCTTAGAATGGCATAATAGGAACACGATTTACTTGTGAATAACAGAAACTATTCAATTAATTGACATATTCGAAATCAATAAAATCCAGAAAATCTATGATATCCATAATTTATAACCAAATATATTATACCGCCAACAAATACAACTACAATAAAATAAGAATTGTCAGTTTAGACAAGCGTTAGACAACGTTTCCTTTGTGTTTAAATTTTAGACGCGTTTAAAGCGTGGTTATCTTTAAACAACGCCAAAACACTCTTTTGTAATACAAAATTTTTTAAACATGTGTTCAACGCGTGGTTATCTTTTTTGTAATAAGACCGATTATGTTTTAGTTATTGTTTCACACGAGTTAGACCTGATGTTAAGTGGCGATGTGGTCAAACCCTTGGATAACTAGTCCTGGAAAGAAGAGGTGTGGTTCTCATGCGCTTCAGAATGTACTGCTGATTAGTCGATACGTTTATATGCATGAAGCTCTAATAGTTCAGTTTAGGATGATACATTTTTGTACGGTGATTATTCCAGTAATTTAGGCATCTGTTAAGAAGAGATATTTTTTAAATATTACTCCAAAAGAAGTGTATTTGATGAAAAACTTGAATAACCTGAACAATTATGTATTATATATCACCTTTTTTAAATCAAGAACTTAATATTTCGTTTTTAGTTTCTTAATAAAAGCTAAGGGTATATGTGATATTTTTTTTTGGATCAAACCTTTATAAAAAGCAAAGTCTGTACAAGTCTAAGTTAAGTATGTTTTGTAAGAGATAACCTCTGGAACTGCTCCTCCGATTCCGAAAATTTCATATTTTAATTTGCGCGAATCAAGTTGCATTCTCCTGCTAATTTATGTTTAAAATTTGTTTGAATCTTTTAACACATGTACGTTCTAAAAAACATTGTCTGGTATGTTTGATGAGACTTCGACTTCTGAAAGTCTTAAATTTATCATGAAGGTCATATTAGTTGAAAGATGAAACAGTTTATATTTCATAACGTCGAACAATGACCTTATTATAAGGTCCAAGTAAAGTTCATAGTAATAAGTGGTTATTAATGGTGCATGGAATATTTTGATATATATATTTTTTATACTACAAAGGTGGCAAACAAGCTTACGGCTCGCCCGATCGTAAGCGGTTACCGTAACCTATAGACGCTTATAATACCATAGGTATCACTAGCGCGTTGCCGACCTTGAACCTCCCTACCGCAAGGAGTTCTGGAAACGCTACTCATCGCTGGAACACAACACTAAGTCATTTGGCTGCGATCATCTGTAGGATGGAAGTATTCCACCAATTGCACTACCCCAAATAAAAAGATATCTCTGAAGAAATTTGTCTGTGCCTTACCTCTCCTAACTTTTTGTGTTAAATGAAAGTCAGACCTGATGTTAAGCGACTTCGTGATCGAAAATAGTGTCATGCTGAAACTGATAACAGAAGAGTGTCTCTCAAGACACTGTGTTTCATTGAAAGAAGAATTTCAACTTGACCATAAATTCGCAAGTTTACAACTAACCAGAAGAGCAGAAGAGATTTCTTTATGTCACATCTTCATTATTTCTTCATCTTCCTTTTATTTGTTGCACAATTTTTTGTACACAGTTGATTACAATTCTAGATAAAGCATATTCAATTATAAAATAAGTAGGTACAAAGAATGGCCTTATTGCTGACTGCAACCTCTTTCAGGCAATCTTTGGCTAGAAGTGTTCCGGACATGAAAACGAGAATAACACTTTGTTCGTAATAATTTAGCTGAAAAGATTTCTCTAGTGTATTTTGGGATTGACAAACTGGTGTATTAATTTCTACCAAAATTTAGGCCATATTCTTCAGTGTAAATCTGAAGACTTGAAGAATTGATAATTGAGAGAAGGATCAGTTGATCACCAAGGGCTAACAGACTCTGTTTCAAAGGTGATTTTATTGACTTACTTAGTGGGTTTTTTGGTGGATCTATGTGCGAGGAAATCATAATCTTCTTTATCAGGATGTAGAACGTATTTTTTTCTGCCTTTTTCCGGCGGCGGCTGCGGCGGGGGCTTCGCTGAGGAATTTTGAGCTTCAACAATCGTTTGTGTTTGGTTTATCTGTTAAAAAAAATGTTTTGTTTATTTTGCTGTTGATTTGGCTCAGGCTTTCTTCACATCAATATTTTACGTATAGTAGTGGATAGCAATGGAAACTGAAATTTGGGTTGAAAAAAATGTCAGATAGGATCTCTGACGTGAGTCATCTGTCTCGTATGCTAACGGTGTACATTGCTAATTAAGAATAAGTGATATGATAGGTAGGTTATTCGTAGTTAAACGGATTGCGACCACCAGATAGGTACATATTAAAAAGTTTGCCAAGTGCATGTCGGGCCACGCGCAGTGTTGGGTTCCATAGTTGACTGTCTCAATATGCAGACTTAAGGATCATTAATGTTACACCGGGCCAGAGTCGGGCCAACAAACATTTATAGTATACTTTTGTATGAAGTTATTCATGCTACATCAATCAGCTCGGACTCAGTCCGGTGTAACATAAATCATTCTTTACAGTAATCTTTAAGTAATTTTAATGAAATTTGTACGAAATTACTTCTCCAAATACATTTTATAAGTTGATTGACTATTACTCATTAACTTGTAAAGCTTACTAACGTCTGATAGTTTTCCTTTTAACTTCATTATATACTCGTATACTACTAACATAATTTTTTTCACATATCCAAAAACAACAATTTAGCTGGCAGGTGTATGGGATACTAGACTCTAACAAAAATTAGCACTTTAAAATTTAATATTTCACAAGCGGGTCCCTGAATCGAAAAATGGTTTTCACAGACCCGCAATATCTTTGAGCGACCTATGCATCAACAGGCCACACGAAGGGATAAACGAGGAAAAAAAATCATTTCCACTTTACCCTAAATATATTTTTTTATTTTTTTTACCACTTTGATGGCTTGATTAATATGTATACCCATACCAAATTACAGTTTTCTAGTACTAATAATCTATGAGTTAAGCCGCGGATAGACAGACAGACATGGTGAAACTATAAAGGTTCCTTCTGACTTCGGAACTATAAAAATTAAGAGATATCTAAGTAGCATTGATCTTTTGGATTCTAGTTTCTGATAGGGTAGAACTATTAAACTAAATATTTTTTCTTTAGGTACTGCTGACTATCATGAGGATGATTTCTACCAATGGATGTATGTTTTATAGCGGTTATTATTGTTTTTAGATAGCACTTTGAAACATTGTTATCATCTACATTGGAATCGTTTTAATGTGTTAGAAAATATAAGATCAAGGAATCACCTTTTTTGAAGCGATGATGGAGCAGTGGTACCGTTTACGACTTCGCCTCGATTGACGTGAGTTCGAATCCCTACAATGAGCCTGAGCTTTCGGTGAAGGAAAACATCGTGAGGAAACCATAGCATGGTGGTAGGGCATTTTCTAATGCCCGCCTGGCTAGCTACCACCCTCAAGTTGAAAATCTGCTGCCAAGCACCAATAGGTGTGTTCCGGCAGCTGCACTTGAGAGCCAGTCTTCCACTAAGTTTAGCGTGTTACCATCATGGGCTGCATCGTCACTTAACATCAGGTGAGATTGTGGCCACTACGCCAAACCTACAACGATAAAAAAAATCTTTTTTCTGGTATCAGAGTGAATTACTATAGAATCTATATTTACAGACTAAGCAGCTTGGTTTATTTAATCATAAAAACGTCTCGACCTTGTACTTTATTGCCATACCGAGATTATTATAAGGAAAACTATTATAAAATTATTTGAATACGGTTCACCTATATGGTACTCATGTTTTTGATCGTGTGAAAATGTTTCTTTTTTTATATCACGATGGTAGTAAATCAGCATATGATCCGCCTAATGGTAAGTAGTTATCGAAACTTAAGGACGTTCGTAACATCGAAGGATCACCTGGACGTTGTCGATTAATTAAAAACCAGTTTGCTCTTCCCTTTCTTCCTGGGAGGAAACTCCTCTAAAACCGCACTGATTGAAGCCATTTAGGTTGGAAGGTGTGAGGACAAAAATCCTGTTGATAGTGAGCGGAACGATGGTAGAAGATAGCTGTTAGCGTAATATTGTATTAGTATATATTTCATCCATATACCGTTTGTGAGTTTGGAATTGTCAACAATGTTCACAGCTCGTCGTTGAGTTGGGTCAAATGGCTCAAGCTTGTGCATATAGATGACAGCAGTACCTACTCCATATGGGGTCAGACTTACGATTGGTACAACTGCAGTCTTTGCCCCGAGGTGAAGTACCGTTTCGTTCTATTCAGTTCTCCCTTCACTATATTACCTCGGATATTACATCCGAATGAACTTATTTTGAAAGAAATTTCAGAAGCAGTTTCACGCGGCACAATAAAAAAGAATAAAAATGCAGTTCATAAAAAATAAATGCAAAACGTGTTATAAAAACTTAAAATAAATTTCTCGATTATGACGTCACTAAAAAGTTGATAAAACGAAAAACCTGTTCAAGAATTTTAACAAAACGTGGTACCTCTTTGATTATATTATACGTTTTCCTTGTGTATAAGCAATGTGGGAATTTTCACGATGTACCGAGTTAGATACGCATTTACGCAAAAAAGCAATACAAAAAGTGGTAACAACTGAATCGAGCGTTGAACTGCTTTGGTGATCAGGTCGTATTCGACACGAATTTCATCACAGATCATCCAATATTTAGTTAATCTGTCTGTCTGTTTGTTACCTATTCACAATTAAAACCTCTGAACCAACCGCAATAAAATTTGGCATATTGGTAGCCTGGGACCTGAAGAAGGAACACGGTCACGAAGTCACGAAAATTCTAGCTAGTCTGATATTTTTATTATTATTTATCTTTATGTTTAATTTTTGTTATTTTAAATGTGCATAGTGAAATTTATTTCTTAAGTTTGTTTGATTGGCATGCTCCCTGTGATCACTGTGTAATATAAAGGCATTATAATGTAAGTATAAGATGTTTTAAAAATGTATAATACGTTGTTATGTTATAGAAATAAATAAATCCCTCTAATTTTCTGACAATTAAACAATTCTCAAATTGATTTTCTCTGTTTTTACAAAATTTTCATGTGTTATATAATGTTTGTCAAATTCATGAAAGTGCGAAATTGATGCCATGCGTTATGTTTTGAATAGGAAAATTAATTAATTACAACTTACAGAGTTTGTATTCATTTCCATTTTTATTAGCACTGTATCACAACACGTCCGACGCAGCCCGTTGTCAGATTGAGTATCAATTAGACAGTCGTCCGCAGCTTCTTACAAACTCGTTTATATATTCGCGTTCAAAGATAAGTAATCTTCACAATATTAGGCGTTGCGTAAACTTAGACAATTATTGTTGCCGGCACAGGACACTGTCACAGGGAACCGCAGTTTTTGTGTCCAGTATCTGTAACCGGATACAGTCGCCGGTTGTTACCTTTGGACACTGTTCATTTTGATACTTGTTTTTCGTCAGTTTCACGATGGATTTCGATAAAGAAACATTTAGCCGTCAAAATTTACAGGCAATGATGCTTGTTTTTCGTCAGTTTCACGATGGATTTCGATAAAGAAACATTTAGCCGTCAAAATTTACAGGCAAATCAACCATGTCGCTGAGGTTCCTGTGCGAGACAAAGGCGACTAATTTATGTAAGTAGTACAATTGTATGGAAATTTATTAAATTTGCTTGTGTCTTCAATTGATAACATTCAGTTTCTAGTTGCTTAGACCGAACACTTTTTGTTTAACACTCCGTATGTATCAGTGCAAGCAAATTTCAAATAAATAGTGTCAGTCTGCGCAAGTAGTGGTTGATTTCTTATTCATTTTATGAAAATAAAATATCCGCTGGTAGCTTGTATCCGACACAAAATAAATATAAGGTATTTTAAATAATATTGGTAATCGTAAAAAAAAGCTATAGACGACGATTCATGTTTATTTTAAAGAAACTTAAAATACAGTGTAAAAACCGTTGAATTATGACCTTTGGTTTGTCGATAAATTATACAGAAATATTTAAACAAACAGGTATTACATAATCTCTAATTATGTGGGCAGAGTAACGTCTCAATAAAACACTAGAACTGGAATGACCCCATCGTTTTTTTTTATCTGACTGTACTGTTAGCTATAAGAGCTCTGAGCCTCAGACGGCTTTTACAATTTCACCGGTATTGGGGGCGAGCGCTGAAAAAAAGCCGTGAAAGCTGGGTAACAAGCTCCAAGGGTGCCAAAGTGCCGAACCGAACCGCTTGGGCTGTTCGCAATCATGCGAAAAAGTTACGATCTGCCTAAATCTCTATTCATATAAATTCGAGCTAACTATACATATATACATATTCCTGCCTTCTGGGAGGTATTTAGTGATTTGGCAATTTTTGTCTAAACTAACTAGCCCTAAAACGAAAAAAATGTCCCTTCAGAACCTATGTACCTGAATGGTGTGCATGTGTGTGTAAGGATGCAGTGTAATAACTGTATGTTGGTAGCTAGTGAATGCAGTGTCACTGTATCTCGCGAGCGGCTGCTTGGCTTAAGGACTATATGCCGATGGATGGGACCCAGGCTTGAGTTGCCGCAGGAGAGGGAAGTATTGGCGGGTGTACGGGAATGAAGTTCACCGCTCACCCCATGCGGAGGGAACGGTGGTTTCACGGGTGTGAAGTGTAAGCTTCCGCGAATTTATCGTCGGGGTCAATGAGTAATGACCCCATCGCTTAGCTCCCTGTGCTTTATAGGAGCACTTCCATCGCACTCCCACCACGCAGAGTGTTGCCATTGTACCAAAAGCGATCATATGATGTCACGTGCTATATGCATACGACAGTGGCGTCTTCATCGACAGTCAGTTGAGAGTCTTCTAATATGTGGTGTTACAAAAGTTTCTTTCTATTACAGCGTTTCACAATGAACACACCTGATGTTAAATGATAATGTGGCCAAAGTTGGTAACATGCTAAGCCTAAAGGGAGACTGAGGCTGTCGGAACATATCTCTCTACAAATGCTTGTTTACAGATTTTCAACTTGAGGGTGATCTAGCCAGGTTGGCATTAGTAAATACTCTACCACCATGGTATGTGATGATGGAGTTGAATACCATATCGCTGTGCTATGGTTTCTTGATAATGTAGGTACTTAGTTTTACATTGAGACAGCCTCATTGTTTACTTAACTTTTTGAAATTACATTATTCGTCTTCTATATTTTTTACACATATTATACCAACCATCCGATTTACCTGTTTTTTATTTTATTTCATAGCTATGGAATCTGCCCAGGTTATAGGATATATTTTGTAAGATAAAGTAACATACGAAATAAGCAGTAACGATAGTGGTGAATCAATTCGTAAAAAATACGCATTTGGTGTGCTTAAATGGCTTACGCTGAATAAGATATATCAAATTAATGTTCTACTTAATTGTAGATCTTAAAAAGACCTATAAAAAATCAGCATTAGTATATATCTATCTTCTTAGGATCACCCACAATGAGCATCTTCCGCCCGTGTAGAATTATAAACGTTAGTTATACATTTAATATACATACACGCTTAATTAAACTCTTTATGTATATTTATCATTATAAACAAAAACCATTTCGGAATAATTAAATTACACTCTTTAAACTACATAAAATTATATTTTCTAGAATTTTAATTAAATAAAACCTGTCAAAGAAAAGTAGCATCTTCTAATTATTTAATTAGGTATATGCAAATTACTTGCAAGCAAGTGTAAAATAATGTTCTATTCTTCCGCGCGTTCCGTTTATTTGCACTACATTGGACGATGTCTGACAATGGAAACATTTTCATTATCTCAATAGGTATCTTTTATCAGTTCGTTTTGTATGTTTACATATGTTTTACTTAAACGTTCTTAAAATGTTCACAAATAACTCATAATTTGTTTTGGTATGGTTTGACGACTGCTTCTATTATTATAAAATGTTAGTCCATTGTTACTTGTTTAAGAATAAATTCTATATTTTTTGTTTAACAGAAATTCATAACTAGCATGTAATTTAAATGAATATTTCCGAAGATATTACAGATTTAAAATGTAGGGAAGTGCGGCGGTACCGGCCCTATATACCATGGTCAATTATATGTCACTTTTTCAAGAGTAACCTCTAAACAAAACATGTTTGTATTGTCTAATGAAAGAAAAGCTGTAAACGTTGTATAAGGACATTCTGTAGAAGGTAGGTATATTTAGTATCAGCATTGCACCCGTGCGAAGCCGGGGCGGGTCGCTAGTAATCCTATAATGACAAGCTCCTTTTAGTGAAATGATTTTTAATCAATTCTGACTGAGTTGAGAGCTGAGATGCTGACTTGTTTAAGAATAGCGTCAATTGGCTTGGTTTTCAATACATAATGAGATTTCGGTGAAGGAAAGTTGATGAAATCAGAGTGTGGTGGTAGGACATTTTCCAATGCCCGCCTGTCTAACTACAACCCTAACGTTGAAAATCTTTCCCCAAGCACCTATACTGTATTTCAGTAGCTGCACTTGAAAGCCATTCCTCTCTTCTAGGCTTAGTGTGTTACCACATCCCCACTTATCATCGAGTGACATTGTGGTTAAACGCTAAACATAAGGAACAAAATAAAGGAAATATTGTGCATATATGCAATCACAGTTTAATAGTAAGTCATTTTTTGTACCTCTATTGTTATGTCCACAAGTAATTCTAGGAATAATATATTACCACCATAACTGAGTAGTTATTTGCTTAACATCAAGTGAAATAATCATCAAGTTCTAATTTATCATATATAAAAAAAATATTAAACATTCAATTACGAATTTTAAAATTCAAAGCTTATTATTTGTTATTCTACAAGTTGTTTTTTTGTCGTGACATAATTAAACTGTAAGTAAATATTCTAATTTATTTGCTAAACAAACTAAAATTAATATAAATTAGTAGATACAATAGCCTTCACTGTAATTGTCTTCTTACGTATTTTTCCGGTGTCATGTGTCTTCATTGAATTCCAGTTCATATCCATACAGCTCACACAGTATTACCTTGGAACTTGTAATGATTGTATTATCAATCATTTTTTATATCTTAATTATATATATTTATTTCACTTTATTTGATTTCTCATTTATTCATTTATTGTGTTTATGCTCCTTTCCGAAGGCATCTCATATATAGGTAATTTATTATTTTAAATATTGTATTACAAACTTATTTCACATTCGTATATATATATATATATATATATAATAAGTAGGTCTTATACTAATATTGTATTTTTGGCTGAAGAACTTTTTAAATTTAAAATATGAACAAGACGGCAAAATAATTGAAAAGATGACGGATGGATTCTAACAGATAGAGGCGGATGGATCTCTAAAGAAAAACGTACAATCTTAAATGAGATTTGTATAAGTTTGTTTTGACTCGCACATATTTATCTGGAGTCTATAAAACATATTTTGTTACAACAAGAGACCTCTCGAATTATAACCGGTATTCGAAGGAGTTGAAACCTTTTAGTTAAAATTATAAAACGAATGAAAAACCTGGCGGACGTATTCATTCATGCTGGCTTGAAGATGCTGTTGTAAAAATTGGAACAGAATGGAGTTCTAATTAAACACAAGTTTCTGATGACGGAATTTTATTAGCAACTCTATTAAGGATATATTCAAAACTTGGACATTTCTTACTAGTGAAGGTGTTACTATCATTAATAGACTTTAATAAGGTACTCTGTTTTTATATCTTATTTAATGTTAATGCCTTCGGAATACACTTATTAATCTATTTTCCATTTTCATTTCCATAACCCCTTTTAATATATTATATTTCCGATATTTTGAACCTATTTAATTGTCCTCGTGACAGACTATTGCTGTTGCAAACATCATTAGTTAATTTATTTATTTATTCATTTTTGGGTAACATACAGATTATTTTATTTACAGCTAATCTTAACAAATAAACTCATACACCAGTTAAGTGTCCACAAATATTATTACACACTGCACGCCGTATTATATAAGTACAGAAATAATAATAATAATAAATTATTAAAAAATATAAATATATTTTTTTATTTAAAAAGGAATAAGGAGCGACATATAATTCCATAATATCTGTTAACAGTTAAGTTACATAATGACATCACATTTAGTATTGACTATTTATTTATAAGGATTAAAATAATTATTAAATATTTCATTTAACGTTTCATTCAACGTCATTAAAATGTAAATTATACAAATTAATCATTCTCAATTTAAATGAGAGTAATTCATAAATTCATAACTTTGATATATTTCAAACTGTTATTAATGACTTATAATTTCCATGTTTTGTAAATTTTATACCGTACCGTATTGAGGCACATTTTTTTGTGAGATTGGGCACAGAAATATCTTTCTAGTTTTTTATTTTTTTTTTCAGCAGCCCGTCTGGTGAAATACCTCCACCCTACAAAAGATCGCAGCCAAATAATCTTGTGTTGTGTTCCTGCGGTGAGTAGGATTTTCAGAGCTACTTGGGTAAAAGTGGTTCAAGGTTGGCAACGTACTGGTGATACGTATAGTGTTACAAATGTCCATAAGCTACGGTAATCGCTTACAATCAGGTGAGAAATACGCTTCTATACCACATAGATACCAAAAGAATTGAACTAAGTGGGTACGAACCCTAGAATTTTATTTGATCACTCAGTGATCAATTCAAATAACCAGTCGTCATTAAGAGTCAGTACTATGTTTAATCTTAACATGTAACTTTCAGCTGAATAATAAATAGGCAGTTATAAAAAAATATTTTCACTATATATTGAAAAGGTTGAAACGACGTTTTAAAAATTTAATTTTTTAATTGTGTTAAAGTCGGTTTAAGTTTTTATGACAAGTATGAGCTAGATAGACTGGACACCATCTGTTGTTAGGATTGGTCCGACAGAGGCTCACCTTTTCCAATAAGTCTATAATCGAATCCCAATCCCACCTATCCTAATTTTTTGTCTGATACTTTTCCAGATAACGAAAAAAATAAAAAAGAGTTACGCCTATCATTTCAATCGTGTGCTATGTATGGTCTATAGTTCATACAAAAATCCGATAGAAAAAAGGATTTTATTTTTTTTCCAAATTTGTAAATTTTTCGTTTAACTTTTTCAAATTTTCTTTTCATAAATACTTAATCCGGACTATAAGAATATTTTAAAACAAAAAAGAATTTGTCCAGCCAAGTGATGCGCTTATCAACGAACAGCTTTTAATTTTTATTTATATACTAGTGGAAACGACAGACGTTGTAATGTCCGAATGTTGGCTTGCTTAAAATAACAAAAAAACCTAGCACTCGATCACAGCGCCATCTACCGGGTCCAATTGTAAATCTAAACCATACCAAAAACCACGCAAACACACGCAAAAATATCATCAAAATCGGTCTAGCCGTTTAGTTCAGTCACATACACACAAGTGATATTTCCTTCCCTGACAATCGTCACCAAGAATAGGAACCGTAAATACATTAGTTTGCTATTGCTGGGTGATAATAGTAATTCTATGTCCTATTCCATCAATAATTTCTATCCCATATTTCATTAGAATCGGTCCACCTCTTTGAATGGAATTGACGGACATTCAAATAAAAATACTTTCACATTTATCTATACCACTAGAGGTAAAGTTTCTAAATATGTTTGTAGGAACTCGGAATCCGGTTCTAAAATTTTTTCACTAATAGAAAGCCACTTTCCAGATGATGGTTATTTTATTGTTATTAAGTTTCGTATTTGTAATTAATGTGTTAGAAGATTATTTAATACTTTATTGTTTTGATTCTTTTTTTTAACTCGGTTATAGTTTCAGATATTTGAAATATTTCTTTAACAATTTATAGCATATTTATTGAGGAAGGTTGGAAGCTATATAACTTAACGCTACAGCCCTAAGGAGCGGAGTAGTAACCATGAAAGTCAAACAATCTGTAGGCAACTCGAATAAATTTAACACGGGTAAAACCGGGAGCATGAAAAAATAGTAATATTACATTTCGTATACCGTGTGTATAAATTTTTGATGTTATGACATTTAGAATGTTTGCATAAATAATGTTGTGTGTGTGTGTGTGTTTGTGTGTGTGTGTCTGTGTAAGTGAATGAGAGTTTTGTGATTATTATTTGAGTGTTTTAGGTTTCCTGTATTAGTTTTGAACTAACCTTGCACAGACCAACTTCAAAAATTGATTTCGACTATGTAGAATAAGTCAATATCATTGAAAATATTATTTTTCTACGTAGTACATTTATAAATAAAGGAATTTTGAGCGTATGTATGTTTTACAGAAGAAATTGCGAACAAACTGGGGTACCTAGTACGCTTAGTAGGTACTCGCAAATTTAATTTACTTAAGAGTTTATTAGGTATTAAATAAACATTTGGTCTTTCACAGCAACATCAATAATTTTCTTGTTTAGTGATATTTCAAACGAAGCAATCACAAAGCGTCTACGGATGCAAATTTATTGAAAATTATTTATACTTACATATATTTACTGGAAAAGACCCATGCGGATTATTACCCAGTATTAATACTAAGACGAGACTGAAGTGGTTTGAGATGAAATTAGTACGGGCCATGCAAACTAGTAGAACACCGTAGTAGCTTTGTGACTGAGGTCCAAGGCATTAGGGCCCGAATCCCTTTGAGGGCCGTTACCGTCTCGTAACGGTAATTACTCTCGGGCTACTGATCGCGGCCTACAGATTCTGATACTGTTATTTATTTATTTAATTCATTATTTAAGCAACAAATCATAATGATCCAAGAAATCAAATTAGTATGAAATTAAGGCAGATTTAAAGCAAAATTTGGTTGCATTTAGGCTGTGATTTAGAATAATAAAATTATGAAGAAGAATATTATTCTAATATGTATGCAGGCTGAGACGTTGGATATTTTCGTAAATAATTATTATATTCGTATATATTTCTAATTTATACTATTATCAGTTTAACATATTATTTATTACTCTAAGAGTGCTTTCATATGATTTTGTTGTTTAATCGATCGTAATAAGGTTCGCTTTTATACCGAGAGAAAGATCAAAAGCATAATATTGATAAAATTTTATTTTACGCTTTGGGTGAATCATGAAATTAAATCTTACCTTGTTTTTTTTACTTAGTTATGTTTTTATCCACGCAGATTCTCTGTCGGTAGATGCATCTGTCGGCATAAATTTTATGTACCTACTACTAGCCGTGCCCGTGGCTCCGCTCGCGTGGACTACAGAATGCCGTCGGTAGAGCGCACGCGCGAATCATGTTTCACTCGGTCGCGTTCGCCCGCCGTTTCGTTTTAAGGATAAAATTGCTTATTTTGGTTGATCTTTTTGTGTGCCTTGTTAAGTTTTACAATTATGTAGAACATTAATTTTATATACCTCTTGTGATTTACACAGCATAAGCCATTTAAGAGCCCCAACAGCGTCTTTTTCCAAATTGATTCACCACTGCTGTGTTACTTTATCTTACAAAATATATACTATAACCTGGCCAGACATAGCTATGAATTAGAATTAAATATTATACATTGAAATTCCGACATTTTGAACAATCATAGTCATATTTAAACGAATTTACACAAAACCGTAATGAATTATACACCCAAACCTTCCTCATGAATCACTCTGGCCATTGATTAAAACCATATAAAAATCCCTTTGGTAATTTTTGAGTTTATCGCCTTCAGACAGATAGACAGTCTTGGTGGGAGACTTTATAATACTCGTATGTATAGATAAATAGGAGAATCTAACAATAGGTGTTTGGCGACAAATTTTCATCTTGAGGGTTGTTACTGGCCAGGCGGGAATTAGAAAATACCCTAGCACCATTCTATGGTTTCATCACGATGTTTTTTTTGAAAGCTCAGGTTTATTGCAGAATTCGAATACACGTCGTTTGACGCGGTGTCCGAAAACGCTAAGACTGAACCGTTATCATTTGAAAATATAGGCAATATAATAATACAGTAAATATAGGTATACTTCTACAGCACAATCGACATTATTCTTACAAGGACCGGTTTCCCCTAGCAACGCGTCATATTATGTAAGATACTATTTAATAGAAGTCGGAGAATTGTGTCGATGTGGTTATGAAATCCGTACTAAAACTTAGTATTCCTATTATTGACCCGCACTATTGACTGGACGCGATCGCAACAGCAGTGCTTTGTGATCACACGTACTTTATAAAAAGGCAATGACCGGCTTGAAGATATATTCGCATGAGCTGTGGGATAATGAAAACCTCAGTTAATAAATCGACTACAATAAACACTGTTCTAAGTGCCATCTCGCTGCGTATTACATTATATATATATATATCGACTACTGTCTGCAATTAAGTCTATACTGAAATTCGGAGTAGACTAAGAAATAATTTTCAACATTACTGCCGTTTCAGAATAACACCTCACCACAGGTTTGACCAAAGTTTCCTATTACGGTAGTGAGTACTAAGCAATTTGGAAGTTTTCCTCTTCAACATTCTTAATACAATAATTACATTACTTTTTATTTGTTAGACGTTCACGTTTTGTAGGTGCGTTCCAATCGAGGTATTTAACGAGCTAGAATGAAATTAAACACAAAAGTTCAGGTACAATAATTCTTGTTATATTTAAAACACATATTATATATTAATTAATAAAACCATTTATCACAACTAGATACAGTCTGGTACAAATACAAAAAAATGAAAGCTTAACAAATCACATCTGATATTAAATTGGTAAATTGAAGATATCGGTAGAAGATCGTTACAGCCAAATATCAGTTTGCTGCTCTTGAACTCCATTAAGAAGTGCCTAGCTCGTCGGCTTTGCTAATGAAGCGCTAATGAGTACAAAAATGCTCATTCTAGACTCTTAAGTATCGACGTAAGGTAGCTGTCTCTCAGCTTTTTAACTGATTCCAAAAAAAGAGGATGTTCTCAATTCGAATGTTTCTTTTTTTAGGACGTTCAGCCATTACTTCTTTGTTTATGAACCTATTTAGATGATTATTTTTTCGTAGAAAGCGAGTGGCCCCATTTTAATTTCATTGGCATTAGACATTTGACTTCGAAAATACACCAAGGAACTCCTCAAAATAATTGAAGTTAGTTTTCTTTTTTGTTCAAATTTGTCTTGTTACAGGTTACACTTTGGAGAGTGTGCTCATGAATTATACAATTTATTTCTGCCCAACCTGTTTGACCAGAGGGCAACAAGACCTCGTGAGGATCTCAACCTTTATGTGATGGATATTCCTTAGGTTTGCACGAAACGATTCGTTTCGTCGTGTACTCTGCGAACAGCTAATTAGCGGAATTCAATCCCGACGTTTGTCTTCCTTGGGAGTCTTCAAGCGCTAAGTTTGCACGAAACGATTCGTTTCGTCGTGTAATCTGCGAACAGCTAATTAGCGGAATTCAAACCCGACGTTTGTCTTCCTTGGGAGTCTTCAAGCGAAGAGTGAATTGACATCTAATTGGTACACGATCTATCGTCTGCTTCTTACTATCATGTGAGATCCTAGGTCAAGCGGTAAAAATCACAGTAAACTACTCAAATACAAATACTAGAATATAGCTTATTACATGTGTTTAGCGAAATATTTTCATCTTAAAGTTAGTAATTAGACAAACGAATACTGGACAATGTTTGAATGTTTTTATATTATCTAGTCTACACTGAAGGTGTAAAGTGCGCTTGTACTCATAGAGAGACCGAATAAAATTAGGAGACAGTTCTTGAACAGCGTCAATCTGAAATTAAAGCAGTTTATTATTACACAATTTTTAGAGTTACAATCCCTTTTATAAATAGGTGTCTTACCTGGCCGAAAGGGGTATCACACTACTTGAAGGGGGTGTTTTTAAACATATGCATTCCAACAGATTTTCAAGTTGAGTGTGGTAGCTAACCAGGCGGGTATTAGAAAATTCCCTACCACCGTACAATTATTTGAATATTTACCTACAATGAAAGCGCGAGCTCAATGATAGAGTCATGTGAATCTACCATAGGTACTTAACATCTAAGATTGTGAGCATAAGCCCAGTTTGGTAAAACTATACTTTAGTCACTGTTTAATATTTTTTAATCAATAGCTTCTATGATTCATGTATGGAGTCATGATTATGGAAATTTTGTTTTACATTTAAAATATCAACCTATATATTTCTGAATAACAGAAAAACAAATTTGGTATTTAAATTATATTCCATCGTGAAGTAAATGGTTTTCTAAAGACTATGCAGTGACTTCAAACAATCTATTTGTTTCTTGCTGACTATCAGTTAACGTAGCAGTACCTGTTCTATCTAATTAACTTTTAAGAGATTAACAAGTTTTTTTTATTCACTCATTAGCAACGTCGATAAAACCATTTTGTTTTGCAGCATCAAGCTCAACGGTTCGATCCCAAAGGTTAAGTTGATGTTAGTTTTTTTCTTTATTATTTATAATGTGCATTTGGCCTTAATCTCTTGATGTTAAGTGATCATGTGGCCTAAGATGGTAACACGCTGAGCCTAGTGGCGGAACTGGCTCTCAAGTAGGTACAGTTGCTGAAACACACCTATTTATTGATGCTTGGCGACAGATTTTCATCTTGAAGGTAAGCTAGGTAGCTAACTAGGCGAGCATTATCTAATGCAACTTATTATCACCACGCTATGGTTTCATCAGCGAAGACTCATTGTAGTGATTAAAACCCGTGTCCATCGACACGGTGTCCGCACACGCAATTACTGAGCTATAGTCGCTTAAATATAAATCTTAAATACTTAAATAATACCTTTTGATTGTGCAAGATTTAAATGAGAAGGAATTACTACGCACCTGGTATATTGCCCAGTCTTTTGCCAAGTTATAAAAATATCTATTACCGGAGGAAATACTAAGGATATGTAGGACAAGCAGAAACTACCAAGCTGTAATAGAGTTTTAATCAATTGTATTAGGGTATCTTACATAATTTTTTGAAATGTCTTACGAATTTTTCGTAATAAGAAGCCATTCTTTTACAATTTTATAAAATCTAATAGTACTTTACAATTGTATTTTAGTTTTAATTTTGCAATTTCCACGCCATAACGCTAGCCGCCATAATGCTTTGACTTGTGACGTCACTAAATAGTGAACAACCATGCACAGAGACATTATCTAGAGTTTTATCAGTGCACACCCGCCGCTTCGCGTCTCGCTAACCATCAGGAAGGTCGCGCTTACAGCGGTCAGCCTATGGTCTAGTTAAACAAAGATATTGTTGGCGACATACGAATATGTAATTATTGAATAGAGACATACGAATAAGTTATTATTATAGATATATTTGATATAATTATGTTAAGAATGTTTTTAGAAATAGAATATTGATATTTTGTTTACAATGTATGGAATATGTATAGGGTTGGTACTAGATAATACGATTTTCTTGAGATGTATGTTTCATCGGTTTAAGTAACCATTAATTATTGAAATATGTATTGAATTTGTGTTTAATATTATGGAATTATAGGTACAGAATAGAATTCAACAAAGATAATAATAAGATTTATAATAGTTTAATAGTAATATATAAAATACATAGACCGGACGGCGTGTTCGCCCATAGAAATTAAGGTTTTTTGTAAATTATTATAAAATGTTAATTTTTACGAATAAGATTTAATTTGCATTATATAGAGCATAGAATAAGGAAAATAATGATGTATAATACATGTATGTAAGGATTATAAATAAAGAATTATAGAGCGGGAAATAGGCCGACCAAAGTGAAAATAGATAACAATAGTGAACCGAGCTCTCTAGGCGATAGGGGCTCTCTTTAAGGTAACGCCTCGGAGTACTTAAGCTCGCGAGTTTTGTACTGGGGCATGTGATTTAGCGTCTATAGATAGATGTCAATCCGACAGATGTCAATAGCAATACGAAGATTGGTCGGCCTAAGAACGCTCCGCTACTAAGAAGATTTTGGTGTTTCATTGAAGAGTCGTCGCTTCGGGTGGATATTGAGGTGCAATATTGCACCCCCCCCCTCTCCTCGGACCCTTCATCTCCGCCTCGAGGCTTCGAGTCGCCGGTACATTAGTAGGGGTGTCACGAGACGGGCATCCGGCACAAACAAATTTCGCCCGTCCCCCTCCCGGGTACTCGTCACCCCCCCTCTCCTCAGTCGAGGGAAGTGACGCGGACCCAACAGTTGGTCCTTCGAGCCGGATCCTCAACACCACTACGAGATGCCAGTCACAAGAAGCCAGAAGGGTTCATCGAGGGAACAGGCGCCTGAAAACACAGAAGCCATCGCGGCAGAGACTCAAACACGGCAGAGCGGCTCACGAACTACGGAGTTCACTTCATACGAGACCACCATGACCGGCACGACGCGTGACACGACGACGACTTCCCAGGGTCATGAAGACAAGGAAGCATCCACCGTGAGGAGGAACCGCCCTGCATCAGTGAAGTCGCAGAGAAGACGCAAGGAACTGGAAGCGCGCGCCGAACTAGCCGAGAGGGAGCTTCGGGAAGCACAAGCAGCCACAGTAGCCGCCAGGCTGCGCTTAGAAGTCATACAAGCCGAAAATGAAGAGGATGAAGACTCAATTATAGAAGAGCCATTGGACCGGGTGGACCACGTCAGGGAATGGGTCCAGCAGTCTGCAGAAGGATTCTCCAAGAAGGGACACGAGGGGGAGGCATCCAAGGAGGGGTGCATAGGGATTCCCCTACCTTCCGCCGACAAGCCCGACACCAAGGCAGATATGGACACGAGTCACAGGAACCTCGCAAGGGCTATTGCTGAAGAAATGAAGAGCGTTCACATCCAAGGTCAAGTGCTGCAACCGGACTACATGCATCAGCTGCCATTCTTCGATGGTGACTCAAGGGAGTGGATGGCATTCAAAGCCGTCTACGAGGACACAGCCCCACTCTTCTCCGACGTACAGAACATGGCAAGGTTAAGAAGAGCCCTGAAGGGGGAAGCAAGAGAAGGAGTTCGCAGTCAACTATACTCCGAGAGCACACCGGGGGAAGTGATGGAAGCCTTGAAGCGGTGTTATGGAAGAGCGGACGCGCTGGTTCTGGCAGAACTGGACAGAATAAGGAAGCTGCCACCGATCAGCGACAACCCGTACGACGTGTGCCTGCTCGCAAGCAACGTGAACAACACCGTGGCGGCGATACGAGGACTGCGGAAGCCACAATACCTCCAGTCACCAGAGATACTGAGGAGCATCGCCGACAAGATGCCAGCCATATTGAAGTACCGCTGGTATGACTACGTCGCGGACAAGGCTGAAGGGGATCCTGACCTGAACCTGATGGCAAGGTTCCTGAATAGGATGGCGGACCGATGCGGACCACACGCCACACCAGAGGCTGCTACGAGGAAGCAGATACCAAGAAGGCAAGCTGCGCATACGACGACTGATCACATCGAAGAAGTGAGACCAGGAAGAGAGAAGCAGGGGATTGATCAAGGAGGAAGAGAGAAGACTGCATGTCCACATTGCCGCGAGGGACATTTCCTACATGAATGTCCGAAGTTCCGTCAAGCACCTGTGAAGAACCGATGGAATATCGCGAAGGAGTCGCGGTTATGCTACAAGTGCCTGAGCGGACGACATCGAAAGGAGACCTGCCGTCACCCTCCATGCCCAACCTGCAAACGTTGGCACCACAGCTTGCTGCATGAAGAAAGAAGAGAAGAAACGAAGCAAGAAAAAGAAGTGGCCAACAACGTGAGACTTCCTGTGAACTGCACCAGGTCATCGAGAGCGTACCTGAAGATGATTCCTGTCGAGGTTTATGGACCAGCAGGAGAAGCCAGGGTCTTGGCTCTGCTGGATGAGGGGTCAACGGTCACCCTATTGGACTCGACGGTAGCTGAGCAGGTCGGCCTCGAGGGACCCAAGGAGACGCTTCATTTGGAAACCGTGGGTGGGCAATCCATGGTGAAGAAGGATTCGATGAAGCTCAACATGCAGATAAGAGGACTGCACCAGTCAAAGAAGAGAACAGTCACCGGGGCACGCACCATTGACGACATGAACCTGACGCCTCAGCGACTGGAGAAGAGCACCATAGAATACTGCGCTCACCTTAAGAAGCTGATGAAGCAACTGCACTACGAAGAGGGTTCTCCCAAGTTGCTGATAGGACAGGACAACTGGGAACTCATCATATCGAGAGCGACGCGCAAAGGAAAGAAGAACCAGCCAGTGGCATCCTTCACACAGCTCGGATGGGTGCTGCATGGCTTCGATGGAGGCACGTCGCGACCAGTCAACTTCATGACATGTGCACACGTGTCAGCCCGTGAAGAGGCATTAGAGAAGTTGATGAAGGATCACTTCGCGGTGGAGTCACTGGGGGTCCTGCCGAAGTTGCCAAGCACAGACCAGGACCAGAGAGCACTGGACATTCTGGAGAAGACCAGCCGGCGCTTGGAAGATGGACGCTTCGAAGTTGGACTCCTCTGGAAGAATGATGAAGAGGAACTGCCAGACAACTTCAAAGCCGCTGAAGCGAGGTTGAATGGAATCATGAAGAAGCTGCATAGGGATCCGGAACTGAAGAAAGAATACGAAAATCAAATAGAAAACCTCGTGAATAATGGATATGCAGAGGAAGCCGATCAAGATACAACCTCAAGACGGAAGTGGTATCTGCCACATTTTGCTGTCACGCATCCAACAAAGAAGAAGAAACGCCTGGTATTCGACGCTGCAGCCAAAACAGGAGGGAAGAGTCTGAACGACCTGCTCTTGTCTGGGCCAGACCTGCTGCAATCACTCTTCGGTGTCCTGCTACGGTTCCGGCAGAAACCAATCGCCGTGGTGGCTGACATTAAAGAGATGTTTCTGCAAATACGAATACGAGAAGAGGATCGTGATAGCTTGAGGTTCCTATGGAAGGGCGAGCAAGCTAGTGGACCCATCAAGGAATACAGGATGACATCAGTCATATTTGGGGCCGCTTGTTCTCCAAGTGCTGCGATCTTCGTCAAGAACAAGAACGCTGCTGAATATCAAGATCAGTTCCCGGAGGCCGCTCGTGCAGTGGAGCACAACCATTACATGGATGACTATTTACAGAGCTTCGATACAGACGACGAAGCAATCAAGATAGCCAACGAGGTGGACATCATCCACAAGAAGGCGAAATTTGAGCTGAGAGGATGGGCGTCCAACAGTCCCTCCGTGTTAAGAAGCCTCACCAAGGAAACTGGGCAGATGGAGATCGACCTCGGACCGAAAGAGGAGAAGACCCTGGGCTTACGCTGGTACACGGAGGACGACGAATTGGGATTCAGGACGTGCCTAGGGAAATTTAAGGAAGATGTCCAGCAAAGAAGAGCACCTACCAAGAGGGAAGTGACGAGCGCCGTGATGGCCACCTTCGACCCTATGGGAGTGGCATCACCGGTTCTCATACAAGGGAAGGTTCTCATACAGAACATATGGAGAAGCGGCGTTGACTGGGACGAGGAAGTCACCGCAAGTGATCAAGAAGCATGGAGAGAGTATCTCGCGAATGTTCGGGTGCTGGAGACCCTGCGCATTCCAAGATGCTTCACGCACTCAAGCGACGAGGGGGAGCTGCACACGTTTACCGACGCTAGCGAGACTGCCTACGCTTGCGCGGTATATTATAGAGTGCGCAAAGAAGATGGAGGCTACCATGTCGCATTGCTGGCAGCCAAAGCAAGAGTAACTCCCCTGAAGCCGGTATCCATCCCACGGCTAGAACTGCAGGCAGCGCTGTTGGGCACTCGGATGACACGGACGGTGGAAGAAGAACTGGACTTGAAGATCAAGAAACGGACGTATTGGACTGATTCAAGCACGGTCCTCTCATGGATCAAGTCGGATCCGAGAACCTTCAAACCGTTCGTGGCGCATCGGCTTGCAGAAATAGAAGACCTCTCGAAACCACAAGAATGGCGCTGGGTCCCGACTAGCCAAAACCCGGCGGACGACGCAACAAGAGGAGTGCCTCGAGACTTCGGGAAGGATCATCGGTGGTTCAATGGGCCCGCTTTCCTGCGTCTAGAAGAGACCGGCTGGCCTAAACCTCGAACGTTCAAGGCAGAACCAACAGGAGAAGAGAAAGAGAAGCACACTGTCGGCGGTACGAGGACCCCAGGAGAACAGCTACCTACGCCAGAGCCTGATCGGTTCTCCAGCTGGACAAGATTATGGAGGGCGACAGCTAGAGTGCTTCAATTCATCGACCTGTGCCGTAAGCGGAAAGAGCTCACCTGCATATCCCGGAAGATGGAAAAGCAAGATCCGACCTGGAGAAGAACGAAGAAGAAAAAACTCAAGAGCATTGTGAAGCCTACGACACCGAAACAAAGAGAGAAGTTCCTGCCTATAGACAAGACATACTTAGAGAGGGCAGAGAAGCTATTATTGAAGAGAAGCCAAGACGAAAGTTTTGGAAGTTCGACGACCTCCGATCGACAAGGAAGACTGAAGAAACTCGATATTATAGAGGAGGACGGATTATTGAGAGTAAAAGGAAGAATCGACGCAGCTACGTTTATGGAAAGAGCATATCGACGTCCCGTGATCCTGGATGGCAAGCATAAAATCACGAGGCTGCTCATACATCACTACCACGCAGCATTCAACCACGGAAACCACGCCACCGTGATTAATGAGGTGAGACAGCGATACTGGGTTCTCGGGCTGCGGTCAACGGTACGGACAGCGGCGCATCAGTGTCAGTGGTGCAAGGTATATCGAAGCGCACCACATACGCCACCTACTGGAAACCTTCCGAAGGAGCGGTTGAGATTCGGCGAGCCTCCGTTTACGTGCACTGCCGTCGACTACTTCGGCCCCATGACGGTCACGGTAGGACGACGCCACGAGAAGAGATGGGGAGCGTTGTTCACATGCCTCACAACAAGAGCCGTACATTTGGAACTGACGGCATCGCTATCGACCGACTCAATGATACTAGCTCTCCGGCGCATGGCTGCAAGGCGAGGAATGCCCAAGGTGATATACAGCGACAACGGTACCAACTTCGTCGGGAGCAACAAGGAATTAGAAGAAGCAGCCAAGGACCTGAGGACTGAAGATTTCGCTACAGCTGCGGGAAAGATAGGTGTCCAGTGGAAGTTCATACCACCTGGAGCACCAAACATGGGAGGAGCATGGGAACGCCTGGTCCGGTCAGTCAAGTCGGCCCTGGCCGTTACCCTGAAAGAGAGGTGCCCACAAGAAGAGACACTACATACGCTTCTGCTGGAAGCAGAACACATAGTGAACTCCAGACCACTCGTCGCCGCGGAAGAAAATGAAAACGAAGAAGCCCTGACTCCAAATCACTTTCTCATCGGGAGATCCTGCGGGTCTCCAAGGATTGGGAGCTTCACTGACGAGGACCTCGCCGGGCGACGGAGCTGGAGAATAGCACAACGCATGGCTGACCATTTCTGGAGCAGGTGGCTCAAGGAGTACCTACCCACCTTACTCACCAGGAGGGTAAATGGAGGGACTTACAACAGGGACCTGCAGTGTGGGGACACAGTGCTGATCGTAGACTCCACGCTGCCACGAAACACGTGGCCCAGGGGTGTGGTAACCAAAACGCACACTGGACCAGACGGCCGCATCCGGATAGTGGAAGTGCGCACCGCAGGCGGGACGCTGAAGAGACCGAGCTCCAAGGTGGTGCTACTGGTTCCAGCGACGAGCGACGAGCAACGTGACGCCGGTTCCGGACAGCCTTCAGCAATGTCGCCATGACTGGAGTTGGTGCTGCGCACGAGGGGGAGGATGTTGGCGACATACGAATATGTAATTATTGAATAGAGACATACGAATAAGTTATTATTATAGATATATTTGATATAATTATGTTAAGAATGTGTTTAGAAATAGAATATTGATATTTTGTTTACAATGTATGGAATATGTATAGGGTTGGTACTAGATAATACGATTTTCTTGAGATGTATGTTTCATCGGTTTAAGTAACCATTAATTATTGAAATATGTATTGAATTTGTGTTTAATATTATGGAATTATAGGTACAGAATAGAATTCAACAAAGATAATAATAAGATTTATAATAGTTTAATAGTAATATATAAAATACATAGACCGGACGGCGTGTTCGCCCATAGAAATTAAGGTTTTTTGTAAATTATTATAAAATGTTAATTTTTACGAATAAGATTTAATTTGCATTATATAGAGCATAGAATAAGGAAAATAATGATGTATAATACATGTATGTAAGGATTATAAATAAAGAATTATAGAGCGGGAAATAGGCCGACCAAAGTGAAAATAGATAACAATAGTGAACCGAGCTCTCTAGGCGATAGGGGCTCTCTTTAAGGTAACGCCTCGGAGTACTTAAGCTCGCGAGTTTTGTACTGGGGCATGTGATTTAGCGTCTATAGATAGATGTCAATCCGACAGATGTCAATAGCAATACGAAGATTGGTCGGCCTAAGAACGCTCCGCTACTAAGAAGATTTTGGTGTTTCATTGAAGAGTCGTCGCTTCGGGTGGATATTGAGGTGCAATATTGCACCCCCCCCCTCTCCTCGGACCCTTCATCTCCGCCTCGAGGCTTCGAGTCGCCGGTACATTAGTAGGGGTGTCACGAGACGGGCATCCGGCACATACAAATTTCGCCCGTCCCCCTCCCGGGTACTCGTCACCCCCCCTCTCCTCAGTCGAGGGAAGTGACGCGGACCCAACAGATATATTTAGATTAGAAAGTAGTACGTACACCCTGACTTTAAGATGAGATTTAAAAATGAACTTACGAATTCCATAAGTTTGATTAGATGTGGGAAGGCTACTGACAGGCTCGTAATCAATATGACGTGTACTACTCTATATACACATTCCCATAATCCATGCTTTCTGAAAAAAAAGGATCAATTAGTAGTATCCGCGGTAGCTTAAGGAAGGCTCTTTTTAGTGTACCGAAGTCAACAAGGAATTCCTATAGTTTCGCTATGTCCGTATGTCTGTCCTCGGCTTAGCTCGGAGATTCTTAGTATTAGAAAGATGTAATTTAGTATGAGTATATATATTAATCAGGCCGAAAAGGTAGGAAAACAAACCATGAAAAAAAAATTGTTTAGGGTACCTCCCTTACACACGTGAAATGGGGGTGATTTTTTTCTCGTCTATCCCATTGTGTGGTAGGTCGTTTAATGGGTCATTCAAAAATATATCGGGCTTATGAAAACCATTTTTCTATTCAGGGATTGGTTTGCGAAATATTAAGCTTTTAATCGCTAATTTTTAGATTCAAGTGTCTCCCCTCTGTTAGCTAAATGGTTGTTATTGGATATGTGAAAAATTTCATGGTAGTATTATATATAATGAATTTAAAAGGAAAACTATCAGAGGCTTTAGAAGTTAATGACTAATAGTCAATCAATTTACAAAATTCATTTCTATGTCTCCCAAGTAATATGTGTTCTCACTGCTGAGGTGAAAAGTTATGTGTGCTACACGAAAGCAAAGTTTTTTGCATCTCTTGCTGTTGAGTCCCTCACTACGCTCAGGATTCTAACTTTGAATCACTCGCTACGCTCGTGAATCAATCATAGAATCCTTCGCTTGCTCGGGACTCAATATCAGCACTTGAAACAAAAAAACAACTTTGCTCTCTTGTTGCACAAATAACTATATATTTTTAAGATTAAAGATACCAAAAGTGTGGATTCAATGCCAAGTTTTAAGAATCCATATAATATAAGAAAGATTGAGAAGAACTTCGTACAAATTACATTGAATATTACTTAAGTCTGCATATTGCGACGGGCAACTTTGAAACCCTATACTGGGCATTTTAATTAATTTTTCCAGGAAATATATAGACTTAAAGTTATTTGATACCCTATAAAAGGAGATTTATTAAGAATATGAATGTCATGGGTAAATTATGTAATTAAATAGCGTACATATAATGAATTGAGTTATTTGGAGTGAGTCGAATTTTGAATTGATTTGAGTTGATTTGAATTGAGTTACGTTTTCTTGCCAAGAATGTACGAGAAATATAGAATAATTACATTATTCCAAGAAGTATATTTTTTATGTATTAAATCAAATACTGAAGGTAAAGTAAGACAATAGTTAAACATAATAATAATAATTAAGGAAACCTTCCATGTTTCTTGCCGATGTAACGCCAGACCACACGAAACACCACCCAAAAGTTTACAGCAAACGTGATGCAAAGCATTATGGATAATAAAGACTGCATCACGATAGGGAACCTGACAGGAACAACATATTTAAAGAGGTTAATTATGAGTCTTTGGTGCAAACGATCAAGCGTTGTCAGATTGCTTACATTTATTATTTAAATTTATAAGTAAATATTACGTCATTGATACGTGTTAGGCTCATTAATGAGAATTGAATGGATGGATGGCGAATTAAAAATAATTACAAGTATAATTACACTTACGAGTATATTCTTTTTTAAAATCTGAGATTAGACATGATAATTGATCATGAACGTGGTCTCAATATACGCAGTGTTAACTTTTCATTACTGACTGTCCTTAATTGTACCAATTTCATTGATTGCCTTACTTATCCGTTTGTTTTAAACGTTGCGACTGAAGTTTCTAGTATCTCAAATCGCAAAAGGTATGTTGATAATAGTATTTTTCATATTCATATATAGCTTTAAAAACACATATTTAAGAAAAAGGTCGATGGAGCTTTCAGAACAATAAATGTGGATCCTGCATTTAGCTGTGTGTCCGCCAGATAAAAACATTGTTCAAGTATGTGTGACCGTGTGTGTTGCCAGTGTTGCCAGGGTAGCTAAAAGAAGTTTTACTGTTGTTTCTTATTAATTAACAGATATATCACTCCAGCAGTGTAGTCGTGGATCCATCATTAACAAACTGATTTCATATTTGAAATGAATAACCTTGACATACCAATTTTCAAGTGTATTAAACTAACTAAACTTATATCTGCCACCTTGGTTTTTTCACTATCAATGAATATTTCTTGGTTCTCTTTATGTGTTTTTTTTAACTTACCATACATATGTCTAATGATTTTGATTTCGTAAGCATTTTAAATTTTTGGCAGCCATCTTGGATTTAGATTTTTGAGCGAGATAATGAATTATTCAAGGTTCTCTACAATTTTTTACTTTGGAACCATATCGCTATCTTCAGTGTTTGCAGATCATTGGCAAACAAACAAACTACTACGTAACTAATATAAATCTCTTTTTAGTTTCGTGGTTGTCAGATTGTAAATAATGAGTTCTTCCAACGGTAGGGGTTCTAAAGCCCCTTGGGGAATGGGTTCAAAGATAGTTAGGGCACAGGGAATTTTCTTTCTAGATTTCTTTCTACATGGGGTAGCCGACTGGTGGAATACCTCCACCCTACAGAAGATCGCAGTCAAATAACCTTGTGTTGTGTTCCTGCGGTGAGTAGGGTTTCCAGAGCTCCTTGAGGTAAGGTTCAAGGTCGGAAACACTCTAGTACCTATGATATTATTATCGTCCATAGACTACGGTAGCCGCTTAAAATCAGGCTAACCGAACGTTTGATTACCACATTAGTAGTTAAAAAAAACTATAGCTTTCGGGAAAATACTTCATTGTAACCTAACAACATTATTCCAGTTTTGTGATCAGTAACAAGTAACACGGAAAATAATTTCAAAACATGCTTTGTTATCTATAGAACGATACTGTTTTCACTTTTTTTTGAGAAGTGTTTTTACTTAAAAGACGGCTTATAGGCTTATTAATATTAAGATATTTTTTAAATAATAATAAAACACACGGGGTTCTAATATTCCATTACGTTTCCTTTCAAAATGACACGAGATTAATAGGTACTAATATTAAAATTTTTGGCGATTTTTTAGTGTTCTAATGTCTGCATCTGCCTATTTCTTAAATCTGTGCAATTAAAAAACTAAATTAAAATATCTTTAATGATGTCTGACGGAAAAAGATTGTAGATATCTACTTGTAAATAGTTGCTAGGCAACGCTTTTTTGGTAAACAATATTTTATTAAACAGTATTTTATAGGGTAGAGGTAAGGAGAACAATATTAATATGAAGGACAAGTTGAAAAAATGTCTAGCTGTAAGCAGCAAATTATAATTAAAAACCCCACCAAAATGGCGTTATCGCAGCAACAGGTAATGATACTTTTGAGTTATTTTATAGTTTTGTCTATAGTAAAATAAAATAAAAAATTAAACAATAATGGAAATTTTTTGTGCAGTGAAAAGTTGTCCAAGAGAGCGAAAATTGAAACATAAATACTTTTGGCGCTATCTTTAAAACTTGCCTACTTGCTACCGTGACTTCACCCAAATTTGACGTATTTGGACGGACACTTTCATACACAGAGATGGTTCTCCTTACCTCTATCCTCCATACATTCTTTACACAATTTAACTCAAAATACGCACGTTTCCATAGTTGGCATGTGCAATGTGATGGGGCTCTGACATTCTTCACCCCATGCCCAATACCCGAAGAAACCAACGGTCGCCACCGATAACACTACAATAGTCATGCCTGTAATATCAATAATAGTATATATATATATATATATATACCACCTGTGTCCCGCGGTTTCACCCGCGTATAATTTAAAAGAAATCGCGGATTGATTACTTATAATACTTCAGTACAGACAATAATTTTATCGGGCGGCCAGGGTTATGCGTCACAACTCACACGGCTCATTCGAGCCACTACATCTATAATCATAGACCCAAGCCGAGTGTTGAATTATTTTAATTTTACATTATCTCCCAAACTATTCCTCAAAACAATATGCTATAAAGGGCAAAGTTTATCTAAATAAAATTGTCTTGATTATGAAGTAATTTTCGTTCGTAACGATTTATATGCCATGCCTAATAATAATGCTTATTAATCACTTTTAAATTTTTATAAAACTTTGTCACAAAATACCTTATTGTGGCTTATTTATAAAAGATAGGCATATATTATCCCGGACTCTTTTTTAGATGTACTATAAGGAGCAATATTTTTGTGGAACATTGTATTTACGTATCACTAACCATTACGCCAGTGCACGCAGATAAAGCAATTTGGGAGTGCTGTTTCTTCAGACTTACTTAACAAAAATCAATATTTAAGGATAGATGAGAGGTAGCCTATACTATTCCTTATGAATCTGGCTATCATGTACAAAAATATTTATTCGGATCCAACTGGTAGTTCCAGATATCAGCGTGTTTAAACAAACAAAAAAAACTGTTACCACCACGCACGTGGCGATAAACCCGTCATAGTGACTCACTTTTGGTTTGTCGTGTTTCTGGATCAGCCGTTGTATATCCAGTTGTATACGACCGCCGATGGATTGTCGATCTTTTGGTGGTCATCGCTATTTCCAGATTGTACTTTGCCGTGCTAGTTTAAAAAATGATACTATCAGTAGAAAAACACACCATACTGTACCACTATATAGAAATACTTTGGTTTCCTCATATTGTTCTCGACGGGCAAAATAACGGCCACGCCATCTAGACTGTATATGCAGATGCTACTAAATCGGATCAGACCCACGGTGCTCTTCCATGGTGGACGACTTTTTATATTCTGACCAGATATCAAACTGTAGTACATCGCTGCAGCCACACATATTGCTAAAAATAAATTTACATGAACTGCTTAAGCCTAAGTCAGATCTCTGGAGTGTCATCTTAAACATATAATCATTTTTGCTAGTAACTACCTCAAAATACAGCCGCCTTTTCATAGTTTTTACTATAACAACAATCCGTATTTTCAATAATCAAGTTTACAGTAAATGTGATCAGCCTATTTCAAGTTTTTTCAAGAATTTTGTCTCACTAATTGGTCTCTTCCTTGGGATACTCTTTTATTATTGGGTTGTCTGGAAATTTCGTGCCGTTTTTCAAGGAACATTAAAACTCAGTATATTTATATTTTGACATAAATAAATAGTTAAAATGGTGGATATTGATATTTTTAATACTTCTGCTAAATCACATGTCATCTAGCGTGTATTATTCGCGATGGTTGTATTAAACGGATCATCATTTGAGGAGTAGGGCCTATCCGGGTGTTCTCGGACTTCAATATTTAAATTACCAGCTTTAGACCAAGCAAACAACTTTCATATAATTTTTCCACCTAAAGCATCTTCACCATTTACAGCACATATCTTGTTTGCCATTATTCCTGTTAAAGAAATGTGTTTTGTTTTCTTCAATATTTAAAGGTATAGAACACCGATAAAAATTTACGTATTGTATGCCGCCTATTGAAAGTCGGCACAAAGTTTCCGAAGAAGCTTTTTTTTTTCCCTAACTATACATTAACTTAGATTTTTCTTCAGGCAATACTGGTATTTTAATAGCTAAATTTAGATTTGTTCCATACAATATTGGCCCGAAATGGTTTGCTTTATATATATGGTTTACACCAAAACAAAAAAAGACTAAGTTACTACTAAGTAACTAAGTTAGCAAAGCTTATGAAACTTACCGACGAAAATATCTGCCACGAGCGAAAATGGAGCTAGGTATTTCAATTTCTTTATTAAGCATAACAACATTAATGGGATTGTAATTATTAATATGTATATCCTAACACTTAATTGATAGTCTTTGATGTTTGGAGATACCGCTTCCATTACCTGTAACGGTTGAATTAATTAAGTCAGGCCGGTTAAATCATTATTCAAACAGTTTGGGTAAATTTCAAGTATAAACTTTAACATTGGTTGCAACATTTTGGAATATTATGTTTCCTTTAGTTTCAAATAGATATATCTATATGAAATGAGTGAAAGAAATTTAATGAAAGTTTATGTAAAAAAGGTTTTAATTTTAGTATCATTCATAAGTCGATTCATAACGGACGATCAAGTACAGTTCACTGATGACTATTATCAAAAGCTCATAAGCAAAATAAAGAAAAGTTTGTTAACAAAAAAGTGAAGAAAATTTACGGTTACTGTAAAATCACTACAGAAGTAAAAAAAACATTAAAGCAAGTGAAATGTAATACGTAAATAAAAAGGCTTACCTGTTTGAAAGTGTTTGCAATCATTATTTCATAGATACAACAAGTGCCACACAATTGTAAAAATAGGCACACGTCGACTATATATCTAAACAAAGAAACAGTAGATATCAGTCTTAGAATACTTATAATGGTTGCAAGTCTTCATGTGTAACTTTTAAATAATCGCAAGCTTCACAGAACATGGAACATTTGACAAGCGAATTCCAAAACCAAAGTACTGTCTGGAATTGTCTCCCGGCCATTGTGTTCCCTCCTTCCTACAACATGGGAGTCTTTCAAATATAAGAGACATTTGAGCAGACTTGCATGACAGAGACAACTGACGATGGATTGTAACTGTAATTGTATTTATGCCATCAGGCACAGTGTAGTTAGTCACTTTACCATGTTTTGATAAAAAATAAAAAAAAAACCAACACAAAATATATAATAAAACCAGTGTCAAATAATTGATGCATGTAAATCATGCATGTAAATCCTATTCAAAAAACACTACAGTATTTTCGGATGGCTCTAAATACTCATTTTTAACCCTTAAATTGATATGGTGCCTTGATACGGTTAACTATTTTTTTTTAAAGAATGCACGTGGTTTGATCTATGTCTCATAGCCAATAACTTGTTGTTTATAAAATATGTAATGCTTTTTATATATTTCGAGATAACTTTTTATCATTTTATGAAAGTTAGAAAAACATGGCAAACGCGGTGCAGCTCTGCTGCAATTTCTTATAGGTTTTATTTAATTTTTTAGATTAGTTTTTCATGTTTTTTTCCAAAAAACAATGTGGATTTTGTTCAGAAAACTAAAATTTATTGATTTAAACTAAAAATGACATCTGAATATAAAAATATATCCAGGAGTTAACCATAGATAGGATAATATAATTTTAGACACGTTGTCAAGAGACTTACATTCGAATGTTTTAACCTCTGACGCAAAAAGGGGGATTTTATGTTTAACGTGTGTATCTGCTTATCTGTCTGTGGCATCGTAGCTCCCAAGCGGCTGAAAGCTTACTCGATTGAAAGTGTTCTTAATTATGATTCCAGAAAATCTGTAAAGTCATTTCTAGTCGATAAACGGATGTGAACACCTTTCACGAGTCGCGAGTCGTAATTTGGTATTCTGTTACTTCAATGATATTAAAAGAATACGGTAACATAAACATGATGCTGCAGCATCATCTAAAATCTGTAGGATATCTAACTCTTCACCAACTTACAACAGAAATATAGTATTTGGGATTATTTGAATGGTTTCAATGAATACTTGAATACTCAATGAGTGGTTACTTGTGTCGGGGGTTTCTTAAATTTTTAATTAACCTTATTATTGTATGAAACTTTCTAAATAAATTGGCCAAATTTTACCATTTATTCTTTTTATATATTTTGTAAGTTAAAGCTGTATATTGCGTTGATTACCTAAACCATTTACTGTATCTTCTCAAGCCTTTCCAAGGTCCTGTCGCTACAGCTACCTCGACGAGGTCAGGATAAGTGAGCTTCGGTATTCTTAAAAGTAAATACGCTTTTTGTGCTGATCTTACCAGCATCTGTGAAGAAATATTTACTCCAAGATGTTAAAATTTAAGCTTTACTCTAATTGCAGAATAATGTATACTTGATTTTGATTTTGAACCATTTGGGTTAATGACATTTGACTAATTTAGTTGTATGGTTATATTGCAAATATTGTAACTTTGTTTATATTCTTTGGACTGTACTTTTCGAAGTACTGATTGTACTAATTAAAGGGATGACTCAGTGGTAGCTTATTAGGTTCAAACCTCATAATGAAGGAAAACATTGTAATTTCTAATGCTTATCTGCTAATTCCCACCTTCAAGTTGAAAATCTGTCGCCAAGTTCTTATAAGTGTGTCCCAGCAGCTGCACTTGAGGGCTAGCTCCCCTCTAAGTTTAGCATTTCACCATCTTTGGCTACATTGTTATTTAAGAGAGGTAGGGCACAAATAATTTTTTTTGGAGATATCTCTCTACTTGCGGCGTTCCAACTGGTGGAATACATCTTCCCTACAAAAGAACACAATCAAATAATCTACTTTTGTGGTCCTGCGCTGAATAGGGACTTAGAGTCCTTTGGGGTAGGAGGTAAAAGGTTGACAACGCGTTAGTGATACCTATGGTATTGCAACCGTCCGTATGCTACGATAGCCGCTTACCATCAGGTGGGCCGTATGCTTGTTTGCAACCTTTGTTGTATAAAAAAAATATCAAGTTAGATTGTGGTCAAATGCGTAATCCATAAATTTATGAAATATATATATGTATCAACAAAATTAAACACCTATTTCTGCTTTCACCATACATATAAAGTTTTCTACGAAATTTTCTTTGATGTATAATATAAATAATGTACCTATATCAATATCACTATTAACCACATAAATATGTCGCTAAGTAACAAATATTATTTTATCTTAAATAAAGACAAATTACAGCATTGTCAAATTGGCATCATCTTTTCTCTTTTTGAAAGATAAGCAACATAGACACAGTACAATAAAACTACGATCTTTGCGATAACCAAATGATCAATTTTTAAATGAACTTTACCAGCATAACATGAGATAATATAAGTCCCAGTATAATAGTGACAACCAATGCAGTCCATAGTCCGGCGAATTGGAATCCTTCGTGTATGCTCAGAATTCCCGCACCAAGGCAGGCTTTGATTAAATGGGCCGTTGAATCTATCAGACTGAAAAAAAGGGAACTGCTAATATAATTTTTTGAAGGTGAGCTAAAGATCAATGATGCTGTTATCTTTAGTTCATTACTGGAGAGGGACATCTACCAAGATATTCCTAAGTGCCAGGCCCTTTAAGCAAAATATGCAGATATATGTGAAGTGGTTCAAGTTTGTCTTGATCTTGAGGTTTATAATTTTATATTAAGTAATGCCATCTTACTTTATTTTACATAGTGACACACTCGTGATTTTACTGTCATGTTTTCTTCACCAAGCGATTATCAGAATTACTATTCTTCTTCTGTTATGTCAATGCTTGTGTTAGATTGATTCTGTTCGGTATTTGGCCACATTGTGACCAGTTACAGAACCTACCACTTGTGATAAAAACACAAGCTTACCAAATATATATAACGAGTTGCAAATATATGATACATATTAGAGAAGAAGAAAAGATTTGGAAGAAAAATATCATCCAAACCAATAAATTCAGATAAAGAAATCAAGTGTCGTAAAACTTACTTAGTAGAATAAGTAATACGTCTCTCAGCCGTAAAGTCATATTCTTCTCTCTCCGCTCCAGGGTATACATAGTAAGTTGTACTTTCTCGACTTTCAATGTACTGACTTAAACTTGTTGTAGACGAAAAATCTCTTTTCTGAGTAAAGAAACAACTGAAAATCAACTCGATAAACATCAATATGATTCCAATGTGATTCTAGTCAATGCAGTCAGCGTTGATACAACAAATGAGTCTTGTAGGGTAAAGTAAACGTATTATTGCAATTACAAGGATGATATAATTCTCGACTAGTTAGTTTACTTCTCGTTTCCTTTTATCCTTATGTCTAATTATTGAAATTTGCTGTTTAATTTGGCATAGATTTTATGAATACATTAAAGTATCACTTTAACATTGGTTGAGAAAATCTGTACTTACGGGAGGGTTATCCGTTTTATCTGAAGAAGGATCGCTTTCTTTGTTCTGTAAATAAACAATTGTTTGTTCGTAATCCTTTTTCAATTCAATAAAGATTACTCTCGTAGACAAGGTACTTAGTGAAGCCTTAGATTTTGTATGTCATCAAATTCTTCAGTTTAGGTCTTGTAGTTAAACCTCCTCTAATTTATATGACTAGCAATATAGTCAATTAGCTATCAGTACCATAAATGGACGGTTTTATATATAAATTTAAATACTAATAAAATAAATCCAGTTTCATTATTTAGGTAAAATCAACGATAACAATATTTACCTCTATCGGAGTTGACATTTTCAGTAAATTTAAACGAGATCTAGATACCCTCGCTTTGTTTTCTGACAGACGCTAGACGTCCTGATAATAACTTTACGTTGGCTTCGCATCTGAATAAGTTTCATTTGGACAGCACTTAATGGTTTTATCAACATTAACCTATTCTCAAGTTATTTATTAAGCTACATTGTTTACATTGTATTGTAAAGTTTCTTTGACTAGTGACATTTAATTGTAACTGATATTTATTATTTACTTTATTTTAATAAAAGAGGTAGATATAAAAAAAAATATAAGTAGGTAGAATACTGTGTTTGTATTTTTGCCAAAAGCGACCGAGATGTTTAGTAAATATACTTAAGATTAGCAGAGCCCCGCAGCTCCGAACTCGTTCATTACGCTATATGGATTATCAATAGTCATATTATTGACAATCCATTTAGCTTGCGAATTGAAGAATCTTCTTCTTCTTCTGTTATATATAAAAATGGGTATTTTTATGTATGTGCCTATGGACTCCAAAACAATCAGAGCGATTTTGATGAAATTTTTAGACAATCTTCATATTAGCCTAGCGGGTGAGCCTGTAAAGTTTGGTAGCGACCGGATAATTATTTTTTCTGAGCCACAGCAACGTGTACAAAGCTTTATCAAAATGGATTGACAAAAAATGTTTTCAAGATTTCTGCAAGTATTATTGACGATTCTTATATCCTATGAATTATGGAGTTAAATATTGTCGGTGATACTGCAATATGTTCTATGTCAAAAGACTCCCAAATGCTATATTTCTAATTATTTCCGCATTAGATCCATATTCAGGAATAATTTTCATAACATTATATAGATTTTACTAATGATATAACACCGCGATATGCATGTCACAATCCTAGCGAATTGTTAAAAAAGTTTTCCCTCTCTCTCCTCTGACATAGCCTCGCTTTGCAATATCACCGACGATATGATTCCCGACTACAAAATTTCATCAAGATTGGTTGAGAATTAATACAAATTTCATTTTTTTTAATCTTTTGTTTACGATTTCTTAAAGTAATATTTAAAATTCATTTCATATCAGTTGATAAATGACATAAGTATCCCACGTAGAAGATTTCATAAAAATCGGTTTAGCCGTGTTAGAAATCTGGACATACAAACAGTCAAAAAATTCTCATTTCATATTCGTGATCAGTGTTTTTTTATATACGAGTACTGCAATCAATCCTAATAATATTATCAAGGCGAAAGTAAGTTTGTTTGTTACTCAATCAAACTCAAATCACGGAAAAACGGCTGAACGGATTTGGATGGAATTTGGCACAGAGATAGTTTATAACCTGGATTGACACATATAGGATACTTTTTATCCCGGTAAAAACTATTTTTATAGTTCACGCGAGCGGAGCCGCGGGCAGGAGCTAGTAAGAAAATAAAATAAAAAACATTTACAGACAGGACTACTTTATTAATATAGAATCCATGTAGTAGTTTACAACTGATTAGGTTTTGAAATAAATGCAAAATTTCATTGCTATATAGATTTATTTAGCACCTCTTGCATTTGGGGGTTTCGGTGACGAGTGTTATACCTTTTGTACTGACGTTACACTCATCTTGGCCGCCGCATTCGTCACTCTCTTCACATTCACCTCTTTCACAAGGGTCTGATGTTGGTTCTGGACATTCGAATTTATCTTCGCATTTCTCTTCACATTTATCTTTTTTATTTCCCGCGAATTTGTCGCTGCATTCATCAGCACATTCATCCCTAGCTGCGCATCTCAAGCTGCTGGAGTATCGTAGAAAACTTCGGAAGAGTGGCGATCGTAATAAACTTTTCTTATTCGATCCAATCTTATCACGGGGTTGCATGTATTTATCTCTACTGTTTTTGAAAACGTCTTGTTTTTCTACAGAAATATCTTTATTTTCTCTGTATCTATTGCGATTGTATTGGTCATCTAATCTGATTTTATCACCCAATTGACGGAATCTTTGTTTTCTAACTTTATTTCTCGGTCGCTTTCTATCACTGTCGAATCTATCTTCGTCAATGTATGGTTTGGATTCTAAGAATTTAAATCCAGATTTTTTCTTGTTTAACTGAAAAATGAATTTTAAGGTGCTTGTTATTTTTAAGGATTATTTCAATTAGTTGGCGGAAGAATATGCACCATGTTTATTATTTCAAACGATTATAGAAACACAAATTTCTTTTTCGCAACTTTGTATCTAACTGTACATCTAAATGTTTTTAAGACCCAATGTAATAAAAAATACTAACTAAAAGTATATTTTAGTAAATAAAATTTTCTTTTCCATATATCACGTCTTTATAAGTGACTTGTAATCTATATATTAATTATAATGCTTAAAAGTATTTTATGTGTACGTCTGAACGCGCTTATCTCTGGAACTACCGGTCATGTTTGAAAAATTGTTTTTGTATTTTATAGACTTCTTACTAACTTGATAAGTTAACTATCTCGCTATAACACTTAGGATCGGAGCAGTGAGCATAATCGCCAACCAATATGGCAATCTGTAGACCTACTTTGAGCAGCGCGACTGGTGGAATACCGCCACCCTACAGAAGATCGCGACTAAGTGATTTTGTGATTTGTGATAAGTAGGGTTTCCAGAGCTCGTTGGGAAGGAGGGTTCAAGGTCGGCAACGCGCTAGTGATATGTATGGTATTAGAAGCATCTATAGGCTACGGTAGCCGCTTACCATCAGGCGGGCTGTATGCTTCTTTGCCACCTTTGTACTATAAAAAATAATGAAATAGATAATTGATGCATGAGTAGTTTACCGAAGTCACTAACAATTTATTGCACTGCAAATAATATGAATGTTGTATGAGTTTTCTCGACGACAACTACTTCCCTACACTCCTTGCTAACACATACTCGTACATATATTATTAGCATATTTTTAATCGTTATAGGTTTAGCTTTGTAGCCACGATCCCACCTGATCTTAAGTTACTATGTGGCCCAAGATGGTAGTACGCTAAGCCTAGTGGAAGACTGGCTCTCAAGTGCAGCTGCCGGAATACACCTATAGGTGCTTGGCGACAGATTTTCAACTTGAAGGTGGCAGCGGGCATTAGAAAAAGCCCTACCACCAAGCTTTGGTTACATCACGATGTTTTCCTTTACATAAATCTTAGGCTTGTTGCAGCGATTCGAACTCACGTCGATCGACGCGATGTCCATGAATATTTCGCATATTATAAAATATGAACCATTTTACAAATATCCTGTTAGACAGATTGCGCCTTGAATATATTTTAAGGATTCAAAAAAAAAAAACACGCGCCCCACATTTGCCTTTATTTTGTATTTAAATTATTACTCCGTTTTTACTCTGCTTTTTATTGTTGTCTATATGTAAAATTCTAAGTATTAATTTTAAACATGTTGCTAAGATTAGACCAGAATCATGTGACAAGGTACTTTAAAATCGTTTGCGTATTTATGAAGAACATATGAACAAAGAAACAGTCAAGAAAGTGTCTTAATGTTGACTAACCATTCAGTTCTAAGGTATGTTTTATTTTTTCTATCTGATTATACTGTTAGCCTAAGATTCCCTGGAGCCTTGGCTTTTACAGCTTAAACGGGCTTGTCTAAGCTATGTTTAAACTCTCTAACTAGCTCATAGGGAAGTTAGGTTAACATCGATTGAAAATATTAAGAACAGACAGGCAAATAAGCGAATTAATAAATACGTTTAAAAGTAAAACCTTTTAAAGTGTTGCCTATATCGATTTGATTTCGAAAATTCTTGTTTCGTATTCGTATCTGTCTATTTAATTTACATCGTAAATGACTTTTCCCGAATATAATAAAATAAAAATACCTAAGTAATTTGGAAGCTTGTGAGTCGCTATCACTTGCGTCTTTCGACCTTGAACCCCCTTCCTCAAGGAGCTCTGGAAACCCGATTCACCACAGGAATACAACACAAGGTTATTTAGTTGAGACTTTCTATATGATGCAGTTATTACACCAGTCTGCCTACCCCAAGTAAAGATAATTGTACAAAGAGATTTTTCTGCACCATGCTTCTATTATCTACCACAACTCTAATGTAAGTCTATTGTAAGTCTACTGAAAGTCTAATGGTAGGCTACTAAAAGTATACCTTAAGTGTAGTGTAAGTCTATTGTGTATTCAAAAAGATTACCTGCATCATCTCATAGAGATCCAAAACCGGATCTCGCACCTGTTGGCTCATTTCCATACTATCTGATATCTTAGGATTCAGCATGCCGGTTAATTTCTCGGTGTCAGAATTGTCAAGAACTAAGATGAGAGGACGGTTTTCCTGAGAGGCTTGTTTGTATAGGCGGGACAGGATTCCTTTGGCATCTCCGCTCACACCGTTAAAACTCTGTGAAAAAAATTTATTAAGAAAAAAGGTACTATTTCATATTTATTTCTCCTTTTATAACGTTTGAAGTTTCCAAGTCTTGTGTAGTGAAGAGACAAAATGCAAGCTTAATGAAATCATTTGGTAATAATATACATATAATACATTTTAAATAATGTACAATTAAATCTTTCATTGTCAATATTAACAATGCACAATGTCGTTCTGTAGTTTATTTGTATTTATTTTCACGATATAAATTTTCATATGTGTTTAATTTCAGGTACCTAAATATTAAGAAATCTTTGTGGAGCATGTAAACAACATTGCTAGTAGCACCATCTCTGTCTAGCACACTTCGTAAGCTTAAATAATAGAACGGTTCAGTCGTATATCTATAATTATATATGTCTGTGGATAATTGTAAGAACCGTTAGTTTATAAACAATCTAGCCAAACTGTAAACTATTCGACAGTTTAGTAAAATTATCCGGTGACATAATGACTTTGTCCTAACTCATAATCACCCACTCCAAAGTACTAAGAATATAAATTTGAAAATTAGGAAGGGAATTTGATATTGAACTTGAAGCAATGATGGCTCAGTGGTAACGTATACGGACACCGCGTTGATTGACATGAGTTTGAATCCCTGCAATAAGCCTGAGCTTTCGGTGAAGAAAAATATCGTGATGAAACCATAGCATGGTGATAGGGCATTTTCTAATGCCCGCATGGCTAGATAATGCCTTCAAGTTGAAAACCTGTCGTCAATCATCTATAGGTGTGTTCTAGTAGCTTCAATTTAGAACCAGCTCCCCTACTAGGCTTGGCGTGTACCTTGGGCCACATCGTCACCTAACATCAGGTAAGATTGTAGCTATTACCGCTAAACCTATAAAATTGCAGGCAACATTTATGAAGAAATTTCTCGATATTCAACCCCTAAGGCTATAAAAAATGGATGACAAATTTTGTATGGAAAATAATATTGTTGGGCCTGGATTTATTTGAAACTTGGTACTAATACTCTTCGACAAATAAAAGAAACAGATATCTCCTTTAAAAAAAAATCCGCAAAGGAAATTGGGAAAACTTTATATGAGAAGTAGGTACTATTTTTCGGGTCTGTTTGGCCTATTTTAACAGAAGCCTGGTAACTTTAGCACCAAACAGTATTATAGTATATATGGTATACAAAGAAGTGTCCTTTATTGAATTGGAAGTTTCTGTTAACAACTTTGTTCACGTAAATAAAGTAGGTACATTGTTTGCCTAATTTGATGATGTATATTATATAAACAAAAGAATAAGCAAAAAGGAATTTTAATTAAAAAAAAATCAGTATGAATCTTATAGTATACGCAAGCGAAACCATGGGCGGAAAGCCAGTTATAAATAAAATGAACACAGTGAAACTGAATGTAACTTACGAAAATTAATGTCAAGAATATAATAAATGTTGCAAGTCGAGATAGAAGAGACGCCATTGTGTTCCCTTTGAAGTCTAACACAGAAATATATTTCAAATTCAATTCAACTAGAAATAAAGTCGCGCTTCAATACGTTTTTAATTATTGTATATTTTTTTGGATTGTAAACATTACTAATTAAAACTTGATATTTTTTATGAAATTATTAAGTTTCACACAAAAATTCGTACTTTGAGTTATTAATTAGAAAAAATCGGCCAAGTGTGCGTCAGGACACGCGCAGTAGTTCCGTAGTTGCCCGTCATAATATGTAGACTTAGAAGGAGGATTTTTGCTTGATATTATGAACAAAACATGAGTTCACAATTTACCGGCTATAAACGGGCCACGTAAGACGATGGGTGGCTGTGATTGCTTTCCTTTTAATTACGAATTTTTTCACATAACCAAAAAAATCCAGTCAGCTGGCAGGCGACTCTAACAAAAATTAACACTTTAAAGCTTAATATTTCGCAAACGAATCCCTGAATCGAAGTAATGGTTTTCACACACCTGCAATATTTTGGAACCACCTATCCAACGACACCCTTCCCTTTTTTACGGAGAGTACCTACTCTATGGATACGCTATGGGATAGACGAGAAAAACAATTCATCCCAACGTAACGTATTAGGGGTGGTTTTTCAAGATATTCTTTTATTATTTTGGCAGCCTAATTAATGTGTACTAAGAATATCTTAATTAAGCCACGGACAAATAAACGGAATTACATGACGAAACCAAAGGGGTTACATGTTGACTACGGAACCCTAAAATGTTTAGTATGACTAGCAACAAGCCGCGACTTCGTATTCGTCAATCTATACTATACTACTAAAGAAGTAAAGTTTATTTGTTTGTATGAGATCTCCCGAACCACTGATACGATTCTATAAAATCCTTCATGAATAGGCTACGTTCGGGTTGATGGTTATAAGTTATGTTTTTTTTTGTTATTAATCTTAGCTTTGTAATGCACGTGTACGAAGTCACGAGTGGTTGCTAGTTACAATATAAAACATAGCTTTCTGTCAGTAACATAATTTAAAAAATCAAATCAGTATTTCCAGCTATTCATACAATTAAAAAAACATTTATAATTCACCAGATTTACCAGTTTCTATAATAAAAAAATAATAATGTTACGGCTTGAACATAAAGAAAATAGAAAAAAATCACCTTTCTCAAAATTTCAAGGAGCGTCCGGAAAGATCTTGTATTTATCATAGTGCAGTCGTGTGACGTATAGTCTTAGGTTCAACGACACACACATAGAAAGTCTTATCGCTAAAACTGTCGGCAAACAATGGGCTATAAATTAAACGTTCCCCTCGTTTTAAAAAGCGATGACGTATGTTGTTTACCAGATGTTAAGAGTTCCGGAACCTTCCAGAGATTTCGGGATCGAATCATTTAGATATATAAGGGAGCTGATTTGTGAGACGGGGCAGTTATAAATTCGAAAGCGAAGTGACAACAAGAAGCGAAATAAGAGAGAAACAACAGTCTTATTCTGTAAGTACCTACTTATTCTGAGAGAATATTCTGTGGACGATTTATGCGTTTTTTTTGTGTTATTGTTCTCTGAGTACGAATAAATTACTTTTGAGTGTCACTACGGCATCTTATTACCCACGGACGTATCAATAATAATTTGAGGATATCCCTGGTGTATCTTCGAAGTCGAAGGTCCAATGCCAATGAAAAATGGGAACACTTGTGAGCTGTCCCCATTCCAACGAAAAAAGAATCAACTAAATCGGTTTGTAAACAAAGAAATTATGACTGAACATCCATTAAAAATATGTATACATTCGAATTGAGACCCTCCTCCTCTTTTGAAGTCGGTTAAAACGTAGTGTAAATTATCATTATATTTCTAAAAAGTAGCATGACAAAGTGACGGCACGGTGGTGCTTACAATCCATAAACAACGGTGACCACCGACAGATCGGCAATCCATTGCTGGTCGTCGCTTTCATGCTGATCTGCAAACCTCACGGCAACTGGATATATACTGGCTGTCCCGAAACGCGACAAACCACAAGAGAGTCACTGTGACGAGATTATCAACACTTGCATTATGTTTGTAAGACCGTCGGCAAGATATTTACCACATTTTTGTTTCGAATCACTATATTGTTAACCTTGGGGGCTTTGGAGCCTTTGCGGCTTTTACAGCTTCAACGGGCTTGGAACATCTTTACCACTCTATTTATTACTGGATATACACTGGCTGATCCCGGAACGTGACATGTTTAAGTGTGCCAATACGGCACCTGGTGTATGGTCGTGTCCTACAACATCATTACATATTATAAAATAAAGTCCCCCGGCGCGTCTGTCTGTTTGAACGCGATAAACTCAAAAACTACTGAACAGATTTTCATACGGTTTTCATCAATGGACGGAGTGATCCATGAGGAAGGTTTATGTGTATAATTCATTAAAGTTTTGGGTAAATTGACAGAAATATGACTATGATTGTTGAAAATTTCGGAAATAATCATTTTCACAACTGAACCACACGCGCTGGTCTCTGGAGCCACAGCTTTACGGTAACCTCCATCTCGGCTCGAACAAAGAAATTTGCTACGTCGTATATTTGCCGTACTGTGAAGCTGTGGAACTGTCTCCCGGCCAGTGTTTTCCCTTCTTCCTACAATATGGAGTCCTTCAAACATAACGTGAAGAGATATTTAAGCAGGCCGGCATGACAGCGATGACTATCGATGGATTGTAAATCCCGCGGTAGTCGCCGATGTTATTGGATTGCACTGTGCTCACCATCAGGTAAAGTGTAGTAAATACGACAACAGTAACAGTAAATGTTCTGTTACTGAGCAATGGTCACTTCACGATGCAAGGCAAGTTTTTAATCTCCAAGTCAAATAATGACGTATTACCAAAACCACATGTCGAGAAATAACTTATACAATGATCTTGCTATATTGTGGTAACATAACACGTTATAAACAGTTATATATACATTGTGCTACCATACACATATGAGAATAATACTATGTAGATGCCGTGCTACGATAAAAAAAAACCGACTGGGAGCTTTGTATTACTTGGCTTCTCGTGCGAAGCCGGGGCGGGTTGCTGTAGCATATATAACCAGAATATATACCCTAAAATAATATCTTCTTCGTGATTTAAATTTTAATTTACAAAGGCATTCTCGGTACGTTGCTGATGTCTTTTGACTAAAAGAATTCCTTTGCCATTAAAAGGAGCTCATTTAAAACATTTCATCGCTTCCTCACATATAAAATATATAAGGTATGGAAAGATAGTTCCTCAGATTTATCTTTATTCTAACTTTCAGGGCATACCTTTTGAAAATTCCTAAATGCCAAAATGGCATTTTTGGCGGGATCTTGATGTGTCATGTGGTGATTTTTATTTTATTAACTTGCGTTGTTTGGCCTTATTTTATCTAATTTTGATGGCATTTTACGTGATATAGTTTGATTTTTGTGCACAAGTGATGTTGATTATAAATAACAACGAGGAAGCATTTTGAGTTGCCACAAAAACTCCCTAAAAAGTATTAACAAGGTAGCCACCATCTTGTTAGAGCTTTTTAAAGGTTATTATATAGATTATATATTAGAATAAAAATATATTATTTACGTGACATCGGCAGAACTGTGGATAAATACACGTTGCTATGAAATAAAAAGAAGATTAAAAATTGCCAAAATGAACATCCAGTTTGATTATTCATTATGATTAAAACTAATTTGTAATGTTTTTTTGTTTTATTTATAAGTATGTTTTTTATTTCTTTGGTAAAATAACAGTGGTATCGTTGATGATTAAATATATTATCAGATTACTGTAAAAGTTAATACCAAACGAAATATATCCGTGAATACGTTGTTGACATGCCTGCTTTCATTTATACACAGTTCCTGGGATGTATCTACATTATGTTACAAGGACTGGCTTCTTGTACCTCGTAACCTCGTACCTTGTAACACGTCATATCAAATAACATACTATTTAATATAATATGTTGGAGAATCGTCAATGACATTATGGAAACGATACTAATGACTTAGTATCCGTACTATTGACTTTATTACTATTTGCTGAGAGCGATAGCAACCGGTTTGCTCTGTGACCACATGCGATATATAAGCAATCTACGACCTACTTAAGGGCCCAAGCCCGGTGAAGTTGTAAAAGCCACAAAGGCTCCATGGCCCCTAAGGCTAAGAGTATAGTCAGTTAGAAAATCGAAAAAAAAAGGCATTTTTTACTTCAGCCGTGGAAGCGTAACATTATAGTTCGAGGTGTCGGATAGTGAAGACCTACAGTTATTAAGTTAACTACTAATAAACATAGTTTCCCAGTGACGTCACGCTGCCCGTCTCGACTGCGTTGCACCTATATCGTTACAATTATTATTACTTTGTAGTTTAATTAAAATCTATGGTCTGTATTTGTGTATTCTTAATCGTGATTACTAAAACCATCGTAGCATGACGAGAATCTATCACTTGACGTCTTTATACATGTTAGTTTATTTAAACGTTGCGTATGATTCCCATGAAGTACGGTTTGAAGTAGCGTCGGTCGGTTCGATCGACGGATGTTCGAATCCCTGCAGTGAGCCTGAGCTTGCGGTGAAGGAATATATCGTGATGAAACTATAGCATGGATGCTTTTTTTTTGGTTAGGCTTTTTCTAATGCCCGCCTGGCTAGCTACCACCCTCAAGTTAAAAATCTGTTGCCAAGCACCAATAGTTGTGTTCTGGCAACTGCACTTTAGAGCCAGTCTTTCATTAGGCTTAGCGTATTACCATCTTGGGCCACATCGTCAGTTAAGATCGGGTAAGATTGTGGCCACAACGCTAAGACTATAACGATAATTAAAGTTAAAACGCTTTAACAAAATGTGCTTAAAGGACCAACTAGAGTGCGAAATTATAATTTTGTATTTCTCTGTTTGATCCTCCAAAACTGGATCGTTTTTTTTATGTTTTTCATTAATAAAGCAGAAAGGACTTTGAGTATACAAATATTTTTTTTTTAATTAATTTAATTATTCGTCAAATTTGTTTGCTGGTTGTATGATAACGGTGCTGAAAGTGGGCAATATAAGTAATTTTAGAAATCTCCCAGTTCTTAAAATACGTATTTAGATTGATGATTGCACTAATCATTCATCTAAGTTAGAATAATTACATAATTAATTCCCAAGCCCGATGAAGCTGTCAAAGCCTCCAATGGCTCGAGGGCTCATAAGGCTAATAATATCTCTGCAAAATAATTATACGAACGTGTGTGTAATTATATGAACAGTGTTAACTATTGATTGTGTGACATAAAAATATATACTCCGATGCCATTATTCAAGGAAAGAACATAGAAAAGTCAAATAGGTTTGCACAACGTTTCCTTTTAAGTAAGATTGGATGCGTAGAACCAAACTTAGATCGAGTGACAAGCCTTCGTATAGAATTAGGCTAATTCGAATACCCTGATATTCGATGATATAAATAAAACAAAATTAATTATCATAAATATAATCAATATTTTCAAAATTTCCAAGACGGTGGCATTGTTTTACCACATTTCGGCTTCTTACAATTTTTTGGCTTTGGTGGCGGTGAGCACAAGTTTGAGTCATCAAGAACTTCTTGACACTTTTTCGGACAAGAAGGTCGCTTTGGTGGACATTTTTTCACACATTTATCTACTTTTTGGCAACGGGCTCTTAAAGCGGAGCGAAGTATTTCCTTGGTGTCTTCGATGCTCGAATCCAATTCTTTGGCACTATCAGTCTGTAATCAAGAAAATAATAAATGAATGCCTGGTGATTATAAATCTTAACACTGAAACCTTGTACTTTCTTCAAGTTTCTTTGTCATGACATAGACGCTGTTGTAAAATGGTCTAATAATAAAGGCATTGTATTGAATACGGACAAAACTAATTATTTTGCCAATTATCCACTCGCCATACCTACGTCCTTCAGGCTCAAATTGAGCAGGCTCAAAGTGTACAAGACACTTACGGATTTTCATGTAGTCATAACAACTCCGATAACTGCAATTGTAAACCTATTGAGAGGCTTACTTACGTTGGTTTAAAACAAATCTAGACAAACTAGAAATTTTACAAATAAGATTCCTTAAAGTTTTTTTTTATAATAGCTCTGCATGCACATTGTCTGTACTGTTCTGGTGGTAAGCACAGTACAATCCAAATACAATGTCCACCACCGAGAGATCGAAATCCATCGACGGTCACCGCTGTCATGCCGGTCTGCATAAATATCTCTACACGTTACGCTTGAAAGACCCGATGTCATAAGAAGGAGGGAACACATTGTCCGGGATATAGTTCCACAGTTTCACGGAACGACAAAGACAAAACCGCTGCTAGTAAGTAAGAAAATAAAAATAACTCTAAAGGTGATTTAGGTATAGAAAATTATTTAACATGTGCAAGATTTTACCAATTAGTTTAAAGCATAAATTTCATTTGGCTATCTATGTATATAGTTGTATAACCATGGCAGTGAAAAGCATAACAACTTGTCCAGTGTGATGAATAGTTATTATACTTGGTCAATGACCGCCGGCAAATATAATGTACGTAAAGTAACTAATTACTTTGGTGATAGAATCTTTAAAAGCAGTCTGCCGGCGGAAATTAGACACGAAACTGACAAGGCTATTTTTAAAAATATTTGTTAAACACGCTGAGCTAGGAATTAATCACGGGTACAGGCGTAATGGCAGGCACATGTGATTTTCATTTCTATGCCTAAAGGTCATCAACTCGATAGCGGCGTTCCGTGTATTGAGGCTGTCTATAGGCTAACTATTAGACATAAGGTTAGCTGCTGGACCTTTTGCTGACAACTTGTATAAAATACTTAGCCTATTAATAGAATATAAGAAAAGACTGTTTGATCCCATAGTCAAACCGATCACACGGTTTTGTGAGGCTATGCATTACTATTAAGATTATTATTTTATAAATAAACAAAAGAAAATAAAATAAAATAAAACTTTTCTATTTGTTGCCACATCAGTCTTTTTTATGATAACCATTTGCATTGATAGAGAAGCTTCTGATAAAAATATGATTCACAATTCCATTTCAATACTAAAATATATTATTTTGTACGGAAACAATATTATTACTTTTGATGTAAATCAAAGTAAGCAGCCTCGTCTCTAATAAGAGTTGTATCAAGGAAAGTACCAAAATAGCTTTTTTATCTAACACTGCAAAGTATCGACACTATACCTGATGATAAGCATAGTGCAATACTACAACATCGGCGACCACCGAGGAATTTATAATCCATTGCTAATTCTCGCTATCGTGTCATCATCATTCGGCCTACCCAAATGTCTCTTCACATTATGTTTGAAGGACCCAAGATTTACGATGGAGAGTCTTGAAAAAAAAAGTGGTTAGGGAACCTCCCCTACATGTAAAGTGGGAATATTTTTTTTTTTCGACTATCTCATGTGTCGTTGGATATATCAATCAAAAATATTGCTGGTCTGTGAAAACCATATTTAGATTCAGGGATCCGTTTGTGAAATATTAAGCTTTAAAGTGCTAATTTCTGTTACAGTCAAGTGTCGCTCAATCCTGCCAGTTAATGGTTGTGATTGGATATGTGAAAATCATCATGGTATTAGTATATATAAATAAGTTAAAGGTTAACAAGTAATGGTCAATCAACGTATAAAATGAAACATAAGTAATTTCGTACAAATTCCATTGAAAATTACTTAAAGCCCCCTTTCTAAGTCTGCATATTGTGACAGACAACTACGGAACCCTACACTGCGCATGGCCCGACATGCACTAAGCAATTTTATTATTCATATTAACTTTTTCTATAACTGTATTATTATAATTAAAAACAACTTACTCTTAAGAGATGATAAATTAAATGAGCTGCATAACTCTTTTCTGTTCCTTTATCGTCGTAATCATCATTGTCTTCTAGTCCATCTTCATTGTTTGTAAAAAGATCATCGAAGTCATTATTTATTTCATGGGTTTTTTCATTCAGCACTAATACAATCGGTTGATTTTCTGATAAAAGATTTTCCCAAGCTCTTATCTGATTATGTTGTGTGTGAAGCATTGCAGGATTAAAGCCCTGAAAAAATGTAATTATTATATATTTTTATACAACTGCACCTTAGTTAGTGTACGATCCGCCTGTTGGTGAATGGTTACCGTCGCTGGTGATGCTATAACTATCGCGTTGCTGACGTTGAACCCTCCTTCCCCAAGAAGCTGTTGAGACCCCACCCACCTCAATAATAAAACACAAGGTTATTTTGCTGCGATCTTCTGTAGCACCCTACAGAAGTATTTCACCAGGTGGACAGCCCGAAGTAGAATTTCTAAAGAGATTTCTCTGAGCGCCAACAATCTTAAGAGCCGTGGATAAGGATAAAAAACTGTACAATTCCTAGCATTCAATTAATTTGTCTATTAGATTATACTCGTAAGCGTGTTGAGAGGTTTTTAAAGAGTGAATAAAATTTAACGTTAATTATAACTAATTATCTCCGTCTCTACAAAATTATTTATTATTTTATTAATTTGATATATATCTTATAGTTTACTCGATTCACCATAATTATTCACTCTGCTTATTTTTTATTTTAATTTACCCAATAAAATATACCCTATAATCTGGCCAGATAACATAAATTAAAAAATAACATGTATATCGGACAAGTGGTTTTCGCGTTAAAAGAATATAAACGGACAGACATACAGAGAGACGTTGTGTTTTATAACATATAGAAGATATAGATAATGTTGTGTTGCATAAAATTTTATTAGCACCTTTGCCAGTGAAAGTGGATATTACTACTTTTTATGTTATGAGAATAGATATGACTTATGTGTTAAAATTTCAAAAAACTTACGGTTAAAAATAGAATGCATAATAAAATACAGTTTTTATGCAACGTGTATACACTCTGCATGTTGGTAATCAAATATATGTTTGTTTTGCTCATAACACTTGAATGATTTTAATTAATTAAGAGAAAATGTTTACCGAAAAATACTCGATTAAAAGGAAAATTATTATGCCATACGTAGCCAGGTAATCATTTATAATTTTGATACGGTTATGTGAATTTATATTTATGTAATACTAGCTGTCCCCACTGCTCCGCTCGCGTGGATTACAGAATGTTCACGGTCGAGCGCACGCGCGAATTGCGTTGCCTCAAATGCTTATTGTTGGTGATCCTTTGAAGATATACATATGCCATCGCATTTTTGTAGGTGTCTTTAAGATCTGCAATTATGTAGAACATTAATTTGATATATCTCTTATGGTTTACTCAGCGTGTACCCAAAAAGCGCCTTTTTCCGAATCAGTCACCATTATCGTCACTGCTTATTTCGTATGTTACTTTCTGTAACAAAATATATCCTATAACCTGGTTAGATAACATATCTATGAATGAAAAGGAATAACCATGTAAATCAGATTAGTAATTTTTTGCGTGAAAAGAACATAAACGGACAGTCAGAGAAACGTTGTGCTTTATAATATTTATTATTATGTAATATGTTCAAAATATACTAAACCCAGTAGGGGGATGATAGATCTATCTAATGTATATATATATATATATATATATATACATTATGTATATATGTATGGTGTCGTTTCTAAATTACTAATATTTCAGTCAGAACATTGCTTTATATATAGATATATATAAAGCATATATAAAGCAATGTTCTGACTGAAATATTAGTAATTTAGAAACGACACCAAATATATTTAATAACATCTTTACAACTGAGACGCCCAAGCCAACCTCACCTACACGTGCTCCACCCCGCTGATTAACGAACGAGGTTATGGCGATAGCGGGGTGGTAGGGTTGTTTTACAAGACAGCGTCGCGACCACCATGCACGTGATGAAAAGTCTGTCATAGTGACTCACTTTTGTGTGTCGCATTTCGGTATCAGCTTGTGTATATCTAGTTATTTGTGCAGGCATAACAGCGGATGTCGATCTCTCGGTGGTCGCCGTTGTGTTTGGATTGTATTGTGCTTACCATCAGGTACAGTTCAGTCACTTTGCCGAGCTATTATTAAAAATAAAAACGATTAAAACAAAATAAAAAGCTTTGTTATGTTTTACCAAAAAAGAGGACTAAAAGTCTGCAGTGCGCGCAATTATAATGAAGTAAAAAATAAATTGTACGACATACAATTTCTATTGGAATGTGTTTCCTAGCGTGTAAATTAACCCGAGGCTTGTATATCAAATGGCAGTTTCTTCCTGTAACAGTGGACGTATGTAAATTGTGTACGGTGACAGGGACTTGTTACAATTTAAATATAATTAACATATGTGTTTTTTTCTTTTAATTTTCTTTCTCTACCTTCGTAACAGTCATAAAAAATAATATTGAAAATTTGAGTTGATACTGTGTTTAATTTTCTGTTGTTTTTAATTTTCTTTTACTATATTATAATGACCGTAGAGATGGTGGTGACCGTCTGGGTGATCGTGACCGTCGGGGTGGTGGTGACCGTCGGGATGGTGGTGACCGTCGGGATGGGGGTGACTATCGGGATGGTGGTGACCATGGAGATGGTGGTGACCTTTTAATTTTACTTCAAACGCGTGTGACGGTTACACGCTTTTAAATTTTTTTCTTATGGGATGCTGCATATGTAAAATGTGTAATAAATAGGTTTATATAATGTACGTCTGAATCTTTGATCAAGTGTAACATCTATCTAATCTGGATAATTAAATAATTAGTTTTGATTTGGTTTATATATGCAAGAGACTGCTCAGTATTCTAGATTATCAGTATCTATTATCAGTAGTCTAGATTGGTATAGAGCCATACGTACTATATTCCAAACAGCAATGAACAAGGCATATCCTTAATAATTAATAATACATTTGATTTATCCACTCTCTAAAGTAATAAAATTAGTATGCACGTAGCTCATATATATAATTAAATTAATTTAATCTTGTTATTTAGCTCACAGTTTAATTAAATATCATATATTTTCTTTGAACTAATTTCGATTGCTTAGTCATGAGGTTCATTGCTATTTACAATGGAAATAATTAATTTAGTAGTTATTAACCAAGGATATATCATAATATAATATGAGTAAAAAACCAGAAAATATAAATAGTTATGTTCGAAAATATGTTAACTACGTACCCACTTATGATTTTATAAAAATATGTTTTAACACTAGATAATTGATAAAGACGTTTAACATAAAAAAACCGTTTGTGTACTTTTAAGCACGTAAGAAGTTATTTTGGCGTATTTCGTGAAGGGCCGCGAGCAGCTTTATATTTTACCCTCTTTTTTATTGTTGTAGGTATTGGCGTAGTACCCACAATCTCACCTGATGGCAAGTGACGATGTGGCCCAAATGATAACACGCTAAACCTAGTGGATGACTAGCTCTCAAGTGCAGCTGCCGGAACACATCTATTGGTGTTTGGCGACAGATTTTCAACTTGACAGTGATATCTAGCCAGGCGGGCATTAGAAAAATCCCTACCACAATGCTATGGTTTCCTCACGATGTTTTCTTTCACCGAAAGCTCAGGCTCATTGTAGTGATTCGAACTCACATCACTCGACGCGAAGTCGTACACGCTACCACTGAGCCATCATCGCTTCAATGCTGCTACTTTGTAATAATAAGCCCTCCTCGTGCCTTACCAAATACATGACTGACTGACCATACAGTGTGAAGACTACGAGTAACACTCGGTTCTTATAATATACCTTAACTTACGCTGTAATTTCTTTTGTAGCATCACCGAAATGTGACGGCACAGAAACAACAACGAACATCTGCAGATATCACGTTATCCTGCAAGCCTGTTGGTAGCTAGATATACTCTAGCTGATCCGAAAACACGATACGGCTAAGCTTATTGCTATAGCGGGTGTTACCTGGTGTATATTCATCGCGATTCTTTAGGACACAGAAATGATGGATGATTTTCATGTAAAATTTTGGTTTAAAATATAAACACCTTATAGAAAGAAAACATATTGTACTACTTTATAGATACCGCAAAACTATTTTGTTATAGTCAAAACTTTTGACAGTAGTATCCAAAGAGGCTACTTATTTTCGATACGGTATACGATAATAGGTACAAATATTTGGTTGAAAACAGCACATGGCTTTATTTAGTGTTCGCGCTGTGTTTGTTTTATTGCGATTTTGTTTGCCGATAACTCAACCGGACTCGCGTCCGTACTGTCCTCGGAGTTGCTGATACAATTGTAGAATATATAGGAAAATGATAATATTTAACAGTATGTCAACTTTTATAAGTTATATTTATCGAGGTGCGTTATGAAAAACAGTAGAGAATGAATTTTTACATATTGTATCAAAAAGTCTACAATATGAAGTTGCTTGGTAAACCTCGTGTTTTATTATGATGAAGATAGTTGCACTCGATGTTATGTAAACTACTATTCAAAGGAATCCTAAGGGTAACATGCGTATACGCATCCAGTTATTTTTGTTCTTTTGGAAGAACACAAATGCCGGTTTTACAGCGTCATCAATGCATTTCAAGATCTTGGGGCGCTGGACTAGATTTGTGTGACGAGTATAAATGTCATTTCTGTGTATGGTCGTTTAATATATTTGATCAATATATATTAGCTATTTGCTTGAAACAGAATTGATAATGCAAAGCTTGAAATCAGTGTCATGTCTTTTTTATGGTATTTTGGTAAAATTACTTTAGACGAGTAGCGTCTGATGGTAAGTACGGTATAGTCCACAAACATCGACTACTCTCGATGACACAGATTTCATCGGCAGTCGTCGATGTCTTGCCGGACTACTGAAATGCTTCATGCCTCGTTTGAACTACCCAATATCAACCCAAGAAGGGAACCCGTTGACTGGGAGAACACAACCGCTCGGTACGGAAAATTCTAAATTCGCCTGTAAAATTGTCACCCCCAACTATTACTTTGTGTACTACTTACTATATGACAAGAATTACGTTGCAGTTTTTTGTATCCTCGCAGATCGTTTACGCAGGTATTATTGTCAAAAAGTTATTATTTGTGGATGATAACGTGAATGATAGTGGTAGCTGGGAATTTCTTCCTCTCTGTACATCCATTAAATATAATTATTAATTATACAGTTACAAAAAAATAATTGATAAACACGATTGAGTTTCTTTCCGGTACTTCTCGATGACTGGGATGATTTCCGAACCGGTGATGGTGTTGTAACGTTCATAAATGTCTTCTTAGGACATAAATTGAATGAAGTGTTATTGTTTGATTTAATAGGTACTAATTATTTGGGTAGCTTCCTTCTGTAAATTCTGTTTTAATTCAAATCGAACATTTAGACATGACCAACGGACGAGAACTAACTTCTGCTTCAATTTTAAGTTTCATTCTGGAATCCGATTTTCACATTTATAAAGGTCTGCACGATGTACAAATTTATAGCAGTTGGTTTTTTTTGTTAAAAAAAATGTTGACATACTGTCTAAGCAACTTTCTGTGACTCCGGCTCTAGAGTTTTACCAGGAACAACGGAGTTTTCTGTTTTCATGACTAGTTCGTTAGTTCGTTGAGTGTAACTCGCTCGATAGCTATATCGTTCCGGTATAGTTTTATTTATTTGAGACCGCATAAACCTATTAGAGGTGTTAGAAAATATGCCATATGAAATGTTGTTACATTAATCCTTGATGTAGTAGTCATACAAACATATAAGATAGGTACTAGAGTACAGGGAACATTCTTTGAATATATATCTCTACATGGCACAGTCCGACTGGTGGAATACCTTCACCCTACAGAAGATCGCAGCCAAATAACTTTATATTGTATTCCTACGGTGAGTAGAGTTTTCGGAGCCCTTTAAGGTAGGGGGGGTTCAAAGAGAGATAGGGCAAAGATAATTTTCTTTGGAGATTTCTGTTTACTTGGCGTAGTCTGACTGGTAGAATACCTCCATCCTATAGTAGATTGCAGCCAAGTAATCTTGTGTTGTGTTCCTGAGGTGAGTAGGGTTTCCAGAGCTACTTGGGGTAGGGGGCTAATTATATTTAAAAAAAATTGTAATGTACAAACGAAGTTCAGTTCTATATTCGGTATAGTTATATAAAACTAAACGAATTTAGCTTTCTAATACAATTCCGGTGCATTTCCAAACAAAATTCGATTATAAATCGTACTAAACAAGTCGTTAACTGGCTGCGGACGCAGTTAACTGAATACTCTGGCTCAAACGCGGTATTCGGACTGAGTGGTGGCCAAACATTCGCGACTATCCCATTCTGTGGATATCTATCGATTTCGCCGAAATTCAAATGCATTTTAGCAACACTTTCCGACATATTTTGCTCTGTTTAGGAAGGTTTTATTCCGTTATTCGTTTTCCTTGTTGTTTAAACACATAAAACATGGTAACAAAAAACAGGGCAAGTAGCCCTGATGGTTCTGTATTATTAAATGTTTGAAATAAAAAAATAATTATATAATTATTATACTTACATTCACCATAATCTCCGACGTGCGATAACGCGTGTTAAAATGGCAAACTTATATTTAGCGAGTGCTCGCACACAGCAAAATAAACTTTGTCACATGTGACATGAAATTAATTATTTTCAGTTTTATTTCTTATGTAAAGACTGTCAAATTATGATCTTGACTTGGTCGGGATATTATATAGAAACATTAAATAAGCAATTTATTGCTTAACACTTTAGGTACATAATGACTAATCAATCTGGCAGAATAACATCTTTATACCATTACAGAACTAGAATGCCCTCCATCCCTCGGTGTCTGGCGTCTTTATAGGAACATCACCGCCACGCTGCTGTCATATAACAAATGAAAGCGTCACCTTCGAGGAGAGTCAGTTGAGAGTCTTTTATTGAGTGGTGTTGGATTTAAAGTATTCAAAGAGGTTCCCTATATCAAAACTGTATTGAGCATAATTAGGGTACGAATCATATAGGTCGGGTAGGATTCATACTTAAAGTAGTTTTTGACAAAACAATCTCGACACACGGATAGATAGATAGACTGACAATAAAGGGATCATATAAGGGATTCGTTTTCTATATATTATAATACACGGAAGCCTAAAATCAGATGACAAGGTTAGTGGAATAATTAAAGTGACTGATGAAAACTAACGTATGTTAAACCCAAAGATGTTCACAATGATAAAAAAAGGATTACAAACTTTTCAATCAGAGTTTTAGAGGCATAAAAGTTGGCAGAAAATACAAGCTGATTCCCTCCAATCCTCCAGATCTCCTACTTTACCAAGGGGTGTGATACGGAAACTAAATCTCAGAATAAGATTTATCTGAATTGGTCGACTTAGCAAATAATTCCTCCTCATAGCCGGCCTCCCGGGTACAAAATCTTGCATGTAGCGTGTGTACAAATACTTCGGTAAAGCACGTTGGTGAAGAATTTAAAATCGTGCCTAGTACGTAAATGCGTGACCACTAAACCAACCGTACTTTTTGAAGCATTTGTCGGTAACTGCGTGCGTAATCAGACGAGAAAATATTGCCTTCCACGAATGTCAGGTATTGTGATATTCTCTCCGGAGTAAACAATAAAGTTCAGGAGACTATGGTATTTAGTTTTTCGGTATACATACCCATAATCTATACAAATTAAGATTAAACAATAAACGCTTTTTCCTAAGTTTGTATGGTTATAGGCACGTTATCAAAACTCAAACATACGTTTTTTAAATCTTTCTCTATCTGTCATTTCGTTTGTCCGAGTAATTCTCCGAAACGTCTGAATCAATTTGTAAGAAACTTTACGGTGCAAGATTTTGCAGCGAATTGTCATTCATACTCTTTCAATTGACATTCATACTCTTTCAATTGACATAATAATACGTACTCATTGTTACATCTCTATAGATGTACTCAGAGGTTTTGAAAGTAGAGGTTTCAGATTACAGAGATTATCACCTACAAACATACTTATTAACTTCACCTGAAGTGATCAGTGAATCACCTGAACCATTGAATGTAATAAGCTTAAGTGTTTCGTTTGCAATTGCAAGGAGTTCACATGCATTCAATTTACAAGAGCTTTTCGATCGAACTATCACTACTTAATACTAGGACTACTGCCACTCCTAATATAATACACCGTAAGCATATCATGAGAGAAAGAGATCTCTGTTCCTGTACAAATCAAATTAATTTGTTTAAAACTAAAAGTAATATAAATTTATGATATTCGGTTTGTTTACGTTTATATGAATGATACAGACCGGGTACAATCAATTAACCGCACTTATCTGAGTCTTTCGTTATTACGAGTATACCGTTGATTATATTTAGACTTAACGTGCCCTTGTTTCGAAAGATAAAAAAAAACTGAGTCATAAATTAAAAAGTCGATAATACTTAAATAAACGCTGTGATGAAATATGTATTACATAAATTGATAGACAAACTTATGCACAGGAAAATATAATATAAATATAGATTTCTTTAATTTTTATAACAGGTGAATAATTTATGCTTTATAATAACAGCATAAATTAGTCGGATGGCTTCGTCACTCGACTGACCCCATATAAAATTTCAAGATCCTAAACACAGTTTTACGATTCGTGTGTACATATAGAAAGAAGTCAGGGTCTTCTTTGTATTATAATATATATATATATATATATACTTACTATATATATACATATTATAAAACTCGACGTTTCTCTGTCTGTCTGTCCGTTTATATTCTTTTCACGCGAAAACAACTTATCCGATTTACGTATTTATTATTTTAATTCATAGCTATATCATCTAGCCATGTTATAGGAAATATTTTGTAAGATAAAGTAACATACGAAATAAGCAGTGACGATAATGGTGAATCAATACGGAAAAAAGGCGCTTAAATGGCTTACGCTGAGTAAACCATAAGAAATATATCAAGTTAATGTACAACATAATTGTAGATCTTGAAAAGACCCAAAAAATGTCAGAGATGGCATATGTCTATCTTTTAAGAACCGCCCACACCAAGCATTTTTGTTTATAAAAAGTGTAAACGAGGGTAGTGGTATTTTCGCGTGCGCTCGACCGATGGTATTCTGTACTCCACGCAATCGGAGTCGCGGGCACAGCTAATATAGTATAAGACGTAAAACTACTCAAATGTTCGTTATAAAATTTAGAAGAGGTAATTTAAAATCGATAACTGATATCCCCCTTTCCATACAGACAAAATCAGCTAGCGCGTGGACGTACATTAAAAGCATTTTCACGTGTTCCAAGTACTAGCTAGTTATGATTAAATATTTAACATTTCAGAATTGAGAATCGAAGTGAATCCGTGTTTTTACCAGCGCACTTTCTAATCAAATGTTCAGAATTGGAATTTAAAATGGGACGGACCACATCCCGCCTTAACCGTTCCTTTGCCACGTTTGGTGGCTCTGTTGTGGCTCTTACCATTTGTTTCTCTGCATCTTGTATTTTAATATAATGTAGCTTTTGCTTTCGAGATTATTGTATAAAATAATTCATACCTAGATTCTCTTAAACATTCTTCGTGGTACAAAATATGTCTTAACTTCGGGCAACATTATTATTTTATTAAATTATTCTTTACATCTGTCAGAGACAAAGCAACTATTGGAGTTCTTGTTAAGGGAAAATATTTTGAACAAAATAGTGTAGGATGCCCCAAGCTAAATGGAATCACTGACAACGAAAAGCAGCTGGAATGGTCCTATATAGAAATATATGTATATAACAGCGCATCACGATAGAATCTTGTGCCGCGGGCAAATTTGTTAACAACCCCATTAAAGGTAAACTTTTCTGCGCATTCGATGCATTTTTAACGCATATTGAGTTGGCTACGGGAAAGAAAAATTGTCTAAGATATCGTAATTTAATATTCAATAAAATAACTATTTAATTATTAACAATACTTGTTATTCACGATTAAAGTTACTCTTGAGTTTTGATTTTTTACGAATCGCTCATCACATATGGTGTAAGCTAAAGAGAATCTAACAAATGTGTGATAACCGAAACCACACATGCATGGACTGCACCAAAGTGTCTTTACCAAACGCTGCATGTAGTATGTAACTAGTTTACATCAAGGTTACTGGCTTAAGTGTACTAATAAAATATTATGAAATGATGATGATATTTTGTATCATGAAGAAACAAAGTTTTCCTCTTCATATCTTATGTCGGCCTTAATATTTTATTTTCATATCATTTGATCAGGCTAGTATGAAAGCAACGACTGGCGATGGGTTGGAAATCTCTCTTACTATCAAGTACCCGCCACTTTATTCTGCTACAATGAAAACAAAATATATCGTAAAAAAGTAAATCATAGGATTTAAAACGCACTCATGGTTTTCTTTATTATTGGCTGTTAGCAAATTAGACGTTCATGAGTGATGTTTTACCTTTGTGTACAGTCAGAAATAGTTACCGCATTCATTATTCGCCGTTCGCTATATTGTGATATTAATAAATATATGCATTGTACACAAATTTCGACATACTACTCTCCCAATGATCCCAAATCCAGTTTTATCCACTTTGTCAAAGGGCTTTTGGCAGCGGCGCCCGGAATGCTTTTGAAAATTAGTATTCATAGTGTGGCTTTGGTATCTGTGTGAGACTAATTTATCGTTACGTATACACTGCAAAGGGCAATTGGAATTTAACATTATTTATTAGTAAACCATAATATAAGGCCCTGAATTTAAAGGGATAAGGTTTCTGAAAAAAATAGATGTAGCGCAACTAAGTAATAAGACTAAGGACAGGTATATTTTAAACTGGTCGGGTTTTATGGGGATTTGAAAAAGTGGTGGAAACATGCGGGAAAAATGTAGTATGTTGTTTGTGATTTCTTAAGGCTTAAATCGTAACAGGAAACCATAGACCCAAATTAGTGAGATGCACAAAAAAGCTTTGATAAACGTTTGGCTTGGTTGGTAATGATATGGCCAATTTCAATTAGTAGCATTTCTATTATGTCATAATTTACTAAATAAAAACAGCATTTTGTCGATTTTACCGAGTACCTTAGGCTAATAAAAATTGTTATGTTTTTATAAATTACTTATTTAGATGATGCACTTCTGTAGAAATGTTAATTAAAATTTGAATTACTTTAAATTCTAATTTTGTATTGTATGTATTCAATAAAAACAAAAGTTATAAAAGGACTTACGAAAAAGTCGAACGAGGGAAATCAGGCGAAATAACACGTAGAAAAAGAATAAGAATTTGTGCATAGTGTGCCGTTAGATGGCATTTTGCCTAAACGAGACCAATTTTACAAGTTCATGTTTTTCTTTAATACTGTTTCAAGATTGTCAGTAGTTTAAAATAGGTTACTTGCTAATTTAAAATTCATTTCCTTCTCGAATTCACCGTCTTCCTACGATTCGTCCTAAACTTTGACCAGTTATAGGGGCACTCCACGTTAATATCCATTTCGTAAAGGGTCTCGGGGTCTTTTCGTCGGGTCGCGTTGGGTGCCTGCAAAATTTACGATTGCGCTGGATTTACAACCGTCATAAAGTATTCAGTGGGCGCAGAGCATTTCGCCTTTCCAAGTTTTGTTGCTACTAGTTTGAGATGTTCTCGTATGTCGTTACATTAGGTATGTTATGCAGTTAACTTCCCTGGATATATATTTATCTTTAACTTAATTGTATTTTTTACATAGTGAGATTTTCTTTTATAATAAATTGTGAATAGAAACAGAACTGCATTCAGACTGTTATAATACGCTGCCTGAGTAACAAAAAAGACAAAAAATAATTATTTTAATACAATACTGCTGGCTGGTAGAAAAGCCCTTTAACAAACACTTTAACAGTTTTTATTGTCAGATATTAGCGTGTGACCACAGTTTGATCAGCTTTAATCAATACAGTTAAAGAAAATTAAAGAAAGCTACCACATAGTACGACTTCTTGGCGAATTTGCTACAAAAGGGTTTTAATTTGCCCAATGAGCTGCAAAAATGCTATAAATGCATGACAATGATTTTATTCATCGAAAACTTCAGAAGCAGTAACTGTGAATGATCGTCACGCTACTATTAAGTCACCATTGTTTCTTATAAGCACAACTGTAGTACTTTCGAAGTTTTTAGCATTCCCATCAATAAACTTTTGAGGTCTTCGAATATTAAATCTGTATTCATCCATATGGAAATAAAATGCCGAGCGGTTATGATAGTACGTCTAAAAGCTTAGGCGTTCTGAACGAAATTCAATTTGCAGTACAGATTGAACTCCGATAAGCTATAGTTCTGTCTATGTATACAAAGTTGAGACTATTTTAGGTCTTCTATTTTTATGTGGTCATTAAGGGGAATTTAACAATATTCTTAACTAGCGGCCCACCCCGGCTTCGCACGGGTATTTAAGAAAAATTTCATTGATTATAAATTATAACACACACACACCCTTCTTTTTGCGTCGGGGGTTACTAAGAATGAGTACATTATAGAGAAAGATTTTTAATGTTTTTTTTTTGTTATTATTATTATATTAGTATTTATATATAAATATTTATTTTATTTTATTTTTAAGCATAATTTGAACCGACATTACTATTGAATATTTTATTTTTAACATAAAAAAGTAGTTATCGTGACATAACTGTAATATAGACTATATAGATATAGAATATGTAGACATATGGTATCGCGGACTTTTTTGGAAATATTTATGTCTTTATAAAATCGTATTACATCACTTTGCTCTATTGTCAATAATTTCCGCAGCGTACGCGATATAACGGTTTTTTTGGTATTTTTTCACACTTTGGGTTGCATTATCGAAGTTTTCATATGGATCCCTATATTTTTTGAAAATATTCTATCGCCTATGTTCAACAGGTATAATGTAGGATTCTAATGGTGAAAGAATTTTACATATCGGTCCAGTAGTTTCAGAGCCTATTCAATGCAAACAAACAATCAAATCTTTCCTCTTTATAATATTAGTTTAGATGAACACCCTAAAATTGTTTTAGAATATAAAGATATATAGTTTTTCTAGTTTAACGTTTAGGGTAACGAAGCAAATCTTGTACTACTATTTTAGGATGTAAAAAGGTGTACAACTGATCCTACCGCATTAAAATTTTGGAGAGGTTCTGACACATATTGACATGAATAAATATGCACAGTTTAAGAAATACAATGTAAAAGGAGATTGGAAATCAAGTATTCTCTAAATAAACACAAAGTACTGAAAACTACTACAAGTCATATAATTTACCCAGAGTAAACTCCGACAGCGAAGTCGATAACTCAAATTACATCTGTTGAAACTTTGTTAAAGATTGTGGAAATTCGGAATTCTGTGCTGATAACAATTTGCTTACGGTTAACAATTAAAGAGGAAAATATATTGGCTAATTGAGTTAGGATTTTTTTTATTTTCATTAAAACAAATGTAGCTATTCTCTTTTACTCGAAATTATGAATACAATGATATATATAGCTCATTTTCTTCAAAATGTCCCTTACGTTAATTATACTTTTTTAGTTTTAAAATTCATCTGAAGCGATAGTAAAAACATGTTGCAAAAAAGGGCTATCCCCATTGTAAGTTCATCGTTCATCATTACTAAGTTTATCGAGACGCTTCAGCTGCACAAGGACATTGAATCGTTGAGCGTGTTCTACCGTCTCTTCTGCCATGGCGAGTGCTTTGAGTAGTTGTTCAACGTATTTCCCTCTTTTCCTTTTCACAACAGAACCACACGCACTGGGCTCGGGAAACACAGGATATTGCAGGATTACTGGAGGTACAAAAAACTTAAATGATAACAATTCCAGTCGGATTCTCTAAAAAATATGTTTTCTTTCAAGTTTAGAATTCTTTGAGTCACGTTTGGCGGTCTGTTGTTTAAAAATCATTAATATTTGTAAATATAATCAATTAGACTACACTATCTATCACTCGATAAAGTCATTTGGGTTAAGTGCAAGCAGTATGGTATTCTTGTTTATTTGAATATCGCAGCCAAATAGTTTTGTGTTCTATTCCTGCGGTGAGTTGGGTTTCAAAGCTCCTTGGGTAGGAGGTTCAAATTTGGCATCACAATAGTGATACCTATGGTATGTTAGGCATATCAGGCGGGCTGTATGCTAATTTGCCACCTTTGTAGTATAAAAAAACCAGTGGCCTCCAACCTCCCGTATAGCCACCCCGAGACTCGCATGACTGAGCTGGTTATGTCCTTGGCCTAGTAACTGATATCTGTCGTTCTCACGGTTCGATAGCTTGAACGAGACTTTTCTTCTCTCTTCGGGTTCTGACGTAGTAAGTAGCCTGGAGCAATTTTACAACCGATTTCTTGACGGAGATCTTCACGATCCGACAACTGGAACGAGACTGATTACAAAGCTCGTCGTTGCATGCTTTGCGTGATATCACAGAAAATACCTGTTGCTATTGCATGTAGTCAATCATCATCATTATTAGTACCGACACGATTCTCCGACATATTGTAATACGCTGCGGGATGGACAGCGAGAGGGCACTCAAGAACAGTGTTTATTGTAGTCGACTTATTAACTGAGGTCTTCACCATCTGATAGCTCAAACAAGAATCACTTCAAGCCAGTCGTTGCCTACTAATAAAGTGCGTGTACGTGCGGTTACAATGCACACGTGTTGTTAAAGCGCCCAGCCACTAGTGCGGGGGTCAATAGTATAGTCATTGTACCAATAAAAAGTTATTAGTATAGATTATATAATCACATCGACATGATTTTCCGACATATATTAAGTAGTATCTTATTTATTATGGCATGTTGGTAGTGGAAGCCGATCCTTGTAACAATATATAATATTTAAATACCCTTTTTTAGTCCATTACGTACATTATATTACTCATATCGTTAGGGCCACAGATGATAAAAAGTAAGCGAGTAATACAAAAGGTTATTTCTTTGTTCATCTTAAAATATGCTCACAAAATTAATGAAATTAATGAGCACGGGTACCATGACAACTGTTTATGTAATCTTTTGAAATTTCTTTTTTTTTACTTTCTTTTTTTTTTAAATTTCTACCTACATGTTTCAATCGAAGCAAACTTCAAAGAGGTATGTAAATATACAAATGAACATGAGATGAAATAGACAAAAGAGTGGGAGACTCTTGTTTTGCTAGAACCGTATTTTATAAAATAAATTATACATGCGTAGTTCCGTTCAAGTTAGAATTAAGTTAGTACAACTCGTAACTCGTACGCGCCGTTAAATAAGAGCAGGTTAAGTTAGATTTATATTACTTGTAGGGTGGATTGAACTAATACATAAGGTTTTCCTCCTTGGTAATTTAATAAAAGTTAGTATTAATAAGTCTTTCTTTGATCAACACGTTTGGTTCTTTAATTTTGATACATAAATGAAAAAGAAAAAATATTGAAAAGAAAACTACAGAAATACATAACAGTATGTTCTATTAAATGTAAAAGGCAGGTATGAAATCTATTCGCTGTTTTTTTTGTTTTTTTTTTTGTTGGTTTTTATCCGTTTGTCAGTTGGACGAAAAACAAGCACACTTACTTTACGTAACAATTTGATATTAAGATTACATCAGATGATTGCACCATAAATATAATTGTCGTGACATAATAATAAAATCATATTTTTACATCAGTATGATGTGACGGAGTATGATATAACTTTGAGATGAATACACGATATTTGTGTCCGACTGGATTGCGACGATTGTACGTTAGGTGACTGTCAACTGCCATAGTGGCAGGCTTAGGTGTGTCGCGTTCCTAGATCAGCCGATGTATATCTAATAATCAAGTAGGATGGAAGGTATCAGTTGGTGACTGGGTCGTCGTGATAAACCCGTCACGATTACTCTATTTTGGATTATCGCATCTCAATCTGTCCAGCTGTCGAAACGGCTGCAGGAAGAGGAGCAGACGAACATGATAACGAAGACCGACAATGGATTTTCGATCTTACGCTGGTCGCCGTTGATTTGGATTGTACTGTGCTTATCATCAGAACAGAGTCACACTACAATAATATAAATATATATGTCCTAACACGAATAAAATATTGTTACGTTCTTGGGTAATAAGATGCCGTAGTGTCACTCAAAAGTAATTTATTCGTACTCAGCTAGTACAAATTAAAGTAAAAAAAACAATAACAAAACAAAACACATAAATCGTTCACCGAATATTCTCACAGAATAACCCTGTAGGCACTTGTAGAATAACACTGTTTGTTTCTCTCTTATTTCGCTTCTTGTTGTCGCTTCGCTTTCGAATTATTAACTGCCGCGTCTCGCAACTCATCTCCCTTATATATCTAAAATGACTCGATCCCGAAATCTCTGGAAGGTCCCGGAACTCCTAACATCTTGTAAACAACTTACGTCATCGCTTTTTAAAACGAGGGGAACGTTTAATTTATGGCCCATTGTTTGCTGACAGTTTTAGCGATAAGACTTTCTATGTGTGTGTCGTTGAACCTAAGATTATACGTCACACGCCTGCACTATGATAAATTCACAATTTTTACGGACGCTCCTAGAAATTTCGAGAAAGGTGATTTTTTTCTATTTTCTTTTTTTGTTCTAGTCGTAACAATATCAACATCAAGCAATAGCAATCTCTTCGATATATCGTCATTAGCGACGATCACACGTCTTGTGGGCGTAGTCAGGATTGCACAAGCACTAATCAAAAGTATACTCTCACAGTCAACGAATATCTGTAAAAATGTGAATGGTTCGCCGATCCAAGTGAGAATGTTTTATTTAGGGTTATTCCCAGTGGCATTCAACCTCCCTTATAGCCACCCCGAACTTTGCTTATTTATCAAACTGTTAAGTGATCCGTACGTCCTCTCGGTCCGGCAGCTTGGGAGAGAGTAACTGTCTCTTAAGGCTTTGAGTGATCCCAGCACACAGAGGTCCTCACGATCTGTCGGCTCTAGCGAGACTATCCTTCAAGCCGGTAACACCGTTTGCTATTACGCTCAGACATTTGTGCGGGTCAATAGTAAAATACTAGGTCATTAGTACAGTTTCAATAATCACGGCGACACGACTCTTTCGACATATATTTAAAAATCAAACTACACACAGCAAATTATGTTCCTGTATACACGACTAAACAAGACCGACAACTAATACTCACTTACTGTTAGCCATATAAACATTCTCGATATTAAAATATAATGAACAATGTGATAATCAGAAGTAGAATATAAAATAGATTGACAAAAAAACAAAAAAAATGAATATAAAGTATATGAATAAAATTACCAGTACAATTAGTAAATTGTTCATTCACAAAGGGGTAGTTCAGGTTTAAGAGCAATTAAAAGGCTCTTTATACTTTAGCTACCGCTTCAAACAAGCACAAAGGGTGTGTATTAAAAAATTAACCGCTTTTATTGCAAAAGGTGCACACTCGAAAAGCTTCCCGTGAGGTTCAAGTGTGTTTCACAAAAAGGTCAGTGATGAGACACACTTGTATTATCGATAAAAAATATACTATGTCCTAAGCTTTACAATGCTCACAGTTAATGTAAAGATCATAACAAAAGTGTAGCACGCTTGCTTAGCACCTATACATATTATAAAATAAAAACCCTCGCCGCGTGTGTTTGTCTGTCTGCACGCGATAAACTGAAAAAATACCGAACGGGTTTTAATACGGTTTTCATCTATGGACGAAGTGATTCATGAGGAAGGTTTATATGTATAATTCATACGGTATTGTGTAAATTGTCTGAAATATGACTATCATTGATGACAAAAAATGTGTGTTTATAGATATAATAATAATTTATTAACCACATATGAACCACACATATACTCTTCTATACATATTATAAAACTCAACGTCTATCTGTCTCTGTATGTTATGTTCTTTTCCTGAGAAAACCACTTATCAGATTTACATGTTTTTATTTTTATTTTATAGCTATGTTATCTGGCCAGGTTATAGAATATTTTTTGTAAGGTAAAGTAACATACAAAATAAGCTGTTATGATAATGGTGAATCAATTCGGGAAAACGACGCTTTTGGGGAGTTTAAATGACTTACGCTAAATAAACCATAAGAAATACATCAAATTAATGTACGACATAATTGTAGATCTTAAAAAGACCTAGAAAAAAGTCAGCGATAGTATATGTTTATCTTCTAAGTATCACCATTACCGGCGAGCGACCTCCGTGGATTGAAGCCCCGCACATTCGCACGTGCGATTATCTGATGGCATTCCGTAGTCCCGCGATTGGAGCCGTGAGCACAGCTAGTGTAGTAATATAAAACATGGTGAGTTATACTTATTAGATTTCGTTTTTTTTTGTAACATTGAGCCTGAAGGGTAACCGCAATATAATCCAAAAACAAAGATGACCGCTGAGAGATCGATAATACATCGTCGATCATCGCTGTCATGATGACAGCTTGCGAATTCCTAGCAACTGGAATACCAGCTGATTCCGAGACACGACAAAACGAAAGACAGTCACGGTGACGGCTTTATCACTCCCCTTGCTTAATGGATATACATCATCTGATCCCAAAATCCGATACGCCTAAATGTGCCACTATACTGGGTGTTATATCTGCGATCCAGGTGGACGCAACTGTCGAGGTCCCTACTGTCCAGCAAACGTGTACGTTGTCGATAAAAGATTATATACATCTGTTGAGTTACACTAATTACTTGCTTACTTTTTTTGTTTATTTGACATTATCAAAGTCATTACACCATACTGGTAAGCACAATACTTCAAAAACAAATTTTACGAGTGACTGAAATTCATAGTTAAACGTGATTCTGAACCTGGCTAACAGAAACCATCACAAAACTTCCAAGATTTACGTTTTAAGTATAAATAGTTTGTTAACACATGTATTATATCTACACTATTAAATCTAACAGTTTGCTTAAAATTTTGTATTTAGATTATGTTTTACTTTCCCAGTTTATCTAGATAAGTGTTTTCATGTTGAAAGACGCTGAACAAAGTTCGGTCGACCAGACATTGAAAAAAAAATTGACAAGTGCAGTGTAGGGTTCCGTAATTGCCTGTCACAATACGCAGACTTAGAAGGGGGCTTTAAGTCAGTTTTAGTGGAATTTGTACGAAATTACTTCTCCAAGTACATTTTATAAGTTGGTCGACTATTACTCGTTAACTAGTAAAGCCTTGACGTGAGTTCGAATCCCTGCATTGAGCCTGACGTTTCGGTGAAGAAAAAAACCGTGAGGAAAGCATAGGATGGTGGTAAGGCTTTTTCCAATGCCCGCTGGCTAGCTACCACCTTCAAGATGCAAATCTGTCGCCAAGCACCAATAGGTGTGTTCCGGCACTGCACTTGAGAGCCAGTCTTCCAGTGGTTTAGTGTGTTATAATCTTGGGCCACATCATTACTTAACATCAGGTGATATTGTGGCCACTAAACCAAACATAGAAAGATTTAAAAAAAGCCTACTTAGTTGTGATAGTATTCATTTTAACTTAATTAAGACATAACTTCTACCGCCATGAATTATTTCACACATCCAAATACAAGCATTTAGCTGTCAAGGGAGGGACACTTGACTCTAACAAAAATTAGCACTTAAAAGATTAATGTTTTGCAAACGGATCCCTGAATTGAAAAATGGTTTCCGCACACGCGCAATACTTAAGACCGCACGGCAGAAGTGAAAACTTCATAAAGACAATTATTACTTATGAATTGAATAAATACTAAACACAGCGACACAACAGCGAAGAGCAGCTGACTTTATCTTTCTCGGTCGGGTATACTCGGCGGTCCCGAGTTCACCCGATCGAACCTTTCACCTCAGAGCGTGACGGATCAGCCTAACTTACTACCTACGGAAAATCTGTGTACGGTGCGCCAAAAGAAGTTTTCACTTCAAAAATCATCCCCAGCTTACCCTAAAAAATATTTTCAAGATTTTATTTTACCACTTTGTCGGTGTGATTAATAAGTATACCTATACTAAATTACAGCCTTCTAGTTCTAAGAATCTTTGGGTTAAGCCGCAGACACACATACGGACATGGAGTTGTCGACTTCGGAACCGTAATAAATCAGTATCAATGTTAAGTTTAATGATAGTTTAGTGGTAGCGTGCACGGACACCGCGTCTGAGTTTTCGATGAAGGAAAAATTCGTGATGAAACCATAGCATGATGGTAGGACATTTTCCTAATGGCGAGTTTTAACTACTACTCTCAAGTTAAAATTTTGTCACCAAGCACTTATGTGTTCTGGTAGCAACACTTGAAAGCCATTTCCCCTCACTAGGCTTAGTGTGTTACCAACTTGGTCCATATCGTCATTTAATACCAGGTGAGATTGTGGCCAAACGTTCAGCCTAAAGAAATAAAAGGAATACAAAATCTAATGTTACCTATTACTATCGTAGCGAAGTAGAAGGAATTTGTATAAAATTGTTTTTTTTTTTCATTATTTAAATATGATCGATATCGAGTTATAACCCGTAAATGTTCTCGACAATATCGTAGGTTAGTTCATTGTACGTAATAACATTAGTCTCACAGAACTGAGTTCAATTTAAAAGCTTCCTAGTTTAACGAAATTACAATACACAGGTGAAGAGTATGATTTGATTTATTAGAATTTGTGCTAGTGAAATCTGTTTAAGGCTTGGCCGATTTTGACAAAATTTTGTAGACTGGAAGCATATGTCATTATAAATTTATCACAATAACCGAGTCATTGAAAGACAAACTAATAAAGGATGAATACCGAAGCGAATGTTAAACCCATAATTAATTAATTAGGTAGCGGTTAAGCGTGACCGTTGTCTGTGCGGAATTATTTGGAATAATGATTTCCAATTTCAACCGTTTAATAACATTATTTCAGATAACGTTAACAGAATAATTAGATAAGACAGAACGATGACTTGAGCCGACCTTGAATTTAATTACTTACGCTCGACTGTAGCGCTAGTAGTACAAGATCCCGCTGCGGGATTGGTGTACTCATCGACTTTTTGTTTAAAACCAAATTTTTATGTTTATTTATAATTAAGAGAATATATATTTACTAGGGTGCCTATCAAAATTTGGCCGCCATTATTTTTAATGAAATTATTTTTAATTGATTTTTGGTAAAAATTTTCGTTTATTTATTATTTAAATAAAATAACGTCTACATCACGGTAATTAATATGAAGATTCTAAAAAATCACGGTTGCCGTTGCGCACTTGGCCGCACTTCTTTGCAGCCAGGTGTAAACAGGTATGATTTCGATAAATTTATACGTTCATAGCCTATATTTATTAATTATAGGTCAAATTGAAGCTAATTTTTTTCTATTAATTATCATATATAGTTGCTTAATTAAATCTGGCCGCAAATAAGGGTTACTGGCTGTTAAAGATAATAAATATTTAAGGTAGAGTGAAAGAGAGTTAACGCGTAACATCATTAGTCAGACGAGGACAGCGAATGCCGGCTGTGCGACGCTTTTAAGCCACTGCGCATGCGTCGAACGTTAGTGTTCTCAACCACCGGGGAGTAATAGAGACGACTTATAATAAATACTCCAAAAATGTGTAATTTTTTCAAAATGACAAATTTAAAAATTGCAACAAAAAATTAATATTGATTTGATATATCGACGGTCTAATTAGCAATTTGTCTAACTCCTTATTTTTCAGAGGGTGATTTTTTTAACATTTTGATGAAGCAATAATCCAATTACAAATTATTTGAATGATTCAAACTTAAATATTATATCTCTATTAGATATTAATGATATTAAATGGTTTTCTAAAATGATAATAAATTTTGAAATAATTGTTTTTTTCGTACAAATAAAAGATTCTCTAAAATGGAGTTAAACAATTTGCTAATTAGAACGTCGATATTTAATATTGATTTAAAAAATAAAAAAATAAAACCAAGGTGACTTAAGTAAAAGAAAATTTTATTGCGAAAGTATTATTTGAAAATTTTATTAGATTTTATTCAAGTATTTCATTGTCTGTTACATATTAATTAAACATTTAAGCAAATTAAAACAATAACATTAGCGAGCACTTTTGGAATGATACATTATTAAAGTCGAGTACATTGCTTTTTTCGTTACACAAAAAACACGACTTCATCTTTATCAATTTTATTTTACGTTAATTAATATAATAATTTTTAGATGCACAAATAAAATAACAATGTAAATATAAAACGTTGTTTATTACGAACTCCAAAACAGCGTGGTTTTTACGTTATAATAAAAATGCTGCATCTGTTCAGTTGAGAGCATTCGCTGTCCTCGTCTGACTAATGATGTTACGCGCTAACTCTCTTTCACTCTACCTTAAATATTTATTATCTTTAACAGCCAGTAACCCTTATTTGCGGCCAGATTTAATTAAGCAACTATATATGATAATTAATAGAAAAAAATTAGCTTCAATTTGACCTATAATTAATAAATATAGGCTATGAACGTATAAATTTATCGAAATCATACCTGTTTACACCTGGCTGCAAAGAAGTGCGGCCAAGTGCGCAACGGCAACCGTGATTTTTTAGAATCTTCATATTAATTACCGTAATGTAGACGTTATTTTATTTAAATAATAAATAAACGAAAATTTTTACCAAAAATCAATTAAAAATAATTTAATTAAAAATAATGGCGGCCAAATTTTGATAGGCACCCGAGTAAATATATATTCTCTTAATTATAAATAAACATAAAAATTTGGTTTTAAACAAAAAGTCGATGAGTACACCAATCCTGCAGCGGGATCTTAGACTATAGGGTCTGTAGCGTCCATTCGGAAATTTTAATAAAGAACATTTAATAATATTATTTTAAAGTTCATTTATTTCTAATAAAAAAAAATAGTAACTGAAATATATTTAAAACGTTGATTTAAATCAACGTGAATTCATTTCGGTTAAATGCTGTATTAATGTAAGCAAATACATAACAATGTTTATAAGATCACACAAAAAAATAATTGCGTGTAACAACCGATCGCGGACACTCGCAACTGACGTTTTATTGACTTGATCCGAGATCCTCGTACACGTAGGGGAAAGGGGGTTAATGGGAGTCACTTAAACAAAAATCAATATAAATCTGAAGTTATTCATTTCAAGTTCATCAAACAACAATTTTCTATTACTATAACTAATAAATTATCAAACTGAAGCGGGTTTTTAAATTTTAGGATAATACTTTAGTTATAATTAAACTTAAAAAAAATTTGACCACCATTGTCTTGGCATGCGGGTAATGGTAGTCATCATATTAGATAATGAGAGTCAACATCCTTTTCATCCAAACGTCACGTTTTAATTAAACCGTTGATCATATGGGTGTAGTTTAGCCGACCATTTCACTCGGTATTTACTTGTCAACGTTTTTTAGTTATCTTATTATTGTACTGACTACTATTGCCCGGTGGTCACCATTACTCTTTTCTTCCCTACGCATTTATGTATGTGTGCATACACCATAATCGCTTCTTGTGTTGAGCTGGCTTTCTGTACCTGTCTATTTTGTGTCGTTATTTCCGGTAATAGTTTTAAATATAGTTAGACCGCGTTTCATTTTAGCAGCTCCGGCGACAGTACTTTGATTTATTGTTTTACGTGTACAGTCCGCCGCGCATTCGCTTGAAGTGAGTTTCGTTTAGGATGTGTGAGATCTGATTGGAAGAAGCAGAGTGACTGTGTTTGAGGTGATCTATCCGGGCAACGCTGGCAATAGGTCAGATCTCACACAGCAGTTTTCATACACTCACACTATACTACATTCTGTACATTCATAACGACTGGCCTTAATTCGTCGAGTTCGTCCTGTTCTCCGAGTAAGTACTGTAGCATAAGTTTATATTGTATTATCCGGATTTAACCAGTATTCTCGGCGGCAATCTGCTTACCCACCACGGCCTATTTTAAGCACGCTTCCACATTCGGTTAAGGTAATTTTGGGGCTGAGTGGCTTAGTCTAGGGCTGCCCACAACACTTTATGTAATAAAATATATCCTATAACCTGGCCAGTTAAAATAGCTATGAATTATAATATAAATCATGTTAACCCGATAAATGGTTCTTGAGGGGACATAATATAGACAGACAGAGAGACGTTGAGTTTTAATATTTATAGAAGATATAGATTTGTTATAAAAGGTTATATAACTTACACAACGACCTTAAGGAATGGAGCAGTAACTATGAACTTCAAGCAATCTGACAAACTGTAACCGTAGTAGTACGGAAAGTGTAACAACGATAGGCTACACAGGTGCGCTCACGGCGCGGCGCGGTGGAGAATTGGTCGAATAAATTTAACATGGGTGAAACAGCGGAGCACAACTTGTAACTGTAAAAACACCATCTGTTTCTAAAACCAGACATGCCGAAGCTATCTTATCTAAACCTTATTTTACTTATCTTTGATCTGAATTATCATCTCTTCAAATTAATAAGCGCCTAGTATAAATATTATAGCAAAAACTTCCAGTGTCGAAACAAAAGTGACATAAAAGCTATAGGCGCTAGAAATGTAAGTGGCCATTTCCGGAAACTTTTCATGCGCCCTATGTACGATTCATAAAAATGCATGAGGGTAGTTGTAAATAAACACGTCAGACGTCATTTTCCATTTAATCAATACAATTCAAATAGAACATTCACAGTCGTGATTGGAGCATGCATTTTGTATAGGTCAATGACTATCAAGCTGCGTTCACACTTATACAGTGCTTAAGGCAAGTAAAATTTATTCTTAATACTAGAAAGAGAGTGTGCGAATTTTTCACGTTATGTGTATGTCTACACTCCGGAGCCACTGCACCTATTTGATTTTTTATATTCTGTTGGAAATATTGCAATTACTCACCAGTTTTGATGAGATCAGGGTCAGGATAATTGGAAACCACCAGATTCACAGATTTAGATTTTTTATGATAATTTGTTACAGTAGCAGTGTTCGTGCCGGGCGCACGCGGAAGAAGAAAACTTTTAAAAGAGGTACACATTGACTGTACACATTTCATAGCCTATTTATTGAGGACTAGCTGTGCCTGTCACTCCACTCGCGTGTACTACTAAAACTTTTTCTTTTTTTGCGCGGAATTCTAATTAGTTTTCTAAAGTAAAAGTAGCCTAAGTTATTTCTTATAACATCTGCCATTAGCCAGTGAAAGTCCCGTCAAAATCGGTCCAACTGTTTCGGAGAATACCCGGAACAAACAGACAGGCAGACAGACAGACAGACAGACGGACAGACGGACGGGCAGACAGACAGAGAAAAATTTTAAAATTTGATTTTATGTTATATGTAGCGTGTATACTCTCATATGCATTAAACATAAGCGTTATTTTGACATTACAAACAGACACTTCAATTTTACTACTTGTATAGATGGTTCTAGATAATATAACTTCACGCTACGTCCCTAAGGAGCGAATCAAATAAAAAAAATCAAACATGGTGAATTTCAAGCAATCTGGCAAGCTGTAGGCAAGTACGGGATTTAGGTAAGTGAGCCGAGAATTTTTGGAACAACATAATGTCAAACACATCCAATCTACATAATTATCCTGTTACGGTCTGAGTAAAAATAAAAAAACACCATTCTCGAAATCTCTGGAATCGTTTAGAATGTGCCCCAAATATCTCAGTATTTAGTCATAGGTTCGTCACTACGTTTAGTCACACATACAAAGTTTTATCGCTCAGATTGCGTTAACGACATAAGCAAGCCGTATCGCGAGCCACGTCAGTTAACAACAAACAACAAGCTATATAAAAATATAACAGCATTTCACTACCCACGGGTATAACAATCCAATATCACACCTTCCGTGTTACTCTCGTTGCCTATTAATACGTAGTGGTATATAGTTGTGTACTTGTTAACTTCTGGTTATGCATCGTATATCACAATGACGTCAAAAAGGTACTTTAAAATCTGTTTCAAATCAAATTTATGTTTTTGTTTATTTTTTTAATTTGGGATATGTGACACCTAGATATTTGCATTTTCAGCCTTTAATTAGAGGCAAGACATTTAAAAAAAAAATTGAAAGCTTATTTCGCGTTGAATCGTCGTTATCAGAATGTACGAGTATGAATCTTTTTGAAGTGTCGACATTGTGCCTGATGGTGTAAGCACAGTACAATCCAAAAACAAGTTATGCATTCTATTGCCGTCATACACACCAGGAAGCCTCTAGGCAGCAGGCAAAGCAAATGGCTCAAATAAAAAATAAAAACTTTATTCATTTTAGGTCCCAAGAAGGCACGTATGGATGTCAAACACTATTATACTACTACCGGTTCGGAAAACATTCCAGTCTTCGACAAGAACTGGCAAAAAGCTCAACCAGACTTACCTTTTTTTAAATTCCAACTGTACAAACAATATTTACAGTCATATTAATAATTTAATGGATGCACAGAGACAGAGTCACTTCCAGATATCACTATAATTCACATAATGATCCACCCTATAATAACCTTTTGACAGTAAAACTTGCTTGACATGGTCCTTGAACTCATTATCGGGCAAATCGGCAATGTACTTTGGGATCTTATAGAACCTAACACTTTTACATAAAAAAACTCGAAACCGCTTACCTGATCCCGAAATGTGACAATCCGAAAGAGAGTCATAGTGAAGAGTTGTCGCGACCAATGAAGTACTGACACTTACCACCCCGCGTAATTACTGGATAAACACTGGTTGATCTCTCTGAACGTGACATGTCTAAGCGTGCCACTACGGCGGGTTTTGCACTTGGCGTACAGTGGTCGCTATACAGAAGACACGGCAGTTTCTGTAATGACAATGACAGCGTGTAAAACCATGGTTTACTGTCTCGACTTACTTCTTGTATTATATTACTTGTGTCGTGTATATTTGGCATTAGTATTATATAGGAAAACACAATCACGTTACGAACTACTCTAGTTAATTTAGTTCCCACCCTGTTAAGCACCTAACTGAACTCATTGTATCAACAGCTTCAACTACATTCCAAGATCAAAGAACTTGATACGAACTGTTTGAATATCGCACGTTACAAGCAAAAAATACCAATCTATATTAATAAATGTGTAATGCTCATATTACTGTAGAATTGGAGATGAGTGAGTGACCGTTACAATAGCTATCTTGCAAAAAAATTACGGATTTTTATGGCGACAATCTCCCCTGTTCCTAAGTGATGTGACCATAGATGGTGATACGCTAATCCTAGTGGGAAAACTGGCTCTCAAGTGCAGCTGCCAGATCACATCTACTTGCTTGGCAACAAATATTCAACTTGAGGGTGGTAGCTAGCCGGGTGGGCATTAGAAAATACCATATATTTAGTGGATGCACAGAGGGAGGTCACTTCGTGATATCACTATCATTTACGTAATTATATCCCTATAATATCCTTTTGACAGTAAAACATGTATGACACGTTCCTTTAACGCATTGTTTGGTAAATCAATCTGGTAAAGCGGTAATTCGTCCCGAGGTAAAGACTGCTGTTGTATAAATCGCAAGCCCGCCCATACGGAGTACTGCTGTCATCATCTCTGGGCGAGAGCACCTGCATACCAACTTGACCTATTTGATTAGGCTCAAAAACGTACTGTGAGAATCGTTGACGATCCCAAACTCACAAGCGGTATCGAACCTTCAAGTCTAAGGACAGACTTTGCCTCCTTGTATAATGGATTGTGTTCCGAGGAATTATTCGACATGATGCCAACGGGTACCTTCCATCATTGCACCGCTCGCCATCGGTAGGGAGTTCATCCTCACACATTGGAACCTAAATGGTCGCAGATAGTCTGGTTTCAGAAGAGTTTTCTTCCACGAACGCTTTGGATGTGGAATGAGCTCCATGTCGAGGTTTTCAGGAGACTACAGTATAGGATGCTTCAAAAGAGGTGTGAATAGGTTTTTGATGGGCAACGCGCATGTGTTGCTTCTGTGTTGCAAGAGTCCATAGACTGCGGTGACCGCTTACCATACCGTACGCCGACGGCCCGTATGCATGTTTGCCACCATCGTCGTACAAAAAAAAACAGTAATATGCGTTGTGATCTTGTTATAGAACCTATATTAAAAACTTTTATTAGTCTAAGTCTAAAACACGGTATTACTAATTGTGTCTATTTCTAGTATTAAAACTATGCAGATCTTTTATAAAGTTTATTTTGTCAAAGTTTTTACGAATATACCTTTAATTATCAAGAATGTATTAAATATTTATTTTCTGCTACTTATAACTATTTTAATTGTCCACGTGACAATTTGGCGCCCAACGTAAATAATACCACTGAGCTAGTCATTTTCTAAATTCTAAAAACCACTTACACAAGTGAGACGATTAATCGTAAAAAAAAAAATTTGGCAAAAAAATTTGGACTTCATATTTTATCTACTCTATATATATATAAATTGTCATTCATCTTTCCATTTATTTTTCATTTCATTATATTATTTTAATACACATTAGGCTTATTATTATTTGGGAGGTCAAAGTTAAGATTATGCTTAAGCGTTGTATTAGTCTGTACTTCGTGGTAATAAGCACGATAAAAAGTGACCTGAACAGATCGTCACCGAGGGTCAGCGTAAGAAGAAATCCTACCTAACTATTGCTTTAAAGTCTATAAAAATAATATGTCTTAACAACCTCATAACATAGGTACTGTCGTACAGAAACTGGGGTGAAATTTTCAAGGGAACGTTCATCTTACACCTAATAAACGTCGAGCGGGGGATTCGCAAAAACTATCATAATTCAAACTTGGACCGGCTGTGATTTCCGTCTCACGTAGTCCATAGATCTTATAAAGTTTCAGACATACCAGTGTTCAAAACATTAATTCAATTTTAATTCTATTATACTCGGTTCATGTAATATATACTTTTTTATATAAGTTATTGCTAGGGTTCAAACACAATAGATAAACCACTATAATAGACAAGCTACCTCTGCAGAAACGTCACAGATACACCTATTTTTTGTATCGTTTTAGGTGTGGCGTAGTGGCCACAATCTCGCCTGATGTTAAGTGACGATGTGGCCCAAGATGATAACACGCTAAACCTAGTGGAAGACTGGCTCTCAAGTGCAGCTGCCGGAACACACCTATTAGTGCTTGGCAACAGATTTTCAACTTGAAGGAGGTAGCTAGCCAGGCGGGCATTAGAAAAAGTCCTACCACCATGCTATGATTTCCTCACGATGTTTTCCTTTACTGAAAGCTCAGGCTTATTGCAGGTATTCGAACTCACGTCAATCGACGCGAAGTCGTTCACCCTACCACTGACCCATCATTGCTTTAAAAAAATTTAGTCGCATAGAAGCAGTGTTCACGCTGTTAGGTTGCGATCGGGAGTTTTTGGCGGGTTCATAAGCTGCAATGCTGTATATTTTATTTTAATTAATTTTCTTAGGTTCTTTGACCCTATATCGGGTAATATTGGTGGCATTTTGCGTGACATAGTTTGAAATAAGCATTTTGAGTTGATACAAAAACTCCCTAGATGGTTCTAATAAGGAGACCACCAGGTGTTGGTGGTGTTAGACCCCACTTTAAATATTAGAAAATACTACGAAAGTACTTGAATTGCACTGTGCATGAACAAAATGCCGCGTTTTGTGGCATATTTTTTTTAATAAAAGCATGGGTTGTAAAGGCTTAATCTATATACATATTATAAAACTCAACGTCTCTCTGTCTGTCTGTCCGTTTATGTTTTTTTCAAGCGGTAACCACATCTGCTTTACTTGGTTTTAGCTTTAATTCATAGTTGCATGTTGCATAGTTATAGGATATACTTTATTAGATAAAGTAACATACGAAATAAGCAGTGACGATAATGGTGATTCAATTCGGAAAAAACACGTTCTTGGGGCTTTTAAATGACTTACGCTTAGTAAACCATAAGAGATATATCAAATTAATGTGCTACATACTTGTAGATCTTAAAAATACCTACAAAAAGTTAGTGATAGCATACATCTATCTTCTAAGGATCACCCACAATAAAAAAATTGTGGCAGAACAATTCGCGATTGCACTCGATGGGCAGAATTCTGTAGTCCACGCGAGCGAAGCCGCGGGCAGAGCTAGTAATGAATAAATATTAATTGACGGGTATTATTTTAAAACATATAAAGTTTATAAAACTTTTCAAAAGTTGGTTACACCCGGATAAATGACCAAAAGTAAGATCCATAATTTAGTATAATAATTTATTGTTTTACCACACAAAATTTTTTTAAACGCTTATTAAGAAGATTGTGTATGTTTATGTGTAAGGTTGGATATTCCGTGATTGAAAAATGTCAAAAATATAAAGACCTTTTTTAATATAAAATTGCCACTTCTGTTTATTCTGAAGCCAAATACATGAAAGCGGTTACAGTTGTTGAACAAAGGAAAGGAAAAGGCGTGTCGTTCGCTTTTCACTTGATTTCGAGCTGGTAGTTGCTTTTTGCTACGAAAATGTTTTAAAGGTAATTTAATATAACCGATCCTTTTTTACTATCAAACATTCGTTCGTATAAAAATAAAGCGTTTGAGATACAAGTATTCATGTATATATACTCGATATTATAAAGCTCGAGAGATTGTATTTGTTTGTGCTAATGTTTATAACTACCGGTCAAATTTATTTAGGACTAGCTGTGCTCGTTGCTTCACTCGAGTGGACTACAAAATGCCGTCGTTCGAGCACACGCGCGAATCATCCTGCCTCCGCTTATAAGACGGAAGACAAAAATGCTTATTGTGGGTGATCCTTAGAAGATATATATATGCCATCACAAAATGTTTGTAGGTCTTTTTAAGATCTACAATTATGTAGAACACGAATCTTATATATCTCGTATGGTTTACTCAGCGTAAGACGTTTAAGCGCCCCAAATGCGTCCTTTTTCCGAATTCATTCACCATTATCATCATTGCTTATTTAATATGTTACTTTATCTTACAAAATATATCCTAAAAACCTGGATAGATAACATAGCTATGAATTAAAATAAAATAAAAAACATGTAAATCAGATAAGTGGTTTTTACGTGAAAAGAACATAAACAGACAGACAGACAGAGAGACGTTGAGTTTTATAATACTATTACATATTATAGATGTTTGTATATATAGAAGGTTATAGGTTACATAATTTGACGCTTCGACCCTAAAGAGCAGGATAGTAACCGTGAAAGTTAAACATTCTGTTAAACTTTAGGCAACTACGAAAAATGAGGCTGGCTAAACGGGTACGTTGGCCGCGACTTTTTTTTTTCGAACTGACTATACTGTTAGCCTTTACGGCTTTTACAGCTTTACCGGGCTTGGGGTTGGCCGTGGTGCGTTAGAGAGATGGACGAGTAAATTTCAACACGGGTGAAACCGTAGGGTATAGCTGTTTTACGTATATTTGATACGTTAGAAGTTGTTCAGAGAAACAATGTTGTCGACAAAGCTCAAAGGATTTGTGTGCTACATAAAACTGTTCACTTACAATGTAACCTAATACTACACGATCAAAATAAAAACTGAAATAGCAGGTATCTTTGTACCGTCAGCAAAAAAATTATATTTGTAAGTCAAATTATTAGGTACTTATAATGTGTTGCTTTAATTTTTATGTCGATCAAATGTAATTTTTGCAGTTAAAACTTAAATAAATAACCCTATAAATCGACATAATTAATCAAAATTCGTGTATGTTCAGTAAATGATAATTGATTTAGCGAAGAGTCAATCTTGGCTGACTGAAAAATAGAAAATCGTGAGAAGTCTTGAGAGCTCGCGCGCCTCAAAAAACATTGCACCCACTGCTTCTGTACGTAACAAATAAGAAAAAAAAAATGAAATTCTAAACGTCATGTTTTGATGTGGTGATTTAACTCGTAGGTTCTCTTTAGAAGATGTTTTATTTTATTTGGTAGCGATTTTTTATTTCTTCCATTTTGTTGATTATGTCATAATACTAGTCTATTGATAAAACACCTAAAATAATACAAATGTGGAAAAATAACTGATTTTTTATTTAATTTTTCCTATGGAATACATTTTTTTGCCGGGTCACGAGCTTTGCAAAGCCATACAGGAAATGTGACGTCATCGTTCAATGAAAATAAACAGTTGAGTGTTATGTTGTGATTCCATATTTATTATTAAGCATTGAAATACTGGCTTTTAAATTATATATGCTGAGGAACTTTCATAACTGAAATTCTATTAAGTCAATTTTGCAACTTTAACTTTAGTTTTATTTATTGAATGGTGACGTTACGCAAAGTTTTTGCGACATGTTTATATTTACATTAAAAATATTTTTAAAGGTGTAATCTATATAAATAAAACAATTGTCCAAGTGCGTGTCGGGCCACGCGCAGTGAAGGGTTCCGTAGTTGCCCGTCACAATATGCAGACTTAAAAATGCTTATGTTACACCGGGCCAGGAACGGGCCGGGTGCCGGCCAGGACATGGTAAAACATTTATAGTATACTTTTGCATGACCACGAACCGGTGAAACATGAATTACTTCATACAAAAGTATAATATAGATGTTTGACTTTGTTTGGCATTCGGCTTGATGTTACTACCATCATCCTATAGAGACGGGTACTTGGTAATTTTCAATGGAATTTGTACTAAACTCCAGACCATGGAATAGACAAAAAAAAAACATCCCTATTTTACGTGTGTACTTGTGTATGTACTTTATTTTACAACTTTGACGGCGTGATTAATATGCATATCCATTCCAAATTACAGCTTTCTAGTACTATGAATCTCTGAGCTTCGTCACGAACAGACAAACGACACAGTGCACAGATAAATTTCTTTGCAGTTTTCTCTCTACTTGGGGAAGCCCGACTGGTGGAATACCTCCACCCTACACAAAATCGCAGCCAAATAACCTAGTGTTGGGTTCCTACAGTGACTAGGGTTTCCAGAGCTCCTTTAGGAAGGGGGGTTTCATCAAGGTCGGCAACGTGCTAGTCATACCTATGATATTACAAGCGTTCATAGGCTACGGTAGCCGCTTACCATCAGGCGGACTGTATGTGTGTTTGCCACATTTGTAGTATAAAAAAAGACGGATATAGCAAAACTATAAGGGTTTCTTGTCGACTTTGGATCCTTTATTAGGCGCATTATAAAAAAATGTTAAGAGTGATTTTTTTTAACAAAAAGCCTACACCATGAAGTTGCTTGTTAAGCCTCTTACTTTTCTGTAGTGAAGATAGTCAAACTCGAAGTTACGCGTCAGGTAATATCAAGTATGACTAATTAAAGAAGTAAAACTTCTGCCTTGAATACAGAAGTACAGGCATACATTACTTTTCCGTTAGGAAATAAATCAGTAGCTTACATAACGCTATAAATTATCTTTTATCATCTTAATTTCAGCTGAAAGACGTTCACTGCAAAGATCGCCACAACGATTGGACCTGTTCTGCCCGCGTAAATTAGCTTCCAGGAACTTTTACTCGGTCGTCAGTCCTCTTTGTGGCCCATGCTGCATCTAATGGTACGCGGCCGCCACTCGACAATTCTTTGGCCCCATCGACCATCTGATCTACGAGCTCCGCGCTCTGCCCACTGCCACTTAAATCTAGCTATTCTTAGGGCTCTGTCAGTGACTTCGTTTCTTCTACGGATCTCTTCATGTCTCATTCGATCATTGAAACTCAAGTCTAGCCCTCTCCATTGGCCTCTGAGTGTTCTTGAACTTCCTTATGATTCTATTATTGTTAGCGACTACATCTCAGCATCATATGTAATCACTTATAACACACACCGGTCTTCAGATACTGTGGTTTGTCAAAGATATAGTAGTCTTGGCTGAAACCATGGAGAATCTCAATAAAATTTTCAATGACCTTAGTAAAATAGCTTTATTTAGAAAAAGAAAACAATTCAACAAACAATTCATACAAAATTAAACAAACATATAAATCAATGATGGCTCAGTGGTAGCGTGTACGACTTTGCGTCGATTGAAGTGAGTTCGAATCCCTGCAATGAGCGTGAGCTTTCAGTGAAGGAAAACATCGTGAGGAAACCACTGCATGGTGGTAGGACTTTTTCTAATGCCCGTCTGGCTAGCTACCATCCTCAAGTTGAAAATCTGTCGCCAAGCACCAATAGATGTGTTCCGGCAGCTGCACTTGAGAGCCAGTCTTCCACTAGGTTTAGCGTGTAATCATCTTGGGCCACATCGTCACTTAAAATTAGGTGAGATTGTGGCCAGTACGCCAAACTATAACGATAAACAAAAACACAGTATACTTTGAGCTAATATTTATCGTTTAGTAAGTGAGATAACTGTATTCTTTTATTTTGTGGTTACCTGCAATTTATTATCAGTCAATAATAATAGACGATACATTGTTACATCCTTTTTTAAAGTTAGCGTTGGCGCATTTATCTCGCTCGCACACTTCTCACCCGCTGATCAAGCTTTTTCACGTTACGACGCAGTTGCAGGTGCAAAACTACAGTACAAGCGTAAATAGCACATACTGTAGACTAATGTTTTATTTATAAATTCCTTCCTCACAGGAGACAGAAACATGTATATATGTATAGTTAGTTAGATTGAATTTTACGGATAGGGAATTTAGTCAGCCTTATTTGCATGTACGACAACAGCCCAAGCCGAGGTTCAGCCACTTTCACCCTTGAACTTGCCTTGCTTTCGCGGCTGATGGCCTTCCGCGCTCGCCCCCAAGTCCGGTGAAGCTGTGATAGCCTCTAATTTCTCCAGGGCTAGGTGTCTATATTTACTACGGTTATAGATTTTATAAAAAAAAACATCTTCAATTGCTAATAAAGAAAGCCGATCGACTACTTTCCTTACCCCATTTTTCCTATACATTCCTTTTTTTTTAAATTATTTATTGTTGATTTATCTGAAATTCGTCAGTATACTAAGCGCACTAACCGACCCTGTATAGCGAAGGATTGACGTTTTTTTTCTAAAGAAGACGTTCAAATGATATTGCCTATTCTCGCGTCATGCTTGGCAGGTTCGAGATGGTATCAAACGCTAGCAAGTCCGCTATTTTCCCATACGTTGGAATGTTACCTGACGTCATTCGTGAAGGGTCAGTATTTTTTTTTAGCATTCTATTGCACTGGTCGGAGACTAGTCTTGACATAAACTACCACGGGCACTCGATGTACGTTACTGAATGGTTGACTTTATTTTTAGCGAAACAGCAAGTAAATCTCCTAAGTTCTAACCAGACTAGATGAGAGTTTTTGTATGATTTTGTTGATGTTATGTGGTGGTTTTTATTTTAATTTATTAAATTAAGTTATTATTACGTAATATTGGTGGCATTTTGTATGATATAGTTTGATTATTGTGGATAACTGAAGTGAATTATAAATAATAACTGGAAACAAGAATGTTAAATAGCCACAAAAGAGTCACCTTTTTCTTAAATCGTTTTTTTATCGTTATAGGTTTGGCGTAGTTGCCACAATCTCACCTGATGTAAGGTGACGATGTGGCCCAAGATGGTAACACGCTAAACCTAGTAGAAGACTGGCTCTCAAGTGCAGCTGCCGGAACACACCTATTGGTGCTTGACGACAGATTTTCAACTTGAGGGTGGTAGCTAGCCAGGCGAGCATTAGAAAATGCCCTAACACCATGCTATGGTTTCCTCACGATGTTTTCCTTCATCGAAAGATCAGGCTCAATCGTCAATCGACGCGAAGTCGTACACGCTACCACTGCGCCATCATCGCTTCAAATCGTTGCTTGAACTCTAAAGATTAAAAATATTAGTCCACATTATTTAGTCCACATAACATATGCTTAGGTACATACATACATACATAAATCATGCCTCTTTCCCAACGAGGTAGACAGAGACCACGTCCATCCACCTGCTACGGCCCAGAAATACATCTTTCGCTTCTTTAACATTCACCAATCTTTTCATGCATGCTCGTCGGTTTAGAGTACTCTGACCTGACCTTTTTTTAGAACGTCCCCGATTTGGTAAAAGAACGTTCGTCTAGTAAATCCCCTTCCAACGTTCCCATTCACTCACATCTTATAAATTTATCTAATCATTTTTATTCTCCTCTCCTCCTTCCTCCTACATCTTCTCTACATACTCAAACCATCTAAGCATCCCTTTCTCAATCCGTGTAACTATATTTTCTTTCATACCACAACGTTCTTTTACCACACAATTTCTTGTCTTATTGAGGGACAGCACTCAATTTCACTCCTAACACACTTCTTAGCGCTCTACATCAAAACTTATTGCATTACTGCATTTATTCTTCTTTCGTATTTTTTCTGTCACACCCAGCTTAAATTATATCACGTTGGTATCAATAAAGAATAAGAACAGATCACAAAATTAGTAAAATTCTGAGAAAAATCGAACGCCTATATCCTAAATGCGAAACCTTGATTTATTTAAAAACTCATCATTTTAAGTGTATTTTAAATATACATACAGTTATTCTACTAACAACGCAAGTAATAAATACTATAGTAATAACATTGAGCCACAAAATAAATATTTAGAAATTAGCGCATTTAGAACCCTTTAAAACAATATTATCGTAAAGATAAATAACTGCAGATGCGTCAATTCTAATTTTAAACGATTATATATCCATGTTTACACGGGAATATACTCGTTAATGGTATAAAAGCTCTGCAGCAACAGACGACAGGGACGGTACGATGAACTTAGCATATTAGAATGAGATAGCAATAATGCACGTTTCAGAGATCAAGTAGTTTTGTGGAGTTGATATTTTTTGTTTTTTTTTTCTTAATAAACTGTAGTCTAACTCTATAATGGAAGTTTACTAAGTATAATGGAAATTTGTATCCTACCCTTTCCTACGTTTTACAGATATATTTGATGTTATCTAAAGCCCAGAAATTATTTTATTCTTTTTACATCTACAGTATTATTAATATTATTATATATATATATATATATATATATATATATATATATATATATATATATATATATATATATATATATATATATATATATATATATGTAATATTGATATTATTAATATTAAGAGATTATTTACTTATTTTTTGGTTTATTTGTTTGAACGCGTTAATCTATGGGATAATACTGGATAATCTATCAGTCAGATTCGAAAAATATGTTTGTGTGTTTATTGTCTATTTATTGAGGAAAGTTATAGGATATATAATTATATTCCCAATAGAAATCTTTAAAAGAAATTAATTTTATGAAATTAGTATATCATTTTAATTTTTATCCTTAGGGTTGATAAAAATGTTTTATTTTATGAAGTTTTACTTCTTTAGGTGGGTTACGAGAAAATTATTTCAGTGAATTTTTACGTTGCACAAACACATAGTAAGAAAATGTCTACAGTACTATTATGACGTAGGTATTCGATTTAAGTGTTACATTAGTATAAATACACCGAAGTCGGTTTGAATTGAAATAATTGATGTTTTGTTAGAATTGTATTAATAAATATAGGTAATACGTTAGTATTCTGCGTATTCACGCAACCGTAAAGACAAAATATACTTAGCCCAAATATTTGGAGAAATTAATTACTATTTATTTTTATTTTCTTGGAATTGAATAAACATTTACTATACTTACTTATATATTAACGAATTTTTAGCTGTTGCCCTTTGGTCTCGGTGAGCGAGAAAAAAAGTCTTATGTTCTTTTTCAAAACATATTGACTTCTACGCCAATTTGCAATGGAATCCGTACAGTGGTTTGAGCGAGATTGATGGACAAACATAAAATAAAATATTTTCACATTTATAACATACTAGCAGTGACCGCGACTCCGCTCGCGTGGACTACAGAATGCCGGGAAGACAAAAATGCTTATTGTGAGTGATCCTTAAAATATAGGTATATGCTATTCCAAAAAAAAAAACTAGTTCTTTTTAATATATACAATTATGTGAAACATTAATTTGATATATATTGTATGGTGGTTTAAAGATTTTATTCCTAATGAACAATTATTCAAATAACATGTACAAGGCCCCATATATTAACAATATGTTTAACTAACATCTTAGCTGTTGCTTAGATTGTTTACATTCTATAATGGGGGAATTTTTTGGACGCGTCAGCTAAACATAATGTTTAGTTTGAAATTATAATATTAATTAATATGAATATATAATTATATTTTAATAACGAAAAATAACACTTCTTAGAAATAAGCACTTACGTAATTTAATAATGTATTAAAAATTAACAAAATTGACATATCTGCCCACGCATATTCTATGAAGCGAGGGCGGGAAAACATTTTCATCGGGACAGTACTCTGTTGAGCTTCGCGTCTCACGGTCGCTACGACGCGCTTAAGAATCGATTATCGAATAACGTAAATAATTTCGATTGTATATTTCTAGAATCGCATCTCTTTTTTCTATAAATTTATAATTGTGGAGTGAAATTTAATTAACTTTGAATTGATTTTATTTATATATTCTTAATCTGTTAAGTGTGGACATTAGTTAATTGGATGTATCCTAATATCTTTAATTAACAAATGGTAAGCAGTATACAATATATTTCGCATTTAAATAATATAGAACTAGTAAGAATTTTACTAACCGTATGGTTAAATCTAAGTTTTGAATGTGTTTTCATTCTAAAAAGACATAAAGTAATAATTTATCTTACAACGATGATATAGGTAATTGATTTTTAATCATACCTTCATTGTCTCTCTGTATAAAATAAGAAACTATATTCCAGTTTAACTGACCAGGACACAATGAAAGTTATTGTCATACAAATTATACGTCATGGTACACTTATAACTGCGTCTAGTAAATCATAAAGACTTATGACACGCAATGTGATTTTTTGTCCTCTACGAATAATAGGAAATATCTACGTTTCAAACAAAATGTCTTTAGGAATAGTTAAATATTATTTATAATTTTGGACTTTTGATATATCTATAGGTTTATTATAGGAACCTAAGATCAATGATTCAAGAGACAATGTCACTCGCCCGTTTGATTCAAAGTAAGCATATTTTTATAATAGCTTGCCTAAATGACAGTACTGCATCTGATGGCAAGCTCAGTACAATCCAAACATAACGGCGATCAACGAGAGATCGAAATCCATCGGCGGCCACCGCTCTCATGCCGGTATAAAAAATAACTACAACTAAATAGCTGCATAATTATATTAGCATATTATTTTAAGCAACTAAACTAAATTTAAAACTTATAATTTTGTTGTACTGATCACGCAAAAACTCGCAATGTACAAATATCTCACCTTTCGATTTGATACTCTGTTTACAAGCAACGCGATGCCTTTCAAATGGTTATTTTCTTTTATGAGATCTACATATATATTTTTTATATCAACTTAGTTTTAGTTATATGTTAGTATTTTGTTGTTAACGGAAGAGTTTTTTTTGTTCGATTGTTTGTTTGTTTAAACATGCTAATCTTTGAAAATACCAGTCGGATTCAAAAAATTCACGAGGAGGCTATGCTTTAGGCTACATCTCTCAGCTAGCCTACAATATTGATTTTAGTTAAGTAAATCGGAAGACATAGCGCACCCTAACTGCTTTATCCGCGTGCGCTGGCGTAATAGTTAGTGAAATGTAAATACAATGTTCTACAAAAATATTGCTCCTTAGTACATATAAAAAAGTTCGCTATATCACATGCCTATCTCTTATACATAAGTCACAAGAAGATATTTTGTGACAACGTTTTATTGAAAATTGAAAATTGATTTATGAGCATTATTATTAGGCATGGCATATTAATCCTTACGAACGAAAGATACTTCATCATCAAGACAATATTATGTAGATAAACTTTGCCCTTTATAGCCCTTTATTAGGACGAATAGTTTGGGGGATAATGTACAATTAAAATAATGCAACACGACTCGAGTCTATGACTATAGGCGTAGTAGCGCGCACGAGCCGTGTGAGTTGTGACCCTGCCCCAACCAATAAAAATGTTGCTTATACTGAAGTATTATAAAGCATCAATAAGCGATTACTTTTAAATTATACTCGCGTGAAACCGCGGGGCACAGCTAGTTTCATATAAAGTACATTTTTACAGACCTCTGGGGTTTGTCTTAGCATGTCATAACCTGAGGTATTTATTATTCAACGCGCTGTTTATAAAATAAGTATAGTATAAGTGTAATAAATTTTGTTATATCAACCTTAATTTAATATATTTGAATTTAATAATCAGTGAAGAGGGTGTAAAATTAATTATATGTACTATTAAGCTGTGCCCTTGGCTCCACTCGCGTGGACGACAGAAGAATGCGTAGTGCTTATAAAGATCGTAGTTTCTTAAAACTTTATTAACTTTTTCTTGAACGAAGATATTGTGATATTTCATATGGACCATATCTAAGGATTAAAACAATAAGAATTTATCAAAATCTATCGAGTAGTTTTTACGTGATGCGCGCACAACGGCAAATCTCAATAATTTTGTTTATATAAATAGACTAGCAATGCCCGCGGCTCTGCTCGCGTGGACTACTAAAAAATGTTTTTTTTTGTGTGGAATCATAATATGTTTTCTAAAATAATAGTATTAGTACAAGTTATTCCTTATAACGTCAGTTGTCTGCCAGTGGAAGTTCTGTCAAAACCGGTCCAACCGTTTCAGAGATTACCTAGAACAAACCGACGGACAGAGTTACAAAAAGTAAAAAATTGGGTTTTTTTGTGTTATAGGTATCGTGTATACTTTCATATGCATTTAGTAAAAAGCCGTTATTTTGACATTACAAACAGATACTTTCATTTTATTATATGTATAGATATATGGAAGTACCAATCAGATTTAAAAAATATATTTTAGTTTTATAGTTTACTTATGGAGGAAGATTACAGACTGTATAACTTCACGTTAAAACTCTAAGTAGCAGGGCAGTGATCATAAATGTCAATCAAACTGGCAATCTGTAATAGGTATATGTATGCAAAAGGAATGTACAATTCAAATTTAAAGCGAGTGAATCCATAGGACATAGATATATAATCTATATGAAGCTCAAGATTTTTTTTTAAATGCACTAATCTTTGAAATTACAATTCACATTATAAAACATTTTTTTGAATTAGTTAGCTCATTTATTGAGAAAGGATAGGAGCTATGTAACTTCACGCTACGACACTATGAAGCTGAGCAGTAACCATTAACGTCAAGCAAACTGGCAAGATGTATGCTGTGTGGTTGATGTGAGAACAAAATGATAGGCTTACGTGTAGCCTTGCTGTTGCTTAATTTTTTTATATCAAATATAATATATTCGAGTTTATTGTCTGAAAAAAAAAATAGTGGATGGGAAAAATACAAAAATAAATAATAGGTATTATAAGTATAGGTATTATAGGTATTATAAATAACAGGTAGGTTTAGATCGAATTTACAGATAGGAAATTCGTCAGATCGCGACTTCATTGCATACTCGCAATAGTCCGAGCTGAGCTTCAGCCACTTTGGCACCCTCGGAACTTGTTGCTTTGCTTTCGCGGCTGAGTGCTTAAGCGCTCGACCCCAAGCCCGGTGAAGCTGTAAAAGCAGTCAGAGGCTCCAGGGCCAGGCTAACAGTATAGTCAGTTCGAAAAAAATATAATAATAATAGTGAGTCTAAAGCAACCTATATAAATTATTGGATTTTCACTATTCGTAAGGGTAAAACTGACAGTCCCATCCGAGTTAAGTACTTTTAAGGTCTCAATTGAATTACTTCCAATGCTATTGCTTTTGCCAACTACAGCTTTCAGACTTGGAACATGGCGTGCACAGTCTGCAGTCAGTATTAGCACAGATTCTAATAATTGTATCATTGAATTATATTTTATGGTCTATAGCTATTAAAAAGGTTATTTCAACAAAACTTAACGCAAACAAATTGGTCACACCCGAGGTTTGGATACGTTCGACGTCGAATAATATTTCGTCACAGTACAGATTTCGTCCTAAATCAACTTTCCTTTATAAAGTACATTAAAAGTGTTGAGGTGAATTGTGTTTTTAGAGAGTTCCGTAGAAATTTCATATACAATATAGGTTATGATGCAAAGATGTTTTTTTTAAGTATGTTAATTGTTCAACAAAGAATATAAAAAACTAGCTGTGCCCCAGTGGTTTTATCCGTGTTAAACTTATTTGTCTAACACTCCATCGCGCCGTTGACAGCGCACCTATGTAGCCTATTATTATTCTCATGTCTCATACTCGCCTACGCTTTCCAGATTGCTTTACGTTCATGGTTACTGCTCCTCTCCTTAGGGCCGTAGCGTGAAGTTATATAGCATATAACCTACTTTAATAAATAGGCTATACAAAGTAAAAAGGATCTTTCAAATTTGACTAGTAGTTTTACAGATTAGCGCATTCAAACAAACAATATCGTGAGCTTTACAATAATCGAATACTGTATGAATAAAAAAAATACTACAATGGTGGCAAATAAGCATAAGGCCCGCCTGATGGTTAGCGGCTACCATAGCGTATGGACGCTTGTAATACCATAGGTATCCCAAGCGCTTTGACGATCTTGAACCCTCTGCACCAAGCAGCTCTAGAAACCTTATTCACCGCAGGAACACAACACAGTTATTTGATTCAGAATTTCTGTAGGGTGGAGGTATTCCACTAGTCAGACTGCCCCAAGTATAGAGAAATCTCCAAAGAAATTCCTCTTTGCCCTACCACTTACTTAGAAGTAAGTTTTTTATAAACTAGGTAATTCACAAAATTTACATTGATCTTTAAATTTGTCAACCGCATGTGAAAAATAAATGATATTTATTCGCAAAATTCTTTACATTTGATAAAAGTACCATAAAATTATTAAAAGAGATCCCTGAAACGAGAAAAAAGAAACAAAAGTGATTCGATCAGTAGCGTAACACCTGTTGTCTCGAGACCTCGTTCCCATACTACGAGCCGAAGTCAAAACCCGTTTACATAAAAATAACCCAAAAAAAAAAACATGGCCGCCTCAAGGGACCGAATGATTATATTATTTCTTGTTCCATCGGTCACAGATGTTAAGGTTTCGAAGTTCAATTTTATTTTTAATGTTCATATTGCTATATTTGATCTACATATGTCATTTTAGTGAAAAGGTATGTACTAAAAACAAAATTTCAACTATACAAAATACAGCCCGGTGTAACACGAATGATCCTTAAGTCTGCATATTGTGACGGGCAATTACGAAACCGCATGGACCGACACGCATTTGGGAAATTTGTATACATGATATCTTTATATAACATATTTACTGCGTCTCACGGTTTCACCTGTATTAAATTTGGTCGACAAACTCCACCGTAACGTCGCCAACGCGGTCATGTAGCATATCGTAGGACCTAATTAGGAGTAGGTAGCATATCGTAGGAATAATTGCCTAAAACTTTCCAGATTACCTGACGTTAATGGTGACCGCTGCGCTCCATAGCAGTAGTTATATAGCCTATCCTAACTAAATAAAAAATCCTTCCTAAATACATAAGCCCGGTGAAGCTGTAAAAGCCGCAATGGCTCCAGGGCCATTAAGACTAACAATACAGTAAATTAAAAAAAAATCCTAATTAAAAAAATGCATTATGTTTTTTTGATAATAATTATCTGACTGATAGTTTTTTAGCTTCACGATAAAACAAATATACTCGTACATATTATGTGAATATGAGCTCAATCACTCAAGTCGTTCAGAAGTTATAGAATCACTAACAGACGCACACAAGATTTTTATATATAACATTAATATACGCTATAAATATTTTATGACGTTCTCACAAAAGCACCTTCTATATAAATTTCACTTAAGGTTGGCATTTATAAGCCACACACGTAACATCTTATCATTGTTTAAAATTACAGCTAAGTACGTCATATGAAGCCCAAGCTTGCTTCTAGAGTTACGAACACCTGCTATTTAGCTAAATTGTATAAACAAGATGATATCATTGTTTTCGCTGTATTGTGAATCAAGAGATATACGTTTTGCGTTTATACTACGAAAATAAAAGACAGAATACACGGGGTTCCCGTGACCCATGAAAAACATTTTTTTGTGCTAGTGTTACGATAAAAACACTACAAATATAGGTTTCCAAACCCCCGAAGTAGACAAAACCGCTAACCTATACTGTGTTCTTGCTACAATTTTACACAGTTAAAAAAGGTCAGTAAAATGAAGTCACATTATTATCACTGATGGCTAACTTCATCGAACTTCTATTACATGATGCGCGGCATCTCTTAATTTTATACTCTACTAAACGCACCATATATGGCATGAAAATAAAATTAAAAACTGCTCCGGCCGGGTTTCACAAAGGACCTTGGCACTTGGGTCAGCAAGCCAAACAACCGCACGCTTACTTTTCGCTTGATAAATATTCGAAAAACTTCTGTAAATCGAACACAAAAGCAAAGTTCCTTAAACTCGACTAACTTCCTTACCCTCGAAGAGCTATTATTGCCACGGGGCGCTAGTATATGTGTAAGCTACCTAAGGAACTGAGGGTTGTCCAATTTATATCCGCTACTTTGGAAAATAACTATGTTTATTTAGTCAACGTTGTAAGTCTCAATAAACGGTTACAGTTTTTTTATACTACAAATGTGGCTAACAAGCATACCGCCAGCCTGATGGTAAGCGGTTACCGTAGTCTATGGACGCTTGTAATATCATAGATTACTAGCGCGTTGTCGACCTTGAACTCCCTTACTCTAAAGAGCTCTGGAAACCATGCTCTGCGCAGGAACATAACACAAGGTTATTTGGCTGCGAACTTTTGTAGGGAGGTATTCCACCAGTCGGACTGCCCCCAAGTAGAGAGAAATTTTCAAATAAATTTCTCTGTGCCCTTCCTCTCTTTATCAAAACATAGATATGCTTGATTATGTAAATAACCGATATAGTTTTAATACTACAAATAAACACAAATTAGTCATTCCTTGTTTTACAAGTAAGGCCAATAAAAGTTTTTAGATAATAGTATTAGGTTCTGTAATAAAACTCCTAAGCACATTACCGATTCAAGAACCCAAGAACCATGTCAAGTAGGTTTTACTGTCAAAATAGGTTGAATCATTATGTGAATGATAGTGATGTCTGGAAGTGACTCCCGTTCTGTGCATCCACTAAATCTATCTATACATATAATAAAATTGTAGTGCCTGTTTGTAATGTCAAAAGAACGGCTTTTTACTACTAACTCATATGAAAGCTTAGCCAAAAATGAAAAAAAAAAATGTTTTTGTTATAGTTACCGTGTATACTTTCATATGCATTTAGTAAAAAGCTGTTATTCTTTCTGACATTACAAATAGACACCTCATTTTTATTATATGCATAGATAAACATCATTAAACAGTTAAAAAAAGATAAACCCAATCGAGTTGGTTGCCGGCTCTTCTCAATAACTGGAATGTTTTCCGAACAGGTAGTAGTGTTTTGACGTTCGTAGGTACAGTTTTAGACCCTAAACTGAATAATTTTGAATTTGTTTATAAATGGAAGTAATTAAATAACAACATGAGTTGCAACCCTAAAACGTTTTAGTCCGACCCACACCGTATCAAGTTTTGTCGTAAATTACCGGCCCTTAACTTTAACACACGTGAACGTTTCAGACGTCTCGTCAAAGTATATTATTATAGCGAGTTACGATATGATACCATGTATAGATTTTCAATTTAAAACTCTAAAATCAGAACAAAATTAGAAGGGAATTGTAATATAAGATCTGCCTCAAGAAATTTAAATATAAAAATGTATACGAGTATAAAGTAGGTATATCCTGCTTCAGAATAATAAACCAATTTCACTACAAACAGCTAGCTAATTGAATTTAAAAGTAGAATTACATTGAAATTCTTCATAAAGGTGTCAGCTAATCAAATCAAATTCAAGTAATCAATGACATTTATTTTAACTATATAAAATCTGTCGTTCTATCTTCAAAAGAAAATTTTAAATACTCAATTTTTGAACAACCACAAGAAAACAGCGGTTCTGTTAAGAATTTCTAGATTAGTCAATTACAGATTGTTCTATTCTTGAGGACTAAGTTGGATCGGTTTGTTAGGAGATGCATATTACCTTTCATATCATATCGGATCACAGCAGCGTGAACATTGAAACATAAAAGCATGTTGCATATCGTAATTTCTATAGACTTATTTTCGGTAAAATATACTTACCATCTTCTGTTTGAGGTTATATTTCTTAAGTTGCGTTATGAAAAAATGATTAGAATAATTTTTACGATATGCGTGAACATTTTAACAAAAAGTCTACGTTGACGTGATTGACGTGAGTTCGAATCCCTACAATGAGCCCGGGCTTTAGGTGAAGGAAAACATCGTGAGGAAACCATAGCATGGTGGTAGGGCATTTTCTAATGCCCGCCTGGCTAGCTACCACCCTTAAGTTGACAATCTGTTGCCAAGCACCAATAGGTATATTCCGGCAGCTGCACTTGTGAGCCAGTCTTCCACTAGGTTTAGCGTGTTATATTGTCTTGGGCCACATCGTCACTTAACATCAGGTGAGATTGTGGCCTCTACGCCAAACTTATAACGATAAAAAAACTATGAGGTTATTTGCGAAACCTCTTGTATAATTGTAGCGAAGATAGTCTCACTCGATTTTATGCGTCATATAACACACGCGTTCATTTTGCCTATATTGTATAGGTTCAGCGTTTCATCTATGCATATTGCTACCTGTTGATAAGTGACGATATGTTTCAAGATGGTAAACTGTTAAACCTAAAAGGTACCGGGCTCTAAAATGCAGCGAACTGAATACATCTAAAGGTGCTTGGTGACAGATTTTCAACTTGAATGTGGTGACTAGCCAGGCGGGCAATAGAATAAGCCCTACTGACATGCTATGGATTTATCTCTTTGCTTTCCTTCACCAAAAGCTTAAGCTTATTCTGGGGTGCGAATTCACGTCGATCAACTCGGTATCCCTACACGCTACTACAGAGCCATCGGTGCTTCGATGTATTCAAATATCATTATTAAAAATCTAAGCAATAAATCGACAAAATTATTGACACACTCTCTCAAAGTAATAAAATCTTTAACTAAATCATACTTTTTATGCCGCGATGGTATAAAAACCAAACATCCCGTTTCCTGTAATATTACATATTATCATATGATTATTTCAAGAAATTGGATACCCATTGCTGACAGCATAATGACTTTTGTGATCGAAAACGTGTAGCCGCAGGTAATGATGCTGCGGGATTCGATTCCCGTATTATGTGGTATTTTGTTTTTTGCTCGCCCATTTAACGGTCGAACGGGCTACCGGTATTTGATTTTGATTCCATAAAAAAAATATAGAAACAAGGTAAATGAGTTTATAACATCAAAGGCGGCAGAGAAGTTCTGAACGATAATTTGATAATTCAAATAAAAATAATAAATTTCAATTGTATCTGTAGACATTTTTAGCGAATATTTGACTATTAGATTTGGGTGAGGCTAATGAAATGAGCAGAGATTCGGCAAGATGATGATGTCTAATGAAAACTTTTTTTATATAATTGTAGGTTTGTCGTAGTGGCCACAATCTCACCTGTTGTTAAGTGACGATGTAGCCCAAGATAATACCACACTAAACGTAGTGGAAGACTGGCTCTCAAGTGCAGCTACCGGAACACATATATTGGTGCTTGGCGACAGTTTTTCAACTTGAGGGTGGTAGCTAGCCAGGCGGGCATAAGAAAAAGCCCTACCACCATGATATGCTTTCTTCAAGATGTTTCCCTTCACCGAAAGCTCAGGCTCAGTGCAGGGATTCGAACTCACGTCAATCGACGCGAAGTCGTACACGCTACTACTGAGCCATCATTGCTTCACTTGCAGTTGTAGGCACTTCAGAACAATGTTTATTATAGGAAACTCAAAACAAAAGTGAATTTATTTCTGCGTTACATTCCCTTCTTTTTACATTTATCCGTAGTGCCAACATGATCAAATGACAACTTAAAACGAAACATCCTAGTTTTATGAAATATCAAATATCAATGATATATTATTTAAATCTTATATCTTGATAAAAACAATTCTTGTATATATATTATATATAATCTGAATCTCGGAAACGACTCCAACGATATTCAAGAAATTTAGTATACAGGGGGTTTCGGGGACGACAAATCGATCTACCTAGGATTATTTAAAAAAAGGAAAATGAATTCGTGTTTTCAATAATCAACTTAAAGAATAACCAGAAAAATATGACTCTTCCTGACATCTATTGGCGAATAATAATACTTTTTTTTTTTAATGTAATACTGTTAAGTGTGCAACTCTTGTATACATAATATGATTTCTCGGAAACTGCTATAATGATTTGCATGAAATCCTTTATTTGGATCATCTTATACTTTTCAGGTTATCTAGATAGGTTTTTGCAGGACGCCGAGCGATGCTCGGTCGCCCAGATATTATGAATTTATAAGTAATGCATAAATATAACTATTATCTTTAATAAATATACTACAATAGTAGATATCTTATTTAAATAACGTATTAATAGAAAAAGTAGGGCATAATCACATGATCAAATAATAAAAACATATCTTAATTTTATAAATATATCAGAATTATATTATCTTGAATAACCAAATATTATTTAAACAACGTTTTGTTAGAGGATGTTTCTGATAGTCCTACAAGATAAATTATTAACATAATAGAGACAAATCACACGCTTATATTTTAAAACATCTGATAATTAATTAAATATGAAAATGTACATAATATATATCTACATCGAACTATTAAATAATTAATTATATATAAAATAACGCCTTATTTAGATGACGCGCTGTTACAGGAAGTTAGTCCTTGTCACAATATTCTAACAATTAAATAGTAGGTATGATATTTAATATGGCGTGTAGACACAGGAATTCGGCCCTTGTGACACTAATAGTAGAATATTTTTCATGGATACAATTGAAATTTATTACTTTTATTTGAAATACTAAGTTATCAGTAAGAACTACTTTGCCGCCTTTGATTATAATCTACAGATAGTATATTCGAATGCCTTTCAAATGACTCTATATTAAGGTCAAGAACCTTTTTTTTGTTCAGCCTGGTTCCAAATATTTAATTATACAGATTGTTAATACAATGCAACTCCTATATGTTATTTGAATATATTTCTATTAAGAATACTAGGTGATATGTGACAACAGATTTATTTGTTTATTTTTCGTCAATAGCGGAGAATATAAGCTATAAAATGATGTTTGAAGTTTGAATATAAAATATGTAGAGATAATGCAATAAGTACAAAGACTCCTTAAATATATCGGGGCTCACTTGAATTGATTGTGCGATGTACGAAAAATCACATAGTACTACGAAAAGATAGATACGTTCATCTTTTTTTACACAATTAAGGTGGCAAATAAACATAAGGCCCGCCTGATGGGGGGCTAGCGTCGTACCAGAGGTATCACTAGCGCGTTACGACCAAGAACCCCCCTTACCCAATCAGTTTTGAAAACACTACACACCGCAGGAACACAACACAAGGTTATTTGGCTGCGATTTTGGGTGAAGGTATTTAGGGTGAAGGGGTTTCACTAGTCGAACTGCTCTAACTTGAGAGACATTTCTCTTGGCTCTACCTCTTCCTAAACGTAAAACTTTCCTAGGGTATAAACACAAAAAACAAGTTAAACTTGATTTATTTGTACACAACTTTGTACTTATTGCATTAATATCTAAGCCAGCGGGTTCACTCGTGTGAATAAAAAAAAACCAAAACCGAATAGGCGTTTTTGCGTGATTAAGTGACAAATAAACATAAAAAGAATAACTCACTTTCGCATTAGTTAGAATTAGGATTATAAAATCAAATATATTTATATTTTCAAAAAACACAAGAATTATATTACTTTATGGGATTAGCCTTGACCAAAAAAGAAATGATCGACCTAGCGGAAGATATGGTGGTAAAACAGGATTGATTCTCGAAGCATCATTTTCTACCGCAATGCAGTACTCGTACGCCTGTGTTCTGGTTTGAAGGGTTTAAAGTAGTCCCATCTAGTTCTCAGGGGTAGTGACATATCAATGGCAATCTTGAAAATAGCTACAGACCTATATGACATTTGTTATAAATGGTCATACGCTATTACGCATATAATTATTACTATTTAAAAACAAATAAAGACGAAATTTGATTATTATTCGCTACGTCCGTGACAATTCAAAAAAAGAAATAGTCAAATGCGAGCGAGGACTTATTCCTGATATGGATTTACCAAAAAATAATAATACATAAGACTTTTTTTTGTTTCTTAAGATATCCGCTATAATAAACCAATATTATTCAAGTAGAAAATTTTGACCGGTTACTATATTTACTAAAACATACAGACAATCTTTTACTGAAGGTAGGATGAACAGCGTATACTTAGCTATAGGGTTCCTTTTTTGGGAACGAAATACTAAAACCTAATCTGCAAAAGTGTTTTTATTTGCACAATTGCAAGACCACTAATATGGTTGCGGGTAAGCGGTAAACATTTTAAAATTAAAACAAATATTATAAATAAGATGAATGCGATTGTCGTTTATAGGAGCAGGTGTACGTACGGATGTGAACTGTTTCCCATCTACTAGAGAAACTTGTGTCTATATACAGCATGTTCCATTTAGAGATTAAATACGGCTCGCTAAAATAAAGCAATTTATTAGAGTTTACTTCTTAACAATCAATTTTCAAATATAGCCCGTGGTAAGCAAAATTAGATGGGGAACAAAATGTAAAGTCTTTGTTATCCCCCGCGCAAAATATTCGTGTATATGTCATACTGAAAGTGTGTATACGTAAGTAACAATATATGTAATATATTAATAATTTAACATTGCCCATTGCATATATTCAAAGACAAGCGTTCTTAAAGAGTCTTAAAACTCCAGTCGCGCGTCGGAGCTAACACGCATCATTTTTTATTCTAGATGATTTTATTATTTATATTACGTTCTAGCATTACCTAACTACAATGGATGATATTATCGAAGATTATAGCATGTTGACGTATCTTGTCGGCAAAAACGAGTAAAGGGAATCGGGCCGTGTCAATAAAGAGTAGAAAATGCTATTACTTACATTACATGTCTTTGTCTATTCGCTGCTGTTCAATCACAAAACCTGATGGCAAAATTAACTCATGCAAGCGTTGTTTTACCATCATCTTTGATGAAAATGCCTCAAGTCCGGTGTAGGCTTACAGTATAATCAGTTCCAAAAAAAAAAACGCCTTTTCTACCACAGTAAATAGTGTATTATTTGAAAATGAACTGTAATATATACCGACATGTTTTAAGCAAATAAACAGGTGCCTAGGTACATTTTTATTCATACAGTGTCTGACTTTACTTTTGACAAATGCAATACGCATTTGAATTAATTTAAAACAGCAAGCATAAAAGCAATGTACCGAGAAAATGCAGAATTTAATAATGAACATTAAATACATATAGAGCCGTAAATTACATCTTACGCCCAGGCGGCAGAAACATTTGGCTCGGCTATAAAGCCGATAGGCATAAGCCTGGTGACAAATCAAATATATTGTAATACGTAGCAAGATGGGCAGCGAGAGGGCACTCAGGAACGGTGTTTATTGTAGTCAACTTATTAATTGAGGTCTTTACGAACCGATAGCCCGAGCAACAATGTCTTCCAGCCAGTCGTTGACTGCTTCTTAGGTGCGTGCAGACACAGATGAAGATGGAGATTCTTTAAGGACGCTGCGTTTAAAAAACTGTACGCTCAATTAAAAATAATGCTTTAGAGCGTTTTTATTCAATTATATTTTCAATATATACGATTAACTTCATTAATGACATTCCACTTCAACTTCGCTAAAGGTTACACGCACTTTTCTTTTCAATATAGTAGTTTTTTCATACCCATTTTAATGAAGACAACAATATTATGTGTATTAAATATACTATTTATCATTAGATATCTGTACTAGTAGCAATTACATGCATAAACAATTGATCTTAAGATATAGGGTATCGTCTCAATACCGTGTATAACCGTGCACGCCCGCCTCCCCGCGTCGCGCATGCAATCAGGAGCGTTGCGCTTACAGAGGTCGGCCTATACGAGTATATAGCAGGCTGCCATTATAAATCTTGTTTTTGGATTGTATTGTGCTTACCATCAGACACATTGTTGTCCTTTTGCAGTGATACTATTAAAAAAATAGTGATTCTACTGTATTTATTTCCTTATCTCTAAACGAATAGAGTTTTACTATAGAAATGAAAAATTAAAATAAGCACCATGTATCACCGAGCGCCACCTTCCTACATCGATAATTGATAAGGTCGTCTCACTCTCACTCCGGTTTATTGACCTAAGTAAAAAATCCCCACATACCTTCGACAAACATAAGAAGAACTCTTTCTTGTCGCGTATAATATCAATGAACGGCTCATCTAATACTCGATGATCTCACGAACGTCGACCAGTTTATGTTGAACCAAAAATCTACACATTTAATAATATGGCTTGAAAAACAGATATGTAATAGGGGATAAACATTTTGATGTCAATTTAGAAACATAAACAGAGCGGTTTATTTGTAACTATTATTACTTTAAAATTAAACTATTTTAATTTATTAAAAAAACAGCTTATTTATAATTTATTTACATAAAAAATACATATTATATGCCTTTTTTATAAGATGCCTAGCCAAAGTATATACTTTATACAAATAGATATGCAGTTTACATGAAGCTAGCGGTATATAGACTGCAGCTTCTAACTATTTTAAATCGGCCCAAAAAGAAGAAAACAAGAGTTTTGTCTTAAAAACTCTAAGTCACATGTTTTTTATTCTTTGTAGATTTTAGCGATTGGCCACAATCTAACCTGATGTTAAATGACGATGTTTTTTTATCACAGGTTTATAATAAATATTTATTACCAAAGTAACTAATCCTAGGTTTACAAGGTTTGTTTGTTATTTTAATTAAAGCTAGTTTATTCACTAGGCCGACATAACCCCAAGGGTTCAAGGCCTTAAAACAAGAAAAAAAAAAAAAAAAAAAAAGGTTTACAAAAGTTGATTAAGTCTACTAATAACACTCTTCTAAATGCGCTTGTAGCTACCAGGACCTCATAACAATTCTCGTTGATCTCCGTACTAGGCTCAAAGACATGTCTTTTGGATATCAGTATCAGAGAGTTTTTACTACACAATTAACAGCGTCATCAAATATTCAGAGAGAATAAGTGTTTTCGTGTATATTTGTCTGTGTTTTACATAGTGCGTACGTACGTGATATGTGAGTATGTGTGCTGTATAGGAAAGAATGTATGTATGCATATATGTATGAGAATTTGCAAACAAGCTTGCAGTCCACCTGAAGGTAAGCTGTCACCGCAGCATATGGACGCTTACAACACTAGAAGTATAACATGCGCGTTGCCGACTCTCTAAAAACCTATTCACTCCCTTTTTAAAGAACCTCATCCGAAAATTAATTCCATTAAGAAGACTGCACGCTTGTTTACCACAGTCGTGGTGTAAGAATATTGGTGTAGCTGTGTCGGGGACACGTCCGTGTATTTTACGTGAATAAGTTTCGCTTTCTTTTTTATGTTCCCTGTATCGCTTCACTATATCTTTAAATACTTTATGAGTACTACTTGACTGCTATTGAGAAGCATTAGCCAAACGTATACGATTTATATATTCAAATTTGGCTTTTTGACGAGTATTGGCCGACATTGTATTAAGTTGTCTTAATTTTTAACTTAACACCATATACATTTACAATAACTGTTCTATACTAACGGTTTGTATGCGTAATCGATATTAAAACTAAAACGAACGTCGTAGCTTTTACAGAAAATGATCTCAAAGTTAAGATGTCCCGCCCCCCCTCTGGTCCGCAATGAGTCACAGTCCTTACTTACGAGTTCTTTGATCCTTTAACTATCGGATGGTATAATTATATTTTGGATATAGATGACAAATACATAGCTGCAATGCTAAACTGTATCCCCCGATTTTATCACCATCAGTTTTTTGAGTTGCGTCCCATTATGGAAGCAAATTTCGAACGTATTCATGTTTAAAAAAGTCAAAAAAGATAATTAATTTTATTACTACAATACACTGCAAAGACACTAATGTTAAGACATTATTTTTATTTGACCAATAATTACCTACATGGTTTTGATAAGGTTGATTCACTAGTAATATACTCAATGCATCCCTGTCAACTAGAATGTTTGTGGCGGATAGTCAGACCAGTTTTTAGTTGATTTCATCTCACGACGTAACGTTGCGGCTTGCGGTTTATTCGAAGCATGCGCTGGTTTTGACAACTTTTCTAACAATATGTATAAAGCCAAGGTCAATGGACTACAATAAGTGATTCTGTGAATATTAATTCTGTTTTGATTTTAGAAAGGCATTGTACTGGCAATTATTACTGTAAATGTTAACTATTTCAATAACCTGACCACCATACACCGGGTGTAACACCCACTGTACTAGCCACGTAGTCATGTACCGGGATCAGCCGGTTTATGTCCAGTAATTAAACGGGGTGGTAAGAATTTGTACCGGACTGAGTCGTGACCTCGTGGCTATTATACACATGGTGATAAATCCGTCACAATGACTCTCTTTTGGTTTGACGCGGTCCAGGATCGACCGGTGTATATATACAGTTGGCGAGAGAGAGTGCCTATTGTAAGAAGCATAATATCGCAGACTTGGTATCAGAGAAACAACGTAACATCTTTATACTATTATTCCATGTACGATACGGTTCCTTCGAATTTTTTTTTCGAAGTGACTATGCTTTTGGCCAGTATACCTTGACAGCTTCACCGGGCTTGTGAGCGAGCGCAAAAGGCAGAGGAATAAGGGCAACAAGCTCAAGGGTGCCAAAGTTTTACCGTATATGCAACCATCGCGACCTACCTAATTCCCTATTCGAATTCGATGTAGCTAACTATACATATATGCATGTCTCTTACCTTCTGGGAGGAAGGACGCGTACATTTCTGTCAATTTGGTCTAAGTCTAAATAGCTAAAAAAAAGGTCCCTTACAGAACTTATGTACCTGAGTGGCATGCAGGTGTGAAGTGTACATTCAACAGTGCCTTATATTGCAATTCCTGTTTATCAAAACTATGCACAGATTGCGTGCCTTAACAACTTCCGCTTTACAATGTAATTCAGAGCGGATACACTGACTGATAACGGAAGTCGTCCTGGTCCTGGAACTGGTCCTTTTTCCTTTTTCATGGTACTGTGCTTACCATCAGGGAAAATGCCGTTACTTTGCCGTGCTAGTATAAAAAACCGGCTGAACCAATTTTAATTACAATGAATGAAAAAAAAAACAATCGTAATCGTGGTATATCAAAAGCACGCGAAACACACAAAAGAAATCGCGGGCGCCAGCTAGTTAAAAAATTACATCCCTTAATAATATTTTGTGGTAATTGAATGCTGCTAATATAGATTTCGCTTTAATGATGGAGTATTACAATGGTCACATATAAATCCTTCTTAGTTCTAATACACAGTGTAAAGCTTGTGTGAATGGTTGCCGTACACCTGGCATTGTGGAATGCGTTCCCGCGGTAGTCTCTGGTACAAGTTAAAAGAGAAATAACACTTCTTAAGCTATCGCGTTTTGTATACATTATCATTACATATGATAAAACAAAGTCTTCCCATCGCGTTTGTCTGTCTGTTATTATGAACGCGATAAACTCAAAAACTACCAAACGGTTTTTTATACGGTTTTCATCAATATTCGGAGTGATTCATGAGAAAGGTTTACTACATGTATAATTAATTAAGATTGACTGAAATATGACGATGATTGTTGAAAATTACGGCAAAAATCCTGCCGACTGGGAGCTTTCCTGGCGTGCGCCGCGTAAACCAATAGAGCTATATGTATTACTCTGCTAACCGTGCGACGCTGGGGCGGGTTGCTAGTAAATATGTCTGTTTAATGTTATAGTGCAGGGATAATCAATTAGTTGTACTGGAGGTCCGTTTTAAAAATATAAAAGATTGTCGCGGTCCGACTTAAAGCTTCCATCCATAAATTAAAGTGATTCAAGTGACTTTTTACGAAAAACTTGCCATTGTAACAAAATTTCCCATACGTGTTTTCCTTTTTGTTGTAGTTAAAGGTTCAGGTAAGTAATATATTTAAAAATATCGGAGTAAAACAAGTTTTAATATGAAAAATGATTTTACAAAATAAGTTTTTATTTTTTTAATAGACTGTTATTATTAAATGCGCATTCAATATTTTGTGCCAGTGCTGATCATTGAGAAATTTCCTGACCGAAAGCCAACCTTGGGTGCAAGAGCCAGACTGTGGAGCAATTTAAAGTGGACAATCAAAATGAAATATGTATACAAAATTTCGTGTTCAAGCTGTTTACCGTTAAAGAGTTCTTCTGTATGGAGCCAATCCTGGTTGTGGAATCGGGTTACACTTAACATAAAAATCCATAGCCATCGTAACTGAATTAACATATAAAAATTCAACTATGTAGGATTAGAGGAAGTTATACATTCATAGTATAGTATTTTGAAAATGATTAAAAAATTAACCACTCATCTCTTATGACTTGAACCACGTAGATCTCACTCGTGATTGTTACCGTGCGTGGAACTCCAGTTTACTAGACTCGTTACTTACCGGTTATATGATATTATGGTTTTTGTATGTGTACTTTAACAATAGTGCACTGTTACCGTGAACTAAAAGGACATAATCGATAATATTCAGAATATTGTGTTGTTCTTTTCATAAATTTCATTCATGGAAGGACAAGGATACAAATGTACCTTGGTAGTCCTTATTAAAAAAAATTGCTCCAAATTTTAAGACTATATCTATATATTAACCTCTATTCAATTTTAGTTTTCTAAACAAATAACATGGGCATTTAATAATCATTTTTTTATTCCGGTCAAGGTATAAGTTCAAAGAATTTTAAATTCGGCAGTCTTCAACCATGCAATAGTAGCTACTATTTAGAATTTTTAGTAAAATTTTCGCTACTTGTAAAACGTATTCATTCATGTTTTTCCAAAATTTGTTTAAACAATTAATATTATAGCAAGTCAACCCGAGCCTAGTATTTCCGAACGTCGTGAAATACGTCTCCCGCCTCGTTACTGTCAATAAATAGCAAGAACTCTAGATGGCGCGTTGTTGATACTATTTTAGAAAATGGCTGTTGTTGTTTTCCAATACTTCACAACTAATTTAACTTTTGAATGTGTAACACAGTGTTGTATTTCATTAAGCGTTTATCTTTATCTGTCGAGTAAAATTACTTGTCTGACATCCGCTTTTATCCGCCAAGCTAGCTCAGCGAAAATATTAAATTGTAGTAACTTAAAATCGCTAAAGTTCTAAGAAATAGCTATTAGTAGAAGTTTGAAATCTGCCAATTTTAATATTTATTGATCAACTAGCTGTAACCGTGGCTCAGCTCGCGTGGACTACACAAAAAGGTTTTTTATTTTTTGTGCAGAACCGTAATTATTTTTCTAAAATTATGTATGTAAATTATGTAAATTATCCTAAGTTATGCCTTAACATATCAGCTATCTGCCAGTGAAAGCCCCGTCATAATCGGTCTAACCCTTTCGGTATCGTGAATACTTTCATTTGCATTTAGTGAAAACCCGTTGTTTTGACATTACAAACAGACACTTCAATTTTATTATATGTATAGATTACTCTGAACGAAAGTCAATACGAAGGAACATGGCAGATTGTATGATATAAAATATTCAATCCAGAAACTTTATCTGAAGATAAAACAGAGGAATACATTAGTATGGACGAAACGCCAACCGCAGTTTCCCTTAAAAATTACTTACAAAAATTATTAAAGACTATACACGCACTACTTATAAGTAAGTTTATAACTCAATTCTGAAGTAAAAATATGTGTTTTTTTTCTTATTATCTTTGTACTTATTCCATACAATATTTTCAATTTAGTATGATAGTGTCATTCTAGATAATATTTTATTAGACTCAATAGGTTCGGCATCTATAACTCTTTACTGGTCTTTAACGTCATGTGAAATGATGTCCAAACAGTACTTTACAATATCCAGTGTACACATAGCTTTAATCGGAATTTGAATCCAAGACCTTCGAATGATAAAACTAGGGATACTATCAACTGTGTCAAGAGATCAATGAAATAAGCCCAAACATTTCTAATAATAAGAGAATTGCCAAAGAATACGGAAAGGTCTTACGGAATAACTTTTTTAATTAAAAATATTTCTTTCACAATCGCCTGATAAATTGGACGTACAAATCTGATTATTCCAAGCGTTTCCACTTCGAACTTGTTTTACCATAATCAGGAAAATATTAAATTTGTTTTATAAACTTTTGCAACCAAATCTTACGCACTGCACTCTTTTGTTTATTTTATTATAAACTTAGTCTTAGACTACGGTCTTTCTAAATTTTGTTAAAATAGCTAAAGCCTATAGTGACCACAAAGCATGAAAAGGCGGCATGCCAAAAAAATACTCACTGGCATAGGAGACGTTCCAATTCACATCTCAATTATAGCAATATATTTTGCACTGGAGTAAGCTCCAAAACGTTACGTCATATCTTGGCGTACTATGAAGCTGTGGAATTGTCTCCTAGCTATTGTGTTCCCCCCTTCCTACAACGCAAAGTCCTTCAAACATAACGTAAAGAGACGTTTGAGCAGACAAGCATGACAGTGACGACTGACGATAGATAGTATCCCACGGTGATCACCGATATAATTACATTGTACTGTGTTTACCATAAGGTGCAGTGCACATTACCCTGCTACGAAAAACCAACAACAACCAAAAGAAAACTTGATTATAGGGTGTATACACCGGCTTATTTCAGAACGCGACATACCTTGCCACTATTGCTGGTGTTACACTTGATGTATGTTACCCTATATCGCAAACCACAGCATGTTTAATATTTGATAATAAATATAAAAAAAATATAACAGTACATAAATTTGGTCATTTGGATCAATAAATCATAGTATTAGAGTTTATGTTTATGAAACTTTATGGACTTTTATTATCGTTATAAATTTTCATTAATCTATATTGGACTAACTTAAGTTGAAGGTAAGTGATAATTTAAAGTTTCTCTGACCGTTAAGTTGTCATAGAATTGGTTTTGCTGTTAAAACCTGTAAATTAATAAAGGCCAGTTTTAAGTTTAATTGAATAATTACATCTTTTTAAAGACTACAATTATGTTGAACATTAATTTGATATATGTCTTTTAGTTAACTCAGCGTAAGCCATTTAAGCGCCCCAGATACGTCTTTTTTTCCGAATAAATTCACCATTATCATCACTGCTTATTTTGTATATTACTGTATCTTACAAAGTATGTCCTATAAGCTGGCCAGATAACATAGCTATAAATTAAAATAAAAAATATGTAATCAGGGTCAGTGGTTTTCGCGTGAAAAGAACACAAACGGACAGACAGAGAGACGTTGAGTTTTATCATATGTGTATGTATAGATTATGGCAAAGGCGCGGCACGCACGTCGACTCTCGCCAAGGAGCAACTGACACAGTAGACTAAAGTCGAGTCAGTGAATTGAATGTTCTATGTGTGTAGGTGTAGTTATGATTGTGAAATAATATAAAATATTATAGGTTCACAAACATTACGACATATACGAGTATCATATATTTATTAAAAAAAAAAACTATAATTCATCTTCTCGCCTCCAACTTTTTTAATACGCAAATTACAGCATTTTTACAATATACTTATTACTTAGAATTAGTAATATGACAGAAAATAGGACAGTCGGTGACTCTTGATTCATTGAAAACATCGCGCTCGCTGGAATAGGGTGGGTTTTAATTAACCTTAATTAATCAATTAATCGTCGTTTCTCGGTGGCCACGTTGTTCTTGAATTGTGGTACGTACCATCAGTTCAAGTAAAGCCATTTTTTTGTGTTTAATTGTTTTTTAAACTTCGAAATGTGGGCATCAAACATTTCTCTATCAATCTCTGTAACTCTATTAAAATCTCTTTCTTCTTTCATTCTTTTTTTCTAACTTAGCAATTTGTCCTTTTTGTAGAAGACCATTACTGCCATTATGGAGTGAATACACTTTCCAGCCTTATGACGATTTCAGGATCCTAGCAATATGGTGGCTCCCTTGCTAGAACTTTCTAGGGAGTTTTTGTGGTGTCTCAATATTCATGATCCATGTTATTATTTCCAATAGACTTTACTTGTGCACATTAACCTAATTTTGTTATGAAAATGCATGTATTACACAATATAAGGTCAAATAACAAACAAAAACCATTACATAACAGTTTGAGATCCCCCCAAAAACTCCTTCATATATCTTGGTTTCTGTTTTGAGACAATTATATTTTTTCAAAACTAACAAATTTGACTCAAAACTATCAAATCACACTCCAGTGCCTTGTGCCATCTGTTATAAGAGCTATTTTGGCTTGACTTGTCATCGATACTAAGGGCCTTCTTTAATTATCTTATTAGGACCATAGACAACGGTACTTTCTAGAAAAATAGGTAGTTAAGAGGTTAATAATATTACAAAGCTCAAGAGATTGCTTGTTTATTGAGAAAGGCTACACACATAACTTCACGCTGTGACCTTAAGGAGCGGAGCAGTAACCATGAACTTGAAGCAACCTGGCAAGTTGTAAGCAAATACGGGAAGTAAGAACCACGATAAGCTACATTTGGAATTTCCGACTGGTAGAATACCCTCACCCTACTTAAGTACCGAAGATCGCAACCATTTGGTTGTGTTCCTGCGGTGAGTAGGGTTTCCAGAGCTCTTTGGGGTAGGGTTTTCAAGGTCGGCAACGCGCTTATGATACCTTTGGTATTTATTATATGCGTTCATAGGCTACGGTAATCGCTTACTATCAGGCGGGCCCTACGCTTGTTTGCCACATTTCAGATATTTGCCAGATCGCTACTTATTTGCAATAGCTGCAACAGTCCGAGCTGAGGTCCGGCCACTTTGGCACCGTCGGAACTAGTTGCAAAGCTTTCGTGGCTGAGTGCCTTACGCGCTCGCCCCAAGCTCGGTAAAGTTGTAAAAGCCGCAAAGGCTCCAGGGCCCCAAAGGCTAACAGTATAATAACTTCGAAAAAAAAAAGAAAAAACCTTACTTCTGATTTCACAAACATAACCTTTTTATAAAAATAGTATAGATATAGATAATATTCATAATAATAATAATTTCCGGCCGTAAGTGTCCCACTGCTGGGCCTTTTCCCAACCTTACCTTTTGCCTTGTCCAAAGAGAAGGTATGGGCTTAATCACCGCGTCAGCCCACGACGTATTGGCGATTTCAAACACCGGAAAATCAACAGTGTTCTATATTTTTCCAACATACAGAACATTCTATAAGAACATTTCTCAGACATTCAAGTTTCCAATGATGGCTCAGTGGTAGCGTGTACGACTTCGCGTCGATTGACGTGAGTTCGAATCCCTACAATGAGACTGAGATTTCGGTGAAGGAAACCAGAGCATGGTGGTTGGGCATTTTCTAATGGCCGCCTGGCTATCTACCACCCTCATATTGAAAATATGTCGCCAAGCACCAATAGGTGTGTTCCGGCAGCTGCACTTGAGAGCCAGTCTTCCACTAGGTTTAGCGTGTTACCATCTTGGGCCACATTGTCACTTAACATCAGGTGAGATTGTGGCCACTACGCCAAAACCTATAACGATAAAAAAAATGTTTTCTTTCACCGTCAGCCGATAGTTTTACCAATTTAAATTAGTAAATGTATGCGAATTCCGAAAAATTCGTTGGTAAATGCCGAGGCTCGAATATACGGACATCGAATCAATATTCCGCCTATCTAAACCACTACACCCACACGACATGTATAATTTTATATTTAAAATATTATTATATAGATAATAGATATAGATAACTATTGTCTAACAAATTATATTTAAAAAAATGTGCGTGTCAGCTTTGACGCGCGGCTGGAGATTAGGTACTCTTTAAGTGCGATTGTCTTGGAATATACTCGTATACAATAGGCCAAGTTAAATTGTTAATAAATATTACGTACATTATTATTTCAGTATACAAGTAAGCTATGTATAGTATACACGCGTTCATTATAACATGCGCGAATATGTTGCGCGGAGGGGCAACACTCTATTTTTCTATATATGTATGAAAATGAATTCTTAAGTAGTATACTCCTATATTTTTTACAATACTCAACTAATGTAATAAATAATTTTATTAATTAATTAGGTACTATTTCTTTATTATTTAGTAAATATAATTTATTAAAAACAGAAACAACAAGACTTTGGAAAATGTCAACAGGTGTAGTTGCAAAATGTATGCATAGATAGGTATGTAAATTAACTAGATGTCAATATAAACATACATATAATAGAGAAACAAACAGTCATACACACAGTAACAATTTTAGGTAAAGTTTTAGGGAACACACCGGACCTCCTATTTCTTGAGGGACCAAAAGCGGCAGTAAGGTAAATACCGAGCATAGAACTAGCAGAAAAATAAGTTCAATAAAAAATAATACTACCTGTGTCCGTGGCTCCGCTAGCGTGGATTACAGAATGCTATCATTCGAACGCACGCGCGAATTGAGCTGCCCCAAAAATGCTTATTGAGGGCAATTCTTAGAAGGTCGATATATGTTATCCCAGACATTTTTGATCATTTTCACATTACATTAATTTTATATATACAGTTTACTCAGCGTAAGCCATTTAATCGCCCCGAAAGCACCTTTTTTCCGAATTGATTTACTATTATCGTCATTGCTAATTTCGTATATTACTTTATCTAACAAAATATATCCTATAACCTGACCAAATAATATAGCTATGAATTAAAAAAATGAACATGTAAATCGGATAAGTGATTTTCGCGTGAAAAGAACATAAGATTTAAAAAATATATAGAAGATAAATTAATTAATCATTAGTAATAAATTACATAATAATAGCTGTTAATATCTAGTTAAAAGTAAATTCAACTATTTTTTTAACAGTATATTCAGTAATTGAACGTGTGAAATAATCCTAAAGATAATCTCTAATTCACAACCACTGATGGAATTATTGCCCAAGAATGAATAGCTTGGATCCTATCCAAGAGTAAAAACTACTCCGCGAGTTTTAAAACACTTGAATTTACACTTTAATTTTGTATTTTTACAGTGCAATTTACGATGTACAATAGCAAGAAAGATTTAGGTACGAGAAATATAACTTTATGACTTAAGTGGTAGGTCTGAATTTCCCTTAAGAATAAAAAAATGCAATTATATTATTATTATATATATATTATTAAACAAAAATGTTTAGGATAAATAGTTACCGAGTGTATTGCATTGGGAGTTAATTTAGTTTTGTGTTGGAGATTTTGATAGTTTTATTGGTATCTCTACAAGACAAACATAAAATTACTACAAAATGATTAAAAAAAACATATTATACACTAGCGTTACCCCGCGGCTGTGCACACGCTATTACACTGTTTGTTTCCGTCTCGTAATTTTTCTCATATTATTGACTATTTGTATAACACATCAAATGAGGAATAGCGTATACTTCCCGTCTACAAACTTCATCCAAAATTACATCAAAATCAATAAATAAAAAAAAACTTATAATAATTTTACGATTTCTAAAATTAACTTTGGCAATTCAATTATTTATATGTTTCGCGTGTACAAAATATCATCAAAATCGGTAGAGAATTAATAAAACATATTTTTTCAATTTTTTTACCTTTTCTTAAGATATAATTGACAATTCTTATAGCCTATATCAATTGAGAAATGACATAAGCTTTCGGTATACAAAATTACAGACTGTCTTATTCGTGATCATGTTATTTATGATAGAGATGATGTCTATCGGGAAATTTGGAAAAAATACATTTATAAACATAACTACAGATTTATATATATAAATAACAATAATTAAAAAAAAGTATGTACTGAGGGTAGACTAAAATATTACAGCCGCAAACTGAAATATAAAATAAAAACATCGATCATTACGTAACAAGCTGCTGGAATGATTAAACGTTCTGAACGATTGCTTATTAATAATGTAATTTATATATAATAATAATATTAAAACTGGACATTACAACCACCAAACTGTAGTGTCAATAAATACATAAAAACCAACCAAAATAAATTGTTTTAAACACTCGGAACTCTTACAAAGTCACCGCAAGGTAAAATTCTCGTATATCAACCCCATTTACCTTATATAATAGAAGCCATACAAATTCATATTTCATTATAAGTTGTACCTAAATTAGGGACAACTATTCATTGAATCTCAAGGGCTATTCAATGCAGGAGGGTTTGTGAGCTAAAAATATACGTAAATAATTTATTTTGAGCTTGTTATAACTTATTTTGAAAGCTTTTACCATTGCAGTTTTGTGGTTTTGGTTGTAAAATTAAATTGAATTTTATTTGGTTGATGATTATTAAAAGCTTTTTGCTCTGATAGTCCGTAACTAGTAGGTATTATTGTTGGCGTCATAAATTTATATTTTTGTGGAATTTATTGGGTTTATTACATAAGTAGTTTTTGTCTATATTTCTTGTCTTCTATCTTCTATACCTATTTTAAAACTCAACGTCTCTCTGCGTGTCTGTTCATTTACGTTCTTTTCACGCGAAAATCACTTATCCGTTTTACATATTTTTTATTTTAATTCATAGTTTTATTATCTGGCCAGGATTTAGGATATACTTTAAAGTAACATACGAAATAAGTAGTGATAATAATATTGAAACAATTCGGAAAAATACGCATTTGGGGCGCTTCAATAGCATACGCTGAGTAAACCATACGAGATATATCAACTTAATGTTCTACGTAATTTTATATCTTAAAAATACCTCCAAAAATGTCTAAAATAACATATATCTATCTTCTACGATCATCCACATCCATTTTTATCTTCTGTTTTTTGAACGAGGGCAGCATGATTCACGCGTGCGCTTGACCGACGACATTTTGTACCTAATCCACGCTCTCAAACTGTCAAATGTTTTTTATTAGTTAATGATAATTACTGTTAAATAATATTTTGGTAATGTGGCTATCCCTGACGGTAAGCACAGTGCAATGAAACATATCAGCGACCACCGAGTGATCGGCAATTCATCGGCGTTTGCCTTTGTCATGCCGGCCTGCATAAATATCTCTTCACGTCACGCTTAATGCAATCGATGTAGTAAGAAAAAAAAACTATTATATTAATTCGCAACCGATTTTGATGATAGCTTCTACACGGGAAGTATGTTATTTCTTAATTGATAGGCTATATGAATTATATCAATAATATGAGTAAAATGAAATTATGAGACGAAAATAATTAATATTACTGCGTAATAAGCGTGTGCGGAAAGCCTTTTATTATTCTTAAATCGGCCATTACACTCTAATCGTAAATCTGGATGCAACTTGAAGTGGCTGTTATATTTATAGAAAAAGTTATAAAAGATTTCTCCTTCAAAGTCAAAATTACGGTTATTTTTTCTTAAGAACTAATTATTATGTCTTTGATCTCTTTGAGGTTCATAAATAAAACGGTACCCTGTTCCATCCAGTGCGCTTGAAAACGAGTGTCGAATGTTAATGACAATGTAATTTCTCTTTTATTAGTAACTAGCTGTGCACCGCGGTTTCACTCGCGTATGATTGAAAAGAAATTGCTGATTGATTAATTATAATATTTTATTAGTATAGACAATTTTTTTTATCGGTGGCCAGGGTTATACTTCCCAACTCATACGTCTCGCACGTGCCACTATACCTATAGTCATTGACCCGAGCAGAGTGTTGAATTATTTTAATTTAACATTATCTCCCAAACTATTCGTACTCGACTCGACTTAACAAAAATCAATAATACCAGATAGCCCGGGGGGGGGGGGGAATTTCCGGAGGTGGTGCGCCTGGAGGCATCGTTATTGTATTCCGGAGGTGGCGCATAGAGTTGTTGGGCCTCAGGGTGGCGATCGAGAAAACCGAGGCCTTGTTATTCCATGGGCCTGGATGCGGTGCTGAGGAGGATACGGTGCAGCACATTCTCTCTGAGTGTGCTGCGTAGGATAAACAGCGCCGTGCTTTGGCCGCGGTGGTAGGAGGGGACCTTTCGTTGCCGAATGTAGTGAAAGCCATACACGACAGTGAGGGATCATGTACTGCAATGGTCTCCTTCTACGTGAATGTAATCTCACAGAAGGAGACCGCGGAGAGGGCTCGCGAGAAGAACCCCCTGAGTGGCCTTCTCCGACAAAGACGAGCTGGTGGTAGGAGGGGGGGCGATTTGCTTTCTATGTGTGCGTCGTCGAACTTATGACTACACGACACACGTCTACACTATGATAAATACACGATATTTCGGGTACATTCCGGACGATTCCTGAGATTTAGAGAATTGTCATTTTATTTTTATTTTTCTCTTACTCAGATCGTAACAATACATACAAACAGCCAGACAAAAAAAAAAAATTCGTGATCAGTGTCCTTTTTAGTAGATATCTACGTCTATCGAGTTTGGCAGAATAATTACAGGAAAAAGAAATACAAAATTAATAATATAGATAATATATAGAAATTAAGAATATATGCAAATTTTTGAGTCATAGCGAGAGTCGATGTCTGTTCCTCTTTGATGTTATAATATTTAATCGTTAAAGCTTGTAGTCCGAAGTGGTTATTAAGGAATATCAATTACTTCCTATCAGGTAATACTCCTTGAGTTAATAATTTCCAGTTTCAATCTCTTCTTATACGATCCGTTATACACTGCGACAGGCTCGGAATATTCTAATACTAAGGTTGATAATTTTCTACGTTAGGGTTGTCAAGTTTATGTACTACGATAACTGTGGTCTACACAAAGCAATTTTTTTGCTGTGAAAAGAAGTTTTTTGACTGAATCTTAATTTATTATGTGGTGGTTTTCATTTTAATTCATAATCTTGTGTTATTTGATCCTACATTGTGCAACATAGCACCCGTGTAGTCTATCGTTTGACTCACTTCTCATACTTGCCTACATCCTACCAGATTGGTTGACGTTCATGGTTATTGCTCCACTCCTTAAGGTTGTAGCGTGAAGTTATGTAGCTTATAACATTCCACAATATATTATCTATGAATGATGAATGTATATTATGAATGAATACTTTTTTAAATTTGAATGGTAGTTTCAGAGACTATCGCGTTCAAATAAACAAACAACCAGTTTATTGACCTTCATAATGGAACTATAGATATTGGTGGCATTTTATGTAATGGACTTGGTTATTGTGCACAAGTGAAGTGAATTATAAATAGCAACTAGAAGCATACATTTGAATTGCTACAAAAACTGCCTGGTCAGTTTTCACAAGAGAGCCACTATCTCGATATTATATATATATAATACTAAATAGCTCTGTTTTAACTTTTAAGATTGTATTTTTTATATCCACGAGACATTGGCAGAATTGTCAATTAATACAAGTTGCCATTAAATAAGTAGAAAAAAAAAACAATGAAATAGGCTAATAAATTGTTAAGAAACTCGCTGTGCCCGCTGGTCCGCTCGCGTGGACGACAAAATGCCGCCGGTTGAACGCACGTGCGAATCGTGCTGCCCCGCTCAAAAGAGGGTCAACAAAATTGCTTATTCTGGGTGATCCTTAGAAATGGATATATGCTATCGCTGACTTTTTTGTAGGTCTTTTTAAGATTTACAATTATGTAGAACATTAATTTCATATATCTCGTATGGTTTACTCAGCGTAAGCCATTTATGCGGGTTAAGTAAGTTAGTAGCTTGTTGGCAATACGCAAACAAACTGACTCGTTATTTCTTAACTGGATAGTGTTTAGAACTGGTAATGGAGCCAGACTTTCATAAATGTTTTGTTAGCGTCTAATTTGTGTAGTTTTTAATTTTAACCACAATTATATTGAGTACATATTTCCGCTCCTTTCTGCGCCTTTCCACATCCCTAATTACGACTTCACGATAAAGACATTGGTGAGTATGTATGTGGTTAAGTTAGGAACAGGTCTGGTTAGATCTCTGAGGAAATTAATGTGTAAACTGGCCGCGTTGGAAGGTGACGGTCGGCTAGGGATTATTAGTCTAGGGTTTCAACTTTCGTTTGCTATATTTATTAAAATTAATTAATTAAATTGTAAGTTAATAAAGATCTAAATTGTTTTTTGTATTAGCTGTGCCCGCGGACTCACTTGCGTGGACTACAGAATGCCGTCGGTCGGACATGCGCGAATTGTGCTGCCCCCGCTCATAAGACGGAAGGCAAAAATGCTTATTGTGAGTGATTCTTAAAAGATAGATATACGCTATCGCTGACGTTTTTGTAGGTCTGTTTAAAGTCTAGAATTATGTAGTACATTAATTTGAGATACCTCGTATGGTTTACTCAGCGTAAAGAATTTAAGCGCCCCACAAGTGTCTTTTTCCGAATTGATTCACCATTATAGTCACTTCTGATTTCGTATGTTACTTTATTTAACAAAATATATCCTATAACTTGATCAGATAATATAGCTATGAATTAAAAAAGAAACAGGTAAATTGGATGTGGTTTTCGTGTGAAAAGAAACATAAAAGGACAGACAGACAGAGTGACGTTGAGTTTTATGATATGTATTAGAAGATATAGATAACTCTATTTATGGAGTATATTAATAAACTATTATTTTTTCGATGTTTGTTGGGTCGTAGGTAGGACAAGACAAGTGTGTTAGACTGGCGATAGGCGATAGGCTTGCAAGACGGCACGACATCGGAGGCTGGCGGTATACTACAGATGTCGCTGTGGTCGCCGTTGTTTTTCGATTTTACTGTTCGTACTAGAGATGCCACGAATATTCGGTAATCGGCCTATTAGGCCACTTTTTTATATTCGGTATTCGGTCGAATATTACTAAGTATTCTATCGAATACCGAATACCAAATCAAGAAAAAAACAAAACAAAAATATTACTCCAAAATTTAATTTAGGAAGAAACTTCTTACATACCAAGATAGAATAGGATACCATGGATCGTAGAGGGTTACTCGATCTCATATTCTTGTACAAATTGACAAACGGAATCTTGAATGCACGTGAGTTACTAAGTAGAGTTAATATGACCGTTCCTTTAAAACTGCCCAGAACATTTAGTTTTAATATATTCGCTAATGATTATTACCGAACAAACTTGGGGCTTTTCTCTACATTGAATAGAACTGTATCTCTTTATAATGCTGAGTCTAAAAAGTCAGGTCTAGACATCTTCGCCTTGAAAAATATAAATCCTCTGTAAGCAAATTATATTAATATTTTAATTTGTTGTACCTTAATTTATTGAGGTTTATTTGTTTTCTCTCTGATTACATTTCAAATTTATTTATGCTCTTTTTTAATTAATTATTTCAACTGCTAATTTTGTGTAATAATGACGTAATTTCCTATAATTAAGATTGCATTTGTTTAGAGTCACTTTTGTCGGAAATCTTATAATTTGGTCACAATATAAATCTTGTTGATGTTTTTATTATAAATAAATAAAATTATTATATTTTATCAACTAAATATTACAAATTTTAACACATAAAATTTAACACTTAAGTTGTGATGTATGAAAACAATTTTTTCAGCACTTGTTGATAACTTGAAAACTTTATGATAAGTTTTACAATTTTTAGTGCGTAGTTAAAGTTTGTTTTTAGTTTTTTAAACTATTTAAACTTATTTATATATGTTATAATTTATTTATTGAAGAAGGTTATATGCTATATAACTTTAGGTTATGACTCTAAGCAGTGAAGTCTTAACCAGCAAAGTTATTTAACATCAAGCAATATCGCAAGCTGTAGGCAAGTAGGGGAAGTGAAGAACAACGATAGACTACACGTGTGCTTTGGCAGCGCCGTGGAAAGTTGAAAGAATAAATTTAACGCGGGTGAAACCTTGGGGCACACCTTAGTATTTTATAAATCACGAATATCGATCGAGTTTTATTAAAATCTTATGTTGTATCTTATAAATCACGAATATCGATCGAGTTTCATTAAAATCTTATGTTAACTCCAATAGAAACAAAATATAGATGTATCTTGCGTTATAGTGCGCACAAGATAACAAGTAAATTTAACTAAAAAATCGTGATCGCAGATCATTAAAAAGTGCCAAACTAAATCATAGCAATACGAGGTCAGTAAACGTTCATGACTTATTCATGCGCATTGCAAAACTAACTTAGTTTAATTTAATAATGAGTTTCCTTTACTTGGTATTCAAATTAGCTTAAACTATTCAAAGAATACGGTGTGAGTTAAGACTGGTCTTTTTACATCGCATTGACCATGTTTTAATCATGATTTATATATGCGCTTAAAATTTTTAACATTACGTCTTTTGAAGTTATATTTGTTTAGGTGGGTTATGAAAAAATAATAAGTTAATTATTAACGATATACTCGCACATTGTAGCAGAAAGTCTACACTATGAAGTTTGAGGTTCAGCCTCTCTTTTATTGTGATGAAAATAGTCACACATATAAATTCTAACGTGCATGTACAAGTTCACGTATACATTTTTTATAGTCGTTTTTCTATCCCACTGTTGGGCACTTTTTGGTCAGTTTAAAAGATTTTGAACCACAAAATACTACAACAATTCCAGTGTGATTTTTGTGAGTAATCTACATTTTTAATATTAATATTTATATCAAACCGAATATAATCTATCACAGTCCTGACGTAAATCGATTCCTTGACTGCTACGCAACATAAAGGATTGTTTAAATATTAAATAGTTTTAAACTGTTCTATCAAATTTTTATTTAAATTTAATTTTTTTATTATTTAAATAATTTTATTTAAATAAATATGGCTGAATATATTGTAACGGAAGTATTTCTTTTGACTAATGCGGATGGTTTAACGTAGCGCTCTTACGAGTGTAGTGGGATACGACACGAGACAAGTAATTCACAAAAATTCTAAGCTAATTTAAAAATCATTTACATATCACGTGATATACATAAAGAAATTAAAAAGTTCTCTGTGCCTTATCTTTGTCGTACCGTGAAACTTTGAAACCATCTCTCGGCCAATGTGTTCCCTCCTTCTTATGACATCGGGTCCTTCAAACGTAACGTGAAGAGATATTTATGCAGGCCGGCATGACAGCGACGACCGCCGTTGGATTTCGATCTCTCTATGGTCGCCGTTGAATTTGGATTGTACTTTGCTCTTACCATCAGGGAAAGAGCGGTCAATGTGCCGAGCTATTATAAAAAAATAATATTAATATGGCATATATGGATTACAGAAATTTCAGAAAATTTATTTTGTAGCAGGATAATTGATGGTTCTGTAGGTATCTGATGTTAAGCACAGTACAATGCATTAACATCAGCGACCATGGAGGGATCTAAAATCCATCGCTAGTCGTCACTGTCATCCATCTGCTCAAATGTCTGTTCACGTCATGTTTGAAGAACTCCATGTTGTAGAAAGGGGGAAAACACTAGCCGGGAGACAGTTTCACAGTACAGCCAAGATATGCAGTAGCGAACTTTTTAGTTCGCCCTCTGTTCTTGTTAAGCCAGAAACAGTAGATACCATAGTTATAAAAGTTAAACCCTCACCTGGAAAGAGATAGAGTCTGTCTGCTTAAAAAAAAAATTTTATTTATGCTAAGGTCCTCATTAGGATGTACGGTTTATTATTATAACACCCCCATAAAAGAGTATGAAACTTGTACTGTACTGTATATAAAAAAGCTTTTTTTTAAATCAGCGAAATGCTTTCAAAACATTCTCAATAGTTAAAATCTTCCCCGTGAAGAATAAGTATCTTTAAGTTCCTTTGGGAAGGAAGTGCTACAAAGAGATATATCGGATGATATTTTATCCCTTTTGCGCTTATTATAAAAGCTTGGATGTTAGAGAGGAAGCTGTAGTTTCACCCGAAAACTAGTCTAGTGTCGTATAATCCCTTACTGTTTGTCTTCGAAATCTTATTTCATTTTAATTGTATTTTTATCATATTTCTTTCAAAAATGGTTTTGTATTGCAGTTTTTGAAATACCGCATATTTCTTAATTTTTATTTTTAATAAAGAAAATAATAGTTAATGAATTATGTTTACTTTAAAGATTGTATATTACAAGTTTATTTATTTACTAGCGGTATCATGATAGGATTTTTAATATAAAAAAATATACCTTTTCTTAATACTCACTTACCTTATAAAATTTTATGCTGCTAGAGCAACCTGTTTAATCTGTGCGTTGACTCTCAGTTAGTCTTAAGAATTGTGTTAATTAGATAAATATTGTCACGAAAATTTACAACAAGTAGTTTATTCACTAAAACACTAGTTGGTTAAATAAATATCAGAAAAAGTATCAATATATTAATTGACAACTCATTGAGTATGAAGTATCAAAGTATATAATATGTGTTTATACTCGAATGAATAAAACGATATAATATTGATAGGCATGAAACTCAAGCCATAAACTTTACCGTATTTTTCCGCTTTTTAGAGGGTTGCGAATTCGTATTTAAAAACAGTTTAGAAGAACATGAATAATCGAACAATTTTATTAGTGCTAAACTTCATTTCCTAATATAAAATTTATAACCTTTTTTACGGCGTGCATGAATAAATTTCACAATTTCATGGTACCCGATAAAAAAAAATCATATATTATATCGAATATCAATCGAGCGTGTTCCTTTCGAATACTCATATTAGGAGCTTACGTGTAGTCATTCATATCACTTCCTTCCTAGAACTATAAACCGAGTGCAGTAGAATTTGCCGTCTTTTGCAATGCTTCGAGATGATTTATTCATACATCCCCTCCATAATACTCTACGTTTATGTTTTATTTTATGTTGTTCTGTTTTTTAATTCTAAGGTAATAACTAGATATTGTTCAACGTTCAGAATTGAATACATAACTCTTTATACGCTTTTTATTATTATTCCAGTCGTAGTTTTCCGAGTTCGATTCTATTGATATTGATATTTAGGGGTTGATCAGTTTTGAAATTGTTCTATTTTAATAATAAGTATCATCTATTATCCAGCAATCTCTGTTTTATATATTAACTTTCTATGGATGGATAGTAGGACAATTGTGTCCGACTGCATCACGACCTTTATACACCAGACGTTATACCCACCATAGTGACACGTTTAACGTGTTCTCGTTCCGGGATCAGCAGGTATATATCCAGTAATAAAACAGGGTGGCAAGGGTCTGTAACAATTATCAATTATCAGTAAATCTATCATTCAGTTTATCATACTGTGATCATACTGTCATACTTATCATACATATATCATACTGTCATCAGTATTAGTTCATCATACAAAATTTCAATCCTTATTTTACATCCTTAAGTGATGAATTTATATTGATGCCTATGCATGCTAAATTTTAGGTCAATAGACATAATATTATGTGTGCATAATTATAAGACAATAGTTAAACAAAAAATATTTTTACCAAACAACATTTCATCCCCTATTTATACATATACCATTTACTGATAAATTTTGATAAACACTGATACACGTGTTTCATTATTAAATTACCTTTTTACCTCTATTTTACACCTATAGAACTTGAATTTTCCAAAGTCCGTCTTAGTGAGTGTCTACATCGCGAAAGGAGTAACTATGCAAAATTTCAAGTCAATCGAATCTATAGTTTCAGAGATCTCGTGACGAGTGGTATTTCGTTTTTATATATAAAGATTTTAAGGAACATCGTTCTTTGTTGTGTTTCTCGTTGGCATTTTGTTATAAAAAATATATATGTTTTGTTTGTTACAGATGGAAAATGACTCGTAAACGACTTGAATACAAGAATGTGCTTTCACCTAAATCGAAAAGAATTGAATATGGGTACTAGAGAACCAAGTGATCCTAGTGATACAAAGAAATATAACGTGGAAAATGATCTGAAAAATAAAATTAAAGTTATAGTTAATTCTAACACAAATTACAAAATAAACTTGAAAAAAGATAGTGTAGATAGCAATGAAAATAATTGTACTGATACAAAAAAAGATAAAGTAGTCTTACAGAAAGAACTTTCTCCTGAAACTCATTGTACGAACTTATCAGTCATTCGAAGTAAAACAAGAACTAGAAATCTGAAAGTAAATGTAAAAAAACTAACAAGTCGAAATGCAAATCTGTTGTTTCTTTTGTTGAGGATAATGATTAGTTTAACAGTAGTACTAAAACAGTGGACCCTTATTTATATTTTAATAACTTGTGTTAGTGCATATAGAGAACAACGGTTTGCAATTGAACCTCAAGATCAGGTGAGTTGATTTTGCAATTATTTTTTTTCAGTAATTCTATAAATTACAATATTTACAATAATTTATCTGAAATTTATTTGCTACTTCCCTTAGACTTTTGTTTCTTTGCAGGCTGAAGTAGATAAGAAATTTCGGATAAATTATTTACAATGGATTTTCGAAAAGTAACGCCTTCGTTAATCAAATATCTACTAGTCAATTATAATTTATCTTCCGTGAGGTATTCAATATTTTTAATCTCATCTTTTACATTTCATACATCGCTGCACACAACTATACTGTACACTAAACCTATAAAGAGAATATAATATAAAATAAAATATTTGAATATTAGATTTGTGTTTATACGAAAAGCTAAAAAACATTTAAAATCTTCCCAATCGATTAAATAATTCTATCACTAATTTAAAATACACTTCAGACTGAAATATATCTCATGAATAAAGGCTTATAACGAAATAATTTCTGTGCCGAACGAGAAGCTATAGATAATTAAAGCACGGATTATATACAAAATAAATACAAAGTTTATATTACTAAATTATTTGTAGGTTTTAAAAATGTAATAAAACCTGTGCAAGGTCGGATTGCGGAAGCATCACCACTACACTCTTTTTAAGGAATAATCAAAATAAAACAATCATCACAATAATAATAATATAGGAATGACACTATATTTAGAAGAATGGAACATAAATGGAGATATGATTCTTTAAAATGATATGGTATTGATAGCTCATTTAAAAACGATATAAACACAAATGAGGCGATAAAATTTATTGTATTATTAATCATAATAGCGGATGAAATGAAAACAAATCTCTTTGAGCTCATAACGCCGTACCAAATAACTGATCCGCGAAACTATCCGGTTTATCTGATTATATCGTAATAACCGGTGAAATATTCAAAATTAAATTAATATCTTCCTCATTATTGGGTTTCGTTTGGTCAACAAATGGAAATTGTTATGCGGACATAATTCTGCAAAAAACAAATTTAATAATACATGAAGGGAAATTTATTTTTTAACCTCATTAATTTGCTGTTTATTTGGAGCGGGGTATATTTATCGGCACAGATAAAAACAGGTATTTACAAGTATTATCTGTAAACCGAAAAAAATATTTTCCTACGTACCTACTCCACATACTGGTCGGTGACACAAAAGAAATATATTTGAGTTTGGAACATACTGTTCTCTATTTAAGCGTAAGGATGTTTTTAGTTTGTTAGAAATAGATACGAACAAATATTACTTGGAACCAGCTCTTTACTCTTCTCAACTATAGTAATAATAGAAAGAGATTACACTATGTAATATGGTGTTATTTTTAACAGGTTTTTGGAAATGCTATTTCCCTAAAACAACAGAACCCTACAGTGCGCGTGGCTCGACACTCACTTAGCAAATTTTTTTCTTTAGCTACAGTTATATATTATTTTTAATTGATTAATAAAACTTCTATTATTTTAATGCTGTTGACTTAACTTCTTGATTTAACGCTAATAATCCTATTTATGTTGTTAATTAAACCTTAACCTAAAATAGGTGTGGTTTTGGTTTCCTAAACCCGAAAAAAATGATTAGGGTGGGGTTTGAATCTAGCGCCTTGCAAACGATTCAGCTAGTGTAAAAGTTGTAAAAAAATCCTCTATAATAACATTTAACAAAGAAATAACGTAAAGCAATCTAGCAGCAGTTGTTCAGAATTTATAAATAAATTTTATCCTTTACTTGAATTGTAATCAATAAGAACCAAATTGTATTTGAATGTTTTTGTAGTAAAAACGAAATTCGATATTGAAAGCTAATATCGAATAATAATCTTCGCAACATTAATATAGAAAATTTCATATTATAAAAACATAATTTTTTTCTTGAGCCTTTAGCAAAGGAATTTTTAATATCAGGAGAATATTGAATTCTACAATCCTTTCCTGTATTAACTTATTTCGCTCGCTCAAGTAAATATTATGGAGATATATATATATATATATATATATATATCTTTAGATACAGTTGATTTTATGCGAGACCGTAGTACCTACTTCAGTTTTTAAAGGGATTGACATGTTTACGGTGAGAAAAAATGATTAAAGTAATAAATTGTATACTATTATTTTTATTCATTTGAATAAAGTGGTAGATATGTGGTAGTGTAATGATAATAATGTAATATTGAAATGTAATGAATGTAATAAATGTAATGTGTAAATTATATTTTTTTTTTCGAACTGACTACACTATTAGCCTTAGGGGCCCTGGAGCCTTTACAGCTTTTACAGCTTTACCGGACTTGGGGGCGAGCGCTTAGGGCACTCAGCCACGAAAGCTAAGCAACAACATCCGAGGGTGCCAAACTGGCCGAACCTCGGCTCGGACTGTTGCGCGTATGCAATTAAGTCGCGATCTGACTAATTCCCTATCCGTAATTCGATCTAAATTGCCGCAGAGGACGGCGGTCGTGGCGGGTGTGTGGGAGCGAAGTTAACCGTACGTCCCCTGCGGAGGGAACGGTGGTTTCGCGGGCGTGGGCGCGAGCACGCATATGTTGCGGGAGCGGACGCGTAGTAATTATTAGCTTTCTCGATGTCGTCGTCGGGATCGACAAAGAGATTTCGCGGACGGCGTTTGTAACGTTGGACAACGGGTATCGATTGGTTTGGGTTGTAGTTCACAAAGGACTTTACGAGCGGGTTGGGATGATTAGTAGCGCTATCGAAGTATCTCCTAGTGAGATATTTCACATAGGCTTCTATCGAGGGAAGCCTCATGTCCCTGTGTAGGTCCATGTTCCTAACGAAGGCTGGAGGGTCAAGCAGGCGACGGAGGAACCGATTTTGTACTCTTTGCAAGCGGGCAAAGTTGTGTTTGGACATATGTGCGAACGCGGCGCAACTATATGTCAAGATCGGACGGACGCACATCTTGTACAGTGTAAGCTTATGTCTTACGGACATTTTGCTTACCGAACTGAGCAAGGGTCGTAAACGGGAAAGGACCCAAATGGCCCTATTCCGGACTCTAGTGACGTGTGGGTTGAAGTTAAGCTTCGAGTCAAGGATGACACCCAGATATTTGGTCTTGGTTGCCCAAGGGATATTTCTACCGAATAATGTGAGAGGTTCTACCGTGCGTGGTAATCTACATGTAGTCGGCTCGAACATAATCGCGGCGCTCTTAACCGGATTAATAGTTATACGCCACGTTCGAAACCACTCTCCGAGAGTGGTTACGGCGCGTTGTATTTTATGAGTGAGAAAAGATCTGTTCCTATTTGACGCGTATATGACTGTGTCGTCAGCGTAGAGCCCTACCTCGACCTCGGGGGGTTTCGGGAGGTCGCTGACGTACAAATTGAATAAGCAAGGTGCCAGAATGGAGCCTTGCGGGACGCCTGAACGAATGGGACGTGCGGTGGAGAGTACTCCTTCCACTCGGTAGTGGAAGGAGCGGTCTGTTAGATAATCGCGGACTATGTGGACTAACCTATCCGGGACTTCTAGATGATGTAACTTGTGGACTAGTCCGGCGTGCCTGACCTTATCGATGGCCTTGGCTACGTCGAAAAAGACCGCAAGCGTGCGGGCAGGAGCAATATTGCTCTTGGCGAAGTTACTTGTGATGTGCTCCGTGAGGCGGTGCGGGCGGGTATAAATTCTTGTCGTCTATAACGACCTTGAGACGGTTCAGGAGGATCCGCTCGTAGAGTTTCCCTAGGGTATTTCAAAGACTGATCGGACGATAGCTATCGGGAAGCGATGCTTTTTTGCCGGGCTTACGAATACCTATAACTATAGCTTTTTTCCAGACGGCTAGAAAATAGCAGTGGGCTATGGCTACATTGAAGATGCAGGTCAAAAGAGCTATGAGGTGATCAGGAAGAAGTTTGAGTACTTAATTCCTGATACCATAAGGACCGGGAGATTTCCTAGGCTTAAGGCCTTTGATGATTGAACAGACCTCATCGGGCGTGACCGGGGTTAACGTTTCCGCGGGGGGAATCGAAGTTAGTTCCTGAACGGCGGTCTCGATAGTTTCGATGTGGGCAGTATCTACGTTGTCGCAGTTTGGTGAGCACTGGCTCTCCAAGCTTGCGGCAAGGCATTCTGCCTTATCGTCGCTATCGAACGCGGGTGGGAGATCGGGGCCCCTTTCGAGGGGCGGCATCTGGGCGGAAGCTTCTAACTTCAGAGAGCGGGCGAGGTTCCAGTAAGTCAGATGGGACGGCTTGAGACCCTCTAAGAGGTTATCCCACCGGTGACCTCTGTACTCGCCGATGCGAGTTCTAACCTCTCTCTGAAGTTGCCGTAACCTACGGGTGTTATCCCTCGTCGGATAAGAATCATGTGCACGTGTCGCGGCGTTCTTTTCGGTGATTAACGCTCGTAAGCCGGGGGGGAGTATAAAACGGCGTTCGTTCGCCGCTTGCACCTCTCTCGAGGCCTCCCTTACACCGGTTTGGAGGTAGTCGACCAGGGAATCGATTGCTAAGTCGGCGTCTGCTGTTGACTCTAATACTCTAATACGGGATCCTAGCTAGGCTGGACGGGGTCGTGTTATCGGATAGGTAGCTATTTAAGATCGCGTAGTCAACTACTTTGACTTTTGGCGGACTGGGGTCGAACGGTTGCCCGAGTTGTAAGATAACCGGGCGGTGATCGGAGTCTAGTTCGTGGACGACTTCTATAAGTCGCGAGTTGTTGAATTGGGTGTGACCGCTATTTAGGTCGCCTGCTATAATGACGAATTGACCGAGTGAAAGTAGCGCCTCCAGATCGGACTGAAGGAGTCTTTTGTTCGGGGAGAGATATGCAGAGACAAGCGTGATTGACGGATGATCAGTCATGCCTATTCTACAAACGGACACTTCCATATTGGTAAGTGCGGGAGGGTCTATTTGCATACAATAGAGGGAACGCTTGTAGTAGATGAGCGTGCCGCCGCCTCGGGTGGCACGGTCATTTCTAACTATGTAGTAATTTTCTATCTTAGGGTCGCGCCTACTGGGTTTTAGAAGTGTTTCTTGTACTAGAAACACGTCTATCTCCCGTTTCCTAAGAAAAATGGATACTAGGTCCCGTTGTGGAAGGAGGTTTCGCGCGTTAAAGAAAGAGATGTTGAGACTCCTTGGTTTAATGCGAGCCATTTATAACCGGTATCTATTTCCCGGCACGGGCCAGGCGCATTAGCGTCGCTGTCATCAGGGGAAAACGCCTGATGGATTCGCTGGGGCCGTACTCAGCGACGCACTGTTCGTATGCCAGTACTTCCTGAGGGTCATGCTCGCGGAAGAGCATGACCATGTAGTCAACGCCGTGACGCGTGCTAACGGGCGGGGAGGCCTGAGCCTTAAGAGGCTGAGGGCGGGGAGTGGAGACCCATGCTGCCTGAGGGGCTCGCATGGCCAGAGGGAGTGCGCGGGGTGCGGGGGTGGCCGCCACCGGGGCGCGGGAAGCGCCCGGGAGGCTGGGGAAAGCTTCTGGCGTGAGCAGAGGCATGGGTTGACTAGTGGCGGCGGGACGTGCCCTCTGAGGAGGGGTGTGTCGCTCTTGCCTTGGGCGCGTAGGGCGCATAGGGCGCGTCGGACGCGGGGCACGGCGACAGCCGCGATAGTTTGCGGGGTGACCCGCGTTGCCGCATAGCACGCAGCTCGGAGGGGTAGACGACTCGCGAGTGCGCGTGCACTCGCTTGTCGCGTGGTCCCCGAGGCACTTAACGCACCTGGGACGTAAATGGCAGTTACGGGCCGAATGTCCGTACAGCTGGCAGTTGTGGCACTGCGGAGGGCTGCGGTTTTTGTGTGGGGGCTCTACGGCTATTCCGGAGAGCTCGCACACTTTCCTGATATTATAAATGTCTATGCCCTCGGGGGTCAGATCCAGATTCTAACTGTTGTATCGAAATGAGACATTGTATGAATATGTAGTTCGGATGACAAAACTATAATTTGGTATCTTGGAGGTGATTTGGTGATGGAGTCATGAGGTGCTACTAGCAAACCCCTTTAGTTTAGGCTCATATGATTCGTTTTGACAAGTCCAATATATTATATTGGGCCGGAGATAGTGGAATTCTTAAGAAACTTTTTATATGTTTTAGTGCGAGTTATAAGCGTTTTTTAGTTTTTTTAAAGTACATATTTTTATATGTACTTAATTTATTTACTATCTCATCCAATCTTTCGCACATTTTCTTTTAATCTTAACAGCAACTGATAGTACTACCTATTTTTGAGATATTGTTATCATCAATACTTATTTTATAAAGCTGAGAATTCGTACCACTCTGATTTGAAATATTTCATTTGCTTTATGTAGCCCGTTTAGTAAAAAAGTTTATAGGTCATATAATTTTACACTTTGATTCTAAGGAGCTTAACAAAGATATATTGCAGCAGAAACCGAGGGCCACAGTATACATCGAACAATAAAACATACTCCAAAGTTTTCATTTAAATTTTATATTTTTATCAACTAGTCATTGCTCTCGATTTTGTAGGTACACGTTAAATTTATACTAATATCTTCACTAATATTATATCAGCGATTTTTTTTTTATTAACGCGGGGGAACCTTTAGTCACAGCGAGTAATATTATAAAACTCAAGAGATTGTTTGTTTATTCGCGCTAAACTCTGAAACTAACAGTTTGATTTGAAAATGTATAATACCCTATTTATTAAGGAAGGTTTATACTCTATATTAACATCACCCTACATCAGGAAGCACGCTATGCAACAAAGAAGTAATACTGCAAGCGGGCAGTGTGGCTCGGTGCGGGTTTCAGGGCCGAAAGGAGAATAGGCTGCCCGACAAAAACCGAAGGAATTAATCGCGAATGAAACCGCAGGATACAGCTCGTACAGTAAAAGACATAACCAATAACCATCAGCCTATAGCCAGCCATAGCCTGAATCTATCGGAGTAATAGGTCCTGAGATTAACTCCTACATACATCCAAAGTCATAAACGACCTTGTTATAATAATACGTGTAAATGTTTTAAAGATTTATTTATTTTATTGTAATTTATAGAGTGCAGTGGTAGGGTCAAGAGTGACACTACCCTGCCGAGTGGAGAACAAAGCCGGGCAACTTCAGTGGACAAAAGATGACTTTGGTCTCGGTACGCATCGTCATTTGACTGGATATGAGCGTTACAAGATGATTGGAAGTGATGAAGAAGGTATTTGTTTTGTCTTAAATATGGTTCTTTATACTTTTATTTGCATATTTTGAAATGTATGGTTTAGAAGTATTTTCTTATCTTAAAATAAAGTATACTCAGATTTTGTGTATAGGAAGTTGAAATTATAAAGACAAGTATCCACCACTCACTCGCACCTGAAGATCTTTTTCCTTGTGGTTCCCCGGGTGAGTTGGTGGCTTAAGTCGCTGATCTCAGTAAGGCATTTTGTTTACAATTGACACTAGATTTTGTTAAGGCTTAGAATTATTTTCGAAATATTTTATAATTTTACACAAAGCCGTTATTATCAGAGGGCTGCCTAGTTACGGGGTTCACACATAATAAAGGTTTTTTGTAGAGGGCAGCACTTGTCGTCGACTAAAGTGCGTTCAGATATGATACTGGGCAGGTACATTCCATTTAAATAACTTAATATATATAGTGGTTTGTGCAGCTAACATAAAATAAAAAACGGAACAGTCTGTGTGTATATATGTGTGTGTGCGTGTGTGAGAGAGGGAGTATCCTTATGGTATTAAAGTGTTGAGTATATTTTTTAAATTATAATTATTATCGTTAATATTTTAAAATTACTGTATGAGTTTAAACTTAATTCTTTATATATCTTTAAATATTTCTTTTTAGGTGATTACTCGCTTGATATAAGGGAAGTGACTCTGGATGACGATGCAGTGTATCAATGTCAAGTTAGCTCCGGTCCAAGAGGTAGGAATTCAAAAATTTGACATAAATTATTACCTTGGGATGGCTTCTTAAAACTATTTTACTATTTCTAGGAAATTCGAGCTAGTGTAATGATTGTTTTATCAATCATTTTTATCTTTTAATTATATACCTATATTTATTTCACCTTATTTGATTCCTCATTAATTCATTTATTGTGTTTTCGGTTTCTTTCCGAAGGCATCTTATCTTTAGATCACTTATTATTTAAATATTGTATAACAAACTTCTTTTACGTTCGTATATATATATATATATACCTTATAATATATTATATATATATATATATAATAAGGCCGTAAACAAAGATTGTATTATTGGCTGAAAATACCTTTTAAATTTGAAATATAGAAGATACTAAAAATAATTGAATTCGGGCATTATTTAAGATGACTTACCGTTTAGACGTCTGTGACTTATAACATACAGTCTTTTATATAATATTTTTATAAGTTTAATTATATTTCTTATTATACTTTATTATTTGGAGTCACACTACCTATCTATATCTGGAGACTGTACAAAAAGTTATTTACTTTTACTACTGCAAGAAATCGATGGAGTTGATACTATACACCTGAAATTGTTAAGAGCCAACAATTATTATGAAAGTAATGAAAAACCTGACGGACGCATTCATTATTCATTCTGACTGACTGACGGATTTTACAAGCAGCCCTGGTCCGGATAGATGCATAACATGGACTAACCATACTAGTGAAGGTTTTACTATTTTTAATAGACTATAAATAAGGTACTCTGTTTTTTATATCTCACTTAATGTTAATGCCTTCGGAATACACTTATTGTGCATTCGAGAAGTGGATTATAAATACTAACTGGAAACATGCATTTTGAAATATCACAAAACCTTAGAAAGTTCTAAAAAGAGAGCCACCATCTCGTTGGACCAACTTTTTATATAAAAAATACTACGAAGACAAACACATTGACACTGGCGAGTGCTTTTTGCAGCGCCAAAACAAGAAGAAGACGAAGTTGCTTCGAAAAGAACATACTATTAAAATATGTTAATTTCGTTTTATTAAAACTTTTTAATAAGCTACTACTGCAATACTAGTTATAAATTTAAAAACTTATAAATACGATTCGCATTTGAATAGGTTTTTTTTTTTTAATAAATTGATATTTAACTTTACTATTGCAAAGAATCATAACAGATAATGAGAGTATGTAACTACTTTTTTAAAATATGTATTTATGTAATTTTAAAGGTAATATGTATGTATTCTGTTTTAAAAGATTTAATTTAAAAAAAGACGGACGATCCTCTACCTTGCTTGTGTTTCTCCGAATGCAGCCCCTGTTGGACTGTGCAGTCTTTTCGCATATTTAAATCGTTTCATTATAAAATTCCAAAAACCTAAAAATAATGATTAGATCAGTTTATTACTTTAAGGTACGAGATGGGATCTATTCTATCATGGCTATCCTTACGCTCTTTCCGTGAACAGACAGGTTGCTAGTTATTCCTAAAATCAGAGTAAGACTGGGCTGGCGTAACGTTTAGGTTAAAGGACAAAAATATAGTATGGTGTAGTTTTACCTTATAAGTAAGTACACGGTAATTGTTTTTCTAAATTTTGTGATAGTATTCTATTTGCTCTTCGCGTAACTCGTACTCGCGTAAATTTTTGTGTCATTTTTATATCATTTTGAAATTGATAAGATATGAAATCTGATATTGAGTTAAAATAAAATCACGTTTGAAAATAATTACCGCGTAATTAACGTGTGTGGTGCCGAGAGCACAGTTAGTAGAATAATGAAAAGATAAATAGTAATAAATGTAAGTTATATTTAATTTCATAAATAACAATAATCAACAGAATGAAATAGATTAACTGTATTTCATAAGTGTACTGTAATTGAATAAAAATAATATAATTTAATATAATATATATCACAGTAATAGTATACCTACAGCATTTGCAATCACCACGGTTACGCGCGACTGTGCAGTATTCGAACGGCTTATAGCGTACATCGGGTTATTCCTTTGAGTCGATCTCGGCTTTGTGCTAAGACAACGAACGGGCGCACCCCGGAGGGTTGTCAGCGATGTGAGAAACGATAGAGGTGGTAACAGATTACAATATTAAAACCATACCTTCTAAGTCGTTTCAATCTTGACAGAGTTGCTCGTGATTTTGAAATTTAGTCAGAGGCTGTTGATATTTGCTTCACGATATTTTAATATCTATCTCGATCGGCCCTTAGTCTAAGTACACTCGTGTAATGGGCAATACTACATTTATTTCTTATATTTCTTCCTTTCCTTTCCTTTTTTATATTTCTACAATAGTAAACAACTAATTTATCGATTTTGCGTGAAACGTTATGCATTGCAATTTAAAGTCGAATTTGCAGATGTAAAAAAATTTAAATCATATAACATTCGCAACTAAATGACTTTTACTATGGATGTTTTTGCATTTCATATTGTTGCATATTGTTTATTGCATATATCACCCGATAATTGTACGAACCTTTAGTTTATAAACAATCTTGTCACACTGTAAACTGTCGATAGATTGGACACTAATTATTATGATTTTTTGAGGTTATGTATAGTAAATAAGCAAAATCAAGATCCTGATTTTAAAAAATTGAACCTTCAATAGCTAATTTGTTTTGGCACTCGTTGTCCTCACCGCGGCTCACAGGTTAAACTCATTCGGTTCGAATATTATGATTAAGTTTTTAACCTAACCTATCAAACCCTATTAGTTTATAAACCTATGATAATTTAATAGTTTGATTGAAATTTTTTGTGTGAATATTATTACTAAGTAATAACCTTTTGGACACAGTTATCTCTAATGTCTTTAGTTTTTAATATAAATAAATTGTCGCATCCGAAACGACAGACTTATGCTTGCTCCGTGTGATCCATAAATGGCAATTGTCTTTATTTAGCCGTGCACCATACTGAACGTAGGACGAGATCTGTCGATTGAAGAATGCGGTTTTATCCTGTTTACTTATAGATATTTTCAATACACAATATATCTTATTACTGATGATTAGATTTGATATGTTTTATTTAGTTGCTTTCATTATTATGTTTCCGATATATATTATTTTTATATATTACTAGCAACCCGCCCCGGTTTCGCATGGATAGTAGTAATATCTGCGTATAGGTAACTCTATTGGCATACGCTAGTAAAACTCCCGGCCGACATGATTTTTTCCGACATTTTCAATAATAATATTCATATTTCAGTCAACTCACACAAACTTAAATCTTCCTCATGAATTACTCCGTCCTTTGATGAAGTCCGCATGAAAATATGTTTGGTAGTTTTTGAGTTTATTGCGTTAAAACATACAGACAGAAACAGCGAAGGGACTTTGTTTTGATTTTACAATATAAAGTAAAGGGAAATATAATGCCCAATAGTACAATATAATGTAACAGCTCGTACTGAATAATAATTAGTATTAATTTGGTTCAAAAATAAATACAAAAAAAATACATAATACCTATATTGTACACAGAAGTCCTATTAAAATATCAGCACTGTAGTGCCTGTAGTTCCTCAGATTTAAGGTAAGGTAGGAGGACCTTTTAGGCCCTAGGTAACACCTAGTTAAAAAGTAATTTTAATGTCTATATAAATAAGATGATTGAGGTTCGCCGTTGTGCGCGCATCACGAAATAAGTACTTATTGGATAGATATTGATAAATTTTTAGTTTAATATTTTATAAATATATATGACGTAACACGGCATACAACATCAGTATTACGCAGTAGCAGTCTCCTCCATCAGGATCGAAATCAAACACGTGACAAAAGTATACTCTCACTGTCTGAGTAACTCACCCCCGCTCGCGCATAGGCACAACATCCATAGTAACTAGATAACCACAGCAACCAGGTAGCCAGAGTGTTACACTAAGGCGTTCTCACGGTCAGGTAGCCCGAACGGGAAAGATCTTCTCTCTCCGTGTTCCGATTGACAGAGTTGCTCACGATTAGACGACTCCAGTGAGAGTGTCCTCCAAGTCAGTCGGGAGAACACGTGCGACTTCCGTCTGTCGCACAGCTGTCGCTAGTCAATAGTACAGAATCTAAATCATAGACATATCTATGATAAGGATAAGCATTACGCATTCTTCTGCCGTCCACGCGAATAAAGCCGCGAGCACATAGTTATTGTCAAATAAATGATTTCTTTCTTTTTATAAAACGAAAGCGATAATAATTATGTACTTTTTCTTTGCTGTAAACAATATTGTAAATTAATAAAATCAAAAAGGCAGTATGTGTTATATGAATAAGTGTAAACACATTGATAGTTCGAACTGCAAATGGAGAAGTCGGTATACAGTAAGTAACATCACTCTGTTTCCTTTAGCGACTGTGTTTTTGTTTGATTTACTCACAGCTATATTTGGGCAGCATGTGTGCTAACTGACGCGTGTTGACTGACAATATCTGTACGTTAGGGTTATCACTTTAATAATATATAACAAGTATTTTGACGTAATTTCGTCTAGAAATTAGCTTACATAGTGGTATCTAATTCAAAAAACTGATGATTGTAAAGTCGGAATTTGGTACATATCTATCATCTACATACAAAATTTAACTGCACTATTCCATAGTTAAATTATCAAAGAATTCGTTGCGTAAAGTGAGGACTGTGACGCAATGCGCGTGGTAGAGCGGGACGTACCGCCATTTTGATATCATTGCGCTGCATCATATAGTAAATTCCGTTTTTTTTTAATTATTGCCCGTAGAAGCTACGATGCTCGCTTAAATTTCAATAGACAATTCTCATCAAGATTAATCAATTGTTAATTATTAAAATTTTATACAATTTTGTTGTTCCCGAATAACTGACTCGTTTCGATGATTATGTCGACTGTAACAGCGCATAATAGGTTTGATGAACTGAATCACGACTGTCCAAATAAATCACAATTTGCAAGCGTTACTTTGGCGGAAATCTATACATAGTAAAATGGAAAAATATACTGAGCTTAAATCAACTACTTGTATTATTTGTTAAATTGACTGTCAATAGAAACAGTGACGACAATTTAAAAAACCAAATCTCTATCTCTACATACTTTTTAATGTTAATTGTTGTCATTACTGTATATAGGAGTAGAGGAAGATCTAAGAAGGTATGAATGGATTGTGTGGAAAATAATATGGGTATGACAGGTAAGATGATAGCTGATAGAGGACAGTCAAAGAAAAAACATGTTGAGCCGACCCTACATAGGTGGGATTGGGGCAAGAAGAAACATACTCCCACATAAAAGAAGGTGCTTCAAGAACGATTGTCTTAGAATATAACAGATAGGCAAAGTTAAATTAATAATATACTAGCTGTGCCCGCGGTTCCGCTCGCGTGGACTACAGAATGCTGCCAGTCAAGTGCTTGCGCGAATTGAGGTGCCTCAAAAATGCTTATTATGAGTGATCCTTAGAAGATAGACATATGCTATCGCTGACTTTTTATAGGTCTTTTTAAGATATAGTTATGTAGTACATTAATTTGTTATATCTCTTATGGTGTACTTTACTCAGGGTAAGCCATTTAATCGCCCCAAAATTTTCACCATCATCGTCATTGATTATTTCGTATGTCACTTTATCTTACAAAATATACCCTATAACCTGGCCAGATTACACAGCTATAAATTAAAATAAAAAATATTTAAATCGGATAAGTGGTTTTCTCGTGAAAAGAAGATAAAGGGACAGACAGGCAGAGAGGCGTTGAGATTTATAATATGTAAGGAGCAACATAACGACTGCACTTTTTATTAACACTTGATTTTACTCCCTATCTAATTTACGTACCGCGGGATATAATATATATAAATCTTAAGTAAACTCCAATAAATCATGAATTAATAAGAATCACTGAGTGATAACCCTACTGTCCCACCCCTAATTAGGCCGAGCAAACGCGTTGGTGAGCCCCTCACGCTTCATTTAGAAATATGTCGTTAAATATATCTGAACTGAAACATTTGGTGGTGTTGTGTTGTCTTATTTACTTCTTATTAGTTTTTTCATATCATGAATATTTATTTCTCGTATTATTTGTGATCAAATATGAAAAGATAGACGGGAGAAACATAAGTACCAAAAATATTGTAGCTACAAAGCAGCAGTGCTCGTGCCTCCATGTTTTCATTTCAGGATAAGTCAGAATGATATACGAGATGTTCCAAATTATTCTGGGACTTCTAGAAACTTTTTTCAAAATTGAAAAGGCCCAATCCAAATCCCCGCAGGTAGAATAGGTACGTGTTATTTTGTTGATTTCTTTGTTATACAAGTTTCATCCAATTACAGTACACGTAACCACAATTAAACACGTCCACTAAACGTTAAATTAAGCCGACAAAGACCGACAACAAATACGAAAATTGGCCAAGTGCGTGTCGGGCCGCATGCAGTGTAGGGTGCCGTAGTTAACCGTCACAATATGCACATTTAAAGAAGGGGTTTAAAGTAATTTTCTATTTTTTTTGTACGTAATTACTTCTCTAATACATAACATACACAAATCACGCCTCTTTCCCAACGGGGTAGGCAGAGACCACGTCTTTCCACTTGCTACGACCCTGACATACAACTTTCGCTTCCTCAACATTCATCAATCTTTTCATGCATGGTCGTCGGTTTAGAGAAAGTACTCTTGACCTGACCTTTCTTCAAAACGTTCCCGATTTGATTGTGGAAAGTCGTCTAGGCCTTCCTCTTCCAACGTTCCCAATTACACTCATCTTATAAATCTGTCTATTCAATCTTCTTTCATTCATCCTCTCTACATGCCCAAACCATCTAAGCATCCCTTTCTTAATTCTTGTCACTATATCTTCTTTCACACCACAAAGTTCTTTCTCGTTCTCTAAGTACATTTTAAAAGTTGATTGACTATTACTTGTTAACTTGTAAAGCTTATTTACCTCTGATAGTTTTCCTTTTAACTTAATTATTATAATACCGCCATGATTTTCATCACATATCCAAAAACAACCATTTAGCTAGCAGGGAAGACACTTGACTCTAACAAAAATTAGCGATTTAAAGCTTAATATTTCGCAAACGGAACCCTGAATCGAAAAATGGTTTTCAAACTATTCAAAATATTTTTGAACGACCTATCCAACGACACCCCACATGATAGGATAGACGAGAAAAAAATCATTCCCACATTACGTGTAGATGTGGTGGTACCCTAAACATTTCTTTTTTAAGATTTCATTTTACCACTTTGTCGCCGTGATAAATACGTACACCCGTACCGAATTACAGCTTTCTAGTACTAAAAATTTGTGAGTTAAGCCACGGAAAGACAGACGGCCAAAGCGAAACTAAAAGGGTTTTTTGTTGATTTCGGATCACTAAAAATGGTCTCATTCTAACTCAAGTGTATATTATGCTCTTCTTCTTTCGCTTTGCCGATTTATTTATATATTAAATCTACGCTTAAACCGGTGTGTAATATGTTATGTGAACCAAAAAAATAATACTATTACAGTTATTTAGTTTAAAAAAATGTACGTGTAGCCTTACGCGCGTTTTTAGTAAAACTTCTTTGACCTTGTAGCAGCATAAATAAAAGTATTATCAATTATATATAATAAAAATAAATTCTAATGGTTAAAAAATAAATTAAATTAATTTATGTATTTGTAATGCTAGGTGTATGTAATACTGTAAATACCATATAAATTGTAACATATAACAAATATATATACGAGTATACATATATTTAGTATACTCGTAACATCTGCTAAAGATGAGAGAAGTTTAGCTACAAATGCATTCAAAGTACAAAGTACAGTATTTTATTATTAAATGATAGCTAAACCCAGCCACGCTCGCTGTGGCTCAGTCTGATATTAATTATAATACAAACATCTACCCCATCTTTTACACCCTTAGGTATCGAGTTTGAAAAAACTATGAAAGACGTCTTTGTTACTTTCAAACTAAATATCGATTTAAAAAAATACGTATATCATACAATCTTTCATCCCTTTTTTCACCACTTTAGGAGTTGAATTTCCAAATATCCTTCCATTTACTCCAGTACTCATCTACAGTGTTAAAGGAATCCGCATGCAAATTTTAATTGTCCCAGCCCCAGTAGTTTGGGCTGTGCGTTGATATGTCACATATTGTTGAAGCAATGCTGGCTCAGTGGTAGAATGTACGGACATCGCGTCGATGAACGTGAGTTCGAAGCCCTTCAATTAACCTGAACTTTCGATGAAAGAAAATTACATGATGAAAGCATAGCATGGTGGTACGATTTTTTCTAATGCCCGCTTGGCTAGCTACCACCCTCAAATTGAAAATCTGTCGCCAAGCACCAATAGTTGTGTTCTGGCAGCTGCACTTGAGACCCAGTCCTCTTACTAGGCTTAGCGTTTCACCATCATGGGTCACATCGTCATTTAACATCAGGTGAGATTATGGCCACTACGCCGAACCTACAACGATAAAATAACTTATAGATTAAATTTTCTATATTAATATTGCGAAGATTAATTAGATATTAATAGGCTTTCAATATCGAATTTCGTTTTTACTACAAAAACATTCATATACAAATTGGTTCTAGTGGATTACAACTCAATTAAAGGATAAAATTTATTTATAAATTCTCAACAACTGCTGCTAGATTGCTTTTTATGTTTTCTTTGTTTAATGTTATTTATAGGGGATAGATTGTTTTCGCTTACTTAAGATCAGGTGATTGTTTGGCCACATCGCTAAAACCTATAACGATAAAAAGTCTGTCAAGTACCCTTTTATCTATATATATATGAAATCATCATGAAATAATTATTAATAATAAATTACATACAAATAATTAGATTTTACTGAACGTTATTTGCGTCCAAAAATATGATCTGACTTTCTTTCAAGTTTCGCCTAAAGAAGTACTAGGTCCCTATCAATGTTCAGTAAGCACTCATAATAAAACATTCTATGAAATATCTCAGTATTACGTTTAACTAATCTCGGTTCTCTTTCTCACAGATGTCATCAGTCCATAAACAATTAAGCTTATGTGCGTGTTTGAATTAATGTCGCATGCATCAAATAGTTTTTTGTTTGTTACTTTGTTAACTTTTATGGAATTACTCGTCCCTTAGAGATTAATGAAGCCATGTAAATTCTCATGCAATATTTCCATGAACCCGTAGAAGTGGGCGATATATCGCTATAAGGGGTTAAGAGGATCAATGGATTACGGAGGTTAATTTTTAGTTTGATAAATACGGATTATTTATACAGTTTCATTTAATCGCTATTTATTTTTGTATGCGAGATATAATCTAAGAACAAAGTCGACTGCCGATAGATCAGCAATCCATCGTCGGTTGTCGTTGTCACGTCGATCTACAATCCTCAGTCATCTCGACTACTGCGGTAGTTTGATATACTCGTACATTGACCGATCTCGAGCTGAATATACAGTGGCTGATCTCGATACGTGATAAATAAAAACAGAGTCAGAGCGACGAGCTTATCGCCATATGCATAGTAGTCTTGACTCAGTCGGATATAGATATCCTACCACCAGTAACCAATACCTTATAATAGCTGATCGAAGAACACGATACGCCTAATCGTGCCACTATGATGGGTGTTACACTTGGTATATGGTGTTCGGGATTTAGATAAACTCAGTTGGCACGTTCTACTACTCTTCAAATGTTAAATATGCTTTTCATTATTTTGATATACAGATAGGATATTTTATGTTCTAACTGTACAAGAGTAATAAACAGAATTCATTACATAATTATGAAAATTAAAATAATATTACTACGCTAAAATATTGCAGGAAACAATCATCGAAGTCTTCGTTGAAGAGGGCAAGAAACTTGTTACCTTAATTAGTAGTTCTCAATACCAACTTCAAGTTATTCAAGTTATTGTGCACTTGCCGGTGGGCACTACTTACTACCTACACCTTTAATGGACCGTTAACGTATTATGTAGTTATTTATGAATTTACAACTCATTATGATACTTTAAAATTGCAATGTTAGCAACGTCCAAGTGCTTAATTGAATCATCATCATCATCATCATTTCAGCCGAAAGACGTCCACTGCTGGACATAGGCCTCTCCCAAAGATCGCCACTACGACCGGTCTTGTGCTGCCCGCATCCAGCGGCTTCCCGCAACCTTTACCAGGTCGTCGGACCACCTTGTGGCGGGTCTGCCCACGCTGCGTCTTCCGGTACGTGGCCGCCACTCGAGAACTCTTTGACCCCATCGGCCATCCGCTCTACGAGCTACGTGGCCAGCCCACTGCCACTTAAGTGTAGCTATTCTTCGGGCTATGTCGGTGACTTTGGTTCTCCTGCGGATCTCCTCATTTCTGATTCGATCACGCAGAGAAACTCCGAGCATAGCCCTCTCCATTGCCCTTTGAGTGACTTTGAGCTTTCTTATGAGGCCCATAGTTAGCGACCACGTCTCAGCACCATATGTAATCACTGGCAACACACACTGGTCAAAGACTTTCGTCTTGAGACACTGCGGTATCTTGGACGAGAATATTTTACGTAGCTTCCCGAACGCTGCCCAGCCGAGTCGGATTCGACGATTGACCTCTTTCTCGAAATTGGATCTACCTAACTGGATTGTGTGTCCCAGGTAAACATAATCTTCAACAATTTCAAGCGTATAGTCTCTCATCTTCACGGGAGTTGGCGCTACATGGACGTTCGACATAATCTTCGTCTTGTTCATGTTCATTCTAAGACCAACTCGTTCAGAGGCTTTACTGAGGTCATCGAGCATCGCACGTAGGTCCTCCATGGTCTCAGCCAAGACTACTATGTCGTCGGCAAACCGAAGGTGGGTGATGTACTCGCCGTTATGTTGATGCCTAGTCCTTCCCAGTCCAGAACCTTGAAAACATCTTCCAGTGCAGCGGTGAACAGTTTAGGAGAGATAACATCTCCTTGTCTGACTCCCCGCCGCAGCAGGATTGGTTTCGAGTTCTGATCCTGGAGTCGAACTGACATAGTGGCGTTTTCATACAAACACTTCAACACTTCGATGTACCGGTAGTCAACTTGGCACCGCTGGAGAGACTGTAGTACAGCCCAGGTCTCAATCGAATCGAAGGCTTTCTCGTAGTCCACAAACGCTAAACAAAGAGGTAGGTTATACTCTTCGGTCTTCTGTATAACCTGCCGTAATGCGTGTATGTGGTCTACGGTACTGAAGCCTTTTCGGAAACCGGCTTGTTCGGGAGGCTGGAAGTCGTCAAACTTGCGAGCGAGACGGTTCGTAATAACTCTCGAAAACAGCTTATAAACATGGCTCAAAAGTGAGATGGGTCTATAATTCTTCAATAGGGTATTGTCACCCTTTTTGAAGAAGAGTACCACCACACTTTTGTTCCATGCCTGCGGCGTTTTACCTTCATGGATGACGGAATTGAACAATGTCTGAAAGGCCCTCAGTACTGGTTTACCACCCGCCTTCAATAGTTCGGCTGTGATTCCGTCATCTCCGGGAGCTTTGTTGTTTTTAAGCTGTTTGAGAGCCATACTAATTTCGTACAAGCTGACGTCCGGGATATCTTCTGTATAGTGTCGAGTCAATCTAGCTCTTGGGTCTTTAGCTAGATTCGTAACGGGTTCCTGCGTTGACGTGTATAACTGTCCGTAGAACTTCTCGACCTCTCTCAAGAGCTCGGGTTTGGATGACACGATTCTGCCGTCGTCAGTCTTCAGCTTTGTTAGCTGGCTTTGCCCAATAGACAGATCTCTTGCGAACACTTTGGAGCCTTTGTTTCGCTCTATCGCCTCTTTAATACGATTCGTATTAAATTGGCGTATGTCAGATTTCAGTGACTTTGAGATCTGCCTATTAAGCTGCCGATAAGCACAGGCATCACCTTTAGACTGCAGAATCATCTCACACCTCTCCTCCATGAGTTTTAGAGTATAGTCCGAGAGTTTTTTGGTCCTGTTTGTACGGTGGGTCTTAAAGAACTTGGACCCAACCGTATGGACAGTTTCCACGAACTCGTCATTACAATTGTCCACGCTGTGTTCTAGGCAATGAAAACGGTTTTGGAGCTCCAGCTGAAAGCTCTCGGGGTTTTGGAGCTGAATCGGTGCTGGGCGGAGCGTAGACTTCATCAGTCGAGATCATTCGAGCTTCAAATTAAGATTCAATGTGCCTCTTACCATACGGTGATCACTTCCGGTTTTGACCGCATTGATCACAGAGACATCATTGAATATGTGCCTTTTCGTCGACATGATAAAGTCTATCTCGTTTTTCGTTACACCGTCAGGGCTCATCCAGGTCCACTTCCTGTGTTCTCGCTTCCTGAAGAAAGAGTTCATCATATAAAGGCCTTCCTTCTCCATGAAGCCGGCCAGTAGTTGGTCTCGATGATTCCGGTTTCCTACTCCAAATTGCCCCACTTGCAGCTCATCGCCGTCTCGTTTGCCCAGTTTTGCATTAAAATCCCCCATGACAACTGTGAAGTGGGCTTTGAAGCTATGCATGTCTTTAGAAATATCCTCATACATAGCCTCCACCTCATCGTCAGAGTGCGCCAAAGTCAGAGCGTACACCTGTATGACCTTCAACGAATACCGTTTGGTTATTCTGAGTATAAGGCACGCTACCCTAGTCGACACACTCTCGACTTTTACCACGTTGTTCACAAGGGACTTGTGGACGATAAACCCGACACCTCCTTGGGACTGTTGATCGCCCTCCCGGAAATAGAGCAAGTTACCAGATTTAAGGATTATCATGTCCTCCCCCTCTCTTCGGACTTCAGATAAACCTATGATATCCCACCGTAACTTGGTCAATTCTTCCTCAAGTTCGACAATTTTCTCGTCAGTTCGCAGTGTGCGCGTGTTATAAGTTGCCAGGGCCAGAGTTCGTCGGTTGTGGTAGCCGGATCTCTGCCGGGGATTAACTATAGCACACCCTGCCCCACCGTTACCGTGACCGCTACCGGAGTCAGGAATAGCGGGGCCGCCGGGGACTAGGGGTCTAGGTTTTGTTTTTACTATCATCATTATGGGTGGATTTGCCATAATCGCCACGCTTGGCAGGCGGGTTGGCGATCGCAGTATGGTCGTGGATATATACTCGAAGGACGCTGCTGCCCGTTCTTCGGATAATCCTTTAGTCGCCTTTTACGACACCCACAGGATGAGATGGGGTGGTGCGATTCTAAGCCGGCACACACACGGCACACATTAATTGAATACTAGAGTCCAACTTCTTGTTTGCGTCGCAAATGTTAAAAACGAACATATTTTTGTAGGGATGATCCCAGCTTTATTATTGAATTTACGTTGTCAAAATCGTCAATAGCAGAATGACATGAAATGAGCCAAATGAAAACATGATTCTATCACAGATAAAGTGAGTCAAGATTCCGTCATTTCGATAATTCAGACGCATGCTAGATTTATGGGAATGTCCCAGAATAAGCTATCCTTTTAGAAAGCTAATTGAATTTAGTATTAATTTTGATTATAAACATTGACTTGACATATTCACATATCAACATTACATGTATTGCATTGTATGTCAATATTACATGTTCCGACAAATAGACACAACTACAATTGATTACATCCAGATCAAGTAGGTCATCTTTTTTCTCAGTTTTCATTATTTTACTGTTATATAAGTCCGTTTCTATCGCTTGGTTTTTAGAGATATTTTTTTTTTTAAATTATACGATACTGAATAAGATTTTCTAGGAGGCCGTGTAAAATTGATCCTGAAATTAAACTTATTTAACTCCCTTAAGTTAAATGCCTGATATTAAAATTATTTAAATGCTCAGTTTCCATTCCCAATAGCCCATTTGATAAATTTCTACAACTGGATTGTATTATTCTTTAATTGTATTCTCAGTTACTCGTTCGTAAAACAACATAGGGGTATTGCAAAGAAAACGTTACTTTACCTTGGAGCGGTCTAAATTATACGTGTTCCCAAAATGCTCGAACATAATAGTTTTGTTTCAGCTTTACTATCGGTACATGTTATAAACGATTTTCAAAATATACTTGATGCTGTTAGAAACAAATGTAAGTTATATTCATTACGAAATGCTTATTAATATACATACCCACACTCATGAACTCAAACTGTAAGTAAACTCAAGTATTAATAATTATACGTAAATCGTCAAATTAAAAAAAAGATTGTTATAGGGTTGGATCATTAAGTGATATCTGGAAATGACGTCCTTTCTGTAAATCCACTAAAATAATTTTATTATTATTTGCTTACATTGTTTACACAGTTAAACCCGATCTTTTCTTGCCGAATTTTCTCAATGACTGGGATTTTTTCAGAACCGATACTAGTGTTTAAATATTCATAAGTGCCTTCTCAGGATCAAAGTAGAATGAAGTATTTTTTATTTTAATTTATAGCATATTCATATGTAATTCCACTATGAATTAATAAAGCAATGCTTTTGTAACTTGTACTGTATGAAACTAAAAGCGAATTTAAACAGCCGGCGTGGTGAGTTAAACGACGTAAAGTTGGACAATTTCGTAGCTCGCTGACACAACTACAGTGTTTGCTTAGTTGCCCCTTTAGCGTTAGAGACGTTGTTAATTTATATAGTAGTAACTTTAATATACGCGAACCGGATGGTAGGAAGCACCTATTTGAAACTTTAAGCCGAGTTTTTTAAAGATCAAAGCTGTTAAACTGCGTAAACTGTTTTGGCTTTATCTGAAAGAGTCTACTTTTTTACTAGTAGCCCAGCAAAAGTAATGACACTGTCCTTAATATTAAGAAAGCACAGTATTTTCCAAACACAATGACGTTCACTGAGAGATCGATAATCGTTATCGTCGCTGTCATGTTGGTCCGCATACTTTTCGTCACCTGGATATTATTTACCTGTATAGATAGATAGATACAATAGCTGATCCCGCCAAATTAAAATAGTATAACTGTGACGGGTTTATCTCCTTGTGCATTGGACATGACCCAGTCGGGTGCACATCACTATCAGCCCACTTGATCACTCGATATATACCGGTTGATCTCGAAACATGATGCACCTCACAGTCAGACACCTTACCTGGTAACCTTTCTTATAGATATTTGGATTTAATGTCGTTAGACCTCGAGTCTAATTCCTCACATAATACTTTGAACCCTTCAGTTGCGATAGTATAACTGCCTATAATATTGTTCAATAATTGTAGTCTAGCGCTTTTGAACCGCTAATGGAAACACCTGAACGGCCTTTTGCATCGACGCTTAATAATATTGTGAAGGTCTGAGTAAAAATAGAAAATATCACCATTGTCGAAATCTCTTGAATTGTCTAAAATATGCTCAAAAGATTGAGTATGTATTTAGTTATAGGTTCGAGGAAGCATTACATTTATTCACACATACAAAGCTTTATCAATCGAATAGTGTCAACAACCAATGGTCTAAAAATAAAACGTTCCTCATCTTTTAAAAACGAAAACGTATGTTGTTTACAACATGATTTCGTGGTTGTCTTATTTGAGTATATAAGTTTGCCGTATCGCGAGCCACGACAGTTTTTTGGAAAGCGAAGTGGAAATAATAAGCGATGAAATAGTGAGAAATCTACAGGGGGATCAAAGAAAAAGAAACTTTAAATATGGCAACACTATATAAGCAGACCAGTATTGTGAGTTTGTTTGGATTGTGTTTTAGAGTACGATTAAATTATTTACGCGAAAGATAACAGTATTTTATTACCATCGGGTATAACAATATATAACATTGAATACTTCTTAATATTTTGGGGCGCAGCGGACACAACATAATCAATCTAATAAATTATTAATAAAATTTGATTTATGTACATATTTTTCTTACCTTCTTTACATAAAACTATATATTTTTTACACTATTTAGACAAAGCTCGATTGCAACTTAATCCCATCGGTGTGGGAATAGTGTCATAAAAAGCTATGAGGCAAGAAATGTCGGATTGGCTTTGTGTATGTAACACACGAGGACGCAGTAATATTTAAAATGTATACTAATTGGCAAAATAATACTTTATACCATTTTGGCATCATCCTTTTTACTTTTAAGGCAATGTGTTTAATTAAATTTTATATTACTAATTCTTTAAAAAAATAGATATTTACTTATTAAAATATGATTAATGTTTTAGCAAATTGTTTTATTCTGTGTTAATCTACAGACATTAAAAAAAAAAAACTTTGTTAATATATTTTTTTATAAAATTGTACAAAAAAACCTGTAACTAAATATTACTTTTTTAGAGTAGTGAAGTTATGTTATTGAATTTAATTTAGAAAAATTGTTGATTTTGCAAATGTGAAATATGAATTAAATAAAATATTAAATGATGTATAAAAAATTTACATCTGTGACGCATCACGGCATGATGATTGATGGATAAAAATGACAAATGTGACTTTAACTAATTTTATAGTAAATAATGTTTGTATTACAACAACAAAATAAATGTTGTATTTAGTAACAACAAAGTATTTTTATCAGTGTTGAGTTAGAGCAAGATTACGACTTAATCCCATCCGTGGGGAGATGGCGTCGTAAAATGCGATGAGCCACAAAATGGTGGATTGGCTTTGTGTAGCACCCGTCTGGGCACTTTCAATAGCGCTTATGATGTTACGATTGGAAGAATAAATCATCGTATTATTATATCATTAATAAAAAAATTGATAAATGAATTACAATAATTTCACTTGGAACATGAAATTTTGTACATAAACATACGATTTTTGGAGTTTACTACTAAAGAATTGATTTTCATATATTATATGCCGCGGTACGTAAATTACATGAATAGCAAAATTGTGCGTTAACAAAAAATGAAGTCGTTATATTACGCGTGTATATGCAGATACTCAACTTGTATACAGAAATAATAATATATGCAATATATTGATTATTTTACTTTGCCTATTGTTCATATTCTAAGACAATCGTTCTTAAAGAGTAAATTCCTAATACACTTCGGGAGTTGACATGTATCACCATAACTTGTCGTTTCATTGAAAATATCGTTTGAAATTTTTAGAAACAATAAATATGTAGTTGTTAAAAACCAATCGTATTCCACGTCGTACGTTATAGGTTCACCCAGTGTATGTCTACAGTGTACCTGTCTCCGTTCCAGGCCATATTGCGTTACAGTATTGAAATAAGTTTTCAATCAAAATCTAAGAATCATCATCATCAACCTATATTAGTCCACTGCTAGACATAGGCCTCCCCTAATGAGCGCCATAGCGCCCTGTCTTCAGCTGTCCGCATCCAGCATCTGCCTGCAGTCTTTCGCAGATCGTCATCCCATCTGGCCGGAGGGCGTCCTAAATCTAAATCTAAGGATGTTGTGGTCAAAATGGATAAATATTTATATATACACCCTCGTAGTGACAGTGTAGGCAAGCTAGGTGTTACGACAGTGGTTATCAAAAGACATCAGTTTTTATTCAGGCAAACAAGCTTCGGACATATGAGATGTATGAATAATGAAAGAAGAACAAAAAAAGATAAACAATCGAATGTGTAGGAGAGTACAAGCAGAGGCCGCTGAGATTTATGTAGATCAATTTAAAAAAGTAAAGATTTCAGAAAAAGTAAGAACCACTCGGAATCGGCCTGAATAAATAAAGAGATTTACAAGGAAAAAGAAAAGTTCAACCCATTCTTTCTCTCCACCCTTGTTTGGGCATTGCGTAATGATAGATAGATAAATAGCAACCTTCCCTAAACTGCCTTGAAATTAATATGAATGTATATTGGTTAATAACACTTACCCATCTATAATAGAAAACGGTATAGATGTTGACCCGTTAAATTCCGGAGTAGAAATAGTCATTAGTGAACCTTTGATTTCGGAACATTGAGATGTAAGAGATAAAGTCAATTTAGCTTAAGAGCAAACGTTACCTATCTAAGGTTTCCTGATGCTAGTTAAAGATAAGCTCAATGTTATCCTGTTATTTGAATATGCAAAATATTTTAATGGATATTAAGTTAATTGGCTCAGATAATTTCACAATGGCAAATTTATAGATGTTGGAGATTTTCTCGCTTAGGCAAATTTATTTAGAAAATTATACAAAATATATAGGTACTGCGTATATAATCATTTAAAGTGACAATGGATACGTTTTATTACGTTCGGACATTGCATCAAAAGAGATGATTTCTAAATACAATGACATCATTTCAAAGCAACCGATGTAACGACATATAATTAAGTTCATGAAATTACATTCTACTCTGACAAGAGTTTTAATACTTTGAAAGCATTTGATAACTCAAAATAATGAAATTAGGAGTATATAGTAAATACAAAGGCTTTCATATTAATAATAAGCTTTTAAAGGCTTTGCGTTCACACTATGACCTAAAAAAAGAAAAAAAAGTCCACTACATTAAATACAATCAATTTTCCAACAAAAATCTGCATTTCTCTACACAATCGTTGTTTTCAGTCATACGAAATTTATTAACATAACAATTATTATGTTTCACCATTCTAACTGGAAACCTTTTAGTTCGGGATTTAACGCAGAAATTAAATTATATTTTAAGTAAGTTTTGTGGGTAGACGTGTTCAAACAGGGCGAGGAAGTGGGTCAACCCTGCTCGTTGTTTTACAATGTGACTAGATTATAATAGAACTATAAACTCAAAACTATGTTAATGTGGACAGGGGCAGTTTTATTGTATACAATTTGTGTATCTGTTTGCGATAATGTATTTTTGAATATTGATAATATAATAAGGTTAAAATATTTAAATGTATATATAATTTTATATAGATACCTTAATATAGGAAATGAGTTGACATGTGATTTTCGAATGCTAGTTTCACCATGGAAGTTCAATGATCAGTTGTAGAATACAAACGTCTATGGGCTAATTTGCAAAACTTTGCCTAACTAGTATTATATAAGATAACTTTAGTATTATATGCAATGAAAGTCATCATTTTTTCATCGTCAGTTTCTTCTTTTGTAGGTGAACCAGCTATAAGGTCAAGATACGCCCGTCTTATAGTTCTAGTACCACCAGATCCTCCCAAAATTCTTAAGGGTCCTGTAGTCCAAGCAGTTGAAGATCGTGAATTAGACCTGGAATGTGTTTCCGTGGGCGGCAAACCTGCAGCTGAGGTTAATGTTCTTCTATGAGTTCCTTTTAAAATATAAGTTGAATTATGTTAAAACCTGTGTAGTCGAGTAGATTAGAACGGCTACATTCATTTATTATTATTTCACGTATATTATTAACATAACATATTTTTTTTTCTTCTGCATAATTAAATTACTTATCGTGTTTTAAATATTATAGCTAATTACAGTGTATAAGGTTTTAGATATTTCTAATTTACACAGATGTCTAGCACATTGTAAAAGAAGATTTATTTATCACCAATTTGTATTGTCATATTTTTAACGGTTTTGGCAGCGTATTCAAGAACGCGAGTTGGTTTTGTTTTTTTTTCGGAATTGATTTATATATCACTATTACTGGTTATTCCTTATTTTTTGTTACATAACGTTTCAAAAAAAAACCTTAAAACCTTTTTAGTAAAAATGTTTATAAAATAACTAGCTGTGCCCCGCGGTTTCACACGTGTAAAATTTATCCGACAAACTATACAATAAAAATATATCCTAGTCAAGTGTTTGACGAATTTGTACAGGATTTTATAATAAATTTCAAATATTGCAGATCACTTGGGTGGATAATGATGGAGGAGTATTAACTCAAAGTGTTAATTATACTGTTGAACCTATGGGTGATGGAAGGAGATTTAACGCAAGGTATCAGTTAAATTTCATTATTTCTATAATTAAAAAGTAATTTATGTAATTTTTTTTATTTACGACGCAAATATTAAAGAAGTGTAAAATACGAAAGATAATATATTTATTAACTATTTTATTGCAGTGAATTTATAGTTTTTAGTCTTTGAAGATCATAAATGAAAGTTTGATTTTATATTGATAATATCAGCAAAGGTTTTGCTCCTAGCCATAATTTCTGTTTTTATGGACAAATGGTAAACACACATGGGTTAATAAAATAAACTACCTACCTTTTGGCTTGTATCATGATATTGGAATTGGCCTTTTTATTAAAGTAAGCTGTTTTATGCAGAAGAGTTATTATATTCTTTACTGAGGCACAATAAAAATGTATTTAAAATCTTTTACTATGTATTAACTTTTTATTCTTATGATGCATATTTCTAACGTGTTCAGAATATTAAATAACATATAGTAATGTGTAAGTCAGTTGATAGTATAGACTATAAATGTTTATACTGAAAAATCCTGCACAGGTCAATCTTACGTCTTCGCCCTAGAAGACATCACCATAATCAGACGTTCACATGTCAAGCGCTGAACACTGCTGACCGTGCCTACAGATCAGTCGCAATTAAATTGGAGGTAAGGTTCTTTAATCTAGGTTCATAAATCTATAGATTTGTCTAAATGTGTATTTATTTTCTTATAGAAGTCTATTAATTATAAAGAACATTGTTCACAAATATGAATTTTTTAAAACTCGGTATATCCAGATTTTATTAAAAAACAACTTGGCCAATTTAACTGTTTTTTACACGAGTTTATATCATTGCTAGTTTTAATCATAGGCTTAAAAATTGTTAATCTTACTTTTTAAAATCGTGGAGATAAAATAATCATAAAATGTTTTTTTCTTATTAAGTCCTAACCGATTTTGATGAAATATAGTAGCATTAGAAGCATATGCCATTCGATAAGTTATAAGGATAGTCAGGAAAAACCTTTCAGAATGAAACCGCAGAATGTAATTGGTCCTTGCAATACGTAAATGGTAAACTGATAGAGGATATTATAAAACATGATAACTCAATTGGACTCCACAATAACATTTTCTTATCTAGCACCGCCAACCGTTTGGCCCAATAAATTCCTTAAAGGCTTGACTTACGGCCGGCCAATTTGCCAGACGATTAACTTAACCGGAGATATCTGAATCATTTCCGATGGTATATTATCAAAGTTACCGTTCGCTGTAACAGCCATTATTACCATATTTAGACGCCGCAAAAATGAGATAATTTGAAACGACGATTAAAGAAACATTTAGTTTCGGATTTTATGTTGAAACTTCCCTATTGGGTTGCATAATTTTTGTATAAAAACCTTTGAGGGGTTTAAGTGTTTTTGTTACGTAAGACGCTGTAGCTAGGGGAGCATTGTTTTCTTTAAAGATAAGATAACAAATCCTTTTATGAATAGATTTTTGATGTTCCGATATCTTTGTTTATAAAGCGAAGGATAGCGAGTAAGTATCATATCATTTTTAATATACAACTGAAAGTGAACATTCTTAAGCTCAAAGTCAAAAGTTTCAACCACCATTATAGATTAATTTTAATATATTGTATCAATTGCTACATTATTATAGATGATAATTATCAATAGTTTGTTTTTTATGATATCATTGCAATAGAATTTTATTGGGTGATAAGACACAAAATTGGATCGTGACCACAATACAGTAGGTTACGCCTAAGAAGCACACTTAGACGTGTAACATTCCGAGATCAACCGGCGTACATCCAGTTGCCGAGAGACTTGCAGGCTGGCATGATAGCCACTACCGACTATGGATTGCCGATTTCTCGTATCATCAAATATAGAGCCATCATTTTGCCGTGCTAGCTAGCACGTAGATATGTGATATGTGCAATATTTGATATGTGCTAGCATAAAAAAGTAATTGATATCGTAAAAAAATACCTAGTTACCATTTTTTATAAACTACCAAAAATCAGGAGATTGAAAGGACTCGCTGGTATTAATGTAACAATTATACTTTGGAATCCATACGTACTAAAGTATTTGGTTGATCCCATGTGATATGGGACCAAATATAAATGCAAGAAAATAGCGAATACGAAGCCAATTGCAAATGAATATAGCGAGACTAGAGTAGGTACAAATGTCATGCGAACTCACTGGTCCTGCATTTTATGACAATGGTTGGCGCTAACAAGGGTGGGAGATGATGCAAGTTTTTAAACTTACCTCAAGCATATACTCTCTTGATAACTGATCGGTTTTGAAAGACGTGGCGATAATCTAGGCGTTTCTAGATATTTCGCGAATAGTGTTTTTTTTTAGTTCCTAACAATATATACCTAACATATTTTATTTCATAATTAAAGAAAATTTAAGCAATACAGGGAGTTAAGCACGCTTATTGGATGAAATTGCGTAATTAACAATTGTTATTTTATAAAGAAGAAAAAAGTATATGCTTTATTTTCAATCACGAGCTTTTCCAACTTCACTGAATTACAGGGGCGAATGACTGAGCTCGTAATTCTAATAACTCATCCAGCAAATTGTTAAGCAACTAATTTGTGAAAAAACATTGAATAGAGAAACAGATAATATATAAAAAAATAGAAATTTGTTTGTCGAAACAAAATTTATATATTTCAAACTCAGAATATCTATTTGAATACAAAAATAAAAATACACTAATCTCTTAATAAAATACTAATTAGAAACCGAGGCAATAAAATAAATGTCTAAGTAGAAGCAAATGTTATATATAAATCTTAATTTGGAGTTTTGCACACACATAAATTACATTTTAATCCAAGGTTCCAATAAACGGATATAAAAGAAAACGAAATAAGGAAACAGACGGTTGGAAAAAAAATCCGTTCCGCAATTTTTGTACATCTTCCCCTTAGAAACTTGCCAATTCGGCTTATCGCTGTGCCCAATGTAAAATGAGCTCCAAAATCTTAAACGGCTGAACAAAATACTGTCATTGATACTAATTTTATGAAGAGCTCGGAATCTCTTGATTTTTCGGTCGTTGATTTCCACTGGAAAAGTGAAAATAAGAGGGGGCTATGTTGGCTCTATATAATTTCGTGACGAAGCGTTGTTAATGTGTCAGCGAATCTTGTATATCATTGGGGGAATCCATTTTTTGCGGTTGTCTTGTTCGTGTTAGCATTTAATGTATGTTTTTGTTGGACATGTATTATATGTACAAGAATAAAATATCAAATATGTGTTTCAAGAACTATAAACAGATGTCTATGCAACTGTTAGCTACATGTTTTTATGTTTATTTAAATGTCTTTAATTTATTATAATTGTTCCATTAGGTTTTAGTATCCGAAATGTTATATTTACGAGGCCCACAGTTTACTAGACATAATTATAAAATTTATTTAAAATTTAACAAAAACAAGGAAAAAAAATTAAAGAAAAAACTGCCGTAATATAACTACAATTAAATAAAAAAGTTTTTCTTTATATTTTTTTTTTCTTTATGACCTTTGTTACATGATAGATATTCAGAACTACCGATAGATAGCGCTAGAAGTTTTTACAAACCCTGAAATACAGTATAACACTATTTGTCTGTGGCTTGGTACACTTTATTTATATTTAATATTGTCTATATATATGTACTTAGAATTTTCTTCGCTTTCATTTGACACTTGATACGACAGCAAAAAACAGATGGCCCTTTTTATGTGTCACCAGTCATATTGATTTTATTCGTTTCATATCTCACCCGAACCACAATAACGAATCGATTAACACCTCAATAATCAAAATCGGATTAGTAGTTTAGGAGCTGCAGTGGAACATACATAACCACAAACATTCGCAGCTGAGTGCCTTAAGCGCTCGCCTTGAATCTGTAAAAGCCGTCTTAGTCTTCATGGCTCTTAAGGCTAGCAATCTAGTCAGACCGAAAAAAAAAACACAAACATAAATTATACAGACTGCTAAAAACATAACCCTTCCTTTGGGCTTTACCGTAGTCGGGTAAAAGAGGTGCTGGTTAAAACACAACTTAAAATGAATAGAGACGAAAATAAAATTAAAATTTATAAAAGACTTCCTAGATAAATATTTATCATAAAATTTCACAATGTAATAAAGTGTTTGTTTTATGTAGAACCCTTTGTAGCTCGCAACAATCACTCGGAAGGCCTTTGTGTCGTTATAGATACTTCAGATAGACGCTGTGTTAGTTTTAATACCCTCAACACGCGGGGCTTCGTCTAGACATCGGGTTCCATCGGCGACAAAATATCCCTTTGTTAAATAGTTAGGAATTAAGTTATATCAACATGGAATAATTGTTTGTTTTATTTAAATTCTATATACATCGTTTTTATAGTATCACTGTACCTGATGGTACTGAAAGATCAGTAAACTATCGTCGGTTACCGCTGTCATGTCTGACAGTCTCTCAGAAGCTGGATACACAATGTCTACTCCCGAAACGCGACGAACCAAAAGAGAGTCACTTTGACAGGTTTATCGATAATTGTCATTTGCTACTGCTTATTATGAGTGACCACAGGACTAAGGTTCTTTTGATATTGACGAAAAAACGAAATCATTAACAGATACAATAATGCTTGATATTATTAATGACATTAAATAGTTGTAATTTCTCTAAAATATTATATCTCCTGCGTTTTCACTATTACAAATTTTATTCCTGGAAATAAGATTACATCTTTAAAATCTGTAAATTATTTTCCAGTAAGATTTTCTTTAGCGATCCGTCTTTAAAGATTTTCAAAGCAAATTCAAAAGCAAAATAAGAATGACAAGAAACCTCGACTAAAGTTTCCACGGAGATACACCCGCGGTTCGTGTTTATTCTCCTTTTTTTTGTTACACCCCAGTATGTTTTCTTACGGTGTCGGTAAAACGTTAACAAAACACAACTTCTGATTTGGACAGAACGAGAAATTGTTCTTGCCAGCCTTTCTTTCACTGAACGCGAAAAATGAAGAGGGCGAACGCTCGGAAAATATTGGAAGTACGTTTGTACACATAAAATTTCCTTTGTTGCACACTTAGTACGAGAAGTGAAGTAAACATTTTTAGAAGTATTGACGTTGTTTAAAATTACTCGAAAATATTTTGTGACTGCAACAGACTCACGATATGAAAACTTTAACAAATTTTGAAATAAAATTGCGTATTTAATATCAAAAGACTATTATTGGAATCGGTTTTAAGTTTATTAACGTTAATAATTTAAGCGTTGACGATTTCGTGTTTAATGAAATGGTTCTTTGCCAAGAAAACCAATCATTAATAAGATGGTCGATTTTGAAATGTAATTAAGTTAGAAATAAATATAAAGTCGATGGTGCAATCCTATGTTAACATTTTGAAATTGTAAATGTCTTCCGAAAATTTAAAAGTGGTTATAATATGTGTAAGCCTTTAAAGCAAGAAGCACCCGGTGTTAACTTGGAGGATGACATAAATATATCTTATGCATGTACTAAAACTGCTAAGTGTTGTTTTGAAGAAAAAAAGAAACAATTTGAATTTTTACTAACCTTGAGTCTCTTAAAAGTAAGCTTTTGTGATCTAAATAGTAAAAAAACACAAAAGTATTCCTGTGATGACTTCTAAGTGGCACCTATCACACAAGTGTTAAAACTACCAGTGTTTTATGTCACGTTTTTAAATATTACTCGTAATTTAACACGGCTATCTTTTAAACGGTCAGCTAATTAAGGAGGTTTTGGTCAGCTCCAAAATTTATATTGTCAGTAAACAAAGTGAATTGAGTTGCATAAATAACTAAATTGATCAGTAAATAATGTTACATTGGGCAGCATAAAAAATTGATGTCATAGGAAATTTAATATATCTCCGGTAATATTAGTAATAGAACAGCAATTTGTGATTAATATTTTATCAACTTTTGGCAAGCTGTTAAGTAATGATGATGATGATGATGATAAAGTAGCATGCATGCGTGCATGAGATCGTGGCGCTCGTTACTTCTTCTTCGCAAGTCCAACCTAACAGAACCCAGTGTTGTCGGTAACGGTAATATTATTATAAATATTATTATAAGCTTATAATTATTATATTTATGCTAAACGATTGTATAATCCTGTTGAACAAACAATAATTTTGTATTGGAACTATTTATTTTGCAACCATATACATTTTCTAGCTGACCAAATATCTATTTATTTTCTGATAATCCTTGACTTAGTTGTTGGGCAGGTATCGCTGGTGGTAGGGCCGATAAAAACATATTATGCTGTCAAAATTATGATATGTCATATTATGACATATATACAGTTTTTTTATTGTAATAATTGAATTGATATATCGTTTATTTATAAATCTGAATTGTTCAATATTATTTTCCATAAGAACTTTGCGACTCCTTTTCATCCCCTTATGGGTTGAATTTGAATAAATTCCTTCATAAACAATACCTACAAGATAATGTCCGCCTCTTCTCTAAATTTCAATTATTTATCCCGAGTACTTTAAGCTGGGCGATGACGAGTTTTGTACTCGTGTTCAATTTGTTTGGTTCTCGTTGGGCGGCCAAGCGTCCTTCGGCCCCCAATACCCCGCGCCGCGCTACACGACCAGCCCGCACTATTAATACGTTCTTGGTTAGCGTACTTTCAAACCCACAATATGTACGGTGATTGCTCTGCTCCTAAGGGTCATGGCGTAATATTACATTGCCTATATTTTTCCTCAATGTATTTGGTATAAAAAGCAAAAAATATTTTTTTAAAGACAAAAACAGAGATTGCGCGTTAAAAAAACGAACAATCTCGTGAGCTTTGTAATATTAATATAGATTCGTATTGAACTATTCTAAAGCTTTTACATTAGTGTAATACCATTCGATGCTCAATACCAATTTAATTCCACGAAAAGATATCTTCCTGATTTTTTTTAATATTATAATATCAATTGGTATTTCGTAAACGTGCTTCCGCAGCCCAATGAACCGTTTAATCTACTTCCTTATTTTTCTGTGATAAATTTTTCCATTGGGTCCCATTGACGATTATTGATATAATACCTAAAATCATTTTCTTTCCGTTTCAAAATTGTAATATTAAAAATGGTCAGCACTTTAAATATAATTTGTTTTCTTTAATTATTTCAATTTATTAAAATGTAAGTATGATAATCTTAAAAATAGTAAAATTACAAGTAGTCGATGCCATCCAACTTGCCGTTAGAAGGAAACGTACCCAGAAGGCTAACCACATTTGTTCATTTGTTACTTTTTTCAATATATTCTGATATCTTTTTTGTTGCAGTTAGTAGAGAACATTAGCATTTCCATAGAAGTTCATGGATTCAATTTAGAAGGGAGCTCCGATTTTTTATTTTACTAACTAGCTATTTGTGTTTATATCAGATTTGCTATTTTTCAAATATTATAGTTCACTAAATTTTATTAGCCAATTAGTCCGCATTTTCGACTGTTATTAAAATTACTTAAACGACTATTTTGAATTGATCATCAGGTACCTACATAAATAAATAATACATTAAAGTAAATATGATAACAACTTTGACTTTAAAATAAATGAAGGTCTCATAACTCTTATCTTTGAAAACTTAACGGTATGTTGTTTACAGGTTCAATACGCGCCAAAAGTTCGCCTGTTTATGAAAGCTGGAACTGTCAAAGGCAGAATACAGGAAGGAGATACATTGGTTTTAGGTAAAATGGTATATCTAATTTAAAGTTTACACAAATATACAATTATGTTCCCTATATGGCATTGAAACGTGGTCGTTAACTACCGTCCTCATAAGAAAGCTTAAAGTCACTCCATGGACAATGGAAAGGGCTTTGCTTGGAATTTCGTTACATTATCAAATCATCAATGAGGAGATCCGCACAAAAACTGATGTCATGTAGCCCTAAGAATTACTAGACTTAAGTGTCAGTGGGCCGAGCACGTATCTCGTAGATCAGATGGACGATTACACCGAAGAGTGTTCAAGTGGCGGCCTTGTAATGGAACACGCAGCGTGGGTAGACCTACAACAAGATGGGCCGATAACATGGTGAAGGTTACGGAAACCCGCTGGATGTAAGCAGCGTAGGATAGATCATTGCAGCGATTATTAGGGGAGCCCTTTGTCCAGCAGTAGACGTCTTTCTGCTGAGATGATGATGATGATTAGTAAGATAGTAACAGAATTAGGATTATCATTAGAGTATGTTCTTTATATTATATATAATCGCAAAATGACAACATTTTTGAAAGAGATGGTGACTCAGTGGTTATGCACTCGGAAGTCACTTCCGAGGATGAAGTTTCGAATATTATGCAAAAGTTGAGTAACGTATCTATTTATATGCTCAAATTTTTTTAGAACTTTCTAATTTTGAATTAAATATCACTGCACTGAAATACTTCAATTAAAGATGCTGAATGAACACTTTGATAAAAGACAAAAGATTAGACACAGCGTCCACCCCGAACTCGGTTTCATATGACGATCGCTGACACTTACAACTGCTTGTATATTAAAGCGTTCTCACATCAGTACATTGTAATCGTACTATTGATAAATTTATTAAATGTTTAAATTAGATTTATGTTGTACGTTGGCGTAGTTGGAGGTTGGATGGAAGGGTTGTTGGCGCCAAGCACGGATGAAACCCGCCCGTGAAAAAGAAAAACTTACACACAAATTATCACAATATTTGTCAAATGTAGTAAATATTTGCACACCTAAGAGGGAGGTTCAGGATTTTTTGTATACAATTATAAAATAGGCAAGTAACTGTAGAGAAAACTCTGTACACAATAAAAAAAGGTCATCAGTTGATAAAGTGTCCCGTTGATTTATTATAAAGTATATTAAACTTATAATAATAAAGGTCCAGCTGATATGTGATTTAAGGTAAGGAAGGATACACGACAATAATAGTCATAAACCATTGTATGATTTTAGGGATCTTTGGGTAGGTATAGCTTACTTAGTCAGTCCAGTTTCAGGATAAAAGTCTGTCTTTAAACGTATTATTTACAGTTGCCATATTAACATGTTTCACGACATCGTCACTTAATATTAGAATTAATTTTCTATTATTCATTAAATAGTTTTTTATGGTTTTTGAATACGACCAAACCTTCCTTTTCTTTGCCCAAATCATTTGTCTAATTGATATTTTTATCACATTTTCAAACTAACAAAATTAAGTTAGGACCACACCAGAAAAAATAATCACAATTTCTAATGAAAAAATCCGTAATGAAATTTTTATTTCCAAAAATTACTAACATAAGGTTCTAGAAAAGGACGATACTAGATGCTTACAGACAGATGTGGGTAGATAGATATAGACACGATTAGAAGGAAAGAATACGACGCTTAATCCAATTAGGGTGTAAGCTCTGACAGCATCCAATATATTCCCTTATAACAGTTATATTTCACAGGTTGCCAGGCCAACGCTAATCCGAGCAACGTCACGTACAAATGGTACGTGAACAACGAACAGATTGTCGGCGACATTAGAAATGAATTGGTAAGTCTTAATAACATAAAGTCTATAAATGGGTCGATCAACTATCGTACAGTATAGTCTCAAATCTTTTGTACAACTAAGGTGGTTCCAATAGCATATGGGCACTTCTAATTTGATTCTACTTTGATCTAATCGATTTTGAACCAAGGAGCTTTAGATCCTATTTACCGTAGGAACACAACCCAATTTTATTTGGCTGCGATCTTCTGTAGGGTGGAGGTATTTCACCAACCGGACTACCACAAATAGAGAGATATCTCCAAATATTTTTTTCTGTATCCTACCTCTCTTTGAACCTTCCTTTCCCGAAGAGCTCTGAAAAATCTTACTCATCGAAGAAACACCACTTGTGCCCTACCTCTGTTTGAACTCTTCTTCCTCAAGGAGCTCTGGAAACCTTAATCATTGCAGAAATACAATACAAGGTTATTTGGCTGCGATCTTTTGTATGGTGGAAATATCCCATAAGTCGGACTGCCACAAATAGAGAGATTTTGAATTAATGATGGCTCAGTAGTAGCATGTATGGGCATCGCATAGAATGACGTGAGTTATTGAATGCAATGAACCAGAGCTTGCGGTGACGGAAAACATCGTAAGGAAACTATAGCATGATGGTAGGGACTTTTCTAGCTTCTTTCTGGCTAGCTACCACCCTCAAGTTAATAGTATGTCGCCAAGCACAAATAGGTGTGATGAGAGCCAGTCTTCGACGAGGCTTAGCGTGTAACCATCTTGGGCCACATCGTCACGTAAGATCAGGTGAGATTGTGGCTACAACGTTAACACTATCATACTAGCGTTTCTGGAGCGTGTGTGTTAGTCCAACGTTTGATCAGCGCTAACGCTGCGCGTACGCGGCGTTCGCATCGCGCATCTACTGAACGCAGTGCTTATGCCCCTTCATCGTGACGCTCGCGCCACCTTATTTTCCCGCTACAAGAAGCCACACTGCATGTACGCGACGTGAGCGCTGCATTATGGTGGCACGTGACGCAAACGCCGCGTGCGTGCAACGTTAACGCTGGACAAACGTTGGAGGAAACGCACGCTTGACAACCGCTAGTGTAATACAGGCTTAAAAAAACTTGGACTGCCCCAAGTACAGAGAAATCTACCAAGCATGTAAATTAAATTTCAAATTGCATTATTATTAATCAACCTCTTTCTTTTTTGAAGTCGGTTATAAATGTTTTTTTTGAGAATATTTCATACACATTCTTAGGATTATGCATTAACAAAAATAAGTTGTTTTCGAGCCATTGTTTACCTTATGTCAACAAGTAGTTTGCTCGCTTTGCTTTTGATACTGAATTTATTCAATTGTTATTTTCATTCATAATATGAAATACAAAATTTACCGGGCAAATAGATGATAATTTAAAATAATACATTTTTTAAAAGATTATTTTTATTGTTCAACGTCTCCGCTACAATACTTTGAGATAGACATTGAGCAATTAAGTAAAATTAAAGTTAATTTAAAATTTTCGTTAAGTAAAACATGCATGAAAGCTGTATTTGTATTTTTTTTTCAGTTTAATCATAATTCAACATTTTATTTATTTTACTAAATACTAGCTTAATTGCTTTAAGCGTTCGTTTATTTCTATTTATGTCTTGATGAAAAAAATTCAAGAATTCACTTAATTTATTTTACAATTTTTTTACGAAAAATATCTTTTAATTGGCGTAACAACAACAAAAATGAACAACTATGCACTAAGTGTTATTCTAAGTTTATACTTAATTAAAAATATTTTAAACAGATATATGATTTCGTTACTTCAAATGAGATAAGAAAGTTTTCAAAAAAATAAATTACAAAGAACAATTCCAAAAATGTATTAAGTAGATTTTGGAATATTTTAAATTAAAATATTTAAAAGAAAAAATACTGCACACACTTTTCTATCTAGAACTGAGCGCAGTCCATTAATTTTTCACATCGTATTAAATTTTACCGAGCGTATTTGCATGTTCTTCGAGACAATATTCTAGATACATTTTAAAATTTCTTGGCAACAGAGACACCTATTGTATGCATATTGCACTAACCGTATTTCACAAAAATATAGTTCTTGAATTAGTAATAAAACGTACGTAGTACGTAAAAATCTAGAGCGATTTTCAACTTTATTTCAAGGTAGCTAAAGTTCAAAGTAAACGACAGAAGCACAGGAATGAGCAATCAAAAAAATTTTTGCATTACCAATTCCGTATACATGAGTTTTCATTTTCGAGTTATTCATAATTAAATTAAACACAAATACTTCAAAATAAATTAAACACTAGATGGCCACGCGTCAATTAATCGACTACAGCGTCATCTATTGCGTTCAGGGATAGCATAAACAGTTTCTCCATGAAAAAAAAACACTTAGATTTACCAATTTTCATTATGATTGGTCAATCAGTGTTGGAATTTATCAATTTCCAATCCAATGTCTTTTTTTAGGATTCCGTAATTAACAAGGAACCCTTATAGTTTCGGAATGTCCGTTCACCTATTTGTACACATAATCACGAAGACGAAGTGGTAAAATAATATCTTGAAAAATTTTCCTCCCCTATACGTAAATTGGATATGACTTTTTTTGTCTATCTCATAGTATGGGGTATTATTGGATAGGTTGTTCAAAACTATTGTGGGCGTGTGAAAACTATTTTTCGTATCAGTGATCCGTTTACGAAATATTAAGCTTTATAGTACTCATTTTTTTATAGTTAAGTGCCAGTTAAATGGTTTGTTTTTGAAAAATTCACGGCAGTAGTATATGTAACTAACTTTAAAGAAAAATTACCACAGCTAAGTAGGCTTTACAAATAACGAGTAATAGTCGACCAACTTATAAAATGTGCTTGGAGAAGTAATTTCGTGCAAATTCCATTAAAAATTACTTAAAGCTACCGTCTACATATTGTGACAGGCAACTATTAAGACATTCATTTTTATACATGTATTTATTTAAATTCAAACATTTTGTGTTGTAGGTAGATGAAACTACTATTAATTCATCTATTGCACGAGGAAGTAGCAATGATATTTCGGATACATTATTTTAATGATACATTGTATACTTAAATAAGTAATATAAATATCAAAAAACAATCACTGCATATGTACCATAATTAATTTGCTAAATATATTGCTAACAGAAAACCTTAGTGATGGGGCTAACAGTTCAATAAAAGTTAACAATAATCTTTATTTTCGTAATAATATAAACACTATTATTAGCTTTAATTACAATGCATTAAAATATAATGTGATATAAATAATTCATAAATTACAATGCTTTATAGAGATACTTTTTAAGAGAGGTAAGGCACAGAGAAATATCTTTGGAGATTTCCGTATACTTGGATCCTAGCCAAATAACCTTATATTGTGTTCTTGCGGTAAGTAGGATTCCCAGAGCTCCTTGGGTAAGGGGGATTCAAGGTCGGCAACGTGCTAGTGATACCTTGATTTTACAAGTTTTCATAGGCTACGTTAACGGCTTACCATCAGGCGGACCATACGCTTGTTTGCCACCTTTGTTCTATATAAAAAAAAACGCAAACTGAAACAAAACAATTTTTAATTACCTTCAAATTCGAGAAATTTAGTTTTTGATTGCCTCCTATTTTAGTTATCAACTTAATCAAGTCTATTTATCATGAAAATTACTTGAATCTAAGTTGTTACTAAATTTCGTAACTTTAATGGCCTAGAGGCACTATTTAGATTAATATATTTTTTATATTAAAATAAATGAATTTAATGCATTAATCAAATAAATAACTCCATAAGTTTTCTATTCAAATCGAAACCTTTGCCTGCAGACACTTTCAAACATTTCCCGCAACTTCAATGAAGGCACCATCAAGTGTGAAGTTTATAATAGTGTGGGCAGAAGTGCTGACACGAAGACTTTGGAAGTACTATGTAAGTATAACTTGAAATCCCTTACTGCTAAAGATACGGGTAGAATTGTGGAAGTTTAATTTCAAACTAAATCTCTGGATTTATTAGATTATTGTGGTTTAAATAATTATGGTAAGTCTGATAATGTGGCAGGTGTGTTGTTTCTAAAGAAGTTGGGAAGGGGAGTCAAATGATATCTTAAGATTTGAGACACCGAGCCAGCCTCACTTGCAAAACGTGGAAATGGCGATAGCGTGATGTTACTTGGTGGACACGACCACAATACTTATTGTGAAAAACCCGTCATAGTGTTTCGTATATGCGCGTCGCATTTTAAGAAAAGCCGGTGCATAGGGTTTAAAAGAAAAGCGATTGATATTATTCAGACTTCGTTGATTATATGTAATTAGTACACACATAAACTCACACACATGCGCACCAACATACACTCGCACAAAATAGAGAGACTAGACTTTATTCGATGTATAATGGCATACATGCATTTGGATAAATAATAAAGGGAATATTAAATTGAAGAGAGGACAATTACGAGTTGAACTATTTCGAGCATAGGAGAACAAACGATAAATACCGGCAGAAAGGTAGAATTATTAAAAAAAAAAGTTGATATCTTATTTTTCGTACTTTGGCAACCAATGTCCGTTAATAAAGACTATTACTGCTTTAGGTGAGTAATTGTTTCGCTTTACAAAGCTAGTGTGTTCTGATAATTTCAGTGGTCCATTAAAATAACCCTTGTTAGAACTTACCATTGAGTTTTGTGACGTCTCAGAATTCAGGTTACATGTTAGTATTCCTAATCCATTTTACTTTTTCATAACAACCAAGCTATATTATCATATCATAGAGTAACAGAATATTAAATTTCGACTGGATCAGACACATGGGAGATGCTCCCATCCATTTATCAACTAGAAAAGAGCTGATAATCTTTAAACGGTTGAAGAGTTTAATTAAAGTCGGATCAGCCGTTTGGGATCTACGATGCTACAGACAGACACTCAGACACGTTAAACTTATAAACACGAGAGTGGTTTTGCGTAGAGGGTTAAAAATAAATAATAACAGATTATAGTCTAGCCAAAAATTCCTTTTATAGGAATAATAAAATGTATGATAGGGAATATGAATGAATTATATTTACATTTTTAATCAATTATTTACGTTGGTACATAGTCGTAAAAAATAAAACACTATTAACATTTACACAATATTAAAATTTAACATCAAAATAAATATTTAAAAATGCAATGAGATTAGAGCGATTTAAACGCCTCCATTTTGTCGCGCTGTCTCCGAGATTCAGTGACGTCAACGTACGCAATAAAAGAAATATATTTTACTAGGTGTGCCCGCGACTTCGTCTGCGTGGACTTATACCAGGATAAAAAGTATTAGTCTTAATCTTGGTTATGTCTTTGTGTCAAATTTCATCTAAATCCATTGAGCCGTTTTTGCGTGATTGAGTAACAAACAAATAAACTCACTTTCGCATTTATAATATTAAGTAAAGATACTGTAGAGAGAGTCCTTTATTCGTTTTATCTGCAAATTGTTGTTTTATAACTAATTACGATATAGATGGAAGTGGAAAACCATTTTATATGTACTTTAGTGTAGATGTAAAAATACGATAAAAATAGACCCGATAAGTGTATTTCTATTTGTATGTATGTGTGTTCTATGCAATTTACACTTAAGAAATACTTACTGGCCGGTTGGCAAAGGACTAAAAATAGTGTAACATATTTTTATAATTTATAGACGTTCTAATATAGAACATAACGGAGAAGATTCGTACAGACGTTCAGACGTGCACATTAATCATATTTTAACAGGGTTATTTCCTATATAAAAGTATCCTGTTAAACCTTACTAAGAAAAGAAAGCTTTTTAATGAGTCGATGTTATCGTGTAACAGTTCGACTGGATCGCGATACACTCGATGCGTTTATCACCTGCTATATTGGCTTACTTAGGCGAGTCGAGTTCATAGATCAGCCCTTGTATATCCAGCAATCAAGCGTTTTAGTAGGGTACCTGTACCCGATTGGATCGCGACCACCATGCACATGCAGATAAACTCGTCACAGTGTCTGTCTTTTGGTATGTCACACTTCGGGATCAGCCAATGTATATCCAGCTGCTAAGAGGCTTACTGTATTGTCCATACCATCAGGAACAGTGCCGTAGTTTTTTCGTGCTACTATAAAAAAAGAAAATATTTTCTTATATTTCACTTGTATTTAGCCGAATTATTTGGTAGTCACTTATCATAGGGTAATCTGGCCGAATATACTCAACCAATGATATCTAATCTGCATTCTAAGAATACAATATTTTACTAATTAGACCAATGAACAACAATAAAACTTAAATATAATCACAAAACTATAAAAATACCCAGTAACTTCGCTTTTGTGTCAAACTGAACGCGTACTTTGACGTCACGATTCGATTTGACCAATAGCGTTGTGTTTTGCGATTTTAAATTGCCCTCGTATATTTAACACTTTTTATTGATGAAAGTCTATAAATCTAAAGTGAATAAATAAAAAAAAACGTTATAGGTGTAAGTCTACAGTAATAAAGATTACAAATAAAATTATTTTACCTATATTTAAATGTGTAGTCTAGTCATACCTAGTCATCCCTACCAATTTCAATTCAAAAGGTTCTTAGCATCTAAGAGGCCGTATTCAAACATATACCGAGTACTGTAGGACAATAAGTAAGAAATTATAGCAATTTTCAACAATTACATCGCTCAAGGGCATTTCTACTCGGTAATGCCCACCGCTATTGTGTGATAATTGGAACGGTATTTAATTTACATTTAATATGGCCCATTGTAAATGTTTAAGTGATTTCATGAAATATAATTATTTTGCGTCTGAAGTTTTGAAACTCATGACCTCTAAACATATTAAATTTGCAAAATAATTGTGATGTGAAACATCTACTAGCGCGTTTGGACGGGAGTAAACGCGTTCTGAAGGGACGTCGCTACGTGCCGTTTGGTCAGTGTCGCGTATGGTCGGATAGGATGTCGAGACATGGCCATTTCATAAAATAATGTTATAACATTGATTTTATTTTGTAAATATCTGAATATATGTTCTTTTATCGTTTCTATATATTTATATAAAATATTACATTTAGATCTATATTCATAATATAATAAACCGCAAGAGTTTTTTGTTTGATTGATTGTTTGTTTAAACAAGCTAATCTCTGAAACTACCAGTCGGATTCAAAAAATTATTTATGTATATGATAGCCAAATTCACGAGAAATTGTATAGGCTATCTAGCATTTGGCCACACTTCTCAGCTAATCTTAAATATTGATTTTTGTTAAGTAATTCGGAATAAATAGCCCACCGTAACTGCCTTATCCGCGTGTGCTGGCGTAATGGTTAGTAATACGTAAATACAATGTTCCACAAAATATATTAATCTTTAGTAGATCTAAAACGATTGCAATACCATTTGCCTATCTCTTATACATAAGCTAAAATTAGGTATTTTGTGACAAAGTTTTATTGAAAATTTGCAAAGTGATTTATGAGGATTATTATTAAGCATGACATATTAATCCTTACGAACAAAAGTCACTTGATCATCAAGACAATTTTTATAGCGTATTATTTGGACGAATAGTTTGGGAGATAATGGAAAATTAAAATAATTCATCACTCGGTTCGGGTCTATAACTATAGATGTAGTGGAGCGAACGAACCGTGTAAGTTCTGACGCATAACCCTGGCCTCCCGATAAAAATATTGTCTATATTGAAGTATTATAAAACATCAATCAGCCATTTCTTTTAAATTATACGCTGGTGAAACCGCAGTGCAAAGTTAGTGTTTCATATCTGCCAGTCGTCACATTAATACCTATTTACAAAAAATCAGGTATTCATCACCAGCTTATTATTTTTGACGTCAATACGTCTTTAAATTTGCTTTCATAGTAGGAGGCAATTAAAAAAACTGATGATAAAAAAATCAGAGATTACAATTTGGCATTGCAAGTATATCTATTATCTACAAATAAAATTTAACTACACTAGTCGATAGTTACAGGATCAAAGAATTCGTTACGTAGAGTGAGGGAATGCGACGCATCGCGCGCGGGCGAGGGGTATGCGTCGCCTTTTAGAGGTAGTTTAGTAGCGTCACAAAGTTTTCGTTTTGTATAAATGTTGAATCGAAGAAACTATGACGCTTTTCCCTCTTTTACCCCATGCAATATTGCAGAATTGCATTCGCGCTAACTGGCACTACTCGCGACCTCTCAGGGAATCGCCAGTTGTCTCTACGATAGCTTTGTAATCACACGCATGTGTTCTTTATGCAATTAATCAAGTTATTATTGGCGAATATTTCTGATTTCAAACTACCCTGAGCATACTACGTAAGCACCGATAACCCACGAGTAACAGAAGTTCTTACACCCCACATCCTCCACATCCCCATTTCAAATGCTTCTTCTCTCGTGAGCACCGTTCCCAGAATAAATAATAATTAAGTGAAAACGGAGAATCCGGTGGTTCCTTCAAGCAGTCTTGATTGCTTGCCCTCATCAAAACTGGTGATCTAAAAAAGGTCTTGGCCTTCCGACACGAGAGCTCGCCACTTGCCTCGACCTTGTCTCCAATGATCGACTTGAAACTGACATAGATCCGTCTCCACAGTGTCACGCCAGAGACAGAGATACCCAGGCCAACAAGCGGGACGACGCGACGACCAGTTAATCATCCGAAGAATGTCTTTTGTCAGAATGAATTGAATGATGAATGAATTGATGATTTGAATGTCTCTCCTAATCACTGGAAGTGGCCGAGCCAGCAAATTCTATGAGATTTTGTTAAACTGATGATGTTGGGCTCGGCCACAACTCCCCATTCTCAGCATTCCTTCGGATCTTCCAAGTGCAATCGACTATTTTGATAGCTTCTAGGATATTAAGGAGAACTTTCTTTTACACTACCAGGGGCTTACTTTCTTCATTTGTGTTAGTGTCCAGGCCTAACAGTCTCATAAGTTCTTATGGTAGTACCATAACCATCTATAATTTTAAGCGCTATATATTAAGTAAATATTTTTAGGCCATATTTTTTTTAACTCATTTAACCACTTTAATAAATGGCAATTTTGTATAGGCTGCAGTTTTGATTCGAAGTTTTCCTTTTCATATTTACAATTTTACAAAGTAATTGCTTCAAAATATTAACCATTGCCATAAATAACTTCATCACCATTGATTAAGTTATTTCGAATACCTTTCTCAAATGACTTAACAATAATCGAGCGAGAAACATTGCACGTCTCCTGGGTATGTCATAGTAGCTCTAAGGATAACAGTAAATTAATTGAAACATTACGTTACAACCGGAACATTAAAGTGAAACATTAACAGGACTATGTTGTTTTTACCCGTGGAACCATTTTAATTAGCGTCTCGTATATTACTTTATAATGTACTTTATATTTACTTTACGGATGAAATAAGCTTGAGTTATTTTTTAATGGAAATATTGTAGTCAATGTCAAATGTGTAGTAGATCATTCGAGAGGAGAATAAATAGGTTTTTAAAGAATTGGCAACGCGTATGTGAATCTTTTGGTGATTCACGCTTGTTTGCCACCGTCATGATATAAAAAATTGCATGTAAATAAAGAGATACTCCATGAATTTAAAAAGTGACAAGGTTAAGCACTTCTTTTGGTTAGGATTTTATAGACGGCTTAAATTTATCTGAAAAATAATGACGCAAGTACTTATTAGCAAATAAAAAGTGCATGTCACGTTGTCACTAACTGTGGGCCTCATTGGAAAACTGAAGGTCACTCAAACGGCAATGCTCGGAGTTTTGTTGCGTGATCAAATGAGAAATGAAGAGATCCGCATAAAAACTGAAGTAACCGTCAGGAAGAATTGTTAGACTTAAGTGGTAGTGGTCGGAGCACATTGCTCGTAGGACGGATGGCCGATGGAGCTGAAGAGTTCTAGAGTGACGGCCACGAACCGGAAGACGCGGCGTGGGCAGACCCGCCACATGGTGGACCAACGACCTGGTAAAAGTTGCGGGAACCCGCTGGATGCAAACAGCTCAGGACCGCTCATTATGACGAATATTGGGGAAGGCCTATTTCATAAAGTAAGAAATTCTGTTAATTTCCTCGTAACATATATCAAGTTTTTTTTTGTCATGTTTTGTTCTGACACTTGCTTTCGTGTGCAACTGTGGGACTTGGGAAAAGGAATTTAAAATTCGATCAAGATGTCTTCCTGTAATGAAAGTTCGGGTTAATTATAGCGTTTAAACTGATTTGCGACTACTATGAATACGGTGACAAATGGTGATATCTTCTCTCAGAATGCCTTTTGCTTTGTCGCGTTTTAGGATCGTCCATTGTATATCCAGATGCCAAAATGCATGCGGGCCGGTATGACAGCAATGACCAGGGATGGTCATTGGTGATTCAGGTGATGGTGGTCATTCAGGATTTTCTCGGTGGTAGCCATTATTTTTGAAGTGATTATTGTTTTTGAATTACTATCAGGTTACCGTCACTTTGCCGTGCTACTATATAAAATAATTCTTTGGATATGGCATTCGAGTGAGCAATAACTAAGCCATCATTTTTCCTTTTCGCTCCTCTTTCCTTTTAAATAATATACTACATTTACATTTAGTAAATAAATTATTATTATCGTCTCTGTACTTATATAATACGGCGTGCAGTGTGTAATAATATTTGTGGAAACTTAATTGGTGAATGAGTTTGTTACTTAAGATTAGCTATAAGTAAAGTAATCTGTATGTTTCCCAAAAATGAATAAATAAATTTTGTTACAGACGGACCTATGTTCAAAGTTAAACCTCAGAATGCGGAAGCTGATGCTGGATCAACAGTGACTCTAACGTGCGTCGTGGACGGTCATCCTGCTCCGAAAGTTTCATGGTTGCGCTACGAAAATAATAGATTTATTGTAAGTACTTAGTTTATAGGTACTTGATTAATTAATGCTTTGGGTTTGGGCCTTCTGGGAAGAAACTTTGGGCCTTCATTTCCGCAATGTTAGTTTTGAAGACCTTTACAGAATTCATTTATATGTATATATAGATATATATACACTCGTATATAATATAGAGATATGTATTTATGTTCTGTTTCACTATTTCACTGAGTGAAAGATACGTTTTTCCTGAGTGAAATATTTTATAACTATTAAATTTTGTATTGTAATAAACGCATAAGAAGTCGTCGGCAGTTGATAAGCTTATATGTATCAACTAGCTGTAGCATTTAGTAGCTTACTAGTAAAAGTAGCATAGGTTACTTCTTATAACATCAGCTATCTGCGAGTGAAAGCCCTCTCACAATAGGTCCAACCGTTTCGGAGATTACCCGAAAAAAAAAGACAGACAAATATTTTTAAAATTGGTTTTTTGTTATAGGTAGCGTGTATATTTTCATATGTATTTATTAAAAATGTGTTATTTTGACAATGCAAACAGACAATTCATTTTTATTTATTTGTATAATATTAAGTAGATTAAAATTTGTGTTTAATATTGTTAAAGTTATATGGACATAGAGACAGTCTTCGTGGCGCTGTGGTAGTACTACTGAGCCGAGAGGTCGCGGGTTCGATTCCCGCACATGATTGATTTTTTGTGATGAGCATAATTGTTAATTGTGTGTCTAAGTTTAATGTAAATATACATATATATATATATATATATATATATATATATGTATATGCACAGTAGATAATCTGTTTGTTTTCGAATCGTAACACTAAGTAACCCAAACCCGGTGAAGTCGTCAACACCTCTAATAGCTCCAGGGCTCTTAATGCCAACCATGTATTTATTAAAATAAAAACTGTATGCTTAGCCTGAGATTAAATGGCCGTGCATGAAATTGTGTTCTCGGTTTCGTCTGCGTTGAATTTTTATTCGACCAAATCTCCATCGCGTCGCTGCCATCGCATCGTTATTTTCACTCCCCGTACATGATGTATCTTCAGCTTGCCAGATTGCTCGACATTCATGGTTACTGCTCCGCTCCTTAGAGTCGTGAAATTATATAACCTATAACCTTCACTGTTAAATTTCAGTGGTAAATTTGGAAAAAATCTTTTGTATACTGATAGGTAAAACTTTTAGCCAAAATTTAAATCAGATATTGTTTTAATACAAAATAAAATAAATGGCATTACAAACGATGTTTGTAAATTTGAGAAGCTTTTCATCGAACTGAGAAACAGTTTTGTAAAATTACAACACTTCATTCTAGGTTTCTTCACATGTCTAGGAAAATTACTTGTACAATGTTATAATTTTGTTTTATTTTACATTGTTTTCTAATTTTACTGTTACTCGTGCTTACCTTAAAAAAATTCAAATATGTTAGTTTTAGAGATTAGCGCATTTTAACAAACAAACAGACGTTTGAGCGTTACAACATAAGTATAGATTATTATTGATACGCCGTTTGCATAAGTATACGAACAGGCATGCTTTAAACATATTCTTCTCCTCTAGCGTGTGGGAAAATCGTCGAACTTTACAGTAACCGTCACACGTCATTCAGCCGGCCAGTACTGGTGTAGAGCCAGCGTGGAAGGTCGCCAGGATGTAGAAGCTCCAGTTATGGTATACATAAAAGGTAAAGTTGAGTAATTGATACCAAATTGTTGTTACATGTTAGATTTTAAACTCGTGAAGTAATTTTAATCATTATTATTGTAAATGAAATGTGCGAGATCCTATTATTGTACTACAGAAAGTCGTCGAACGAGCAAACTTGCGAAACATGCTACCCTCGCTCCCGATTTTTTTTAAAGACCAAAATGCTTTTATGGGTGTTTCTTAGACATCTACTTGACTTTTTTGTTGGAGTTTTAAGATCTATAATTAATTTGGTATATCTCTTACGGGATAGTCAGGACAGCTTACAAATACTACAATGAAATCTACGAGTTATTTGAATATACTGGCAATATATATACTGGCAAATGTAAAATTCGATTCATCATTGTGAGTTATTTAATGCAATTATGGCTCTTTTACCACGACGGATAATAGCCGTGATATATAAACAAGCGATCCACTCAAGCATACATATCTTGAGATTGTTGGTTTCAGATATACCTTAACTTGTCCATGTAACCCTACCTTGTTTCCGCCCCAAACGTCTGTCCTATTACAAACACCTACGGCAATAATATCTTAAGCCATCCAAGTTTCGCTTGATAGCTCTATAACTTAGAAACTGTAGCCGTTTGCGAGGTTATCCTGTCTCAACATGTCGTGAACTACCGCTCGCTTGAAGAACTTTCAACCGACTCGTGAAACGATGCAACTTCACTACCATGCGTGAATTTGTTCTTTGTTGTTTTGAAAGAAGAGGTTTATTGTTTATTTCTTAGCAATACTACCTTGACTTAAGAATGGTGCAATAAAAACAAAGCAACTGCAGTCACATCAGTGATCACTTTTAATCTTAATAATGTAATTGATATTTTATAACAGTTATTTTTGTAGGTCCACCAAAAATAATATCTAATCTTACACAATACGGTGTAGAAGGTGACAGTGTTAGGATAGAATGTATCTCGCTGTCTGTACCGAAGCCAGATTACGTAATATGGACGTTCGACGGACAAGAGATTAATTCATTCCATAATGAAGTAAGTACATTTTTATTGTTTTAAAATAACTTTGTAGTTTAGCAAGAAAAATCCAATCCACAACACGAAGTTCTAATATGAACTTAAGTCGCAAGTGTAAACCAAATTGTATTACATTTTCGTATTATACATTTCGCAAACTTGTTGGTATTACGTTTCAGAATACGTAATTGTATGGTAGTTGAGCTAATTCTGACGATGTAAACTACCTAGAAATGGAAGTTAGTTTTAGGCACCCAAGTTTTGCGTTTCATTGAATTTACTCAGCTACGTCTAATCAATCCTTTGTCATCTACTATGAATTTTGTTCCCTAAAGTTACACATACTCTGCTTATAATAGAAATTCGTTTGATTTTGTTTGAAACTTAAACTCGTATGAAACTAAATCCACGGTTTTCAATATAAGAAACAATTATTATGATATGTTTGATAGTTTAATTTGTATATTTAAATTCTACGATGTGTTTAGCCTTATTATTAATACATACTATACAGAAATACATTCAGATTTGTTTCAAAATTTCAACTTATTCAGTACTAATAGTTAAGTTTTAAACAAGTTTGAGTGAAGTCGTCGCTTCATAGAAGGGAAATGAAAATGAATTTTACTTGAATACAAAAATACATTTCCTTGTTTATATCTTTAAGAAAGTTACGATGTTACAAACTTGAGAAAAGTTCCAAGTCGTTACAATGAGTTTAGTCTCACTCTGTGTACTTAATGTTATGAAATTGAACGTCTTGTCTTGTTATGTAACAGTGTTTACATATAGGTACAAGTATTCCCCGCAATATTTGAACCCTAAAACTCTACCAAAGATCAATCCTCCTTACAATTTGCAAATATTTGAGGAAAAGTTTTCGCAGATTACGCAAATATGTTTCATATTTGTAGATATTTATAGAACCGGCTTAATGAATGTAAGCTTTTCAACTTTTGCACAAGATTGTTCGAAAATAATATAACAGAGATTCAAACTGTATAATAAGTCTGAACTTTAAGTGAAGGGAAACATCGTGACGCAACAATTGCATCGTGATTTAGCATTTTCTAGCGCTCGGTTAGCTAGCTACCACCCTCGAGTTGAAAATATATATTCGTCAAGTACCTATCGTTGTGCTCTGGGCGACATATTTAATAGTTCTTTTTTGTAGGCATAGTATGTTAGCATCTACTGCAATATATTCCCTAAAAAATATTAAAAACCCATAAAATAAGAATGAAATTAATAGAATTCCTGGATTATTCCTTCGTTTTGGAATTGTTTTTAATTGAATGTTCTTATTGTTGTAGGAATATTCATTTCTTGAAGAAGCTTTAGCTGAGAGAATGATGAAGTCAACGTTGATTATACGAAGGAGTGAGTCGAAACATTTCAGTTCATACAATTGCACAGTTATTAATTCATATGGAATGGACAGTGTTGAGATCAACTTGGTTCCTGATAGTGAGTATAACATAAACTTGACTATGTAATTAATGAGTAAAGTTAACTTGTATTTCCAAATACGTCAGCTATCTGAATTAAGACATGATTATTCTTAACTGTATCCAAAACTTTAAAATATTGTCTCATTATTTTTATTTTCACTGTTTTTCCTTACAAATTATATTGTTACATTTTAAATTGTCATATAGAAAATTGATTTATAGTGAATTTCCTATTCAACTCTTCACAATTCATTAAAAATGAAAGAAAACAATCGCCTTCACTTATCACATACTATAGAAGAAAACATATTTCCAGAAACATTCCCGTTAATTATGGTGATATCGGGTGGTGCGTCAGCAGTTGTAATTATCCTCATAATTATGCTGATTATCATGCTATGTCACCGCAAGACCAAAAAGGGTGACGTGAAGAAACCTGGTGTAACGAATTTGAAGGAAACTTGTGTCGACCCTTATAAAGATAGCGATAGAAATTCTAACATTAGTGACTTGAAGTTAGAATTACGTCAAGTTGATGGAAGCTGTGATATGGTAAGTTTAACCCTATAAAAACTTGTTATATGTATGATAAATTATATTTCTTTTAGAAGTTTAAAACATCTATCTAAAATGTATTAACTTAGCTTGCTAGTATTACCATCCTTTTTAAAGGGGCTTTAAAATAAATAGAACTTTCTCATAATGTAATAAATTTGTTTGGTCTAGTCGGGTGTGAACTTAATAATTATTGTTTTTTCAAGAGAAAAGCAAAATATAAAAATTATCTGATAATCTATATATATACAGCTCATATATATTAATATTAAAACATCTATACATACATCTTACATCTATACATCTTTAGTACATGTTTTTTCCAAAATTTGTGCTGGAAAGCTATTTTACAGACCACTGATAGCAAATTTGACATTTTTTTTTTGTTTGCTTGTCTGGATTTAATTCAAAAAGTGATTTTAATATAAAAATTTACAAAATAAATGTATATAATCCATTAAAATGAGGTTATAAAAATGATCAATAGAAATAGGAATTAGGAAAAAAACAATAAATTAATTTTTTGTTTTAACTGAACCGATTTTGATGAAATTCGTATACAGGCAGGTATAATGTCATTCCGAAGTTGATAAGTTATAATAATTACAGATATTATATCCAAAATTTAATAAAATATGAGTGAAATAAATATACGAGACGTAAATACCTAGTCATTTCTTAATAAAACACAAATCAAAAAAGTTTATTAAGCAAACAAGAAAATATACAATATAAGTGTCCTCAACTACCAAACTACAAGTAGCGTTACCTGTATTGGCAGTTAGTTCTTTCCACGATTAAATGAATGTTAACTTATAACTGTTTTTTTTTTGTTTTTCGAACTGACTATACTGTTAGTCTTAGGGACCCTGGAGCCTTTGCGGCTTTTAACTACAGCTTCACCGAGCTTGGGCGCGAACGCTTAAGGTACTCAGCCGCGAAAGCAAAGCAACAAGTTCCGAGGGTGCTAAAGTGGCCGGACCTCGGCTCGGACTGTTGCCACGTATGCAATGAAGTCGCGATCTGTCTAATTCCCTATCATTCGATCTAAAATAACTATACACATATATGTGTTTCCTCTCCTTGGGAGGAGTGAAGGAATATGTGTATTTAGTAAACTGTTTTTTTTTTTCTAATCAAACTAGGCAAAAAAGGAAGAAAAAAGGTCCCGTACATAATCTAATTATAACTGGTTGCATGCTTGTGTGTACACGTGATATATGTATTTGGAATTTGAGTGTGTGTGTGTGTGTATAATTGTGTATGCCTACAAATATAGTGTATTTAGGATAAAGTTACAATTTTAAATACATTTTCACTTTCCTGATAGGTAATTTTTAATAAGTTCTTTGTTATAATCTTACACTTAGATTGCGTCAGCGGATAAATGAGTAGATAATTATTTACACCAAGAACAGTAGGTATAGTGTCGCTTAGCCAGTTCAGTCCTGTAAGATATAAACGCGTGCGAAGCCACGGGCATAGCTAGTATAATAATAAAAGTAAAATAATGGTAAGTTAGCACAGAAATTTAAACTATGGACCATCAACCCTCATATATCACATTCATAGGATATAGCAATGTAAACAGATGTTTACAAGCAGACTGTGGCTGAAGAGACAGTACAAAAAAAAAGAATAAGAACAGTTTCATAATATCTAATTCAATTGTGATACGATTATTTTTGATGCAGGATAATTCGAATAATGGTTCTGAAACTGATTTACACCCAACACTGCACTTGACTTCCAACCTTGGATTGCCTCTCGCTGGTCCAGTGCCGCTTCCAGATACGGGTTACGATAACGAACTGATGAAGCAGTACCAGAGATATAGTGGAGATTTCAATCAGCCTATAAATAACTTACAATTTAAGGTGAGTGTGATTAACAATTCTTACCAAAATAAAATCAAAATCACTGCTGGATTGTCGTCATTACTGAAAAAAATACTTTTGACGCATGTTCTTAGTAGTAAATTGATGACAATAACATTAGGTATGTGACTTCACATAAGTCTTTATAAACTATACGATGAAGAAACATTTCGTATAGCATGCCATTATTATTAAAACCGGTATTTGTAATGGAATAACCTTTTGAATAATTATGACTTTTTTATAATTTCGAACTTGAACATTTTCAACGGTTCTGATATCTGCTTCTTACTCTAATATTGAATTTAACTATACGACTATAGCCGTGTAAATTAACATACTTAAGGCAAAGAAGAAAAGGAAATTAAAGTAAGTATGAAAATTAGAAGTTCGAATCACACAACGGCTTGCGCAATCCTTTATCCTTATTATTTTGGAGATTACCCTTTTTGGAGAGTTTGCGATCCGATAATGTTTATACACAAGATTGAAAAATATCAAGATAATTTATGTTATGTGTTGTGTATATTTGCGATATAGTTTAGCATACTTCTGCGAACACTAATTCATATCGTCTTTGTTAACCAATTTGTTAATGAAGATGTAAGCTTATTAGTGTTATATCAACAACAAAAATATAAATTTCAATGTCTATTGTTTAAGCAATCTTGTGGTTTCTTAGTATTGTCATGTTACGTATTCTAATTTCTAAAGTTCCCGGTAATGCGAACAAATTCTTACTGCTTTTGTACATGCTCGCTGAGGCGCCGTAAAAACGGCATCGTGGTGAGAAATAATTTAATACGTGTACTGAATACCTTACGGGGCGTAACACAATACTTCGTGGCAACAATGCGGATTCTTGTGTCGATCATAAATCATGATTCACGGTTCGGGGTTATTAAAATAGGCGTGGTTCGGAGGTACGGAACCATTTCAATAATATAGTATTTATTTATTATGGTTTCTCCCATTGAAAGCTTTGAGACGGTAAATCAGAATGTTTGTTTAAAAAGCAGTAAAGTGGTTATAGTCATGTTTTTTGCAAAACTTACGGTACTACGTCACTGAAATATAAACATTTCAAATACCTTTCATATTACCACCAGTCCATTTAATTTCTTTAAACCACAATCTCAACTGATTTTAAGTGACGAAATGATAGAGTAACAAATCAATCCTAGAAGGGGAATTGGCCCTTAAATACGTCCGTCATACCGACCAATATATTTTAAAATTTGAGGACTGTAGCCAAGCAGAGCAAACACCATACTATTCTTTACTCCCATGTTATTTTTTATCACGACGATTAATTAAATTTTAACGTTCTTTGCCGTGGTTTATTACTGCGTTAGCATGACTTCCAAAAGGTTGGCATTTGGGTGTATTATATTGTTGATGCTAGATCACACGAGACCTAGTTATTTCGCAGGGAGTTACACCCTAAGGCAGAAATGATATATAATAATACAATTAAGTATAATACTGACTGTTTTCTATTTATAATTTGTTATTTATTTATCTAATACGAACTGATAACATAATTTTTAGAAATTATAAAATATTTAAGTGTAAAAAAGTACCAATTACGAATTATTTATTATATTTCATATAACGAATTTCTTCCTGAAGCACGAGACATTTTTATTACCTACTGTACCCGTAGAATAAAGCTATAAAAACAAACGTTGATCGGAAGACGACTGCCGCGTTAGGGCGTTGCTGTTATACTAATAAAAACTGCATGTTTACAAGCTCACGCACACAGGGCTGCGTGTAAGGATGAGCTAAACTAACCGGATGTAAGAAAGTAATTAGTATAATGAATAATAATCGATTAAATAAAACTTAATGTGTGTGTGTGTGTTGTGTTATGTTCATTATTTAAGTGATTTAAGTATTACTCCAGAAACTAACTTTGTACAAACCGACTTGAGAAACTGATTCAGACTTAAGTGGTCTTGAAAGGTAAGACTCAGAGAAATTTAACTGGAGAATTGTCTCTATTTGGGGCAGTCCGACTGATGGAAGAAAGTCAATATTTTTAAATGTTATTATATATATAGTGCATTTACAGATATAAGTAATGGACGTATAAGCATAATTTAAGTAATTAATAATGAATATGTCTTATGACTATATTCATATCTAGCTATAAACTAGTTCTTTGTCCACTAGGTTCACGCCCACACCAACGGATACGTCCCATATGTGGACTATTCCCGTGATTATGCTCCTCCAGCAGTCTCTGCTGACTCACTGTCAGCATCACTGTCCAGAAGTACGGACGCATCTGCGTATGCAAGTCAGTGCGGATCTTTGCATCGTCAAGCTAGCTGCGGACGTTTGGGAGGATTAGTTGGACCCGATGGTATGTCTACTTTATATTTTAAAGTTATTACCTGTTACTTAAGGGAATCGTTAAAATCTGAAATTGAATTTTAATTAGATGCCATAAGTTTGTTAATTTTCATGATTACATAATAGGATGTCCATGATATCCTCCATTTGGCATGAACAAAGAAATTCACTACAATATGTTTGCCGTACTGTGAAGCTGTGGAGTTGTCTCCCGGCCAGTGTGTTCGCTCTTTCCTACAAAATGGAGTCCTTCAAACATAACATAGAGACATTTGAGTAGCCCGGCATGACAGTGACGATGACGATAACACGATGATCGTCGAAGTTATAGGATTGCACTGCGCTTTCACTCTGCACAATAAAAATATAGAAACTGCTATGTCAAAGTTATTTTCTCCTTATATTAAATAAATTGAATTTTAAATTCTACAGTAATTCCCATGTCGGGCCCAGGAGTAATGCTTGCCGGAGGTCTAGACGTCAGATATGCAGCTACGTACGGAAATCCTTATTTAAGGGGCAGCGGACCTTTACGTAAGATTTACCACATTTAATGTTTTATATACTTTATTTGCAAACGAGGCGATAGGCTAATAGACATTTTTAATGCGAACGGCTGTAGAGTGGAATTCTCTTCCGGCGTCTGTGTTTTCTTCAACATATAACTTGGGAGTTTTTAAAGAGAGAGTGAATAGACATCTATTGGGTAAGCGTGAATCATAGTAGACCTCATTTTCACTAACCATCAGTTGATACTGAGATCAAGCGGGTACCTGTATCTTATAAAAAAAAAACTTACGTGACCGAATCTTTGCCACAGTTTACAAATTATTCCATAGGTCACTTATAGTAAGTAACTCGACCTGTCATATCATTTCTTTTGCATTGCAGTTATTTTTCCGGTCATATATAATTATGTGCTGTTTGAAACAAACTTTTAAGTTTAAGAAATCATGATTGTTTGATATTTTGGGCTAACTTACTTGGCCAAAAACTGAAAAGGGTCATGTATACCATCAGTTTTAATTACGTCGCCGTTTAATAATAATCTTCTTTTATGATTAAATGTCATATTTATGTCAGTCTTTTTATAGCATACGGTCCACAACTCAGCAATCCAACGGGAAAGTCTGCACCGCCACCATACTATGCAGCTAGGAATGGAAGCCATGGTACTGGTAAGTTTATTAATTAGTTAAGTACATAAATTAGATTCAACATTTAAGATGGTACGACGATGTTGTATCAATTTTTGAAGATCGAATAAATTATCGAACCGAATAAATAGTCAGTTAATCTGAACTGGACTTTTTATTTCAACTTTTTAAGTTGAAAGTATTAAAATCATAATCATCTTCTTACCTGTATTCTCCATTAAGCGGGGTTGGTACACCATGTTTTTCTCTTCCACTCTCATCTATCAGCTGTCATCCCAATATATACCTCTTTTTATACACATATCGCTCTTCACATAATCCAATATAAGGTATATTCGATCTACCTATAGGGGTAGGACCTTATATCCGTTCACCTTCATACTTAACACTATTCTAGTTTAGTGATTTTCATCCTTCCCTATAATAACTTGTTCAGTTACCTTACAACGTGTCTGTTATATAGTACAAATGTTGTACAAAAATTTTAACTAATTAAAATACGCTTGTCTGATAAAAGGTAGGAAATTCACTAATATGAAGTTATTCGTCATCCATTATCAGAGCTCGTCTTAAGCTAGTATTATTTAATTAAGTACAAATTATTTTGGTTTAATACCCAGGGTCATCACCATCATCGTCCACGTCCTCTCGACCGGTAACCAGCCCACTAGCTTCTTCCTCATCAACAAACAGCGGAGCACAACCTCAAGTCAGTCGATTTCTTTATTAGTTATTAGAAGATAGAGGCGTCAGATAATGTTATAATGTCACAATATGACTCAATGAAGTTTTTATTTCAACATTAGCTATGCCCGCGGCTCCGCTCGCGTGGACTACATAACTATTATTTATGAAGATATCGTGATTCTTTTTTTTTGATAAGAACCAAGTACTCTGTGGTTTAAGGCAAAAAAATTTGATCAAATCTATCGAGTAGTTTTTGCGAGATGTGCGCTCAACGGCTAACCTCTATTATTTTATTTATATAGATACATAATAGAGGATTCCTGATAATTAAATACACCTAATTATTTAAGTCTGGGTTCTATTAGCGGTTGCGTACATATTTCAAAAATGCTAAAACGTCTAATTTTAGCGAAATGCGTATTTTTAATTTACATCAATACAAAAAGAAATGGCGTGATTTTGAAATTATTGAATAATTTCTACTTATTGTTAACCCGTTTGCTAAATTATTATTTGAATAGAAACAATAATATTCACATTATTTTATTTAGGGATAAAATAAAGGTTTTTAAAACAAACAAATCAAAGTTGACTGTTTTCATGGCTTGTTTGTGGGATGAAAAAAAATGATAATAATTTGTTATTTTATCTTTTTAAAGTAGAATAATATATTAATAGTTTTTGTTTTATTGTCGTAGGTGCCTAAAATATCTTCCCAAACGGCGGCAGCAACTTACATGTTACCGCCTTCCAGTCACGGAAATCTGCACTCGACTCAAATTACTACCAAAGGTAATAATGAAACGCATCTCGATCTGTTACTTTCTGAACCTCGTATCTCAACCTGAATATGAAAAATATTTTTATGGCCAGTATATAAATGATTTTCTTAATAATTTCTCCACAATTTAGACAGTTTACGATATAGGAAATGAAGTCATATTTGAGGATATACTGCTTCTTCTTCATCATGCTCTTTACCTACCTAAGTAGATTCAGCACATCATGTTTTCCTATTCCACTTTCCTCTATCCGCTGTTATCTTAGTATTCACACCCTTAATACGCATATCATTCGTCTCACAATCCATCTTTGCCTTATTTTGGTCTTCCTCTACTCCACTGAGCGCCGAGCTCATCGACGTGTTAGCAGTGCTTCACTGATCAAGGTAAAATGCTCAGTTTAGAACATCGACGTAAGGTAGCTTGCCTCTCAGTGATTTACAGGTTACACTTTGGAGAGTGTGTACAGGAATTGCATTAATTCCGCACAACCCGATCCACCACAGGACAACCATATAAGGGTTTTCACCCTTATATGGTTGTTTTTATTATTATTGTAAGTTCGGCGTCGTGGCCACAATCTCACCTGATGTTAAGTGACGATATGGCCCAAGATGATAATACATTAAACCTAGTGGAAGATTAGCTCTCAAGTGCAGCTGCCTGAATACACCTATGGGTGTTTGGCGACAGATTTTCAACTTGAGGGTGGTAACTAGCCAGACGCCACCATGCTATGGTTTTCTCACGATGTTTTCCTTCATCGAAAGCGCAAGCTTATTATAGGGATTCTCGAACTCACATCAATCGACGCTACCACTGAGCCATCATTGCTTCATCAGATCGTCGAGTAAGGTTTCCAGAGCTCTTTGAGGAAGGGGAGTATAAGAATTGACAAAGCGCTGGTGATATTTCTAGTGTTACAAACGTCCATAGGCTAAGATAACCGCTTACCATCACACTCCAGGTCTTTGCCTCCGTAGCTGTATAAAAAAACATTCAATAAAAAATTTAATTTTACTAAAATGTACTAGGCAATGTATCTTTAAATTTAAAATAAAAAAAAATATGTTCAGAAAATCTATCTAATCTTGTTTCCTTATTCTAGGTAGCGGCGCTCAATCTGGTACCCAGGTTTAAGATAAGTTTAATGTTATCTAAGTTAGACAGTTAAAATTTTAATAACAATTTGTTATGTTCTCAAAGAGACTGGATATGTTTGTAAAATTTAATTAATAAAGAAATATATTAGGATAAGTATATAGGCACATCTTTTAGAATAAAAAAATAATTGTGTGTGCTTACGTACGCACGTGAGAACTTACTTCTTTGGTGTTACAAAACAAAAATAAGTCCAAAAATTGTATCTCGCGTACCAACAACATGATGAAGTTTTACTTTGATTAACATTACATCTCTAAATTATTTTTAAACAATTAAGATGATAAAAGTCGGTAATATAATTTCACATTACTATCATTGATGGCTAACTTCATCATGTCACACTTCCGTTATATGAGGCTATGCTTACTGAATACTAAATTTGACCCTCAACTAAATGCGCTAAAAAAAGTATAACTTAAAAAACATTAATAAAAACAAATGCAGAAATAAGCACACAAACACGAAGTTCTTGGAAACCAATGTCTGTGTTGACGATTTATTGGAAATCATCCCTTTATTGATAGGAAATACTGTAAAGATAATTAATTACTATTTTTTTTATCACACGATAATTTTATTTGTAAATCTCTACGCAAAAAGCCCCTCTGTTATAAGATTAACATGTTTAATGTGTATCTGTCTGTGGCATCGTAGCTCAAATTAATTATTTTTTTGTTGGAAAGGTGACTTGATCGAGAATATTCTTAGCTATGATTCAAGAAAATCTGTTCAGCCGTTTGAAGGTTATTAGGTCTTTTCTAGCATCTTTTGCAAGTCAAATCAACTCGAAATTAAGTACTCCATTTCTTCAATTGTATTAGAATTACTTGCTAACCTTGACCTGATGCTACGGCATCATCTGGAATCAGCCGAACTCCTTACTCATTTACATTAGAGATATCGTGTTTAGACTCATTAGAATGGTCTCAATGAATAGGTTATTTATGTGGGGGCTTTTTATTTTTTTTTATTTACCTCGTATTAATTGTTTGTGTATTTCTTTTCTTTATGAACTATATAACCCATTGACGTTATTTATTATCTCAAACGAGCCTAAAATTTGAAAGCTTTAAATGTCCATGTCAAAGAAAAACTTAATTTAAGCGAAGTAGAATAAAGTTAATCTAAGTTAGAAAATTACTTCTGTGCTTAATTTATGTTTCGAAATAAATTTATTATTGTATTCAAAGCGTGGTAACGCGCAACGGGGCGTGATTCCGGTAAGGGATGTTTCGGGGTTGTAAATGCTTTCCATCCATTTCTTATTTCCTATGTATCGTTTGAAATTAAACTTGGTATTATAACGTCTTTCATATAAATCATGGTATATTATCAAAAAGAAAATGATTTATAAGAATAAAGTTTTTTTTTAATAAAAATATTTATTCAACAAGAGTTAAGTAAATAATTTGATCTTAAATTTAGTAATACAAAGAAAAATCTTAGAATTATTTTAGTATAGTTGTAACCAATTCATGGAATTATTTTGACTAAGACTGAAATTCTATAGTTGTTAGCTGTTTGTATTTTATTTTATTTGTTTTTTTTTTCATTTATCTACTAATTATCAAGTGTTTTATAATAATTGAAGATATATGAATGTTTTTAGGACTATTAATGTGTTTTAGTCTATGCAGCAGTCTAAGAGTTATTGACATTGTAAACTACATGAGTATTTGAATGTTAATATTAAAATTACAATATTCAATTTAAATTTTTAATATCGTATTGTTCGTAATAAATAAATATGAGGTATTATAGTATTTGATCAAGTAGTTACGAATTCAAGTTCCTAAACTCCTAACACTTGCACACTTTCTGAATATACCGACGATCTTAACGATATTACATGATTAGGTATAACAACCTCGAATTTATTTATAATTATGATTTTACATGAAGAATATTAAACAAAATAAAATATTATATAAAATTTAAAAAATAAATATTTTGGAAAAATATTAATTATCGAATGACTTTCCAAATGTCAATTAAATGAAAACTGCGAAAATCAAATAGGTCCACTTTTAATTTAAGCAATTTAATAAATAAACTATGCAAACATACAAAATTGAAGAGATCTTATTTTTATTACTATTATTAGGGGTTAAACTATGAAATTGCCGTTTCATAAAGTTATAAAACATGTTTTTATATTTTTGTACGATAAAAAATATGTTATTACAATGTTTTTTGTGTTTTATCTGACATTCTCACATATGTTTAATAACATAACTTTGCCATTGTCATTGACTTTTGTTATTTACAAAACCGGGCCTAAATTTGTAATTAAAATCTCATAAATATAAAAATTTACACTGTTTTAAGCGCATAGTGGATATTTAATATTTTCAAGAATACGTAAATTGCAATGTTCATAACTCTTACCGTATTAAGTTAAATAATTCAAAACTTACGATTTTGAATTATTTAATTTTGTTATTAATTATTGGATTTTGTTCGACTTTATAAGAGTCAGCGTTTTTGATTTAATTAATTTTGTATAAACATAATATAATATATTAACATCAAAGGTATTTACATTTATTTCATAAGGTTCTTTTGCGTGTGTCCAATATTAGTATAAGAACTCTAATTAATTTCTTAGAAGTTTACTTTATAAAATTAATTTTGTCCAAAGTTTGTGTCTTTAATGCTTAAATTTGTAATGAAAATGATTAATTAAGCGACTAAATATTAAGTAATGTGCTTCTAGATAGTATTATAATACAGTTATCGGTGTTACCGATAAAACGTAATAAAGAATTTTCGATTGATATAATCCCTTGTGGTATTTATTTTATTCTAACTACTCGTACAACTGTATAAGTATATGTTGGCCAAGAGTTTCGAAGTCTGCGGCTTAGTTCAGAGATTCTTAGTACTAGAAAGCTGTAATTTGGTATTGTTAATATTAATCACATGGACAACGTGGTAAAATAAAACCTTGGAAAAAAAGTAGGAATGATTAATTTTTCTCGTCTATCCTATCGTGTGGGATATCTTTAAATAGGTTGTTCAAAAATATTGTGAGTGCGTAGTAACCATTCTTCGAGTGCTAATTTTTGTTAGAGTCAAGTGTCCTCCCCTCCTGCCAGCTAAATGGTTGTTTTTTGGATATGTGAAAAAAGTCATGGTAATAGTATAATATAAGGAAGTTAAAAGGAAAGCTATCAAAGGTAAGTAGGCTTTATAAGTTAACGAGTATTAGTCAATCAACTTATACATACTTGGAGAAGTAATTTGGAAAACAAATTACTTAAAGCCCCTCTCTAAGACTGCATATTATGACGGGTAACTTCGGAATCCTAAACTGCACCTGGTTCAACATGTACTTGCAAATCTTTATTATATTTTATTAAGCAGGAAAAAACCTGTTTTATAGATTTATAAACAGTAAATAATAAAACTGTTTATTTTTTATAAGCTTAACGTTTTGGCCACGAACTCACCTGATGTTAAGTGGTGATGTTTACCAAGATGGTAAAACGTAACGCCTAGCCTAGATTGGATCTCAAATGTCGCTGCTGGCACTCATCTACAGGTTCTTGGCGACAGGTTTTCAACTTAAAGGTTGGAAGCTATTTAGATTAATACACGTCATGTTTGTTAATGCAGTAATGGTGATCGTGGAGATGAATGAAATGAAATGCCAATGAAAGTGGCCGTAGATACACCGGTACATAATATCACTGTAAAAACTATCTGATGACTAGATATACCCAAGAAACACTATTCCGGGTTTGACAATGTAGTTGCAATCCAGTAGGGCATCGCCCCTCTTTTGTAATGCCACGTTTGCTATATGAGGATCTGGGCAGGTTAATAGTAAGCTCACATGCAGCTGATCCTGGCTTGGGAATTTAAGATATCTATAAAAATAATAGTATTTTATACTATTTTTAGCTTGAGCTATAGTTCAAGAGATTGTTTGTTTGTTTGGACGCGCTAATCTCTGGAAGTAGCAGTCAGATTTGAAAAAATAGTTTGCATTTTATAGTCTTATTATTGACAAAGACACATAATAAAATTGAAGTGTCCGTTTTTATTGTCAAAATAACATTTTTTTTTATTAAATGCACATAAAAGGAAACATGCTACCTATAACAAAAAAAAAAGAAATTAAAAAAAATCTGTCTATCTGTTCGTCTAGTCTGTCTGTCTGTCTGTCTGTTTTGTTCCGGCTAATCTCCGAAACGGTTGGGCCGATTTTGACGGGACTTTCACAGGCAAATAGCTAATGTTACAAGGTATAACTTAGGCTACTTTTATTTTAGAAAAAAACCGCACAAAAAATAATAGAAGGGTTTTTAGTGGTCAACACGAGCGAAGCCACGGGCACAGATAGCAGCCTATATAACTTAACGACACGGTCTTAAGAAGTGTAGCAGTAACCGTGAATATCAAGCAATCTGGCAAACTTTAGGTAAGTACAGGTCTAAACCATTCGACCACCACGACCTTCTAGAGATCTTTATCATAAATCTAAATAGCGTTATACATACATGTTTTTTGTAAATAATATATTCTATAAAACTTACAGTATCAGTTAATTCATTAAAGTGACACCCGCCACGACCACTCTCACCAGCGGCAATACAAGCCCAGGTCCGTTCCTCCGGCATGGAGCCCTCGAGTCAGCAGCCGCTCGCGTGATACAATCACACTGAATTTACTAGCTGTCGACATACACACATGATAAAGCACTTGACACATGCACACCACTCAAATACATAGGTTCTGTAAGGGACCCCTTTTAGTTAGACAGACAAAATTGCCAGATTACTAAATGCATATACGCATATTTCTTCTTTCCTCCCAGAATGTAGAAACATAGATATATATATATATATATATATATATATATATATATATATATCCTTAGTTAGATCGAATTTTAAGATAGGGAATTAGTTAGATCAGGGCTTATTTGCATATACGGCAACAGACCAAGCCGACTTTCGGCCACTTTGTCACCCTTGAGCTGTTGCCTCGCTTTCGCGGCTGAGTGCCTTCCGCGCTCGCCCCCAAGCCCGGTGAAGCTGTCAAGGCCTCTAATGGCTCCAGGGCCCTAAGGGCTAACAGTACAGTCAGTTCGAAAAAATAATAATTACACTGACCTCTAAATGAAAATTAAAGACAGTTTATTTTTCCATATAGGTTTTCAAATATCTACCGTTCTTACTACATAAATGTTTAAAATCGCTTTACTCTTTTCTAAGGCTAGAAAACGAGCGACCTTCATTATATATATTTTTTTTAAAGTAATATACACGCTAAATATAATGTTGTTTTATTTGGTATCTAGATATTTCTAAATGTGTAATTACAAAAAGCTACGTTGAAACGAAAAAGTAAAAAAAAGACAACAAACAGGGTTTGTATAAAAAAAGGTTGGTATTGCAGTATGCTTTCCCAATTTAAAACAAAATATAACAATCTGTATCTAGTTACCGGAAAAACATCAGACAACGGTGATATGATTTAAAATATACCTAGGAAAGTAGTCAATGCCCTTGACTTCCACTTTAAAAAAATACACACAGGGACAGTTTCAAAACAATAGACAAAGAGAACTTTAGTGATAGCATTTTGAGGGATCCGTACTCAACAAGGAACCCTTATAGTTTCGCCATCTCCGCCCGTCTGTCCGTCCGCGCCTAGCTCAGAGATTTTTATTACTAGAAAGCTTTAATTTGGTATAAGTGGGAGGTATATGTATTAATCACACCTACAAAGAGCCAAAAAAAATGTTGGCAAAAATTTTTTTTATGGTCCCCTACACGTAAATTGGGTATGATTTATTTTTTACTCGTTCATTCCACGGCGAGTGTCATTAGATAGTTCGTTCAAGGATCAACTAGTCAGGAATCCTTTAAAAAAATATTAAACAATAAAGTGCTAATTTATGCTACTGAACCATACACTGTGCGTGATCCAAAACGCACTTGGGCACTTGGGCCAAACGCAATCAAATAACCCGATTTCCGTTGCATTTTTTATTTCGCCGCCCCTAGTAGCCTGCCACCCGGATGCACCCTTGCACTAATCATACTGAGATGAAGACGTGATAGAGGAGATAGAAGCGGAAAGCATGTTATGTTGCAAGAAGAAAAAGAATTACTGTAACGGAATCGTAGTGCTTTTGATATTTATTCTTCAATATAGTCAGTGGCCAGTTATGTTAAATATAACGTAGTCAGTTTTCCGAGGTTAATTTTAAAATAGATTGATACCTCATTCAATATCTCCTATGCTAAAGCTTGTTGTCAATAACACCTTTCAACTCTGGCATGAGCTGATGATTTCGTAGCGGAAACATGCAAAGTTATTTTTATCGTTTATAGTCTCAACTGATGTTCAGTGACGATCTGGCCCAAGATGATGAAATTGGCTCTCAAGTGCAGCTGCCGAAACACACCTATAGATGCTTGGTGACAGTTGTAGCTAGCCAGGCGAGCATTAAGAAAAAGCCTACCACTATGCTATGGTTTCATCACGATGTTTTCCTTCACCGAAAGCTCAAGCTAATTGTAGGGATTCGAACTCATGTCGAACGACACGGTGTCCGTACACGGTAACACTGACTTATCATTTATTAAACCACCTACACAAATATTAACATAAAAATACTATGGTTTCATTAAAAATGTGTATATTTATTTTTGTTATTAATGAAAATTTAACTACAATATTAATACACCATTTAAAAATATTACAGTAAATATTATAAATAGTCAGTTTTGATAAACATAAAATATTTGCAATTTTAAACGTAGAGAAAATTATCTAAAAAATACTACAAAATAGGTTGTTAATAATAATAAATGCATTTTTCTCGCTTACTTCGTGGCCCTAGCTAGCCACAACATAAGAGCACTTCAGTGCGCAAAGTACCAACACAAGTAGGCATTTGAAGTAGCGACACGTCCGTCCATTGTTTCCTTCTCTCTGATCTTGCTTTTATAATATACAGCTACATCGTCTGGAGGTGTTTTATCTTATAAAATCTTCAATATTTTTCAGACTCTGATCAAAGAGTTTTCGGCTGCCAATTATTGTCTCACTCCTTTGTGATAATGGGTGTGAAAATAAATAGAAAGGAATTGGTAATTTTAAAATAAATAAGCGCTGAATTTTTTTTGGGATCCATTATTAAATGATTACATTTTACGTGTAACAATACAAGTTTTCTGTGGTTTTAGTTTTTTCATGCATTATATTTGTCTTTATCAACACTTTCACATGATGTTAAGTGACGTGGTTGCCGAAGATAACACGTTGAGTACTAAGAACTGGTTCTTATATTCAGCTGCCGGAACACGCCTATCGGTGCGTGGCCAGAGATTTTCAACTTGATGCGGTTATTAAAAAATGCCCTACCACCATACTATGGTTCTATCATGACGTGAAAGCTCAGACTCATTACAGGAGTTCATCCAACTCTAAAACTGTACTAATTCGTTAGGTGAGAACTGGGAAATGCCATACCGCCTAGTTAATAATTCTTATCTCATAAAGCGTTCCAAGCCTATTAGGCTTGAAGTTTTATATCCAATGTCAGCGGTAGCACGTAATTGGACACTACATTGTTACCTTTCTGTTTACGACAGTTTTATATTTTAGTTTATATTGGATACTCGGAGCCGACAGCGTCAACTGCTATCAGTGCACTCGTTTATCTACCTACTATGGGTGGACTGAAAGGACTGTAAGGAACTGGACGGGGTGGAAGGGTTACTAGATTGTAACAGTCTTAGTGTGTTAGTCCGTGTGTGTGCCGGCTAGTCCGTGTGTGTGGCGGCTTAAAATAGCACCACCCCATCTCATCCTGTGGGTGTCGTAAAAGGCGACTAAAGGATTATCCGAAGAACGGGCAGCAGCGTCCTTCGAGTATATATCTACGACCATACTGCGATCGCCAACCCGCCTGCCAAGCGTGGCGATTATGGCAAATCCTCCCAAATATGAAAGTGCAAACAAAATCTAGACCCCTAGTCCCCGGCGGCCCCGCTATTCCTGACTCCGGTAGCGGTCACGGTAACGGTGGGGCAGAGGGTGCTATAGTTAATCCCCGGCAGAGATCCGGCTACCACAACCGACGAACACTGGCCCTGGCAACCTACAACACGCGCACACTGCGAACTGACGAGAAGATTGTGGAACTTGAGGAGGAATTGAGCAAGTTATGGTGGGATATCATAAGGTTTATCTGAAGTCCGAAGAGAGGGGGAGGACACGATAATCCTTAAATCTGGTAACTTGCTCTATTTCCGGGAGGGCGATCAACAGTCCCAAGGAGGTGTCGGGTTTATCGTCCACAAGTCCCTTGTGAACAACGTGGTAAAAGTCAAGAGTGTGTCGACTAGGGTAGCGTGCCTTATACTCAGAATAACCAAACGGTATTCGTTGAAGGTCATACAGGTGTACGCTCCGACCTCGGCGCACTCAGACGATGAGGTGGAGGCTATGTATGAAGACATTTCTAAAGCCATGCATAGTTTCAATGCCCACTTCACGGTTGTCATGGGGGATTTCAATGCAAAACTGGGCAAACGAGACGGCGACGAGCTGCGAGTGGGGCAATTTGGAGTAGGAAATCGGAATCATCGGGGCCAACTACTGGCCGGCTTCATGGAGAAGGAAGGCCTTTATATGATGAACTCTTTCTTCAGGAAGCGAGAACACAGGAAGTGGACCTGGATGAGCCCTGACGGTGTAACGAAAAACGAGATAGACTTTATCATGTCGACGAAAAGGCACATATTCAATGATGTCTCTGTGATCAATGCGGTCAAAACCGGAAGTGATCACCGTATGGTAAGAGGCACATTGAATCTTAATTTGAAGCTCGAAAGATCTCGACTGATGAAGTCTACGCTCCGCCCAGCACCGATCCAACTCCAAAACCCCGAGAGCTTTCAGCTGGAACTCCAAAACCATTTTCATTGCCTAGAAGACAGCAGCGTGGACAATTATAATGACGGGTTCGTGGAAACGGTCCATACGGTTTGGTCCAAGTTCTTTAAGACCCACCGTACAAACAGGACCAAAAAACTCTCGGACTCTACCCTAAAACTCATGGAGGAGAGGCGTGAGATGATTCTGCAGTCTAAAGGTGATGCCTGTGCTTATCGGCAGCTTAATAGGCGGATCTCAAAGTCACTGAAATCTGACATACGCCAATTTAATACGAATCGTATTAAAGAGGCAATAGAGCGAAACAAAGGCTCCAAAGTGTTCGCAAGAGATCTGTCTATTGGGCAAAGCCAGCTAACAAAGCTGAAGACTGATGACGGCAGAATCGTGTCATCCAAACCCGAGCTCTTGAGAGAAGTCGAGAAGTTCTATGGACAGTTATACACGTCAACGCAGGAACCCGTTACGAATCTAGCTAAAGACCCAAGAGCTATATTGACTCGACACTATACAGGACATCCCGGACGTCAGCTTGTACGAGGAAGATGTCTTCAAGGTTCTGGACTGGGAAGGACTAGGCATCAACATAAACGGCGAGTACATCACCCACCTTCGGTTTGCCGACGACATAGTAGTCTTGGCTGAGACCATGGAGGACCTCCGTGCGATGCTCGATGACCTCAGTAAAGCCTCTGAACGAGTTGGTCTTAGAATGAACATGGACAAGACGAAGATTATGTCGAACGTTCATGTAGCGCCAACTCCCGTGAAGACAGAGACTATACGCTTGAAATTGTTGAAGATTATGTTTACCTGGGACACACAATCCAGTTAGGTAGATCCAATTTCGAGAAAAAGGTCAATCGTCGAATCCAACTCGGCTGGGCAGCGTTCGGGAAGCTACGTAACATATTCTCGTCCAAGATACCGCAGTGTCTCAAGACGAAAGTCTTTGACCAGTGTGTGTAGCCAGTGATTACATATGGGGCTGAGACGTGGTCGCTAACTATGGGCCTCATAAGAAAGCTCAAAGTCACTCAAAGGGCAATGGAGAGGGCTATGCTCGGAGTTTCTCTGCTTGATCGAATCAGAAATGAGGAGATCCGCAGGAGAACCAAAGTCACCGACATAGCCCGAAGAATAGCTATACTTAAGTGGCAGTGGGCTGGCCACGTAGCTCGTAGAACAGATGGCCGATTTGGTCAAAGAGTTCTCGAGTGGCGGCCACGTACCGGAAGACGCAGCGTGGGCAGACCTGCCACAAGGTGGACCGACGACCTGGTAAAGGTTGCGGGAAGCCGCTAGATGCGGGCAGCACAAGACCGGTCGTTGTGGCGATCTTTGGGAGAGGCCTATGTCCAGCAGTGGACGTCTTTCGGCTGAAATGATGATGATGATGAACAGTCTTAGAAATACTTATTTTTCACAATACATAGCACCGTAATATGCATTCTATATATGCATGGAGTTTCCAATTTAAAAACAAATAAATGTAATAAAGAATACACACGGGGATTTTGCGGGCTCTTACCACCACGGGGTAGTGGTCATGTGGTGGTTTTTATTTAAATTCATAAACATATTTCGCTCTATATTGTATTGTATACCGGATTATAAATAATAACTAGGAAAATGTATTTTACGTTGCCAAAAATCTCCCTGGACAGTTTTAACAAGAGAGACGCCATCTTGTTAGAGCTGTGTCTGAAGTTTACAATAATAATTATAAAAATCTTCTTTTCAATATTAGGTAATTGTAACCGAATGAATCCCTTACTGGTCCTTTTCTGGTAGTTGATATCGAAGAATTATTTTCATTTTTTGCAAATAACTTCTTAAATATAATTCTGGCTACTTCTAAAAAAGCACAATAAATTAATAAGTAATTTAAATCATCGATCATCACTGTGGCAACTATATTCTCTTCACGGTCTTCATCAATTTTTACAATACGCAGCATCTATAACTTAATTTTTATAAATTTTGTGTACATTTTTATTCTTCTAGCTCTCATCCCACCTAAGTAGGATTGTTACAAAAAAAAAAAACTTCTTTTCTCTTCGTTCCTTCCTCCTCAATTAACTATCATCTTAGTATTCACTTTTTTTAAACAAACAATCCTATCACACCTTCTTCGATCTTCAACTATCTTCACACTTAATACTCTTCAAGTTATTATATCAATTTTTAAAATAATATTATCCTCTATTACTCGAATATAACCGAGACAGCTTCATATAACTGTTCATATTTCCTTAGGGATCTCTCAGACATTTCCCAAACCATAAGAGCTTATGTATGTGTCTGGAATTCTAGACAAAACCCAAAGCAATCTAGTGCGATGTTTACGTTCAATCTAGACTATTCTAGTGAATGAAATCAAAGGCCTAGAAGCGTTTTTACAAACATCATTATTTGAGGTACCTCTAGGTATTTTTTAGTACATCAAATTCAATTCTATTGCAAATAAATCACATTACGTAAAGTATAATAATGTTTGACTCCGTGGTAAATTCAAATGTTTTATCTAATAACGATACTCAGTATTGAAATGTCAAGCGAGGATTTTTCTTGGCATCAAACCAATCCCAAGTAAGTTCCTTCATACTTAGCGCAATATTTGCATTTCCATTACGAAATTAAGTAACATATTCTATATTATTGTCTTAATTGATTAGACTGTAAAGATGGGCATAAATATTTTATGAGAGACAATAAAATAATTTTCAAATGTGTGCAACAAATACGTGTGATAATTGTGTGAAAAATACTTTAAAATACTAAGATGACTTATTTTAGAGTAAGCAATGTGAACTTTTTGATGTAAGATGTATGAAAGAATGACCTTTGCCTATTTAATCAATTAAAAGGTATAATGTCTATGGTGTATTTTGTTGTTGATATAGAGTGAAGGTGATGTGAAAGAGATGGCTTTATAAACAAACCAAGATTATGAGTGAAAGAGATGATATAAAGGAAAGGGTATGAAGTATGAGGAGGGACGAGGGGGGTTGTGTGTTAAAGATACAGGTGTGAAGATATTTAAGATTAACTGTTCTTTTAAAGTAATTTCTGTGGCTGCAGTAAACTTCTAAAATGTATATATATAGGAAATTTTATTTTCCACATAATCCCACATACATTTAGAAATATTGTTTGTAAGTACGCAGCCCGGGCGATAGCTATGAAAATAAGATTATTGTGAATAGCTTGACCTCGTCTACGCAGAAAGCCTATCGCCTACTCGTCGAGTGGGCTTGATTAAATTCAGGATATTTCTTTAGTAAATGAAAGCTTCTTCGGTGTGTGATAGACTGACGTAAGCATTCAACCTTTCTATTATTTCATGTTCATCAACATTTTCATTTGTTTATGTAATATATGTCCTTATTTATACAACGTTTAATTTGTAAATAAGATTCTTTATAATAAATAATATATTCTGCATATTTGCTGTATTGCTGAGATGCATAAAGGAGACGGATAATATTTCATACAATATTGGGCCTTGATAAAAAGAGTGACGTAAATATATGAAAATTTAGACAATTAATAGCTAATACATTATCAAATAATCAGCGAAAAATCTGCGGATTTTGGCATTCTGAGTTTTAAAATATTAAAAAAAAAGAGGTTATGTAATAAAGAGCAAAATTAAAGTAAGTATTTATGAAGTACGGTTGATATTATTTCATAGAGACATTGATACATTTTTAAAACATTTTTTTTTAAATAAAGACATTAAAATATACATTACGAAATGAGTGGTCAAACAAAGGCACAAGAGTATTGAGTTTGGAGCTGTCAGATGTCAGCCCTGAGCACAGACTAAAAATACAGTTCCGAGCGAAAGATAACTATTGAATCGATATTAAGTTTTATTTTTTTTACTTATAACGTTATCCTATTTTTTAGAACTTTAAACTGTAAAATATTTATGTTTAATTACTCTTACTTTTAAAATATAAAATATATGTTTAGTTATATTTGATTAAATTTATCTGGTCATTAGCGTTGTACTATTTTTTATTATATGAACTCAATTACATCAATCTCTTATCGATAATATTCACTTACTTATAAATATAGTTTTCTCATTTTGTAGATTGTGGAGTGTATTATTTTTTTATTTTGAATTTATATTTTGATATTTTAAATATTTTATTAAGAATTTTAATCGATTTTATAAACCATACTTCAACTAATTACACTGTGTGCCTAGAAATACCAGTCTCCTTTATTTAAAGATTTGATTATGTCGTGTAATCATGCGTGGTGGTAGGAATGGGTATTCGACTGGGTCGTGACGTACTTGGTGATAAACCAATCTCAGTGAATCTTTTTTGGATTGCCACTGTTCCCTATAAAACTCCCGTTATGCCCAAAGTGGGCATAGAGAGTACATATTACTGTGTTATGAATTGTGAAAGATAAGTATGTCTAAGATTCTGTTACAGTCTAGTAAAGTACTGTCATCCTTCCCATCCACATTTAGTAGATAGATAAACGAGTGCACTGATAACAGTTGACGCCAACGGATCCGAGTATTCAAAATAAACTAAAATATAAAGTTGTCGTAAACAGAAAAGTACCAATTTTGTGTCCAGTTACGTGCTACCGCTGACAGTGGATATAGTATAACTTCAAGCTTAATAGGCTTGGAACGCTTTATGAGATAAGAATTATTAACAAGGCGGTATGGCATTTCCCAGTTCTCACCTAACGAATTACAGTTTTTGAGTTGGATGAACTCTTGTAATGAGTCTGAACTTTCGGTAAAGGAAAACGTGATGACAGAACCATAGTTGATGGATTTTATAACAAGCACCTTTAGGTGTATTCTGGCACCTGCTCTTGAGAATTAGTACTTTAGAGTGTTATTTTCGGTCACAGTTTTGTTTACAATCAGGTGATTTGTTCCACAAACGCGAATATAATGCATGAAGATTCTAAAACTATAACCCATGAAGTTTAAATTTTACACTCCATTTTGCTACTAATTGAAGCAAAATTTGTCAGAGATGATGTTATTATTAAAAAGGGAAAGGAAGTTGGGTACCGAAAAATACTGTTGACTTGAACTCTATTTCCAGCTTATTTCAGGGTGGCCTCAATTTGGTCAAACCAGTGGCTAGATATCAGACAAAGATGACTTTCCCATTACATAGCGAATAAATTTTAAAAAAATTTAATAATTGTACAATTGTAGTAGACCACACCGGATGTGCTTACGATACAATACTGATTCCGGAAATGCTGTTTGACACAATTTCCTGTAGTTCTCGCGTCATGTATACATGTATTCCAGCATTCCAGGTAATGTACAACAAATTTGATTAATAATATATATAGGTAAATTATGTAAAGTTATTCTAATATATATTTTAATTTTGTGTCTGTTTAAGTATGTGGAGAACAATTTGAATGTCTTTGAATTAAACTGGGATGAAAAATGGTTTGTAAAAATATATTATATATATAATATAAGATTTTGACGTAAAACAGAACTTTAGGATAATTATCTTGCTGTGCTTCTCCAGCTACTGAGAGAAAACTCACTCCCTTAAGTAAAATAATATTTTTGTACTTTTTACAACAATAGAATGCTAATGTGACGACGCTGTACTTGATGGTAAGCAAAGTACAGTTCAAGAACTACGGCGACCACGAAGAGACCGGTAATCCATCGCCGACTACTGCTATCGTGGCGCGCTGAAAGCCTCTCAACCGCTGGATGATCTCCAATAAAACTGATGTGACGGATTTACCATCATATCCATGGTGGTTGTGACCCACTCAAATCCAGATCCATACTGCTGCGCTTGATTATTAGATTTACACAAGCTTTTCTCTTAACGCGGCACAGATAAGCGTAATCCAGTTGGACATAACTGCCATGCTCTATTCTTCAGCCAAATAACGATTTTCTACACTCGCGAGCAACCAAATCGATTCAACCTCTAACTCCGCATACATACATTGATTTTATTAAAAATATACAAGATATTTATAAACACTATATGCCATTATAAAGCTTGAAATGTCAGCTTAATCAGGTATTATCATTATCAATATTCCATAAAACAAAATTTAATAATGATGTCTGAACATAAATGTGGGAATTTGTGATGTGTTGTGGTTAATATTTTACAATTAAACAAAATCTTAAAAAAAAAAAAATGTATTAAATCAATACTTGGAGTTACCCCCCTAGCTTTAATGAACGCTTGCAGTCGGGTCTTCGTCGAATGTTAAATTATTTAACGGTGTCTTGGATGAATACCGTCCCACTCCTCTAATAATGCTACCTTCAATTCTTCTACGCTCGAAGGAACTGGATTCGTCCCATTAATGCTCGATGGGATTCATATCTGGTCTGAGTAACAGGCCAGTCTATTGTGCGTATTTCGACTTCGTCAAGAAACTGCCGTGTAACGTCGAGCATTATCGTGCATTAAGATGAAATTTTCACTGAGAAATCCTAAGTAAGGGGATCAATGTGATCCTGGAAAATATCAGTGATATACCACGTCAGCCCATTTCCTCTGCTTCCCTTAAGCCTTGTTGCAACAAGGCAACAGCTTGAGCAGCTTCTTCAAGTGTGGTATCCATGGTTTCGTGGATATAATTAATGCAATTTACGAAAATGTGTACCGATCAACTCTTGATTAGCGACTGATAAGTTAAGCTTTTTTTTTTTTTTCGAACTGACTACACTGTTAGCCTGAGGTGCCCTCGAGCCTTTACGGCTTTTACAGCTTTACCGGGCTTGATAAGTTAAGCCGGTTGCGAGGGCTTTTATAGGGGTAGCAGGTAGCGCAAGTAATGAGCAAATTTTCTCATACGCCTTATTAATGCGTAAATGGATTAGTTAGTAAACAATTTTTTAAGATGTTGATGTTTATTGAAATCTTAAGTTCCAGTCTTTCAAAAAACATATCGTTATTATAAATATCTTGTATTTTTTTAGTAAAATCAATTTTGTGTATGCGGAGTTAGAGGATGAGTCGATTTGGTTACTCGCGAGTGTATATTGTAATATAATTCATTCAGAGCATCTGTTAAGCTTGAATCTGACGAAATAGTATTGTAGCGATCTGATAAAAAAGAAAAAAAAAACAGTGACACTGCATTCACTAGCAACCAACATATAAAATGTAACTGCACTTCACACATGCACAAATCTAAGAAACATACAGAGGTTCTGTAAGGGACCTTATCTTATTTGCATATTCTGCAACAGCCCAAACCGAGGTTCGGCCATTTTGGCACCCTTGAGCTTGTTGCCTCGCTTTCGTGGCCGAGTTCTTTAAGCGCTTGCCCCCAAGCCAGGTGAAGGCTGAGTGCCTTAAGCGCTCGCCCCCAAGTCCGGTGAAGCTGTAAAAGCCGTTCGAGGCTCCTGGGACCTTATGGCTAACAGTATAGTCAGATCGAAAAAAAAAAAAAAATAATAAGCCAGGTGAAACTGAAATAAACAAGACTATGTACGACCATAGTGTAGCGAACATTAGCATAGAGAGTTTGTGTTACTTTTCGTTTCACAGAGTACGAATAAATTAATTAGGTAAAATCTAATGGCATTCTCACTTCCCACGGTTATAACAGTATACATTTATTCACAAGATGACATGTTTGAAAGCAAAGTTTAAAATCAACTCATACGTTCAGTTTTTAATTAAAGTCCTTTGTGAAGTGCATAGCGCGTATGATACTGAGTATCGCCGCCCGGTATGAACTCTGCCTATTGTTGTAACAAAGCTTTGATTAATTCCGGACGTACATTGGTTTGTGTCAGATATTAATTTATTTTGTTTTAAATATAAACAGCTTATTTATGATAATAAATTTTTATTATAGTTACAGATAAATCAGCTTGGAGACGTTTTTACCTTTGTTGTAGTGTCATACAGACAGTGAGTAAAACCGAAACAGCTAGCCATATACGTACAGATTTAGCTGTCGGACGCGTCTCATTTCTGATCTGCAATTTGGCCACACACGGTCGCGGGCATCTATTGTAATCATAATTTTATTATAAATGGTTGTCTGTAATGTCTCTTACAAATCAAAATCTAGCTGTGATATGTTGCAGTTTTATACTCGTATGTATTGAAGAAAGAAAACATTTTTCGATCAATTTATCCTTCGCTTGTTGCTTCAGAACTTTGTTTAAGTAGAATTTCTTATTTTTGACCTTCCATAAAAATGATAACGACTTTTAAAGCTCCATAAAATTTATCCGAAATAAGTTTTTGTCGCTAAATATCGTTTTAATTAAAAATACTCTTGTGTGACACCTAAAGCGTTAGCACGTAACTGAGGCTTATTGAGGTGTGATCTGGCGGGCATATCTGTTCTTAAAACACACATTCACAGTTAGTTCTCCGATTTGTTTTTAAACACGAGCAGCGTGCATCCATCGACAGGTAAATCTGTGCTCAAATCACGCCATACATTATCAGATCAGTGCGTTTATGGCTAGCAAGATTGCGCTAGTTACCTCTCGCATAAGTCATGGTATTTTATTTGTTATTCTTTTTTTACTAATTAGTTCGATGATTTTATTTATTGTTCAGTATTATCCAGCAGCTTCCCGCAACCTTTACCAGGTCGTCGGACCACCTTTTGACGGGTCAGTGTTATTATTTGTTGCTAATTCCTCAGTTATATGAACTGATTTAAAAAAAAAAAGGCGTGGTTTGTAAAGTAATAGATGACTTCATTTACCCTCATACCATCTTGAATTTTAACAAAACTTACGCAGTAAAAAAAATTATAAATTAGCTGAGGAAAAATTATATGCCAAACAGTAGAGGAATGGAGAAAATGACAAATGTTTGTCTACATGCTATTGAAGCGGAAAAAATTGCTTCGTCGTTTTAGATACAATATCAGAACGAATTATCATTAACATAAATTATTTATCGGATGAAAGCGAGGATACCAAGCTGATTCGGCTGTAACATTCATTTAGGTCTGCTTTTAAAACGCTTTTAACATCACCTGTAACTAACAAACAATGTAATAAAATCTTAGAAGAAGTCAATTTTAACCTACTTCTAATTGACGCATCGAAATGAATTTGTATCTATATGTTCTATAATTTGATATCTTCAAGCTGATCTGATGATGGAGCCAGGAGGTGGATAGTGGAACTCTTCAGTGGCTACTAGTGAACCCCTCGAATTTGAGCTCATATGATTAGTTTTGACAAGTCAAAAATATGGCTTTTATAATTATGAAAGTTTTATATTTTTTACTGCGTGATTAAAGCGTGTTTTATAGTATTTTTAAAATGATAACTGAAGAGAAACAAATACTACACAGTGAAACAGCAAACAAGTTTTTTAAATTTTGGATCATTTATTTATTACTTTTCATATTTTTTTATTGTTTTTCCTATTTGCACTATCGATGCAGTATTACCAATGCTGCCACAGTAAGGAAAAACATCTAACTAAAAAACAAACCGAAACAAAAGAAAATCATGAACTTAAATCTTAAAAAATATGTCACTTCGTCCTTTAAGGTAAATTGTAACTCAAGAACGGAAGCTCGAAGGAAAACAAAATTACTACTAGATGCATATAACTCAATTTTTTTCAAAAATTGCCAGAGGCGGTCTTCTTTTTTAGAACGCCAGTATGATAGTGATATTTTATTTTCCTCAATACCGCTGGTAAACTGAAGAAAATATGAAGGATGCTATAATTTCACTATGATGTTTTCCTTCACCGAAAGCTCAAGCTCGTAGCAGAGATTCACATACTAGGCGCCGAGACCAGCATGCACTGCGAAACTAAAAAAAAAAACAACGAATTATGTATGAATGAAATGTATGATAAAAAATATTTGGGATAAAAAACATATTATGTTGTCGGAGATTAAACGTATAAATAATACAGAGAGATATGTGCTGGGACGAACGGTGTAGGCTGCAAGTCTACACCGATCCTATATCAGAGGAGCGAACGGCAAATCTACATTTAAAAAAACCTCATAACCCTATAACCCTCCCATACTAAGGAGAATAAATTTCATTCAAAAGATTTTTTCTTTTTCTATTTGAAGTGGTTGACAAGTTTGTCTTTCAGCCGGAATCAAGATGCGATAGCGGGATCAATTACAACTTGAATCCCTTTGTTTCATGATGTCCGACTGAAAAGTAATTTGTGCTTGTTTACAAAACTTTTCTCGTTTCGCGTTCAGCCCCCCTCCCCCTCGGCTCTACCCTCAAAGAGGCATAATCAAATGCTTTGAAAGGTTTACGAGAAAAAGTTTACGAACTTGGCTGTATTAAAAGAGGTTCGTAGACTTAAAAATATGATGCCTTTTTAATTCCGAATTCGACTTTTGGGAAAGTTTTATGAGTTGATAAGTAATGCAATAAAATAAAACACCATTTTTTTATAATGCTAGTTTTTTTATTGTTATGTTGATTCTTTTTTGTTATACGAATAATTAATATCCTATGATATTGGGCCATCCAAACGTGGCGTGAAGAAACATCGACGAGTTCTGATGAAATCTTTGTCACCGACGACCGTCGTTCTCTGTGGATAGTACCACCGTACATATCATCTGGTGCTGTCCAGTCATTTCATTAGCAGAGCATTTATATTAATAAAAAAAAATGTTGATATTAAGAAAACGTTTTCTTCTTCTTCTTGTTTAATTTTAACTGTATTTATCGATAATTCTGCCAACGTCAAGAGATTAGAATATTTTTCTAATTATTCTTGTAACTTTTTCATACACAGCTCTAACAAAAAGGCGGCACCTTTGTAAAAATTATCCAGAAAGTTTTTGTGGCAACGTAAAATGTATATTCCCAGTAATTATTTATAATCCACTTGATTTGTGTACAATAATCAAATTGTAGTGGGTTTTTTAATCCCACTTAGTGAATTGGCAATCACTAATGTCAGACTTGTGTAGTTGCTGTGTTACCGTATATTTTACTTCGAAATTATTTGAAACGTAAGATTTACAATACTGAATTGAAAGTTTTTCTTTAATAATTGAAATATTTTGTGTTATTCAACATACTCGATAATTTACTATTATCATAGTGTAATTCAGGCAACTATAAAATAGATATAGCGAAAATCTTCTCAAAAAACGCTTCAGATGGCTCACGACAGATGTGATATTGTTTAATTTTTTCGGCTTTCACCTTTGAAGGGTATAATGTTTTTTTTAGAAATACATCAATAGGTATAATTTCTTGTACGGTTTTAGAATTAGTTCAGATTAGTGATATCACTATTTAAAAATACAATTTATAGTAACTAATGAAATATGATTTTACACGTGGGAATAAAAAAGCAGTTTACATCGCACAAAATGTTGGTGTTTCTTTGTAAACGCAATGATATATTATTATAATGTAAGATCACATGATAGGTAGCTTTGTAAACGTCTTAGAAAATGTCATGCTTGACATTCCTTTTTGACAGCTCTCTCTCGAATCGACGTATTGTGTGAATACTTGTGCTCTGATTACGAAAATATATAAATCTATTGCAATCATTATTGTCTTTTACAATTTCAACCAAATTCTAACACAAAATGCCACCAAAATTACATAATATCGAGCTAAATAAAAAGTTTATGAATTAAAATACAAAACAACCACATTCTATTTCAAGATCCCGCGAAACTAAAATATTGATAGTTATTTTTAGATTTAAAACTTGTGCCGACTTAAATAAATACGAGTATACAAATCAGGACGTACAAACTTTTTATTTTTCAAACTCAATCACGGAACAATAAAAACGTTCGGTTGTCAACTGCTGCACTGACTCCATTAATCGATTGTAAATCGGAACGAACTAAACTTCAAACGTAAATTAAGCAATGTCCGAATCGTAAATTCACTCGTAAAATACGAACGGGCCCGATCCACCGCTGAGCTGTGATTGGTGGAATTCATAATGTCAATTTGAATTTTAAACTTCGATTTCCGAATTTTAATCCCATTGTAGTTTTAAACCGTTGGAAAAACATTTATATTATTTTTTTATTACGGAACTATATAAATTAACGCTTACTATTTTATTACTTAAAAAAAGATTTACATATTTATTTTTATTCATTTATTTACATACTATTTATGTATTTCTATTTTAGGTATTGCTTTTCTAGATGTATATTTTCACAATTGTTAGGTAATTTAATGCAACTGTTAGCTAGAAGAAAATGTTTTATGTCATTAAGTTAGCCAGTGTATAAACTTAAAATTGCATAGTATTCAAATCATTTATTATAACTTCATAATATTACAGTTACATCTAATATCTATGAAATTAAAACTACAAAATTTAAACATCGTGTCTATTTTCCGAGATACGTATACTTCTGGTGAAGATGGTGAAATACGCCTGGTCAGGTTGAAATCAGAGGAAACCCTGTTGGAGGACCGTAGCGATTGTAACGTGCAAATTGATCGTCGGAACTGGATATAGGGGCAAAAGACTAGTCGAACCATTTAGTAGTTGGTTCCGTCCGAAGTTTTCCTTAGGATAGCTGGCGTCGATATTTGAATAGCCTCATCCGGTAAAGTGAATGATTAGAGGGATTGGGGCCGAAACGACCTAAACCTATTCTCAAACTTTAAATGAGTGTGAGTTTCGGCTTACTCAAATGATGAAGCCGGAGATCTGATGACGGTGGCAAGTGCAAGTAGCAATTTTGGTAAGCAGAACTGGCGCTGTGGGAAAACTAAACGTAGTTTTAAGGCGTTAAGTGGAAGTTTTTAAATTTACTTTTAATGGGGTGGAGTAGGAACTTGTATTTTTGATATTACAGATATCAAGATTTGCTGTTTGCTGAAAGACATAAGAGTTTTTAGAAAAGACATTAATGAAGATTGTAAAATTCTATAATTTGTTATGAAGTTTAGAGTGATTAATGGTGGTAGTTAAACACTGGAATTAGTATATAGTTATATTTTATTTTAGAACTAACTGTGTCTCGCGGTTTTACGTTTATACATCACTCCTTAGGGTCGTACCGTGAAGTTGTATTACCTTAAACTTCTAACTATACATATTATAAAATTTTACGAGAACGAAAGAGAGACCTTTCTGTCTCTCCGTTTATGTTCTTTTCATGCGAAAATGAATTATACGATTTACATGTTTTTATTTTATTTTAAATCACAGTTATGTTATCTGGCCAAGTTGTAGGATATATATATTTGGAGCGCTTAAAAGTCTTACGCTGAATAAACCATACGAGATATATAAAATTAATGTTCTACATAAATGAAGACCTTAAAAAAACTATAAAAAAAAAAAAAACAAAAATAGCATATATCCATCTTCTAAGGAACACCACAATATGCATTTTTGTCTTTGTCTTTTGAGCGGGGGCAACACAATTCACGCGTGCGCTCGACCGACGACATTCTGTAGTCCACGCGAGCGGAGTTGCGGGCAAAGATTGTTATTAATAAACGGGAAAACAAACGCAATAATAAATTTCAAATCCAGCTGGTAGTTCTTGAACTCAGCGCCTTCAAATATACAAATTCTCTAGCTTCATAATAGTAGTACGGATTAATTGAAATTTTGTTTTATGTTGTACATTTTGTTTGTGTATGTACATTTTATTTTTATTAATTTCACCGTTATAATTGTAATATCTCATTGGCAAAGTAACCAACACTAACTAGAAGATGATACAATTACAAATTATATTAGAATGTTTCAGTAAAACATTTCTGCCTATCACTGTCATTGGGATGCAGGGTGAAATTGTTATTTGTGGTTCAGTTCACATACAGTGTAACGCAACTGTTTGACAAAGCCTGTTGCAACAGTTACAAGCATGCCGATACTCTGATAGTCTGGTGAGCGATGGGCTTCGCTTTGTACAAACAACATTGATTACAGTTCCAACACTAGTCTTTCTGGATAGGTTCATGTTATAAAAAGTAATGGATTTTTAAATGAAGATATTTTTAAATTTAGGCTTTTAAAATCAAATATTATGTTTTAAAATGTATGGTCTTCCCAGCTTATCAGTGTTTCTCATAGCATGGAAAATGCCTCTTCCGTAGAGAAGGTTTAATCAGCACGCGAGTTCATGACGTGTTGGTAATTTAAAACGCCGTGAAATCCATAGTTCTATATTTTTTCACATACAGTATTATTACAAGAACATTTCTCAAGGTTTCTTCACGATGTTTTTCTTCACCTTCAGTGGATAGCGTTACCAATCCAAATTAGAAAATGTAAAGCAATTCCTACTCAATGCTTGGGCTCAAACCTGTACCTGTGGATATCGAACTGATTTTCAGCTAGTCTAATACTTTTTGACAACGGTTTTTTAATATTTAAATTAGAATCTAGCAATTATAGAATTCTACTACCATTTTGTAAAATTACCTTGAGAACAGATTTAGTGCAAATTACATTTAAATATGTACGTAGACATAGGTGTGGTAGTTTTAATTGTTGAAATATTCCGTTGATTACATTTAAATATAATTATGTTTCCAATATAGGACTATATAGAAATTATATCTACGGAATCTTATAAATGAATAATATGATAATCGTGATAGTAAACCGAGATTTTATTATGACAGCAATCTGAAATTAACTAATAACCACATATTATTAATAGACTTAAAATATTATCATCATCATCTTCTTCCACTTATCACTGAAGTGTAGTCGGCACAAATTGTTTTTTTTTTATACTAGCTTGGCAAAATAACTGCACAGTATTTAATAGAAAGTACGGTATAGTCCAGAAATAATGGTAACCACCATTGAAAACTTACTGCCTGCAGAAATGCTCTTTCACGCCCCTTTTGAAGAACCCAATATCGAAGGAGGGAGCAAACATACTGTCTAGGAAGAGATTACACATCCTCATAATACGACAGAAGTACGAATTAAAGAAAATATGATGATGTTAAAATATGTTTATGAGAATGAGAGAGAATGCAGCAAACAAACGTGCATAGTTCGGACGACTAACTGGTCATCTTCCAGTTGGTGGGCCCATGTATCGCAGGCGTGATGCATTGTAAAAATAGTTCCTTTTAGTTGTATAAATTAAACCGAAGTAAAATAATTAAAGTAACTATATTTTTAACCATTAACAGGATAAATTGTTTCAGTGTGGCATAAGGACTACCCAGATGGGGTGTAATCAAATAAGAGCCGCTGTGGGAACGTCCCTACAACAAATATTAATTGCATTTAAACCAAACACAAACAATTCGACTGAATATATTTTTTCAGTTTACTTTTAAAGCTATGTACATTGCAGTTTATTTACAAAGCCAGAGTGTGAGAGAATGAAAGCCAAACAAAATAATTAGAACCAACGCTTTTTTAAATGACATACTGTGGAGAAGTAATGTTTTTTTAAATATCTAATCCTTGTCTTTAGTTTTTTTTTAGAATTCTGCTTCATGTTGTACCTGATGATAAGCACAGTACAATAAAACATCAAAAACCCTTTCGCTAATCATCTTCGTTAAGCGTAAGTAGAAACTGTATGTTCACCGGCTGATGCGGCGACGCGCATAAACGATCACCAAGACGGGCTTTTCACCATATGGTGAAATACCACATATATATGTGGCATTATGTAGTAGTCGTAACACCCTATCGTCATTTCCTCTTTCGTTACTCGGCAGGATTGTACAACATGTAGGTGAGTTTGCCTTGGGTGTCTTATGGGTTTCTTGGGTAATTTTATTTAATCCACCTTACACCCAATATTATTTCCAAGTCAGGTGAAATTATTAAAGCTTCTAATAGCTCCAGGGCTCTTAGGGCTAACAGGATAGTCAGATCGAAAAAAAGTGTTGACTTTCTCTGATAGAAATGTTCCTGATGTATTTGCAGACCGCAATCAATTTAGTGAATGTTCTTTTTATACAACTAAGACAGCAATTTAGCAAACAAGCTTACAGCCCCCCTGATGGTAAACGGTTACCGTAAAAGAAAATGTCTCACAAGGCTACATACCTACAGATGATAAAAATCTAACGCGTGTTTTGGAATCGCAAGACTCTCTCTTTATATATAGACATAAATATTCTGAAGTAACTAAAGAATTTAGATTGTTTTCCTCTGTTTCTGTGAGTGTTATAATGTTCTAATCAAACTTTTAGAGACCATATTCTTTAAAATTGGATGGAGGCAATGTGATCGTTTTTTATATTTTTTTAATAATATTATCACAAAATTATAGGTTCTACTATGTCCATTTTCTAAACTCCACCGTAATACACAGTGAGATAAGCTGAAGCAACCGCACCGGCTTGCGCGCGATAGTGCTCGTCACCTGGACACTTTCGAAGTTATATCGCGCATTAACACGCATTATTTTTATTGCATACTTAACGTAGCCTAAATGTGTTTCAGTATATAATTCCAACTGATTCCTGATTAGAAATAACATTTTTAATACAGAAATCGCTGAACTTTGCAAAAATAACCAGTAATATCGTCAAGGATATTATACCGCTCCATCCGACGGCCATTTTGTCCCACCTGATCGTAAAAAATAATTGAATTGCACGTCGGCCCCTAATACCCCAGTTGCCTAGTCTGTATCAGTAGACGCGATAGGTACGGGTGGCGAGAGGCTATATCCAATTATACTTGCTTCGGATGTGGCACTAATTTTTCGGTTAATGTCTTATGAATTCGGTATTCCTAAAATTTGTATGCAAATTTTAATGTATGTTTTACGATTTTAAATGGCTTGCTGTGTTACTGGCTGTTACTACACAAAACCGGCCATTGTTTAATATTCCATCTTAATTTATACTTACACTTATTTAGGTATAGGATGTCTCCCTTGCATATATACATTTATAATGTATATTTTCGGTCTGTATATAAAATAGTATATTAATTTTATTTTGTCATTTTCATGTTATTTTGACTATTGTGCCTTTTTTTGGGCAATTTTATCCAAACTATTAGACGTATCGCCCATAAAATTCATATTTGTTTGTTTTCATTTTTGTAGTTTCTACCATGAAACAAATTTTGATGTACCTTAACTAAGTAAACAACAATTTTAAAGATTCATTCCATGAATTTCTCATTCGTATGTACGATTATTTCGCCATAATGGAGTCGCCAGATTTCCTTTATAACTAAAGGAAGCATCGTGGTAAATGTTTGATCACTTTCATCAAGTGACGTGCCTTGTTGAGGATGATAATTACAATAATAGACGAGATGTGTTTGTGTGTTGTACCGTCTGTATCATGGTGCGTGTTTTGAAGAGCTGTTCAATCTAATTCCCTCCTCTACTTTCCACAACAGAACCACACGCGCTGGGCTTCGGAATCACAGTATTACGGTAACCTCCACCTGGGCACGAACTAAAAAGTTGTCTATGTCTTATCTTTGTCGTACCGTGAAACTGTGGAACCATCTCCCGGTCACTGTGTTCCCTTCAAGCGTAACGTGAAGAGATATTTATGCAGGCCGGCATGACAGCGGCGACCGCCGATGGATTCGGTGTCTCGGTGGTCGCCGCTATATTTGGATTGTACTGTGCTTACCATCAGGGACAGTACAGTCAATGTGCCAATGATAAAAAAAGTATTGATTTTGTTGTATCTTTATAAAAACTACATAAAACACTAATTTTTAATTTAGAGCTCAGTACAATACTTAGTGAATTGATTATATCACCAAATATGAAGAAACTTAACTAAATTTATAAACATCATACAACTCTTTGGAAATTTCGAGAATTACTGATAAAATCTGTAAAACGATATTATTGTTTTTGTGAAAAGTTTGTAAGTTAGAGAAAAAATGTTACGATTGTGAAGGTAATGTAAATGGGAAAAAATTATGATTGTAGTTAAGGCACCGTTTTTTGGATTAAACTAGTATATCAGGTGTAGTATAACGACGCATATGTTCCATTACTACGATTTTATAGCCTAAACCAAAATGCACCCAGCGTCCCTCCACCGGCGCGCCATCTGTAGCTATTTTTAAATTCAAAGTGTTATTATTTCTTATTATCAGGGAATCTTCAAAAGAAAGAAGATTCATATTGGGTCAGGGTGGGATCGTGTAATCGTCGAACAATGCATACCATATAATTATAATCGAACTTAACGTACAAGGTAAGTTCGTCTGATTATTATTTATCCAACTTCTTTGTTTTCAAGATAAACTAGCAGTTTATTTGCAATAATTCTTACAGTACTTGGATAATTTTACATTAGTATAGGTACTGGAATATGTGATCATATTAGCGAGACTCTCATCCTTAAAAAAATAAATAAGCGAATAACGTGTTTTTTCTGAAATGACTTAATTCAACTATTTTTGCGAACCCAAACTCCTGCGATAATAATCTCAAAGTTTCATCGCGTATGGGTATGCATATTAAATGTGGGATCGAACTACGTGACATAAAATTTTCAATCGAGTCAGTCAGTGAAATTCTCTTCAGCTTATTTTCACCTGGGTGCTTGTTAATTAACAGTAGTTTTGATTATATAGAGAAACTAGCTGTGCCCACGGCTCCGCGCGAATCATACTGCCCCCGCTGAAAAATCAGATGACAAAAATGGTTATTGTGAATAATCCTTAGAAGATAGATATATGTTATCCCAATCTTTTCATATGTCTTTTTAAGATGAATAATTATGTAGTATAGTAATTTGATATAGCTCATATGGTATACTCAGTGTAAGCCATTTAAACGCCCCAAATGCGTCTTTTATCTAAATCGATTCACCATTATCGTCACTGCTTATTTCGTATGTTACTTTGTCTTAAAAAATATATCCTATAACTTGGCCAGATAACATAGCTATGAATTAAAATAAAACACATGTAAATCGGATACGTGGTTTTTGCGTGAAAAGATCATAAACGGATAGACAGACATAGAGTTGAGTTATATATATATATAATATAACATAAGAAGAAGAAGAATATGCTAATGCATTAATTTTTAAACTAGGGAACAGTTTGTTAAAAACTATAGAAAATGAAAGTAACTGATAAAAATTGTGGCAGTGCAATTCAAGGATTATGTGATAAATGTAACCAATTTTTGAAACCTTGCGTTTTGACTGACTGAGAACTTTTGGGTTCCGCGGAACTTAATTTAGGGATCACTGTTGTAATGAAATATATATAATTATCTCTGTCTACAAGTATAGTACTTACTACTGATACCGGAAAATTTGCGTCATAATTCATAAGCGATCTTGTAATTTCATAGGCTGTTATAGCAGGATGCACAATTATTTTTGTGACATAGAGATGATTCAATCTTATAGTAATACCGTAAAATCTATTCCGTATTGCAATTACATTTAATTTTGTACTTGAGTTATATAAAAATAATTTCATCACATATTTATAATTACATAAATCTGTGAGACCATAATATTAAAAACATAACAATTTGTAATAATAAGTCTGAGCAAAATATATATGGCTGTATTTTTTTGTTATACAAATATTAAGTATTAACGTTGGAAATCCTTTTTTTTTAAAGATAGATTATAAAAAGTGTTTGTGCCATGCCCTGTTATTATCCTCGACTCACCCAACATTGTTATAATGTTTTACAGAGTCGTTTTTATCACGTAAGCTTTTGAAGTTTTAGTTGCGTTTAGGGAAACTTATATGAGCTGACAATAATAATTTTTGGTGTAACTGTCAAGAGGAAGCGTCTTTATGTTTCTGTCCGTTTATTTTCTTTTCAAGCCAAAACCACTTATCCTATTTACATGTTTTTTATTATTTCAAAATAGCTATATTATCTGGCCAAGTTATAGGATATATTTTATAAGATAAAATTACATACGAAATAAGTAGTGATGATAATGGATTAAGAAATCGGAAAAAATACACTTTTAAGACTTACGCTGAGTAAACCATAAATGATATATCAAATTAATGTTCTAAATAATTGTAGATCTTAAAAACCTACAAAAAAGTCAGCGATAGCACATACATATCTATCTTCTAAGGATCACCCACAATAAGCATTTTTGTCTTCCAATTATTGAGCGGGGGCAGCACGATTCGCGCGTGCTCTCGACCGACAGCGTTTTGCTTTGTGATAAAAAATTTATTTTATTGTATTTTGAATTAATTTCACTATTTATCTATTACTCTATAATTTACTCTCATTTAACGTGCCTTTGTTATCTTATAAATTAAGTTTACATCGCAGTCGTAACTAAAGTCATTTAAGTGGTAGAACCCTTTTTTCATCTGTTAAAAGTAGGAAAAATGTTAATTTTCATCTATCCATAATAAAACTGAGGCCAAATTCTATAACACATACAATAGTCACTTTTTAAGAAAAGAAGTGCCTATTATAATTTGTCGTATTTAGACATATCACAAATAGTTAAGTAAGTTATTGTACTATATAGTCTATTTATTGAGCAAAATTATGGCACGCAGCGACTCTTAGAAGCGGAGCAGTAAGTTTAAAAGTCAAACAAAAATAATCGGGAAAGCCGTAGGCAAGTATGGGAAGTCAGAACAAGGATAGGCTACACGAATGCGTCGGAGGCGACACGGTGGAGAGTTGATCGAATAATTTTAAACACGGGTGAAATCGTGGGATGTTTTTGGTAATAATAGAGATCTTTAAAGATTATTTTTAAATATCCTAAATCAACGGGATTCGAACTATCGACCACTCGTGCGTACTGCGTATGAAGTCTAATTGTCTCACACCACTAGGCCAATACGACGACAATCACAATCATGTAAATCAGGACTTGTATTAACCGTGCATAATGTAAATGTTTTCTATCTCATTCTGTCGTAGGCAAAATCCTATAGATGTTTCCTTTTACTGTCACTTTTTTGTTTCATCCTGTTTCAAATCACAACGGTGCTAAAGACGTTTTCACTTCAAAAACATGATTGCATTTGATACTAATGCATTATTACGACTTTCGAAATGTTTTAAAAGCAATGAAAAATGTTTAAATATCCTCTAATCGCTTCTATATTAAGCTACAAGTAATAATATAGTCGCGACGAAACACGCAATAGGCCTCTCCGTCAGAGACGACAATTACAGGCGGCAACAAGGAAAGTCACTCTGTTAAATTTCCACTGTTGACGTCTTCCACCAATTAGAGGCCTTAATGTGGAATTATGGGCAGACGTGTCTTTCTTTGGACATTTACATTTTAGCTGCAATATACAACATAGTACAATGTTTTGTTATATTTGTATGTTTATTTGAGACATGGAGAATAATATGATAGACAGTCAAAACTGACTCTTGTACGTGGTAAGGTCATCAAAAAAATAACAAAGGAAATTGTGAAGATCAGATACGGAATTCCATAACACATCTGGTTTCAAATCTATATTTCATTAAAAGAAAATTTTTACTTCTTCAGGCACTATTTTTCTATCTTGTCTTGACAACAATATTAATCTTGATAATAGCCCTATTTAGGTCTGATTATAAAACCCAATATAGACTTTACACTATATATCTTCGGATTTATAGAGAAGCCTTACTGTGCATAATTAATGACAAGCCGTGCTTTCCTTTTTTTTTCGAACTGACTATGCTGTTGGCCGGGAGGCCTTAACAGTTTCACCGGACTTGTTGGTGAGCGCTTAAGGCACCGAGAAACCGTGCGTTCCCTTCACTTTGTCACTATATTTAAACCATGTATTACCCACAACTAGTACATGGTCCGTCATTAACACTAAACTAAGTGACTATACTAGACATTAAATTAACCAAATTTTACAAATATCATGTAATAATGCAAAACGTACATACATACATACGGAATATGAAATCAACTGTCGGAGTGTATATGTATTACTTTTACGATAATAAAACACGTAGCAATACAAACTCTTTAATATACGTGTTTTCTTATTTACTTATTATTCTAGCACACAAGGAATACCTATATCCATATATAAGACGGCAATATACACGTAAATATACAAGCCAGTCCAAGCCCGGTAAAGCTGTAAAAGCCGTAAAGGCTCCAGGGCCCCTAAGGCTAACAGTATAGTCACTTCGAAAAAAAAAAAAACCTAAATATAGAGAGACATATAGGTACATTAAAATATATGCAATTAATCACCCATAATAAGTTCTCTTAGGATTATAACTACATAACATTAAATATCATATAAATAAGACATATACAAAACATAGTACAATGTTTTGTTATGTTTGTATGTTTATTTGAGATATGGAGAATAATATGATAGACATTCAAAACTGACTCTTGTTCGTGGTAAGGTCATCAAAAAAATAACAAAGGAAATTGTGAAGATAAAGATAAACTTATAAACCTTTACCGACGACCTGGTAAAGGTTGCGGGAAGCCGCTGGATGCGGGCAGCACAGGACCGATCGTTGTGGCGATCTTTGGGGGAGGCCTATGTCCAGCAGTGGATGTCTTTCGGCTGAAATGATGATGATGATGAAGACATATACGCGAATTCTATAAAAATCACAGATATAAACATTAAAATACCTACATACTTAAGTTTTGAGGCGAAACCTGCTCATTTGTTCTCAGCAATTACAAACCCAACAAAAACGTAAATGTGAAAAAGTCGCCAATTTCGGTAGAAACGTTTTTTCGGGGTAGTAGTTGTCACCGATAAAAGAGCTGAGATCTAACAGGTTCCATAGCAGTCCCTTTAAGTATGTCTAAAGAAATGTACGTTCTTCAATTCATTAACAAAACAATTTGTTACTTTATTTAATATGAGATTTCCAACTTGGCAAGTTTTGATTTTAGTCTGAGTCTGTGATAAAAATGTTATCTTTCAGATCCCAATAAGCTAAGATCTATTATTGTTATTGGTTTATTCGTGAAATTTGTATTCAAGGGAGATTTATTAAAGATACAATTTTAAATGTATTATTCGAATAGTTTCATGTAAATATACACATTGGCCAGTGTGTCGCCCTTTTCTTATTCGAACTTGTTTGACACGATGGTCTTGGTAAACTTTAGTATTCAGTAATCGAAAACAACGTGATACACACAAGGTATGGAGAAAGAGCATTTTCTAACGCTTGCCGAGCGTTAATACGGTAAGAAGATAGAAAATTAGAGACTTTGGTAATTTCTCACTACTTGGGGCAGCCCGACTGGTGACATAGTGTATAAATTTGTTTTAATGGGATCACTAAGAAGAGATAGCCAAATCTTGCATTAATTATATTTTCAAGAATTACATTTACAATGAATCGAATACAAGAATAAAAGTTATGATTTGACATGACAATGTCGAAACAATAATAATAAATAAGGTTTCACAAGATGCTTAAACACATACTTTCTATCCTACAAAGTTCGTAACCAAATAACCTTGTGATGGGTTCCTGCTATAAGCAGGGTTTCCAGAGCTCCTTGGGGAAGGAGGATTCAAGGTCGGCAACGTGCTATTGATTTTTTTAGTGTTACAAGCGTCCACAGCCTACAGGAACCGCTTATCTTCAATCTTAATAATTATAAAAATCTGTCTACAAGACCTATTTATAATTTTAGCAAAAAAGGAGTGTCATAAGTTTAACGTGTGTATCTGTACGTCTGTCTGTGGCATCGTAGCTTCCAAAAGGCTGAACTGATTTTATGTTGTTTTTAGGCTTGTTTGAAAGGTGACAATCATGAGTGCTCTTAGCTATGATTCAAGAAAATCTGTTCAATAATTTGCAGAATATCGACTCTTTTCTAGTTGATAAATGGATGTGAGCATCTTTCACAGGTCTGTTCGAGTTGATATTTAGTATTATGTTATTTCAATTTTACTAGAAAAATATGGTGAAATTGAGCTGATATTATACATTTGGAGCTAACATTTAGAATTTGCGGAATACCTAACTCTTCACAAACTCACAGCAGAGAAATATGGTGTTTGCACTCAATGAATAGGTTACTTGTATCGGGGTTTCTTTAAACTTTAATTTCCCTTTTAAACCACACTATACAATTATGTATGACTAGTCAAGTATTAGCTTATGAAATCTTTACAAATATCAGTATGAGAAAAGAAAAAATGTGCACGACTGTGCTGCACTTATAAAATATATTAGCAATGTTAAGATGTACAAATATTAATAATCTGTATCCAAGTAATAATTCAAATGTATATTCATTTTATGTTTAAGTTTTTTACTGTGATACGAGCATCTCGCAGCCGACAGCGCGGTTGGCGTTTTCCATAGAAGAAAATGAATGTTTGTCCTGCGAAATTAAAAACGTCGATGTGTGTACATAGAGACAGTCGTAGTAGAAAATCCGTTTTAATGTAAATTTTTCATATGTATTTTTGAAGTAATATTAGAATAAGATGTAGTTTGATATAAAATAATTAATAGTACGAGTCTATTGAAATCATGTGAATGTTAATTAAATTAGGGTTTTATAATATGTCATGAATTATTAACATATGTCATAACTAGCTGACCGGTACGAGTATTTGGCATATTAATATACTAACAACTGGCATGTTAGTTAAACAGATTGTTAATAGATGGCGCCTCCAACATATTAGTTGAATGTTGTTATAAGGACCGGCTTCCCCTACCAACACGTATATATAAATTCTATTATAATATATAAATACAAGTCGATTCTCGTATGTATTGCTCACTATTTATGCAATGGATTATTAATTCATTTGAATTATTGACAGATGATGGATAGTTTTACCAAAGAAATAATCAGCCAGTCTAATACAAAAATGGATCGTGTCTGAAAACAAACTATTTTCTGCGGTTAGCTGCCACAAATGATATAATATACTATTTAATATAAGTCGGAGAAATTGTGTCGATGTGATTATGTAACCTGTACTAATGACTTGACCCGCACTATTGACTGGGTGTGATAGCAACAGGTGTGATCTGTGACCGCACGTAACTTGCAAGCAACGGCCAGCTTGAAGGCATTCCTCGCTGGAGCTATCTAATCGTGAAGACCTCAGTCAATAAGTCGATTAAAATAAACACTGTTCCTAACTGCCGGTACAATGCCCATCGTATTACGTATTACAGTATATTTTTTAATGAAAACATTAATTTTAAGCGAGTTGTCTATTTTAACATACACTTTATCAGCATTATTTTTGTTTAAGAATTAAATGAGATATGGTGTTGCCATAAAAAACAAATTTGAATAATAATATATAGTGATATACCAAACGTGCTGGGCTCCAGTGCCACAGTTTTACGGTAACCTCAATCTCGGCACGAATAAAGCAGTTCCGTTCATAATATCTTTGCCGTACTGTGAAGCTGTGGAAATGTTTGCCGGCCATTGTGCTCCCTTCTTCCCACAATATTGGATAATTTAACCTATTCTTTTATACTACTTCGGCAAATAGTACAGTTACTGTATTGTATTTGTGTATGACACAAATATCATCGGCAGTTGTCGATGTCATACCGGTCTGTTAAAATGACTATTCACGCCTCCTTTGAAGGACCCAATATCATAGGAGGAAGAGAACATGTCAGCTGGGAGACTATTCTACGTCACAGTACGGCAAAATTAGGAAATAGTAAACTTCTTTATTCGTGCCATGATGGGCGTTACCGAGTAGCTGTGGCTTTGAAGACCGCGTAGTTCTGTAGTGGAAGGGAGATGATGGGATAAGGTTAAACAATTCTTCAGAATAGTCATTATGATACAGACAATAAAACACGTTCAGCGAGACAAGAACATAACGTTAAGAGAAATTTGAGTATGCCGGCTTTCACAACGACGATATTGGAGACCACCTCTCTTGGTGATAGCCGTTGGCTTGCAGAAAAATGTTAATTGATAATTATAAAAAATAATTTTGAAAATTAATATTTTTTCAACTAAAATTGTAATAAATATAACTCTGGAATCCAACTAAAAATAATCCCCTCAAAAAAATAATCAATATTCTCCATATGTTCCGTAACACATACGGCATGTATACAGCTTCGAGTCATTTTTGTTTACCCAAAGGTATTGATTTAGAAGTGATGTTCGAATATTTTAATAAATCCAAGATAACTCAACTGAACGGTTTGTTAGATTATTTACTCGGAAGATGAACAATATTGATGGTTTAATTTAAATAAGCTTTTAGCTTTTATTTAACTCGCTATATCCTTCATATATTGTTCAAATATTTCAACTAAATATTTACTAATTCCACTTAACCGTTGGAATTGTGGAATACTTTTGTAACTTCGATGAGAATGCAATAATATGATCTTATTAAGCTAGTCTGATGATGGACCCGGATGCTGGCTATAGCTACGCCTCAACAAAACAAGATATCTTCAACGTGTTTAGGTTTGTTGGATTTGTCTCAATGAGTACTATAGTCCTAAAGGACCAAAATCTATAAGAGCTTGTTTAAAAAAAAAACATTGCAGGCTCAGTTGTAGCATGTACGGACATCGTGTTGATCGACGTGATTTGGAACCCTTGCAATGAGTCTGAGCTTTCGGTGAAGGAAAAGATCGTGATGAAACCATAGCATGGTGGTAGGGCTGTTTCTAATGCCTGCCTGGCTAACTACCAACTCCAAGTTAAAAATCTATTTCCAAGCACCAATAGGTGTATACCGGCAGCTGCATTTGAAAGCCAGTCTTCCACTAGGCCTAGCGTGTTACTATCTTGTGCCACATCGTCACTTAAGATCAGGTGAGATTGAGTCATAACGTTAAACCTATAAACGAAAAAAAATATGTATAGATTATTTATTAGTAATATAAAATACTTAAAAAAAAAATATTAGCTTCTTGTTCGATATAAGAAAAACTTGACAATATCGTTAGTTAAGTTTTTAAAACTCATTTTTACGTAAAACTTGTGGACATAAAAATTGTATTTCCTAGAATATAGTGCTTAGAACAATTCGATGTCACGTGTTTCAAAACTCTAATAAATTTCACAATAATTCGCCAAATATAGCTATCGTTCTTGTAAATCGATTTAGTACTACCATATACTAGATCAAAAACAGGCAGGCATATAAAAGCAAGTTGAACAATACTGTATTTAATACACTGGTATTATTGTCTAGTCGGGCACCACAAATTTGTCCCACTGAATAGCGATCACCATATACCAGGTGTAAAACTCGCCATAATGGTATGCTTACTACCGACAACAGAGAAATCAACCATCCATCGTCAGACGTTGCTGTCAAGCCCTGTAAGGCAACTGGATATACACTGGCTAATCCTTAAATAGGAGAAACTAAAAGAGAGACACTGTAGCAGCTTTATTACACTATCACCCCGCTCAATTATCGGATATACACGAGATGATCCCGGCACGCAACACGCCTAAAGTGTGTCACTATGGAGTTTGTTACACCAAAACGCGTTTACCCAATAAATACTTATTCACTTTTGTTTTGCCGTATATTTAACAAAACCTTAACTTATAGATAAACCAGTATCATTTTACCTTTTCACTTAAGCCTGTAACTTAATGCGCGACGTTTTTTTTCTATGTGCAAACTTCGTTTGTTAAATTTCCCAAGCCTTTTTGATGTTAAGCTTGGGGCGACCCGATAAATTACCTTTAGGAACTTTGTTCGTCGTCTTTACTCTAAAACTTAGGTAACTGTAGGGTCGGGCTCATTTCTCTTTCGGTCGATAAAGTTTACATGAGACCTGATCTAGATTTAGTGAAACATTAAATAACTAATTTTTAATTCCTAATAAATTTTGTGTTCGTAAGCTATATCTAAAATGACTATTAGTCGCTCAAATCGTCTCTGTTTTCTAAACAATGTGAATTTGTTTTAAAATATGAATGATTAACTATTATTAAATGCAGATTATACAACAAGTGAAAAAGGGTATTTAAATTATATTATATTTAATTCGAGGGACCTAGTTTGATCTTGAGAGCAACGGAGGATTCTAGAGGAGAGTCCTGAGCGTACCGACGGATACAAGGACAGAGATGAATTTTCTTTCACGAGTTATGTATACTACTTTATACCAGTGACTGTTAATAAAAAAAAGGTGTGTGTGCGATTCACACCCGATAGAAGTGAAACTTCATTTTAAAAGACATTTTCTATTTTATTTAAACAGTGTGCAATATACATACACACCGACATTTACTCTCTCGCTCTGGCTCACATAAAGAGGAGAGACCGATAATATATTGCTCTCTCGCTCTGGCTCACACAAAGAGGAGAGATCGATAATGTGCGTTAAATGTTAAACATTTCCATCGGAGAATAAAGGATTAAATATAAACATTAGAAAATAGTGAATAAGGAACAGTTTTCGAAATTCAGTGTTATATTCTTGTTTGATTTTGAAACGGTCTCGATAAGACTTGGGTATTTGGCACAGTCTCCGTATTTTGTGGCCGCTGTTGCTGAGAAAGCTCTTATGTAGTCGTTTCACAAGGATTTCCTTTCGACGTTGAAGGGCGCGTCGGCAATAGTGGCTTTCATGGGTCGACAGTAGACGGTTTTAGATTTATACTGTCAACTATTCGGTTGTTCATTTAATTCAGGCTAGTTCCAAATTCAAAATGATTTTATTCACTCGGTGACTAAATGAGATTGTCGATGAATCAAATATAAAGTCGTTTTTCGAGAGGCAATGGTAAAAAGAGTATTTTTATATTTATCACTATGAATATTCATTCTGTCCCAATGGAAGCTTGTATATTACAGTTTTGTTTTATTCGTTTCACGCGTACTTAAAGACAGAGGACTTTGTCTCAGGTCTACAGTAACATTTGGTGGTAGGTTAACTTTTTTATAGTAGCTCGGCAAGATGAATGCATGTACTGTGTGATACAGTACGATACAGTCCAGAAATAACGGTGGTTTTCGGTGTTAAATTCTATCAGCAGCCATCGTCATGCTAGCCTGCATAAATTACTCTTCAGGCCTCGTTTGAAAGACCTGATATCGTTCACGGTGACTGGAAGGCGATTTCACGTCTGGCTAGTACAGTAAGTATAAGAACTGGCAAAAATCTTAGTTCTTGCCGAGATGTATGCTATTATGTAGCTCTGTGGCTTTGTGGTTCTATACATAAAGCCAAACAACTCTTAAGAATACTCGCCGTGATACAACACTATAAAATAAGCTTAAAGAGGCAACGATTTGAAACAATGATGGCTCAGTGGTAGCGTGTAATTAATTAGCGTGAGCTTTCGGTGAAGGAAAACATCGCGTGGAAACCAGAGCATGGTGGTAGGACATTTTCTAAAGCCCGCCTGGCTATCTACCACCCTCAAGTTGAAAATCTGTCGCCAAGCACCAATAGGTTTATTCCGGCAGCTGCACTTGAGAGCCAGTCTTCCACTAGGTTTAGCGTGTTATTATCTTGGGCCACATCGTCACTTAACATCAGGTGACATTGTGGCCACTACGCAAAACCTACAACTACAATAAAAAAAATGTCCCTTCAAAAATGAAGCGGTTCTAAGTTCTTAGTGACGTCATTATCACTATCTGGAACAATTTAGCTAAATACGTAAAATTGAGTCCTGTTGCGGAATTCATATCCTTCAAGATCTAACACGTGACTGATCATTTTAATCTTGCATGATCTGTCATTCACAACGGAACATTTCTGTGCATTGTTAAAAACATGAACATAAAAAATATATATTTCAAAACATTCAATCTTATTGAATTATTCCAATTTTCTCAATTTACATAATCTCTCAGCACAAGAGCAGGTCGAGAAAAGAAATTGATAAATTTCCTTCTTTTTTTATAATAAGACGAAAAATTGTTTGGGGATCGACGAAGCCCCATTTTTACCTCGTTACTGAATGTAGAGTTTCGTAATTTGACAAAGTAATAGAATTCCTTTATTTGTATTCATTATTGTAATTTTGAAATCGTCTGTATTTGTTTTAAAGGATTAATGATGTCCTAAAAGTGAAATAAGTAACAATACATTACAGGAATGTATCTATTTCTGTTAAAAGCTATAAAATATTTTTCTACCTCGCTATCAGTGATTTAAATAGATCTTTTATGTTACTGCTCACGGAGTACACTCCGGATTTATACCACTAAACAAGTTTGCTTTTCTTATGAAAAAAATAAATACATAGAATTGCGAGACCTGTGAATCGATTCTGAATCGATTGAAGATGTATATAAAACACTTCTTGACATAATGTGTTCGGAAAACCCTACAACGTAAATCTATTATAAATCAGTTTGACGTGAATACTATGGATAAAGGCATCTCTTTCTTAGAACCTTGGCTACGCCTACAACTGAGGACGCCAAGATTTAGTGGAAGTTTGTTGCTAGAACACTAATTTAGCTGTGTTAGTACTAAGTTTAGTATACGATGAGACTGACATGTTCTTCTGGGACCCAAGTACTAAATTAAATATAGTTTAACAAAAAATATTGGTTTATTTTAAAATAAGGTATTATAGAGAATCAAGATTTGTCGAACAAACTTGGCTATTAACATCTGACAGCGTCTTAGATCCGATATACTTACTGCCTTCAGTATGACAAATTTAGCAACGTGAAATTATCTATATTAATAAATATGTACTTCTGTTTTAATAAAAAAAAATACCAATTTCCTGTTAGTTACCTATATGAAAGAGACTGATTACGAATACGCCATTAATTTTGTTTTATCTGTTCGTATGTCCGGATTGAACCCGGAAACGGCTTTACCAATTTTTATGGGTTTTTGCACACAGGTGCTTGTCATTACTCATAGGCAATGTCATATTACTTTTAAAAATATATTAAATCTCAACTGATTTCAATGGAATTTTATGGAAGGGAAGCATAAGTTATTCCATTATTGATAAACTATCAGACATGTTAATATTATTTTAAAATCGTAAAAAAAAGTATGAATTCTCGACTGATTTTAATTAAATTGTAACACTTGAAGTATTATAATATGTCATTCCATAATTGATAGGTCATAAGATTCATCAGTAATACTTTTAGAAATTATAAAAAGAAAACTCCAACCGGTTTTGTTGAAAATTGTACACGGGAAGTACATTCCATTCCTGAATTACAAATAAAGTACCCCATAACCATCATTCTCAACAAAGCGTTCTATCAGTGAAAGAACTTTTATAATAGGAGCAGTAGTTCCGGAGATTACCTACTAAAATAATGTATAGAAATATCCAGATATATTTTCGAATTATGTTTTATTTCCAGTTTTGACTAAGCGATAGGTTTCTACGATACCTTTGTACGTCGGAACTGAGGTGTGAAATTATATCGTTCCAAAGCCAGTATTGTATATATCCTTTATTTTATATTTTATCATTTCCAAAAGCCATTTCTATAACCATATACAATATTACATACGTGATACTGATATAATATTACTATATGTATCGAACAATAGCATACTTTGAAAATGTCTATTATTAACAACCCCTGACGCAAGTAGAGGAGTAGTATAAGCTTAACATGTGTATCCGTACATACCTGTATTCATGTGTCTGCGCGTCTGTCTATATCATCGTAGCTCCCAAACGTCTCAACCGATTTTGAGCAATTTTTTTTAAAGGTGTCTTATAATAGTACCAGCCTGTAATTGTCCCACGGCTAGGCGGGATTCCGATCACGACCGCCGTCGGGAACGGACGTGTTTACGACCGCTCTCTGCCGCCTTTGTGAAGTTTTACGATCGACCGGCTTTGCTGCACACCTGCATCGCACCTGCGCCGCACCTGCGTATCGCCGTCTCGCTCGCACCCATTGTGTCGCGTACTTTTAGTACGCTACACAAACATAAACTGCTCTTTTAAGAGCAATTTGTTTCTATTCGACGAAATCCACACTTTAGTGGTCACTTGCCTGATACCTGACGGTGCCAACTAAAGCAAGTGGGTGCGTGACCCAAGCGCCCCTCGGTTGCCTCCTTCAGAGGTAAACGATAGTACTTGGTCGGGCTCAGGAATCTTGGCCCTTGATAGAGTCATAGTCAAGCCCTGAGTGTCTCCTTCCCACCCTTCCGATCCTGCTACACATCCATCCCCGAGTGTCTGTTTGGGCGTAGCTAGGTATTTATACCGGCTGCGTTCACTGCCTCGGGCTTGATAGGGACCTCCACGTAGGCCCGGTAGGTTCTCATTCCTGCGTGTCATTGCACCTCGACTCGCAGGTCACTTTGCCGGACTCGGGATAGTCCGTTAAATTTTATTTGGCACGCCCCCCTGCCCCTCCGGCGGGGAGGTTTATATTTTGTTTCGAATTCGGAATTCGAATTTCAAATTTTTTCCCCAGTCCTCCACACGCCACCGGAATGGCCGATTCTGCAGAAGCCCTAGAGCTAAGGAGGCTCCGTACCTTTCTCAAGGAGAACATACCCGACGCCTTGGTTTCCTTTAATAGGAAGTACCCACGCGTCCGTCCCGCGCCGGCACAGACCCCCGCGGAGAAATGCCGCCCCGCCGCACACTTCGTACCCCTCACCGCCGCGTCAAACAGAGTACCCGCCGCGCCACGCCCGCGCTCGCCGCGCTCCCCGCGCCCCCCGCATCCTGACACGCGTGCCCCGCGCTCGCGCTCGTCGATCTCACGGGCGCGTTCGAGCTCTAAGAGCTCTTCTCTCCCGCGTCCGCGGTCACGTTCGCCCGTAGTGCGAACTTTTATTAATACGGCGAATTCTTTCTCGCCTTTATCTCCGGATCCGGAGATCCAATCATTAATGCCGCCTTTCGCGCGGAAAAACGTAAATGTCCCCGCGATGGACACCGCGGTCCCCAACGAGACCATACTAAATGACGGTTTCATAACCGTCAAGTCCACCAAAAGGAAGGGGAGGGGCTCTCCGCCCTCTTCCCCTACACCCGAGGCCGCAGGAAAAGCACGCCGAACGAGCGAGAACACTCGCTCCAACCCCTCCTCCGCGCCCACTGCGGCCCCCGCACCCGCTGAAGGGAAAAAACCCCGCCGCCCGCCTCCAATCACTATCCAAGACAAAGCGTCTTGGACGAAAATCTCGGACAAGTGTAAGGAGCTCAAGCTCCACTACACCGGGGCCCGGAACACCCCTTCAGGGATCCAGGTCCAGGTGTCCACCTCCGATGACCACAGGAGGCTCACTTCCCTCCTGCGGTCGAACAGACTAGGTTACTTCACCTATGCCCTCGAGGAGGAGCGCCTCCTGCGAGTGGTTATCCGTCAGATCCCGGTCGAGATCACTCCCGACCAAATCTCAGTCTCCCTTAAGGAGCAGAACTTCCCAATTCGTGAGGTACACAGGATGTACAAACACACCACCAGGGCACCATACAATATGGTGCTTGTCTTTCTAGACAAGTCCCAGGAGGGCAAGTCTATTTTTAACCTCTCCGAGGTGTGCGGTCTCACCGGAATAACCGTTGAGCCGCCACACAAAAATAGGATCCCGTCGCAGTGTCACAACTGCCAGCTCTACGGACACTCTTCCCGTAACTGCTGTTTCCGCGCTAGGTGCGTCAAGTGCCTAGACGACCACGCCACGAAGGAGTGCCCTCGCACTCCTGGCACTCCCACCCCGCCCAGCTGCGTTCTCTGTCAGCAAACGGGACATACCGCAAATTATCGCGGTTGTCCCCGCGCCCCACGCACGAAACGCCCCCAGCCAGTCAGACAGGCCACCTTTCCCAAGGTACCTGTCGCTCGGCCTCATATCCAGCCTCTAATGTCTCTAGAGGCTTTCCCCAGCCTTCCAGGCACCTCACGAGCCCCAGTGGCACCAGCTCCCGCGCCCTTCGCACCCCTCCCACCCGCACTGGCCCCTCCGGCCTCATTAATCAAACCCAAGCCTGTCAAGGCCGTCCCGGTCCCGGCAGCCCCCGCCACCTCAGCCCTCGGTTTCTCGTTGGCTGGCAAGGAGTGGTTCACCCAGCTTCTTCTTGTGCATGAAGTGCAAGAAATCATCGCATTCAACGCGGTGATTAACTCCAATAAGGACTTAGGATTGCTCAACGCAATAACCCAATTCCCGGGCATAGCCGCCACTATTCAACGGCTTGTCCGCGCCTCTCATAGCCAAAATTAAAATGGATCGGATCAAACCTAAGAGTTTGTGCCTCTCCTTTTTTAATGCGCGATCAATTAGACCTCAGCGTGATCTAATTGCCACCTTCCTCCGAGAGCACCAAATAGACGTGTTTCTAGTCCAAGAAACATTTCTAAAACCCAGCGCTCGCAATCCCCGAATCGCAAACTACAACATTATTAGGAACGACCGGGTCCACGCTAACGGCGGAGGCACCCTCATATACTATAAACGCTCTCTATACTGCATAGCAATAGAACCTCCCGAACTCTCCAGTATAGAGGTATCTGTTTGCAGACTCGGTATGACTGGTCACTCGTCAATCATAATCGTCTCTGCCTATCACACCCCAAACAAAAGGCTTCTCAGATCAGATCTGGAGGCTCTTTTTGCACTAGGTAATTCAGTTATTATAGCGGGTGACCTCAATTGCGGGAATGTCATCTGGAACAACCCGACTACCTCCCCGAACGGGAGGATTCTGGAGGATCTATCTGCCATTCTCGACTTTGATGTCATCGCTCCTTCAGAGCCCACTCACTTTCAGGACAATTGTCGTCCATCTGTTTTAGATATAGCACTTTTAAAAAATGTCTCTCTCAATATAAGACTCGTACAAGTCGTACATGAGTTAGACTCCGACCACCGACCCGTAGTTCTCCACCTAGGTCAACCTTCTGACCAGCATCCCTCCTCCGTCAAGGTGGTGGACTATGCGAAGCTAAACAGATACCTCTTGCACAATCCCTCATCCTCCAGTTTGGATAGGGTCCCAGACGAGTTGAAATCGACAGCCGATGCCGATCTGGCGATCGATTCCCTGGTCAGCCATCTCCAAAACGCCGTCAGTAAGGCCTCGAAAGAGGTGCAAGCGGCGAATGAACGCCGCTTCATACTTCCTGCCGACGTGAGAGCGCTGATCACGGAAAAGAACGCCGCGACTCGAGCACACGATTCATACCCGACTGCGGACAATCGTAGGCGGTTAAACTCACTTCGGAAAACGGTAAAAAGCCGCATTTCCGAAATCCGTAATGCCAGATGGGGGGCCCTACTCGAGGGTATCCAACCATCCCATCTGGCTTTCTGGAAATTAGCACGCACAATTAAATGTGACGATACAGTCCCCATGCCCCCCTTAGATCAAGGCCCCGGCAAACCTCCCGCTTTCGATAGCGCTGAAAAAGCAGAATGCCTTGCCGAGAGCCTTGAAAATCAATGCTCTCCGAACTGCGTTAACATCGATTCCGAGTTCGTAAGCTCGATAGAATCGGCGGTAACAAATTCTCTCGCAGTCCCCCCGACAGATGATTTGGACTCGGTAACGCCTGAGGAAGTTATGTCAACCATTAAAGGCCTTAAGCCTAGAAAATCACCTGGTCCCGACGGTATCAGGAACGAAGTACTCAAACTTCTTCCTGATCACCTCATAGCTCTTTTGGTCTGCATCTTCAATGTAGCCATAGCCCACTGCCATTTTCCAGCCGTCTGGAAAAAGGCCATAGTAATAGGTATTCACAAGCCCGGCAAAAAAGCGTCGCTTCCCGACAGCTATCGCCCTATCAGTCTCCTTAACACGTTAGGAAAAGTCTATGAGCGGCTCCTTCTGAACCGGCTCCAGTCAGTAGTCACAGACAAAAATCTTTTACCACCTGAGCAGTTTGGTTTTCGTGCCAAACACTCTTGTACCCACCAAGTGCACCGCCTCACGGAGCACATTCTTCAAAATTTTAACCGCGACCCAAAACCTCGTCCTACACTTGCGGTCTTCTTCGACGTCGCCAAGGCCTTCGATAAGGTCTGGCACGCTGGTTTAGTCCACAAGCTTTTGGAACTTCAAATCCCGGATAGATTAGTTAAAATCATATACGCGTACCTCTCTGACCGGACCTTCTGCTACCGAGTAGAGGGTGCTCTCTCTGAGCCTCATCCCATACGCTCAGGTGTTCCCCAGGGTTCCATTCTGGCGCCCTCTCTATTCAACTTATATATCAGTGACCTCCCTCGCCTCCCCGAGGTAGAGGTAGGTTCCTACGCTGATGACACAGTCCTGTTTAGTTCCTCGTGGAACAGACAAACCCTCAGGCTACGAGTCCAAAAAGCCGTAGATAAGCTAGGCGAATGGTTCCGTAGATGGCGCATAGGAATTAACCCCGATAAGAGTAGCGCTATCCTCTTTCATCCCACTCAAAGATTAGTTAAAATTCCCGCTATCAAACTATTTAAAGTGGCTATCCCGTGGGCCAACCAGATCAAATATCTGGGTGTCACACTGGATAAACACCTAAATTTCAAGGCACATATCGATAGAGTGCGAAGGAAAGCCGGTATGGTCTCAAGCCGCCTGCACCCTCTCGTGTGCTCGAAGAGCAAAATGTCCCTCAGACATAAGCTCACGCTCTACAAGACTTGTATCAGACCGATCCTAACTTATAGTTCCCCAGTCTTTGCTCACATAAGTAAATTCACCCTCAATAAGTTACAAATAGTTCAGAACCGCTTTCTCAGAAGGGCGGTCGGTGCCCCTTGGTTCGCTCGGAACGTAGATCTCCATAAAGATATGGAAATACCTTCGATCGAATCATTTATAAAGTCCCTATCAAATAATTATTTTGAAAAAGCGTCGAACCATTCGAACCAGCTAGTAGTGGCAGCCGCATCTCATAACCCGAATCCAGACATCCGAATGTCTAACAAATATAGACGCCCGCGCGACATTTTATCTGACCCCGATGATAAAATCACGGAAGCGAACGCGATTTTCCCGCCCGTATCTAATAACCAAGCGTGTTTGCGCCCACGCCCACGTAATCACCGCTCGCTCCGCAGGGGGCGGGCGGCAAACTTCGCTCCCGCACACATATCTCGACCGCCTTCTCCTGCAGCGACTTGAGCCTAGGTCCGTTCCCCCGCTAGGGAGCCCTCAAGCCAGCTGCTCGCGCGACACAGTGACACTGCAATCACTAGCTACCGACATACATTCACTACACTGCATGAACACACATGCACCACACTCAGGTACATAGGTCTTGTAAGGGACCTTTTTTTTTTCTTTTTTTTGTGGTTAGTTAGCCTCAGAAAATTTTTCAGATCACTAAATACATGTACGCGTGTCTCTTCCTCCCTCCCAGGAGGCAAGAGACATGCATACATGTATAATTAGTTAGCTCGAATTCGCGTAGGAATTTAGCTAGGTCGCGTATGTTGCAAATACGGCAACAGCTCAAGCCGAGGTTCGGCCACTTTGGCACCCTTGCGCATGTTGCCCAAAATTTCTCGGCTGAGTGCCTTAAGCGCTCGCCAACAAGTCCGGTGAAACTGTTAAGGCCCCCGGGCCAACAGCATAGTCAGTTCGAAAAAAAAAAAAAAAAAAAAAAAAAAAAAAAAAAAAAAAAAAAAAAAAAAAGTCCCACGGCTAGGCAAATGCCTCTCCCAGCCCACGACTTATTTGCTATTTCGAAAATTGAGAAATAAACAGTTCTATATTTTTCCCATATACAGTGGTAACAGAAGAATATTTCTCAAGCGTTCAGATTTCAGATTTTTTGGCTTCATCGTTAGCGATAGTGTTACTAATTTGAATTAGTAAATGTTCGCGATTTCCGAAGAATTCTTTGGTACATGCCGGGGTTCGAACCTGCGGATACCTCCAAAGGTACCTTTCCACTTCTGGCCAAAGGGATGTTGGTGTTATTATTTATGTCGAAAAAAGTGGAAAAAATACATATACAGACAGTAATATAGTTTTATTAATATAGACTGCAAATTAAATACTGCATCAACAACAATAACCTTAAATTACGTATAATACTTTAACAAGATTAAGATAAATGTTTGAATCAACGTTATAATAAAAATGATTACTTATAACAAAAACCCATTACATATAATTTTACATGCTATCAAGTTTGTATAACAGCAATAAAGGCTAGAATCCCGTGTGTATTAACTAATTGTTTCATCAAATTCAACGAGACACCCCGGCGCGGTTTTCACACGAAATAGCACTTTAAAGCGTATAAGCTTGTCCATTACCACCGTTTTAGGTTTATGCACCGAGTACAAAGTATAATGCAAATTAATGCGCCGTCTGAGACGCTCAGTTGTAACGTAGGGCTGCAATAACAAGTTATTTTTAATATTATTGTTTTTATACCACTAAGTTGCTAAGCATGCATACGGCCCACCTGATGGTAAGCAGCTACCATGGCCTATAGACGCTTATAATACTATAGGTATCAATAGCGCGTTGCCGACCATGAACGCCCTACCCCAAGGCGCTCTGGAAACCCTACTCACCGCAGGAACACAATACAAGTTCATCTGGCTGCGATCTTCTGTATGTCACCAGTCCGGCTGCCCCAAGTACAGAGAAATCTCCACTGAAATTTATCTGTGCCCTATCTCTCTTAAACCATATGTAACAACCACCAAAGTGTAAGGTTTAGGTGTGTCGCGATCCTGAGTCAGCCGGTGTTCCATATCCAGTAATCAAGCAGGGTGGTAGGTATCTATACAGGACTGGGTCGCGACCACAATGCACGTGGTGTTAAACCTATCACAGTGAGTTCCACGCCACGCGCCCGCGCAAATTCCGGTTTTCGGAGTGCTTCGTCGAAAAAAGTGGCAAAAACTTGTCGTCGTGCATAGTACCAATCGTTGCGTACGGACGAGAGGACCCCGGGAGTGTTTTCAGTTTTTCTCTAAGTGTCCTACATCCGGAGTTATAGGATGCCGAAGAAATCAGTGAAGCTTTGTGTGCGTGCGGCGCTTGATTCTTATCAATAACTCATTTTTTTTCAAATTGTCAAAGTATTTTTTTTTTATAATAGCTCGGCACATTGACTGCGCTGTCCCTGATGTGAAGCACAGTACAATCCAAATACAACGGCGACCACCGAGAGATCGAAATCCATCGGCAGTCGCCGCTGTCATGCCGGCCTGCATATATCTACACGTTACGCTTGAAGGTCCCTATGTTATAAGAAGGTAGGAACACATTGGCCGGTAGATGGTTCCACAATTTCACGGTATGACGAACATAACATATAGAGAACTTTTTAGTTTGTGCAGAGATCGAGGTTACCGTAAAAATGTGATTATCGATTATCGTAAATAATATGACATGGGGATATTGTGCGATATTTCCTCATGGTAGGAACTGCACGGAGTAAATTTATTTTAAGAAGACACAAGGTCCCTGATCTGAGTTAGCAGTGTCGGTAAGGAACTAAAAAAGACCTATCAAAGTGAATCTCTTTTGGATTGTACTCTGCTTACCATTAGGCACAGTAACAGAACCTGCCTTGCTCCTTTAGAAAAAATTGGATGTATCCACTGTAGACACTACTTTTAATGTTTTACAAATTACGTGTGTATACGTCACATAATTTACAACCTTTTTTTTTCGATCTGACTACTCCGTGAGCCGTAAGACCCCTGAAGCCTCAGACGGCTTTTACAGTTTCACCGGGCTTGGGGGCATTATAGCACTGAGCGTTTAGCAAACTTACGAAATTTATACCTAGTTATTTTTTAAATAAAAATCCGTTAAAGTTTTTAAAACATGCTGACCTTACCTTACCACGTGGCTCCGAACGAACTGTAAGCTTTGTCAACCTCTCAGTGTATTACTGCCCCTATACGCGATCCAATTAACCCTAGACTAGACTATGCAAATTCGCCTAACACCTCACTTTTACTTGTTAAGAACCTTGGAGTTTTAGCTAGGATCATTCAGTTTTGATTCGAATACGTAGTTTCTATCCAATCTCTTCATAGTTTCTGTTAATATTGTACTAGGAATTAATTTGCAGATAGTACTATTACAATGTACAGTAAAGAGGTAAAGCTTGTATATCTTGTATTCTTAAAATCATTTAATGAATAGGAAGCTTCATTATCATTAAATGATATGGGATTTTTTAAAATTGTAATTAAAGTTTATATTGTAACTATCTGTAGAACGTATGTGTGTATGTGTATTGTTAAATTAGCACTCTTGTTCTATCGTTCTTTTCACTTCCCGTACTTGCCTACAGCTTGCCAGATTCTTTTGACGTTCATCGTTACTGCTTCGCTCCTTATGGACACGCGCAGTGCCCACAGTATAAGCCACAATGGCGCGAGGATGTAATAATAAGGAAACATTAGGACGTCGTATACTGACCTGGTTCCCTTTCTTCTGCTAACAGCTGGTGCTCCAGGGTTGTCTCGTACAGCCGTCCAAAGAACCGTCGATAGTGGTTCGTGTAATTTATGCGTGCGAACTCAGCGGGAGCACGGGGTGAGTAGGAACAATAAAAACTCAATCGCTGCGAGAGCACGTGACGAAACAAGTGCGCAGTTACAAATCGTACACGACGGGGAGGGGGTGGGAGATCGTAGGTGATAGATAGATGGCGTTACCAACTTATGATCGTAGCGTAAAGTATATAGCCTGTACAACTTCCTCAATAAATAGGCTATAAAAATTGAAGAAAGAAATTTTCATATCTGACTGATAGCTCCGATATTAGCGTGTTCAAATAATTAAAAAATCTTGATCTTTTTAAAATTAGCATAATTAGATATACTTGAACGAAGTCTTGGGCTGTTGCTAGTGTTATTATAAAAATAACGTTTGGATGTTTGTTGTTAGTTTACTTATCAGTTTAATGTAGCCTTTGAAGCAATGATGGCTCAGTGGTAGCGTGTACGACTTCGCGTCGATTGATGTGAGTTCGAATCCCTGCAATGAGCCGAGCTTTTGGTGAAGGAAAACGTCGTGAGGAAACCATAGCATGGTTGTTGGTAGCGCATTTCATTATCAAGTCGAAAATATGTCGCCAAGCACCAGTAGGTGTGTTCCGGCAGCTGCACTTGAGAGCCTGTTTTCCACTAGGTTTAGCATGTTATCAACTTGGGCCACATCGTCACTTAACATCAGCGTGATATTGTGGCCACCACGCCAAAACCCATAATGATAAAAAAACTTTAATTCTGAAATAATCGATATGATAATTCATTATAATATCAATTATTGAAACAATGACAAAGCAATAAGTCGCTATGCGGATCGTTGAACCCTCAAAACGCGCATGTCGCATATTTCCACACGCTCTTTTTTGTGATAACATGCGGCGATGGCCAAAGCAGTCTAGACATATACCAACTGTGCCCTATGGTTTCACCCGTGTTAAATTTATTCGATCAATTCTACACCGCACCGCTGCCAACGCACCCGTGTACAATCGTTCTTCTCACATTCCATACTTGCCTACAGCTTTCCAGATTGCTTGACGTTCATGCCTCTTTAGGATTGTAGCGTAAAGTTATATAGCACACCAAAGTCTACACCAAGAGTGCTTAAACTTTTAGTGTAAGCGATGTACCACAAAAAAATTGGCAGCATGTGGTCGACTGCCAACCTATTACTACGAAGGAAAACGCCTATTATGATAAAAAATGCCTTCAAAAGTGCCACTTGTATAATATACTTTCGGTTAGTATGAAAATACAAAATTCATGTGCATTAATAAGTTGGGCGGTGCAAATAACCAGTACAAAAAAGAAACGAAGAGTACAAATATATCAATGAATATGAAATGCACGAAATATGAAATTTACGCAGTAAAAAGTCGCCTGCTGGCATTGCCAGCTATTTTTATCGCAAGCCCAACCTAATCTATCATAGTACGTCATTATTGGGTATAAACGTATAGGTTCAATTCTAAAAGATTGAATAATCAATTTCGGACTTACACGGTTAATATTAACTATTACTGTTTTCTATCGAAGTGTTGTTCGGGTTTTACTGCACATCAAGAATTACTGCTGAACTTTACTAACATTAATTTGATTACTTGCCATTTCACTGTTCAGTTATTCATTAGGATTTGAGGATTTTTTGTACTGGAACTGCAGAATTAAATGATCAACCAATTTGTTTACAATTAGTGTTCTTGTAATACTACCATACTAATTTACCAGGCGCTAAAAATAATCCTACTGCTTCTAAATTTTTCAACTGCCCGTAATAATCGTCCTAATGTTTAAATAAAAGTTGTTAACATTTATTTTCTGATATTATTATGTATTAATTTTTTTATGCTCAAGAATACCGCTATATCACAAAAAGTATAACCCTATTATAAGACCAGTAATTATTTATGTATTTGAAGAGTTGGTATCCAAAAAGATGGGTGAAAGAAGATAACATATAGAATGGATAAGATTAGTAATTATTACATCAGAGGAAGCATGAAAGTAGCACCAGTAACAGAGAAGTTGAGGAGTAATAGGCTAGCAAGGTGTGGGGCATCTCATAAGGAAGAATGAAAAGCGTAGTAACTAGAAGATTGTTAAATATATAGATGGACAGGTTTAGGAGTAGAGGAATTGAAAAATGGAATTGATAGATTGTATGAGGAATTATATGTGTATAAAAGACGTGAATACTTTGATGATAGCTGATAGAGGAGAGTGGGAGAATGCCAACCCTACTTAAGCGAGAATAAGGACAACAAGAACAAGCTTAGAATTACTAATCTTATCTGATTGATATGGATATCTGAACTTCTTATAAGCATGCCAAAAGAGATTTTTGACAGGATCTCAAACTGCAATGTAGTGGTATTTGTTTTTTTTAATTTATAAATATGTGTTCGTTGACCCTTTATTATGTAAAACAGGTGGCATTTTGCATAATAAAGCTTGGCAAGCTTACAAGTGAAGTAGATTGGAAAATTCACATGGGCCATTAATTCTGAGATGCCACAAAAATTGCCTATAAAATTCACACAAAAAGCCACCATCTTGTTAGGATACTAAAATCATTAGAAAGCATTCTATTTTCACTCAATAATGGCAGTAATGGTCTTCCATAAAGAGGACCAGTTGCCAAGACAGGAAGAAGAAAAAGAAGTATGATAAGAAGAAATGCCGAATGAATTAAATAAATTACATTGTAAATATGTCGTATAGCTATTATATAATATCCAAATAGTCGCTTGTGAAATATATTTATCATTAATAATGTAATTCACTTAATACTAAAACAAGCTTGTCATTGAAAACATTGATTCTATCAACTGGAAAGCCTTTTCAAATAACATTAAGTGGAAATACTATAACAAATGATTCGTCTTCGATAAATAGTCTAAAGCCCTTATAATTAATGAACCAGCAATCCTTTCTACTTCAGTCCTAAATGAAGTAGATAGTGTGTACACAAGGGCAGATATTCACGAAAGCATATTTGATATGATTTCTATTGTAGTCAGAAGAAGATTATTATTTTATAAAGCAATTCATGCACATTTTTTTAAAGTCGAAAGCACGTACGACATTTCAGCTTACTTCATCAGAAGTAGCAACATATTTTTTTAAGTTTGGAAATCCATCATTGATATTCTTCCGAGCTAGGCTGCTGATGAGAACATTATATGATACTCCTACTCTCCAATACTCCAATATTAATTTGACACTTTTTGGCCAAGTCTCGAGAATCGTGCATAAATCAGCATAAAAGTAGAAAACTTTTTGAGATTGAGTTTAGACTGTCTTGATGGCAGTGATCACTGAATAGCAGATACAATGGATGAATGTTCTATGAAAGGAGAGAAATTAAGAGAATAAAGATTAACGATATGAATGCTCTAATAATCAAATAGAATGCAAGGACATGCAAGCTCCAAGACATACTGGACAAAATACTTGCCCGTAAATCATAAGCTATAGATACTGCCATTCCACCGTAGTTTGATTTACGCAGCCTTCTAATTATCGATGGGCAGATTGAAAGTAATTTACTGAAACTGAATCATCTTCCCAAATGCAAACAAATGGATGTGAAATATATTTTAAAACTAGTGATGCCCCGCGATTTCATTCGCATTTAATTTAGTCGGTTCTGGTTGGGCGCTCAAGCGGCCCTCGGTTGCCGAGAATCCGCGCTGCATCACACGACTCGCCCGTACGGTTCTTAATCTCACTTAGCGTAATTTCTAATCTATATTTTGTTCGATAATTTTTATATTACTAAAGATAGCATGATATAAAATAGCCTTTAACCGTCTTCAATGAATGAATATTGCAAAAACAAATTTTCAAATCTGACTGGTGGTTCCTGTCCGTACCTTGTTCTTGTTCCTGTCAGCTTTATAATATTATTAGCTGAGCCCCGTGGTTTCACTCGCGTATAATTTAAAAGAAAACGCTGATTGATGATTTATAATACTTCAGTATAGACAATATATTTATCGGGCGGCCAGGGTTATGCGTCAGTACTAACACGGCTCGTTCGCGCCATTACACCTATAATCATAAACCCGAGCCGAGTGTTGAATTATTGTAATTATATATTATCTCCCAAACTACTAAATGCAAATAACATGCTATAAAGGGTAAAGTTTATCAACATAAAATTGTCTTGATGATGATTTAACTTTCATTCGTAAGGATTAATATGCCATGCTTAATAATAATGCTCTTTTATCACTTTTCAGCATTCAATAAAACTTTGTCACAAAATACCTTATTGTGGGGTATCTTACAAGAGATAAGCATAGGGTGTCGCAGATTTTTCTTTAGATATATTAAGGAGCAATATTTTTGTAGAACATTGTATTTATATTAAACTAACCATTACGGCAGCACACGTGGATAAAGCAGTTAGGGTGGGCTATTTCTTCCGACTTAATTAACAAAAATCTATATTTAGGACTAGCTGAGAGGTGCAGCCTAATGCTAGATAGCCTATAGAATTTCTCGTGAATGTCGCTATGAATTAATGAATCATTGAATTAATTAATTAAAATAATTTTTGGAATCCGACTGGTAGTTTCAGAGATTAGCGTGTTTAAACAAACAAACATACAAACAAAAAACTCTTCCACTTTATTATATTAAGTATAGATTTTGTTGTTTTGTATGTACGCAGATTTATTGTAGAAGCGTGTGAGAGCAATCACACAATAAAATTACAATGTACTCGTAGATACGTTACTACTAACATTGAAATGATGATGCATCGCAAATTACACCTTAAAGCGCTCATGAGATATGCTGTAATTGCAGTTAAAGAATTAGACAGTCGAGAGAAACAGCAAATATTTTTTTTCTTCAGCAATCTTTTTTTATATACAAACAGCAGCAGATAATGAGATAACGACACCATTCATTCTCAAGGAAAAGCAATTTGTTAAATCTATGTTATAGCTTCTCGTGAGTCTCTTAAATAACCATTTAAAGGAATATAATTATACTAGCTGACTCGTGCGAATATTTCGCATATTATAGAATGTAAAAAGTAGATCACTATAATGATAGTTAAACAGATTGTTAATAGATGGCGCCCTGAAAATATTTTCATTGACATCTAAAGATGCAATTCTTAATGAAAAATATTTTAATCATTTATTTTTACGAAAACATTAATTGATTTTCAAATTGTTGTCTATATTCCGTCAATACCAAGAGACATAGGCTTTATAATGTGATTTCTGAATCATTATTTTTGTTGGGAAATTAACGCAGATACGGCGTTGAATACACTTTTTTAGAAATAACATACACGATTCTGAATATATCCCCGCAATTTTGAAAAATATTTTCTATCATGTAGCTGCTTGTACTAGAAAATACCCATCTGGCCATATTTTGTTTCAACAAAATGAGCTGTCCTTTAGGACGATGAAAATTTGCAATATTTGGAGCGACTGCAAGTAAATATTACATTTAATACTGTCTTATTTTATCTTATTTCTATCTGTATTCCATAATGATAAATTTCAGAAGGTATTTAAAAACATGATTCTTAAAAGCAAAGATAAAATGAGGTTTAAACAGATAAGTAGGCGTACTCGAGAATCCTCTGTGCTTGTAGAAAATAATTATTTCCTGCATTTTTTCCTACGTAATTCCACGCTTTTAACTACTTAAATAAATTCCATTTGCATACTTATCAAACTAGGTCTGCGTGGCTTGTGCCAGGTCGCTAGTGATGCAAAATTATTTCTTTATTTTCAAATTAATTGTTCTACGTGAATACGATAACAAAGGAGTATATGTATATTTATTTAATTGTTTACAGAACACTCCAAACAAATTTGCTTATCGAGTTATCTTCAAATACAAACGATTTTCAAACACAACTACGATATCTTTGAAAACGAAATATTGGTTTGTAATTTACGAGACGATGGCAATAGCCAAACACTGTTAAATTTATAGAATACCAGCCGTTATTTGCGTCTAGTAAAATTATTTTTACTCATAATTTACGCATTTTTTTATGTAAAATTAATAGTTTTATAGCCTTTATTTTGTTTTGGAATGACTTAATCACTCACCGTATACAACATTTCATGAAAATCAGTGGGGACATTATAAGGTTTTTTTACGATTGTTAAAAGTATTATTGATAATTTTGTAGCCTACCGTTTGAGGAGTTACATAATAAACTTCCCGTCTGACAAATTTAATTGAAACAGATGAAATCGTTTTTAACATAAATAACACAGAAACAGACAGACAGACAAATTATTTTTACAATGTCAAATTCGTCATTATAAACTATCGTATAAAAAGCTATGTAGCACAAAAAAAAAACATTTATTACCAAGACTAAAAATTAGTTACAACTTGTTTAATTGTACCTACATTAATAAATCTATACTTTTGTCTGTCTGTATTATTTAATTTCCCGATAAAAAAACATTTTAACAAAATCTGTCTGTCTATAATACTTATGGTATTAGAAGCGTCCATAGGCTATGGTAGGCGCTTACTATCAGGCAGGCCGTACGCTTATTTGCCACCTTTGTAGTAAAAAAATGTTTATTATGGAGTCGGTATTGTTATTTATGTGGTAAATACTATCTTGACTCATTTTACCTAATTTAGTTACCTAATAACCTACATACCTAATAACATTTTACCTAATAATAGTTGTTAAAGAAAGAATAGCTTAAAAACACAAATGACGAGGGACAAATGATATTGATTTCGTTATGTCAGCTACATGTTTTTTTTTATAACTAAGGTGGCAAACAAGCGTTCATTCTGTTTGATAGTAAGCTGTCATCGTAGCCTATGGACGCTTGTAACACCAGCGGTATCACTAGCGTGTTGCCAACCTTAAATTCCCCTTTCCCAAGGAGATATTTTTCTATTCTAATTATAATCTAATAATGATGGACATAAGCCACTGCATTGGACTGGCCACATCACAAACAAAGCCTATTAGGTATCATTATAATTTTATCGTAATGTCCAACACCGCGAGGTCACTTAATCAAAGTGGCACGTAATCTATCACCGCTTCCTTAAAAGCACTTCCCCTTTCAATTCATTATAACGCCCTGAATGGCTTGTAAAACGGAGTAATTTCTCAAACATTATGATAATGGGAGTTCTTAACAAAAAAAGACTTTTTTCTATTCAAATATATTTTTCAATGATTCAGAATAATGAGGCTTCGGTGAAATGAGACGGAAATGTTCGATTCGAGATCGGTTAGTTTGATTTTTGGGTATTATCCGCATTTCCAGAACGCTTAATAAAAGGATTTCTTTATAACTAGGATTTGAAGTAGAAATTAAATATTATTTCTTCAGATTTAGGCCTATTAAATTTTTTATAAGTAAATATCGAAAATTAAGGCTTGGTTTGAAGCGTGCGCGCATCGTCGGCGCTGATGAAACGTTGGACAAATGCGCATGCTCGACAAACGCTAGAGTATTTTAGCGGCCTTACACATTTTATTCCTTTCGTAATTATCTTATCGTAATTTTGTAAACGACAACCGAATAGTTGTGAATACACTTAATAAATAATTATATTTTAATAACATCAGCTACCATTATTGCTGCTTGGTTAAGTATTTTTAAAAACAAATCAATTATTTTTGTACAAAATATTATTTTGATGGTTTCGTCTACGTATATTAATAAATCTGACGTATATTAATAAATATGCAATTCATTCTGTATATGTAATTCTTCTCAAATTTTCTAACTAATATCTATTATAAAGTTACTCATAGTTCCAGATTTAAATCAAAAACAGAATGACCAGTTTTTACGAAATTTGGTGCACGGGAAGATATTGTCATTGCTCTATTGATAGTCTAGAAGAATCATTAGTAATATTATCATTAGTATTAGCTAGTCTACAAATAAAATTGCACCTTTATCAGAGGATTCGATGCAATATTGTCTATCGATAATCAAAGATCAAAATTACGTTCTTGCATTTAAACAATAGCTAGAATAATAATTATACTTTATTATAAAATTCTCCTCTTTCACTTTGAACCATATTTCCACGATCACCGGTCATTTGAATCCCCGAGGGCACTGCGACCCGGCAAGTGCCCACGACAAAGGGTAACTCGACAAGTTGACGTGTCCGGGGATGTCGCCGTTTTATAAAAAGGGTTAAACGTGTCATGCGAGTTCTTGTTGGTTTCATAACCTATTATGTATTATACAGTAACAGTTTATCTTTCACTGGCTATGTAGAGACAGTAAACAAGCGTATAATACGTAGTCTGTATTGTTAAGTTATGAAATGATTTGCATACTAATACCAGTGGTGCCCGCGGCTCCGCTCGCATGCACGTAAGATAACTTCTTCTCGTAATTATATTTTTACTTATATTATTGACAATTCATATAGTCTATCAATTGAGCAATATCAAAATTATCTTCCCGTTTATAGAATTCATCAAAATCAATCAACGAAAGAGACGGATGAAAGAAGAATACATGTGGCAGAGATGCGAATGCTGAGATGGATGCGTGGTGTACCTAGAATGGATAAAATCAGGAAGGAGTATGTAGTTGAGGGGTTATAGATTAGCGTGGTATGGACATATCATGAGGAGGGATAAATGTCATATAACTAGAACAATGTTAAGTATGAAGGTGGATGGATATAGAGTAGAGGAAGACCGAAAAAGTTATGGATGGACTGTGTGAATAATGATAAGCGTATAAAAGGGTTGAATACTGAGATGATAGTTAATAGAGTAGAGTGGAAGAGAAAAACCTGTTGTACCGACCCAACTTAAATGGGATAACGGTAAGAAGAAGAAGAAGATAGAGTAAAATTAAAATTATGAGACGAAAATAATTACCGTGCATCGTTAATGTGATAATATATAAATTTTGCAAGATATAATTGTTGATAATTTAACCTTAAATATCCTATCCTATCTTAAATACAAGCATAATTGACGCTGTTGAAGGGTAAAACCAGGTGATAGTGTCTTCTAAATTAATTGCAATGTTAGTTAAATACACAATTACACAAATGTTACGTGGACAGAATATTTTTCTAACCTTCAGAGTTCCAACAATGCTTTTACAAAATTGTGGCTCTCTTATTAAAAATATCCAAAGAGTTTTTATGGCAACTTAAAATGCATGTTAATAACTGTTATTTATAATATGTTACCAAAATTAAATAATATAGTGACAAATAACGTTAGTTTATGAATTAAAACCACAACATGACGGATTAAAATCCCGCCAAAAGTCCAACTATGATTTCTGCTTAATCCAATTTAAAATAATATTGTATATGAAAATAATCTTCGTTGAATTGGAATATATCCAAATGAGATTATAAAGAAATGTCTGAAACAAAGACGATTAAGGAGCTTTATCTAAATATTTTGAAAGGCTGCCAAATGTTTTATTAAAAAAGGTTCCGTTTTATTTGCACTGCCTGTTAGTAACTAATAAAGATATTTTATCTTTATATAAAGATAAAAGATCATATCACATCTACTGTGATTGTTGAGTGTTTTGCAAGTTACTGCAAAGACCGGCAGAATGGTCGTAACGGCCATTTTAAATTCATTTCGTTCGCGAATGTTCGACCAATGACAGCAGAAAGGTAGAAAAGTCTTTACGCCGTGCGTGCTACTATACTTAAGTGATTGGGGCATTTCGTAATCGTACCATAATCTTCACGCAGACCACTAACGGGAAGCTGGACATTTCAGAAGAACGGTTAATGGATTTACGTTGTTACTTGCAGACCTTAAAAGACAGAAAGTAAGTGAGGTAGGGCACAGAGAAATTTCTTTGGAGATTTATCTATTTTAGGGCAGCCCGACTAGTGGAATACTTCCACCCTACAGAAGATCGTAGCCAAATGATCTAATGTTGTGTTGCTGTGGTGATTAGGGTTCCTAGAGCTCCTTGGGAAGGGGGGTTCAAGGTCGGAAACGCGCTAGTGATATCTACAGTATAACAAGCGTATATATGCTACGGTAGCTGCTTCCTGCACCTTCGTAGTATTAAAAAGAAGTTGACAATAGTAATCATACGGTCAACATTTATAAATTCGATGAATTTCTATTTGTACTCAAGCTTTTAATCTCTTCTGAATGGTAGAACAAGGCAACTGCGTCCGACTTGAACGCGGTCACCATACACCAGGTGTAACCACCGCCATAGTGGCACGCTTAAGCGTATTCCGTTTCGGGATCAGCCTTTGTATGTACAGCTGGCAAGAGGCTTGCAGGAAACGGTGACCGTCGATGGACCACCGCTTTTTCAGTTATCGCCGGTGCAGCATATACACTAATTTTAAATTATTATTTGATTAACACTTTATCGATTATTATTTACTAGCTGTGGCCGCGGCTTCGCTCGCGTGGACTACAGAATGCCGTCAGTCGAGCGCAGGTGCGAATCGTGCTGCCCCCGACCAAATGACGGAAGACAAAAATGATTAATGTGAGTGATCCTCATAAGATAAATGTATGCTATTGGGTGACTTTTTTGTAAGTATTTTTAGGATCTACAATTATGTAGAACAAAAATTTGATATATCTCATATAGCTTTCTCAGTGTAAGCCATTTAAGCGCCCCAAATGCGTATTTTTCTCGAATCGAATTACCATTATCATCACTGTTTATTTCGTATGGTACTTTAACTTACAAAATATATCCTATAATCTGGCCAGGTAACATAGCTATGAATTAAAATAAAAAACATGTAAATGGGATTAGTGTTCTGTGCGTGAAAAGAAAATAAACGGAAAGACATCGTTTCAGTTACTAATATTTCACATTTTGTATCCACTATTTGTTTCAGATTTTTAACAATAATTAATAACATACTTTGTTTGTTATAGAAAAACGTTAACAGCTGTCAAGCAGTTGCATGCGGAAGCAGCCAATATTTTTTACTACTATTAAAATTATTTACGAAATAATCTAAAAATAAAATATTTAATATTATTTCAAAGAGAATCTGCGAACAAAACAAGTGCAAACAAGAGTTTATGCACTAATTTTTTTAAGAAAAATAATATGTCTGTTATTGTTTAGATTCTAATTCTTATATAAGCTGAACTATTTGGTTGACAAAACGTAACTAATGACATTTAATATGTACACAGTTTTATTACACAATGGTATAATACGTGTAATTTAAAAAGTAAATTACACAATATTAGGCGAGAAAAAATACATTACATAAAATGTCGGCGACACAAAATGGCGGTCCCTATTATGTGACAGAACAATGAGCGCGGTGCTCGTAGCGAAGAGCCCTGGCACTCTCGAGTGCCCTCAGCGGCTACAAAAGTGTGAGTGCATGAAAAATCCTCCCGGAGTGCCGTCCGAGAGAAAGTATCGACTCGGCAATAAGGGTATATTATCCTCTTAATTTTGGAATTTAAGATTCTGATGAGAAGAGGTTTTACATCAAAGACTTGGACTTTGTAAGTAATTTTCATATCAAGTAATAACAATTAACGTAGTCTGTTGACATACGTCATAAGTCTATATAATAATAATGAATAAAGAATAAATATTACTCCATGAAAAAAGGTAGTGAAGGCACGTTTACGAAGTTATTCTTCATGCCAGACCACTTTTAAATGCACGTTTGATTTTAAACCTGAAATAATCTGTACTGTTTTTCCGCAAGATGAAAGCGTTAACGTCATAAATTTGATTATATAATCAAAGTGTTATACATGAAGTTCTGAGTTCTCTTCCATATTTTTCCCTTCAACATGAAACCAAGGTTTTCCTAATACCTAATACTTTTTATAGGTGAATGCAGTATTGTTAAATAGCAGTTCCAACTTCATCTAAGAGAATTATCCGTTTTGATAATGACATCGAAGAAGTATCTAATTTATCTATTTATTTATATTTACGACAAATACGATAAGCAACAAACAAAATGGAAAAAAATATTCATACATTTCAAAAAACCTAGACTGATACTGAACCATGTGTTAACACATAAAAGGTTTTGATAAATTAAAAAAAATATAATGCAATAAATGAAAAGGGAAAAATAAAAATTGGTTTACTGAAGTAAAAAAGAAATCAAACAATTAAAATAAACCATATGAAATGATATGTTTGATGTGAGTGATTCAAATTTAAGGTGGATTAAGGTATAAACTCGACATAGAAAATTTCTTTTGGTTAAACGGCCGGCCTTCGGAATCAGCTCGTGTATATCCAACTATCGAAGGCTTAGGCCAGCTTAATAGCGACGTTTCGCCATTTTGATTGTGCTGGACATTTCTCTCTACTTGGGGCTGCCCGACTGGTGGAATTCATCCACCCTAGAGAACATCGCAGTCAAATGACCTTGTGTTGTGTTCTTGGGGTCCACAGCTCTTTGGGGTAGGGGAGGTTAAAGTTGGCAACACGCTAGTTGCTACCTATAGTATTATAAGTTTTCATAGGTAACGGTGGCCGCTTACCATCAGGCGGCCTGTACGCTCCTTTGCAACCTTATAAGTATAAGAAAAAATTAAGTAAGAAAAAAGCTGTATCTTTGCCGTGCTACTATTTAAAAATATTTAAAAAAGTATTCTCTTTTCTGTTAATATTAATCAAATTTTAATCGGATAATAGTTTTAATATTGTGTACTATAGGAATGCGAGTGAAGACGATGGGAAATGCTAGTCTTTACACGATTAGAGCCAGTCGTAACGTACATACGGTAGATATATCTCGATAGATAACAATATGATTGGTCGTGACTACAAACACTAAGCAAACAGCGGGGGCATATACCATAATAATATTGGCATAACTCTAACACACTGCCATTTCAAACTGATTAATCTAGATAAAGTATTCCTTTCTGAATTAGTAGACTAAATATTTCCTGCAGCTTTACTCGTGATTCCTATTATAATGGAATAAGAAAATGTTAGCACTGGATTTTTTTAATAATAGTTTTGCGTTGTTACACTATTACAATTTATAAGTATTACTTACGTGACACAAAACTGATATGCTGAGCCTTAAACGTAAACCAGTTGTCAAGATCTATCCATCCACCTATTTAGCCGAAAGACGTGACTGTTGGACGTAGGTCTCCCCCAAAAACCACCACAACGACCGGTCCTGTGCAGCTCACATCTAGCGGGTTCCTGCAATCTTCACTAGGTCGTCGGTCCACCTTGTGACAGGTCTGGCCCCTGCTAGAGCCATCTGTTCTACGAGTTATGTGTCACGCCCACTGCCACATAAGTCTAGCAATTCTGAGAGCTATGTCGATGACTTTAGTTCTTCTGCGGATCTCCTCGTTTCTAATTCGATCACGCAGAGAAATTCAGAACATAGCCCCCTGAATTAACATTTGAGTGACATTGAGCTTTCTCATCAGTTTCATCGTTAGTGACAACGTTGCAATACCATATGTCATAACTAACTAATCTCAAGATGATATTTACCTATTATAAATGCGAGAGTACTATATAATTTTTATCTCCTGCTACTCCAGTATTGCAACAGTATGCAAAAAAGGTACTAAAACTTTACTTGTAGACGGAGTTGCATTAAGAAATTCCGCACCCATTGGAAATTAGATATTAAACATCGATGGCAACCGAACCATGTGTCAGGTAATGGTGACTTATTTTGGTCGTTAATATACTTGTACCCATATGACTGCTCCAAGATAATACTAGCTTGCACAGTCCAAGATCTTATTTTGCTAGTATCTAAAGCTTGACGCGGTTCTGATGGTTTAATTATCCTGTCAAGATGAAGCGTGTCAACAACTTCATTATGATATGAGATTTCATCAACAACAAGAACATCATATGAGACTGTGCCTATATAACACATTCAAGTTTCAACATGTCCATGTTATTTTTAAAACGAGAAAGATTTTATTTAAAAAAAACCATTGACTATTAAATGCATTGTGCTATAATAGACAACAATAGTGTCGGCGGTACATTGTGTTCCGCTCTGCTATGCTGTCTAACGTAATGCGATAGCGTAAAGGAAGAAAAATCATAAACGACACAATACGTATTGGTTATAGCAATTCTGTATTAAGTAAAAGTAATATTGTTTAAAACAGGCACAGTACAATTTAATTATTCAACCTTTTTTTCGTATACAATTATTGTAGCAATAAAATTTGCCAGTGTCAATAGTATTCATCATCTCAGCCGAAAGATGTCACCTACTGGATATACACTTCTCCCAAAGATCGCCACATCGACCAGTCCTGTGCTGCCCGTATCCAGCAGTTTCCCGCAACCTTCACCAGGTCGTCAGTCCAATTTTTTTTAAATAAAACCTATAAGTTATATATAAATAATTATCTTGTCTTATTTTTATTTTAAGTACATCAAAATAAGATACAATTATTACAAAATGAGGTCAGCAATACAATTGATGGAAAGTTTATGTAATCTCGTGTTAGCGCCGTTCGCCGCGATTCGTCACTATAACCGGTGTAGCTCTTAAAATCAGTTATGAACCCATGCCCATTATGAACATTGGCAAGGATTATCTACACACAGAGCTATTTTTAGAAAATATTTTAGAAATGTTCTTACAAAATATTTTTTTAATTTTATTTTATATATTTATTGTCACATCAACGACACATTTACAAAATATCGAATTAACAATTAATCATTTACAAGTTACGAACTGTGTGAAGTGTATCTTTACAAATATGCACATCTTATTAATATATGCCGCAGCACAACGATAACAAAAAAGTTGTGTGTGCGATTCACACACGATAGAAGTGAAACTTCATTTTAAAATATATTTTACATTTTATTTAAACAATGTGCAATATACATACACACCGACATTTGCTCTCTCGCTCTGGCTCACACAAAGTGGAGAGACCGATAATATATTGCTCTCTCGCTCTGGATCACACAAAGAAGAGAGACCGATAATGTGCGTTAAACGTTTAACGCTTGGAAGTCGCATAAGAAGTTTCACTTCAAAAACAAATTACAAATATCAAATTTTAAATTAAGTGAGTGATTAACAAGTTAAAAAATCAAGTTCGCGACAAATTAAAGAGCGTATAATTGATATAATTTAGAACGAAATTTCAATAATGAGCAATTAAAGATGTCAATATCGGCATCATTATTTTTAACTTCGTTAATATTTAATGATGAATTTAAATAGCTCGTTAAATGAAGTATAAATTCTACTGCATAATTTAGTTTACAAACTAACTTTTTCAAACAGAAACGGGATTAGAAGTAACGCATACCTGCTGATTAGTCAAACTTCAAAGTCCTTTTAATTTGTTAACTAGACTTTTTGCTGTTAAAATATTTTATATCTGGGTCAACGATATACATATTATATAGGCATAACATAATCAAAATTACTAAAATCAGAAACATCAACGTTTTTTGCCTGTCCGCTTCACGTGGAATGGGGCATAGCCGTTTGAGTGACCTAGTATTATGTGATTAGAATTCAATTTGACATTATTCTTATACCTTGGAACTATGTTTTTCAATATATTAGTCTATTCAACTGTGTTATATTAAAGTAAAGAAAAATTTAAATTAGCTGGAAATTATTTACGTTATTACTTCGAAATCACTAGCATACAATGACCAAACTATATCATATAAAATGCTACCAAAATTACAGAATATATGATAAAATAATACAAATTTATGAATTAAAAATCAGTTCACTACATATCTAAGTAACAAGTTCCCGTCAAAAGCTCCGGTTTGGTATATCGACTCTTTGCGCTCCAAAGGGCATAAAGACTACAACGTGCTAAAGAAAAGCTCTGACTTAACAGAATCTATATCAATGTTTATTCATTCTATTCTATCACTGAAGCAATGATGGGTCAGTGGTATCGTGTACGACTTCGCGTCGATTGACGTGAGTTCGAATCCCTGCAATGAGCCCGAGCTTTCGGTAAAGAAAAAAATTACGAACCTATAACGATAAAAAAAAATATTATTCATTTACTTTTTGCTTTATAAGCTTCATTATCTAATTTAAAACCACTTATAAGAATAAAACATAGCGGACCCTAACCTAAAATTAACCGTCTTAAATATATTAGTTAACTCGCACAAAGCAATTCATAAAGGTGGTTTAATATTCTAAAAAATATCAGATCATACTACAAAATAAGCTGAAAATTTTATTCTCAGTATTAAAGCGTGTCAGAGATTTCAAAATAACAGAGGAGAAATCCTCTCACGTATTTGTGTATGTACATTTCAACAGAATGGTAAATCGTCTAAAACATTTTAGTGTGTCCCGTAAAATTTCAGTCAATTTCCACCACAGAGTCACCAGTGTACCTGAACAAGGGTCACGTGCTATCATGTGGCGTGAGCCGCATTCTGATATAGACGTTCGAAATACGATTTATAGAGAAATACCGATCCTTTGTCGTAATGTTCTGGCGAGTTTGCTCAAGCTATTCAACCCAATTCCCTTTCATAACAGATCCACATACGCTGGACTCCCGAGCCACAGCATTACGATAACCTCCATCTCGGCACAATCAAAGAAGTTTGGTATATTATATTTTGTCCGTACGCTGTAGCTCTGGAACCGTCTCCCGGCAAGTGCGTTCCCTCCTTCCTGCAGCATCGAGGCTTTAAAACATAGCGTGAAGAGACATTTGAGTTAGCCGGATTGTACATCCCACGGTGATTGCCAACGTTGTTAGATTGCACTGAGCTTACCATCAAGTACATTGTATTGTATCGTACATCGTACATTCATTGTACTGTCCCTGATGGTAAGCACAGTACAATCCAAATACAACAGCGACCACCGAGAGATCAAAGTCCATCGGCGGTCACCGCTGTCATGCCGGCCTGCATAAATATCTCTTCACGTTACGATGTCTACGACACTCACAGTTTCACGGTACGACAAAGATACGACATAGAGAACTATACATTTACGTATTTGTATATATGTAATTACCGTTTTATATAGATAAAGTAAAACGATAAAAATATTAAGAAATTATTCTTTAATCAGTCGAAGTATGTACCATTATTATTTATTTATTTATTTATTTATTTTTTTCGATCTGACTATACTGTTAGCCATAAGGGCCCAGGAGCCTCGAACGGCTTTTAAAGCTTCACCGGACTCCATTATTATTTATGTACTTTCGTCATTTTATAGGTAGTTCATTGATTCCATTGCTGAAAAAATTGTGGGAGCGAGAATGAATAGAATCATTGAAGGCGGTTTGGACAACCTCATCGGAATTGAATTTGTTCCCTTGCAAGAAATAGTCCACATTACAATAAAAGTGGTAATTACATTTTGTTTGTATAGTATTTATTATTTTTACATTCTCCAATATCTGCGGTGCCGTGTCTCTGTGGAGGTTTAAGTGACTAACTTTTATTTTGCGGGTACCTTCTTACTACACCATATCAAATTAAAAGCAAATAAAAATTTGACGCAAATTTATTCATTATTGATTATTATATTGATATTATATTGACGAGTCAAAAGAGCTCCCTCCGTGCTAAATTTCGTGCCGGGAAGTATATAAGTTTTGATAATCCGTTAGTTAGCAAGAGTTCTAGTATGAAAAGCCATATCGCGGTAACGTAGAAAACAATATTTTACAGTGGTATTGGGCCATACACTTTAAATTTGATTTTTATTGTTAACTTTTTTAATCCCACGTTTTCCCTTCGTATATTAATCAAATTTAATTAGTAAAAAATAGACCAAATCGTAAAGAAATAAACGAAAAGAAAAAATGTATATCACTTCATTGCTTTCATGTTTCACGGAATAAGCTCACCGACGCTAAATTAAAAAGAAAAAGTCTAATGTAACTTTCAAACGGAAAATGTTTTTCACATATATATAGAAACGTCAATCGCGCAGCTCTTAAAAATAATCAACGTTAAATATACCTGACCTATTTTCCATTTGCAATGTGAATGTAAAAATACATTTTTTTAAATAAACTTGTAAATCTATAACTCCAATTCTTTCATTTTAATTTAAAAAGAAAAAAATCAAGTTATGTCGGGCCATGTGCTGTTGAGGGTTCCGTAGTTGCCGGTCACAGTATGCAGACTTAAGGATGCTTATGTTACACCGGGACGGAGTATCACAAATTACTTCATACAAAAGAATATTATAAATGTTTGACAGTGTCTCTGCGTGCGCCCGGCCCGGCCCCGGTACGGTGTAGCATGGATCATCCTTTAGAGAGGGGTTACCTCAAATAGTTATCCTTTTAACTTCATTATATATACTACTATCCCGATTTTTTTTCACAAATACAAAAACAACCATATAGATGACATTCAGAACTTTAATGTTTAATATTTCGCAAACGGATCCCTTAATCGAAATATGTGTTGCACATACCTGTAATAGTTTTCAACGACCTATCCAACGATAACCCAGACCACGGGATACCCTAAACAATTTTTTTCAAGATTCTATTTTAGCGCTTTATCGTCGTGATTAATATGTACACTCGTATCAAATAATAGCTTTACGTAGTACTTGACTAAGAATCTTTGAGATAAGCCGCGAACAGACAGATGGCTATAGCGAAACTATTAGGGCTTCTTGTTGAATTCGGAACCCTAAAATGGTTTTTCGAGTATAACATAAGTGTTAATTATATTACAATGCTAACTTGTGCGAATACTTTGCATTGGCATTAACAGATTCTATTCCTAATACTAGAGGAGACGAGGAAGATCGACCTTCACCCATCTGATAACCAAATGAGACATACTTTTTATTAAATTTTATTGATTTACTCGTATAAACAAGACTATGATAGCTTGCATATCGACAAGTGTTCATGGCTATTTTTACTTAATTAACTTTTCCAGTTTTTTTTATCACTCTTTTGATAACCGAACAAATTTAATTTCTACTAATAGTTTTTAACATAGAGAATATGCCTTGGTAGGCTTGCCTACTTATTTCTGTTCATGGCTAACTGGCAAGCACTTGCTGCTAGTCAATTGTATGGGCATAGAGTCATTATTACGGTTCAAATGATTTCTCCGTCACGATTCTCCAACATACTAATATTAATTTTTTTTTTTTCAAACAAAATATATTTTAAACTACTACTACTCATGAATGAATTCGCAACTAAAACAATATCGAATAATCTTGTATTCAATCAGGGGTTTATAATTTGGATCAACATTTCTCTAAGATCTTCAAAGCTCAGCGCAAATTTTAGTCTCGACTTCAAAGTTCAATGAATAGGAGGTATAAATTGAAAACAGACATGTCGTCTATGCTGAATGAAAAAAAATCTGTTTATTTATTTATCTGGTTTTATGATCGTAGCCCTATCTGAAACCATTGAACCTTTGGCTCGTAGGTTCGTCGCAGCTGCTGTCTAGAAACATAAGCAGGAGACTGATGAAAAACATCCTCTGTTTATTTTACAAATACATCTAAAACAGTAAGATAACATAAAGGCTACTTAAATGTTTATATAAATAGAGTATTATACGTAGCCTGGATGTGTAGCGAGACAGCACTCAGGAACTGTGTTTATTGTGTCGTCTACTTAGTGATAATCTGAGGACTTCACATGATGTCTTTTTTTCAATAATACCGCTAGTTAGCTGGAAGAAAATAAATTAAACAATTTGTGTGTATTTATGTTCGCACGTAAGAAGTTATACCTGATTAGCGAACAAAACAAAAATAAGTTATTTGGCGTGCCAACGACATGATGAAGTTTGTCAGTCATCAATGACAATAACGTAAATTCATTTTACTGGCTATTTTAAAGGTTATAAGAATAATTTGACGGTATATTAATAAACAATATTACATATTTAGAATAATTTTAAATTAAAAAAAATATGTGCAGCATTTCAAACGTGTCAGTAGTGAAACCTTCAGAAAAAATAGGTTGTATAAAAATTATTTTTAAATATCCTAAATCAGCAGGATTCAAACTATCGACAACTCGTGTATATTGTGTATGAAGTCTGGTTGTCTCTCACCACTAGGCGAATCCGACGACGATCAGAATCATGAAAATCAGGACTTGCATTAACCGTGTATAATATAAAATGAATTCTATCTCATTCTCTCCTGGGATAAATCCTATAGATGTATATGGTTGTCTCTTTTTACTGATGCTTTTCCGTTTTGTCGAGTTTCAAATCACAACGGTGCTAAAGAAGATTTCACTTCAAAAATTCAAATTCAGTAAAATGGTTAATATTATTATAAATGATGGTTATCTTCATCATGTCGCACTTACGTCAATGATGCTTTTTACTTTACTTTACTTTACTTATTACTCTCTATTAAACGCGCTAAAAGTACTTCAATAATTGCAAGATAATATCCATTCATAATTCCTTCATGTTACTTGAAATTATTATAAAATGTTAATATTAATTATTATCTAATTAACGCAAAATAATTACTAGTTGCAAATTGAGTGTCTTCTTTATTATTTGTTTAATCTATGGTCAGACTTAATAATTCAACGGGTTTGACCTCAGCATTGGCAGAGCCGGCAATAGATCTGAAATTACTTATTGCCTGTGTTGGATTCCATTGTTCATAGTTACTGTGTTTATTCAGGTTTCCATCAATATTGGGGTTGAAAGCATTCTCAGAAAATTTTGGCAATGATGGCTTAGCGGTAGCTTGTACTAAGACCGCGTCGTTTGCCGTGAGTTCGAATTACTATAATTAACCTGAGCTTTTGGTGAAGGAAAACATTATGATGAAACCATAGCATTGGGGTAGGGAATTTTCTAATGCCCGTCTGGCTAGCTACCACCCTAAAGTTGAAAATCTGTCGCCAAGCATCAATAGGTGTATTCCGGCAGCTGCACTTGAGGGCCAGTCCTCCCACTAGACTTAGCATGTCACCATCTTGGGCTATATCCTCACATAACAGCAGGGGAGATTGTGGTCACTACGCCAAACCGACAAAAATAAAAAAAAACAGACGCAGACAAAAATTTTAAAAATCGGTTTTTTGCTATAGGTATCGTGTATAATTTCATATGCATTTAGTAAAAATCTGATATTTATATATTACAAACAAACACTTCAATTTTATTATACGTATACACGATGCCGTTACACGCGGTCGTATGAGCTTAATAATGCCATATTAATTTACGGGTATTATTTTCAACATTTAATAAATTGTTTAAAGAAAATTAAAAAAAATGTCCACTCTCGGAGGGTCGCGTGAGTCGTTTAATTTCGAAGATAACGTGAACAAAGCCGCTAGTAAAAGCTAAATTTAAAATAAAATTTCACAGATGAATTCAGATTATCTTTTGTTGTATATATTTCTGAATAATTCAAGCAATTTTATATTCATGTTCTTCATTATATCTGCAAAATAATTTACTTTTGTAAATTCTTCTTTCGCGAGATTCTTTTTATCTTAGTGCTAAGCACAAACATATTTTTTTTAAGAATACTAGTCAAAATCTTCGCGCTTAACTACACGGCCTCCTCTTTGTAAATTTCAAAAGACATTATGCTATTTGTAAATCCAAATGAGCTTAAATTAAATTTCCACTAACAAAAACCAATTCGATACAACATATATAATTCTCTTGTGAAGCCTCGCTTGAGTTATGTCATAGAATTATGTGGTTCAACTGTGCAAAGTAACTTATGACAATTGAAAGCAACTCATTCCAAAATCATAAAAGTACTCGTACGTTTAAATCTACAATAAAACTAAATTAATGTCACTCTGGTAAATATATAATTATAACACTTTTATTAATTATAAGAAAGATATTGAATAAAGGCATACACTCAAAAATAAATTTTACTAAACAAGGACAATATCAGAGTATATCTATGAGAAATGCCAACAATATTTCTTTACAAGCTCCACGGACTAACTACGGTATTAAGAATATTGTTTACGAAGGCGCTAAAATATATAACAAGTTACCTAATAGGGTAAAGGAAATTTAAATATTTTCGCTATATAAAAAGAATTTGAAATATTATATCACAAAGAATGATAATTAATTCATAATTAATTAATAAAATTCATAATAATTAAATATACATTTAAAACAACTCGACCTAAGAGAAAAAAAAGCTACTTATTAATATAATATTAAGTTTTATATTGTAATTAATACCTATGAAGTTACGGACGCTTGCTAGTACATAAATAAGTTAGAAGTTTAGCTGAGTTGCTCTGAATATATTTTACAATAGTTATATAAAAATCCTATGTTAGAAATTATGATAGCAACTAATTCCTAACGCTCCAATACGTAATAGAGTCCGTCTTTCCTAGTTACACTGTTTGTTAAATTAATTCAAACCACCTACTTAAAAATTTCATGTACATTGCGTAAGTTGAATATTTGAATTTTAGCTGTAAGTTTCTCTGTAAAGCAAATTGTATATTCTTGGAGAAATAAAAATAACTTATACCTTAAAATGGGCGAAGACAATTAACCACTGGACAACTTAAAATTCTTGTAATCTTAAATTGTTTTAATTTCTTAAAAGAAACCTACGTAGACATAATTTTAATATGGCAACAATATTGTCTGTCATCAAAGTTTATATTCGTCACCAATATGTATCCCCTAATTATAATATCTATTCCCATTAAATATTTTTCTTATTATATAAATGAAAACGGTCTCCAAAGGGATATGATAAAAACGGAGATTTGATGAAATCCTTAAGCTAGATGATTAATTCACGTAAGATGTGTCCAGGTTAGGTTAGGTTTGACTTGTGATAAGAAACAACAGGAGACAGCGATCACCATATACTAATAATATTGAATAAGTTTCAGGTAAGCGTTTTGAAATTGTTTAGTGATTCGATTCCGCTGACACATCAGATTATTTTAGGTCAATAAATGTGCATGTATTTGACGATAGTTAAAATTATATCATTTTAATATTCATAGCGCCTACATAACAGCTTATTTCAATATCCGCATACTTAAACATTAATCCTTTAAGACGGTGAGTAGACGGATCATTTTTTATCCACCGCCTTCTGCGTGGCTAATGAAAGCATTTACTTCACATCGGGGTGATTTTTCATCGCTTACGTCAGTGGATCGGATACCTTATTTCCGGCTGTCACACCGATTTTGTTTTCTAACGATGTTTTTATTATAATTTTTCATGTTAGCTATTTTCAGACTTTATTTTTTCTTTGTCCATTACCAACTGTGCCCCACGGTTTCAGTTGTGTTAAATTTATATACTATAACTATCCACAATAACGATAACTATAACGATAAACTTTCCACGGCGCTGCCTCCAATGTCCAGCCCGTGTAGCCCAGCCCTATCGTTGTTCCTGTACTTGTCTACTTGCCAGAATGCTTGACGTTCATAGCTACTGTTCCGCTTCTTAAGGTCTTAGCGTAAAGTTATATAGCCTATGTTATTTCTCATGATACTCTCTATCACATATCAAAAAATTCAATTCCAACTCTCACTTGCAGAGATTAGCGTGTTTAAATAAACAAACAAAAAAAAACCTTCAGCTTTTTAGGGTTCCGAAGTAAAAAGGAACCCTTGTAGTTTCGCTATGTCCATCCGTCTGTCCGCCGCTTAGCTTAGATATTCTTAGTACTAGAAAGCTGTATTTTGGTATGGGTTAACATATCAATCACGCTGAAAAAGTGGTAAAATAAAAAATAGAAAATGTTACCTCCCGTACCTGTACAGTTGGAATGATTTTTTCTCGTCTATCACACAGTGTGGAGTGTCGTTGGGTAAGTCGTTCAAAAATATTGTATGTCTATGAAAACCACTTTTCAATTCAAGGATCCATTTGCGAAAAAATAGGCTTTAAATAGCTAATTCTTGTTAGAGTCAAGTGCCCCGGCCGGGCGTGGCGACGCGACATACGGCAGAGCCCGCCACCATCATTCAAGTACTCGATTATTGTTACTTTAGTACATCAAATATAAAAGTTGCAATAAAGGAGATATATTATCAAAATAGAAATATTATCATTTACAAGTTTGACATCAAAAATGTAACTAGTTACACTGTAGTATGAATGAATTATTAAACAACATAATGTGATTATAAAAAAATATGTTACATATAAAATGCTACAAAAAAAAACACATAGTTCAGTGTAATGCAGTTACTAAGAAGTTGCTTATGTTACGTTTCGGTGTGATGGAGAGCGAAACAGTAATATTTCAAGTGATTTTACTTGAGTCATCACATATGATGAAGATGAAAATAGGTCACACATCAAATCACTGTTTAACGTAAATTTCTAATAATATTACAATTTCATAAGAATAATTATTATAAAGTATTTCTTAATATTTTGTTATTAAGTAAACATATTTATTATATAATTAACGAGCGTACGGCCCGCCTGATGGTAAGCGGCTGCTTTATGAACACTTGTAGTACCATAGGTGTCATTAGCGCGTTGCCGACCTTGAATCCCTTACCCCAAGAAGCGTTGGAAACGCAACTCACCGCAGGAACACAACTTATACAAAACATGGTTGTTTGGCTGCAATCTTCTGTAGGGTGGAGGTATTCTGTCAGTCGGACTGCCCAAAATAAACGATATCTCCAAAGAAATTTCTATGTGACTCACTCGTACCTATCTTCGTTAAGAGTGTATAGGTTAAAGTTAACAAAAAAAGCAATAGTAGACGCTGTTATGTTTGATTGTAATCATCGATCACCCTCCACAAAATTATCTAAGTGGATAATTTCATAATAAATTAATTATATATATATATATATATATATATATATATATATATATAAAATGACATCACACTGGTCTCTTTAATATTAAAACTATCAAGTGCAGCTTCCAGATCACACCTCTTGGTGCTAAGCGATAGATTTTCAACTTGATGGTGGTAGCTAACCAGGCGTACGTTGGGAAATGTCTTACCACGAAGATTGTAATATACGTAGCCGCGAGACGGACAGCGTGAGAGGACTCAGGAACAGTCTTTATTTGTAGTTGACTTAATAATTGCAGGTCTTCACTATTCAACAACTCGAACTAGAATGTTACTATTCCAGAGCTGAAGTAAATAATACTCTAGCTCCTTTTTTTTTCTATCTGACTATACTTTTAGTCATAAGAGCCCCGGAGCCTCAGACGGCTTTTACAGCTTCACCCGGGCTTGGGGGTGAGCGCTTAAGGCAATCAGCTGCGAAAGCAAGGCAACAAGTTCCAAGGGTGCCAAAGTGGCCGAACCTCAGCTTGGACTGTTGCCGCGATTGCAACATATTTTTAATCTGGGTGGTAGTTCCAGAATTTAGCGTGTTCAATCAAACAAAAACACAAACTATTGAGCTTTATATTAATTTTTATATTAAAATTTAATATTTATAATATTAAAATAGAAATAACTTCATTGAATCGTAGATGTATATATTTAGGCGTATTATAAAGTGAAGTTGATAAATCAATCTGCAACAATTCGTAACTCACCGCTCGTCGCGTGGCGTCGCCGTTTGACAAATAACCTTTACAAAAAGGATAAGGACAATAGTTGACCTTTCCGATTCAATGGATGGGGTTCACCGCGACCCGATGTATTTAAACTCTCTCACTTCAATACTGATCTTTACATTATTGACCTTTTGTTACTTTTCAACGCGTAATGATGTCGCGACAGCTGTTTGGTTAAGATCATCAGTTTATTTGTCCAATTTACGTAGTTCTAAACTTGACAAGCTAATTTTGATGTAAAATATCTAATAATTCGTTTGCACGATAGTAAAGGCATTCTGGACGTCGCTACGTGCTATTCGGGAAGCGTCGCGTCTGGTCGGCTCTTTTCGACTCAGAACTTCCCTCTCAACATTTATACCAAACGCATCTCTGTCTCACACTCAGTACTTCAAGTGTGTGTTAGTGTATCAGTGTGGTTTCTTATGCTAACCTTATAGGTTATTCGGTAACCTAATAAGATGATTCAGTAAGTTCAAGAAAATTATATAATTATAACAAATAGCTAAAATATATTTCTGTTGTAAATAATTTCATAAAAATGAAATAATTAAATACTATTGATATATTATATTATAAATGACTAGTTACACGTTTATTTTTTCGTTTTTATTAATTCATATTTTCATAGAAGACAATATTTATTTACTGATATATTTTCTCTTACGGCTGGGAATCGAGCTTATGCAGAAAACACAATTTGTATAATTGATCAAAATCATTAAAACAAAATATTGAATTTTATTTTCACAAAACATAAACGTTATCGAGATGACACAAAAACTTCCTGGAAAGTTCTAACAACAGAACATTGAAATCATCAAAACAAGATGATACAATATTAACGTAAGAAAAGGAGAAACCATGTTCAGTGACCATATGCACAGATGTTAACAATGATGGCGTTAGTCGCAAATAGACACCGCGTTCCAGATTCACACCTCGATATATTAACGAAATAATGACGATGTCTTTCAGCACGTGTACAGTCGCGACCATAACTGGTTTAAACAGGAAAAATACAACTATAAAATAGTATGTCAAGTGTTATGGGCATTGGTTATCTGCCTGGCAGATGTGAAAAATCTAAATTTAATCACACAATCATAATGAAAACGATAAAATAAAAAATATGGTAAATAAATAAAATATCAGCAAACTAAACTTTTGTTTGATTTACTTGGTTGCTGAGTACACAGTAGAGACATTTCACTATGATTAATGTATTGATTAATATAGATGCAATTAAACTCATAAATAATTTATAGGGTTAGCATAAGAAACCACGCTGATACACTAACACACACGTAAAGCAGTGAGTGTGGTAATAGAGAGAGAAGCGTTCAGTATAAATATTGAAAAGGGAGCGCTGTCTCGGAAAGAGCCGACCAGACGCGACGCTGACCGAATGGCACGTAGCGACGTTCCATCAGAACGCTTTTACTCCTGTCCAAACGCATCATTAGATGTGTAATGTTATTAGGTGACTTCTTTCACTTCCATATTTACCCTTTTGTTTTTTCAACAAAAATTTTGAACAAATTTTAATATTTATGAACCAAAGTGATTCAAATTCATAGTGTAGATCGGTTTAGTTACGTTTAGTATAATTTACGTTTAGTTACAATATCTATCCCTAAAAAGTGCTCGAGTTTTTAACAAACAAAATAGGCAGAAGAACGTCTGCCAGGCTAGCTAGTAGACTGCCTCGATGCACAGTGGTAGTAAGCCCTATTATTAAGTCAAAAGATCGCGAATTCGATCCCCGCATATGACTGGTATTTATGCGATGAGCATAATTGCGATCATAACGCACAAACAGAGCAATTCATAAAAAAAATTAGCCGTTGAAAATTCACATTATGCAAGTCCTAGTATCACGATTTTGCTTGTTAAATAGAAATAACTAAAAAAAATAGCGTCCGCTCACAATCTGTTGACAGTATATAATCAATAAGAGTTTATAATCTCATTAAATTGATTATAAACTAACGATTAATACAATCGTCCGATGACAAACGCATTATTTACTTCAAAAAGATAGTAAGCTCTTTGTTAGTAACTTGTGCGTGAAAGTACAAAAGTAAAACCCTGGTAACACAGCCCGTCACAATAGTAAAGTTTCATCCGATTAAAGTATGAAAAGGACCCTCACGTCTCCGCTTTAATCTACATAATTGCGTCACGTACGTGTATAAATTTTATCTACGTGCCGTGTTTGCGTGAATAAATAATAATAAATAAACATATAATAACTATAATGTCGTTTTGTTAAGAATTATGTTCGCTTATTTATAATAGAGACATATTAACACAAATTAAAAAAAAGTGTGTGTGTCAGCTCCGTCGCGCGACTGGAGTTTGCTGCTCAAGAACTGTGTTGGAATTTAGAATATATACAATTGGCAAGAAGAGCAAATAAAGACATCTCTTAGGATATAGAATGGATACAAAAATTTAATTTGCCCCCGCGCGGCGTACCATCTCATTTCAGCGGTCGATTCGCGTCTGGCGGCTTTCGCAACAAACGAAAAAGAGTTCAACAAATCTCAACCTTATTTGAATACCACTAACGTTTTTTTAACCTTGACCGAAGTTGCACTTTCAATCTCACTCCTCATATTTATTAATACCGTGTATCTTAAGGAGTAAACTCCAAAAAATGCATATGCGTTATGTACTCGATGGTATATATGACGCATAACATCGAGTGTGACTTTATTCACCAGAAGAAAACAAGCGCTTAGAAAGCAACTTCCATGGTGTAGCGCGTTCGATCAGTAGATCACGATAGCTTTCCTAGTCTATCGCGAGAATTACTATAAACTATAGATACATTACCTTGGAAAGTCTCTCGGCGGCGCGCGATCCCTTATACCAGGACATATAATATTTTTACACTATGCGTATAGTAATAATTTTTACACATATTGACATGTTAAAGACAGGACATCCCAAATTTCGTTTTTTTTATATACGAAGAGAAACTACCGCCTTTTAAAAAATAACTTTCAAGTTAAAAATATTTTTTGGATCATCGTCCTTTTGTGAAATGAAAGTCATGAAACCTACCTCAGTCATCTAACTCAAAAACGCATATCTTCTTGCTTGCCGTTGACACTTGGTAATTACGTTTGTCCTATAAAAAGTACGAGAATTATATTTTCTAACTATTTAATTTTTAGAATAGATAAAAAACCAGTTCATATATATTACGTGTTTTCTTTCGACCACTTGCTACAAATTATTTGTGGTAAATCGTTTATACCAAAAGTTTGAGCACCCTTGGTGTAGACTTATTAATTTTATTATATGTTAGCGTACATTGTACAATAATTCACTCTCATCTTTGTATTATAACGCTTCTAAAGAAGCGTAATTTCAAGAATATAGTTTCTGTGGACTTTACACGTAAATGCGACCAAACTTTTTTGAACGGAGGAGTATTTGATCATCAGCCCTTAATGCCCAACTACTGGATAAAGACCTCTCCTAAAGTTTAAAAAATGAATTCGATCTCCGGGTTACCGAATCCAGTTACTTCCAGCAGCCTTTCGAAAATTGTCACTTGGTTTGCTTTGAGGGCGTACTACATACACTACATTTTACAAGACGTGATCCCCACTCAAGAACTCAATAAAAGAACACAGTAACAGTATTTATCACGATTACATTTACATTGGAAAATAACAGTCTGTGTCTATCTATGTTAATTTCCTCGAGAAACCTCTAAACTTTTCGCTATGAAATTTAACGAAAAGACTTGGAGAAAGGCGTAGTACGAAAAAAAGCAGACAAAGTTACGAAAAAATATCTAGGAGATAATATAATTTACTCAAAACACATCTTAATACAATAATAACTGTAATTCTGAAATAATTGATAATTCATTATAATATTAATTATTGTAACAATGATAAAGCAACAAGTCGCTGTGCGGACCGTTGAACCCTTAAAACGCGCATGTCAGATATTTTTCCACGCGTTCGTTTTTTGTCATCGCCAAGACAGTATAGATATACATATACTAGCTGTGCCCCATGGCTTCACCCGTGTTAAATTTATTCGATCAATTCTACACCGCACCGCTGCCAACGCACGCGTGTAATATCATTGATCTCACTTACCATACTTGCCTACAGCTTTCCAGTTTACTTGACGTGCATGGTTATTGCTTGGCTCTTTAGAATTGTAGTGTAAAGTTATATAGCACGTGACTTGTAGTGCTTTTTATTTTTTATTCATAAATGTGTGTTGTTTGACCCTATATTGTGTAATACAGGTAGCGTTTTGCAAAATAAAGCTTGGTTATTGTGCAAAAGTGAAGTGGATTGGAAATAATAACAAGGATAATGAATTCTGAGAAGCCACACAAATTCCTTAGAAAGTATTAACAAAAGATCTACCATCTTATTTGGATACTGAAATCATCATAAGACAGGATACTCTATATTCACTCTATAATGGCAGTAATGGTCTTCAATAATGAGGACTAGTTAAGAAGAAGAAGAACCATTCCTTATTCATGGTTTCTGTATTCGCGGCATACTTATGGAACTAAGAAGCTTTTATTGTATAATCAATCATAAAAGTAAGATGGAAATATCTATCACTAAAATTACGTTCCATTTTATTACAGAAATTATTTTCATTTCATAAAAGCATACAATTGAATAATCATTATTATTCTTTTCATATTACGGAGACCATTTGGGAATTAATATTTCATAACGCTCTCTTATCGCGAACTAATCATTAAATATTAGTTGTTTTGTAATTTCTAGATGTTGTTTTAATTATAATAAATAATCATGGTAGATTTAGGATTCGCGACAAACGGTGTACCGTGGATGTTAGTGAGTAGGAGTTTCACATAACCCCCGAGCGAGTGTGTATCCATGAAGGGGTACACCATGTAAAAAAAATAATAAGAAAGGATGTATCAACTTTAAAGTTCAATATTACATCTTCAAAATAATTATGTAAGTAACTACATATTTACATGCAAATATTGTATCTGAGGCAGTGTTGCTGTGTTGGATTTGAAAATTTACAGTGTTTTGAATATTTAAAAAAAACAGTACCTAGTTGATTATATAAATATGGTAAAACATAAAGAGAAATACAGTGTATTTTGCAGTAAATACAAATAAATTCAATTCAAAAAAGTTTGATCATTAAGAGCTTGTATTATCATATCGTTTGGTTTCAAATTAAGCAAATATTTAGTTGAATTACTTAATATAGACAAGCGAGCGAAAATAATTGTTTTAATTGTATTTCTAATCGACCAGTAAAATATCAAGCATAAAGATCAAAGAGCCAAGCCAAATGAAATAAACGGACATAAAAATTAATAAAGACTGATTTTGATTTAAGTTGAACACCTTGTGACAAAACATATACTAACTGTATTATCTAGCTGACTAGTTTTTAAGTTAAAGTGATTTTTTTCAATTTATTATATGGCTTGTGCCTATAATAATATATTTTGTTTATAAGGCAACAAGGGCTCATTATACAGGAATAAACTAATAAATAAATGGTAACATTAAAGAAAAAAAAATCTATCTAGCCTCAAAAAAGGACTTTCTTTGCCAAAATTGAAGACTACTTTTTATGTGCAATTATAATTAAAAAATATATTTCACTATTCTATTAGCAAATGATTCGCAAACTAATCAATGTTAAGTTAAAAATAGTAAATGACCTCTTAAATTTTAATATTATTAGTACAAATACATGACTACAATTATGGTTTCTTATTACAAGTCAAACTTTTTTTAACATGGAGTGTCCCGTCATCGGTACACACTCGTTCAGGGGAGAGGAGACTACTTATGTAAACTCCACGGTATATCAACCGCCGCCGTAATGGGGCGACACGGGACCGCGCACGCATTCAAAACAGGCAGCCACAACGTTTGATAGACATTAATATTGCATTCATTAACTCGCTAAGATTTGGTGATCATTTACTATTGTAATATATTATTTGGTGGTAATTAAATTTAATCACTAATTGTATTGCGTATAGGTGACAAATAAAGTACGCTGTGGGAACGCTTATGAAACGGAAAAATACTTTGCTCTTGAACAATAACTTTAATGTAGTGTACTGACCAGTGGCTATCGATTTCAATGAAAAAGCTAATTAAAAATTAAATTAAAATATATTTATGGATTTACTAGTAAAAATACAGAGGTTTGTAAGCTCATAAAAAATTAACCCCTCAAGTTAGTTCATGAAAAACAGCCACCGAATCAGTGTACCGCATTGCAATAAGCCCAGTGGATTTGGTCTTCGAAAATAAATAGGTATCAAGAGCTTGAGCTAGAAGAATGTACAGTAATACGTCACGGGGAGGTCGTCGTGCCGATTGGCTGCTTGCCGATAAACCGATAGGGACATTCTTGCACAAACAAAAAATACCGATCTCGATTAAATAGTAAAATATTCAGTCTCTTTCCGGATTATGTTAATACTGATTGTAAGAGATATTCACCTTTAATAAGTGGATATAAATTATATGGAATATCGAAAAGTCTATTAAAACATATACACTGAGAAAAAATAAAAAAAGACAAAGGATAAAATAACAAATCTTTCATCCAAGCCAAGTAAAATCGTACATAAACTATTTTATAATAAACCATGTGTGATAATCCAAAAACGCTTAAAGGGTTTTTTTATTAACTAATATTACCTTCCACTGTTGGATAAACAACTTTACTCATAGGTGACAAGATCGCTTGTCACAATACGATCAATCTATATATTTTTTTTATGAAAGTATTGTCTTGCATAGAAGTGGGTAACAATAAATTAAATACTACGAAAATACTCATTTTAGTTAAAATGTACACGTAACTAAATCTTTTTGTAATCTTAATGCTATTTTTCAGCTTATAATTATTTATATCGATGCGGCACTAAGAGGCTCGATAAATCATGAGTGTTTGTAAAATCTACTTTAATTAATCCTGTAACAACCAGACTGTAATAATACAGTTATTGTTCTATCGAGAAAATCTTTAAGTTATGTGAAAATACAATAACAAAAATAATGTCGATAAATTAAAACGTTCACACATCTCTACATTCTCGACAGACGGCTAATTTTATTGGCTGGATTTAGGATTCTACGATAATATACAGATAGGAAGACTCCGGTTGCTTATTTTTTACTCGGGATAAATTCGATCTGTTCAGAATGGGCAGGGTTGTTACTATCCAATATTTCTTTTGAAATTTAATTATTTATTTTGTTAATTTATTGTCTCTGTCTTATTCTTAAGTGTTTCTTTTTTATACGCATTGAATTTTTAATAATAATTTGTAATCTTCTCTGTTTAGGTTTATAGATTTTGGAATTTAATTTCACCGTTGACTACCAAATGACTATTATAAGGATTATAAGGGTGCAATAAATTTGTATAAAAATAAAACAAACTAGTAACCTTAGCTTAATTAATAGTTTCTGCTACGCAACTAGATAGCATCGACGTATTTATTACAAATATTCGGCAAAAAAGCTACGCCGAAATCGGCTTACTCAAGTTAGTGTCATTCCAATATCTCTGTTACGCTAACAAGCCGCGTTTCATTTTATTAAATAATACAAAGAAAATTCCGATATGCGTAGCGAAGCTATGTTAAAACAATCCTACAATTTATTAAGAAAGACACTGGTACACCACCACACATACATAAACCACACATAGGTGGCACATACCATAAGTAAATATTGTTCTATTCTATTGTCATATTGTTATATCTCAATTTCAAAGTAAAATAACATGAACCACAAAATCCTTCATGACAGCATACGATGTTACCCCGTAAATGAAATCTTTATACTTACGGTTAAGATTTGTATTATTCTACCATTAAATATTTTTAAAGATGAATTACTTATTATAATTTTTAACCAACCAGAAAAGAAGGTTCTGTATCGATGCATATATTTGTTCAAATTACCTAATACTTGTTTATGTGTATCGTTCTATTAATTATAAATATTATTATTATGTAGGTTTGCCAATGTATACCTATCTCGGGAACTACTGCACCGATTTTGATGAAACATTTTTTTTTATAGTTATAGGTTTGGTGTAGTGGCCACAATCTCACCTGATGATAAGTGACGATATGGCCCAAGAAAATAACACGTCAAACCTAGTGGAAGACTGGCTCTCAAGAGCAGCTGCCGGACCACATCTATCGGTGCTTGGCGACAGATTTTGAACTTAAGTGTGGTAGCTAGCCAAGCGGGCATTAGAAAATGTCCTACCACCACTATGGTTTCCTCACGATGTTTTCTTTCACCGAAAGCTCAGTCTCATTACAGAGATTCGAACTCACGTCAATCGACACGAGGTCGTATATGCTACCACTGAGCTATCATTGCTTCAAATGTATATGCATTCAGCTCTATATGTCTGAGGTAAAATTTGAATAATATGAGAATTCATAAGTTGTACGCTAGTATTTTCACTTAACTAATTTCACACGTTAGCTTCCATTTAAGATTTACACACACCCACAGACATCTTAAGGGTTATGCTGACAGTTTTATTGATTTTTTTATGCGAGAATTCAAGGTTTATCGACGCTTAAAAATCATAAATTATTTTCTGAATTTTAAATCGATTACAATTATCTACAAATACAATAGCGTCGAAAATCTATCAGTACCTGATACTATAATCAAAGCGGGACTACGTTAAAATGAAAATGTTTTTAAATCAGTGATTTTTGTTTGATTACTTTGAGTGATTACTGATTCCATGGTGTTTATTGTATTGTATGTATTGTATTCATGTGTAATTAAATCGTGGTAACATTATGTTATATCACGTGACCTTTTAACGTTTCCTTTAACAAATTGCTTCTCATATTTACTTATTATTTATGTATGACGTAAAGTGTTTTGTCAAACTATAAATTCTGCTGGTTGGCTTCACGTAAAATATTCATCCGCACCCTCAAGGCCCAGAGGGCACTTGCGGTTTTTATGGTCTCCGAGACCTCTGAACCAAAGATTAGAAATTTTACAGATGTGTCACTGCTCAGTATTTTTATTTAGTATTTGATGTCATTTTGGATACATTAATGATTTTAGAATCGGATTTTTAGTTGTATAGATTACCTCCTACGAATAATTTCAAAAACTTTAGACTGTTTAGACTTAATGCTTCCACAGACATTGTTCTGCCCATTTCAATATTCAATAACTCATACACAGCGCAACCTATCGCATTCCGGCTTAATATGAAAACCTTCTCCATGAAAAACACAACTACCAACATGGTGCTTGGTGATAGATTTTCAACTATAGTGTGTTGGCTTGTTAGGCGGGCATTAGAAAAGCCAACATGCTATGGTTTCCTCACGATGCTTTCCTTCACCAAAACATCAAGTTCATTCCAGGGATTCGAAATAACGTCGATTGACGTAATATCCGTACACGGACGGGTCAGCTAGTATCAAAATGTTCTCAATGTGAAAAGAAAATTGATATATAAAATAATTTGGTTTGCTGAATTTCCTAACATAAATAACACCGTAAAGTGTTTTTTCGTATACAATATGCATTTCATATGTGTGTATGGGTGAAAGACCTTAGTAAAATGCCGTTATTGTTATTTTATACTTCATATTTTTTCTAAAACTACATTTAATATAATTGACTATGGGCTCCCAGCGATACAATGTATTGTGCTTATATTATGGTAGACGTTGTGTTAGTTAGGATTTTATAAAATACAAGAGCTGTGCCCGCGACTGCGCTCGCATGAACTACAGTACTACAGAATGCTGTTGGTCGAGCGCACGCGCGAATTGTGTTGCCCAATAATGCCCATTGTGGGTAATTATTAGAAGATAGATATATGCTATTGTATTTGTATTTTTGTAGGTATTTTAGGATCTATAATTATGTAGTACATTAATTTGATCTATCTCTTATGGTTATCTCAGCGTACGACATTTAAGCGCCGCAAAAGCGTTTTTTTGCGAATTGATTCACCATTATTGTCCCTGCTTATTACTTATATTACTTTATCTAACAAAATATATCCTATAATCTGGCCGGATAACATAGCTATGAATTAATAAACAACCATGTAAATCGGATAAGTGGTTTTCGCGTGAAAATAACTAATTGGACAGACAGACAGAGAGGCGATGAGTTTTATAATATGTATAGATATTATATAAGTGTCGCTGAGCTAAACATGGTAAATTGTCTCGTATTAGTTTTCTAAAATATCAATTTTATCAATATATCAAGCATACGGCCCGCCTGATTGTAAGCGGCTACTGTAGGCTATGGACGCTTGTAATACCATAAATATAACTAGCGCGTTGCAGACCTTGAATTTAATTAACTCTGGAAACCCTACTCCCTGCAGGAACATAACACAAGATTATTTGGCTGCAATCTTCTGTAGGGTTGAGGTATTCCACCAGTCGGACTGTCCCAGGTAGAGATTCTATGTGCCCTACTTCTCTCTCTTAGCTATGAAAATGGACTCAAAAAACATATCGGAATCGAGTATCAGATAACTGTCACGTCTGCATTAATCTACTCTTATTCCTGGCATATCTTACGTTTGAGTCCAAAAACCCTGTTAATCTCGCTCCGTGTCTACGTTGGCCGTCAAAATTTAATATTTGCTTAAATTAATTACCCCCATTCTAGACTAATAAAGACGGCTGTTCGTAACTGTGTCAAGGTGAGTATTCGCAGTACCTAGACTTACATGTAAGGCTAGCCTACATTAAATAGGTACGGATTTCTTTGCGCAATTCCAGGGTCTTTATTTTTTTAATGAAATTGTTTGATCAAGCTTAATGAGAAATTTAATCAAGGTTATACTCTAATATACCAGGAACTTGTCGACGTTATCAACTGTTTAAGGATTTTTTAATATTTAAGTATATTATAGCTTCTGTAAAGTTTCCGAGTATTTCTCGATGTTCGCAGGTTCGAATTTTTCGGAGTTCGCGTACATTTACTAATTCAAATAGGTAGGACTATCGGCTGACTGTGAAGGAAAATATCATGAGGAAACCTAAAAACCATGAGAAATGTAGGACAACTGTATGTTTTTTTTATATATTAGCTTTGCACATTGACGGTACAGTCTCTGGTGGTAAGCACAGTATATTCTAAACATAACGGTGACCACTAAGATATCTAAATCCATCGGCGTTTGCCGCTGTCATGCCAGCCTGCATAAATATCTCTTCACGTTACACTTAAAGGATCTGATGCCGTAAGAAGGTGGGAACACATTGGCCGGGAGATGGTTCCACAGTATCACGGTACGACAAAAATAAGTCATAGAGAACTTTTTAGTTCGTGCCGAGATGGAGTTTACCGTAAAACTGTAACTCAGCGCATTGTGGAAGGGAGAGAGGGGAATGAGTCTGAACAGCTCTTCAGAACACTCGCTATGAAAAAATAGAACTGTAGCTTTCTCGTCGTTTGAAATCGCCAATACGTCGTAGGCTGGCGTTGTGATTAAACCCGTACCTTCCGTTGGGAAGAGGTTTACATTATTACTAGGTGTGTCCCACAGTTTCACCCGCGTATAATTTAAAATAAATCGCTGAATGATGATTTATAATACTTGAGTATAGACAATATATTTATCGGGCAGCCAGGGTTATGTGTCACAACTCACAATTCAATTCACGTTACAATTCAACTTATAAAATTGTCTTGGTGATAAAGCAACTTTCGTTCGTAAGGATTAATATGCCATGCCTAACAATAATATTCATAAATTACTTTTCAATTTTCAATAAAACTTTAGCATACAATATGTTATTGTGGCCTATGTGTAAGAGATAGGTATATGGTATTAGGAACTGTTTTTAGATATATTAAGAAGCAATATGTTTGTAGAACATTATATTTACGTATCACTAACAATTACGCCAGCGCACGCGGATAAAGCAGTTAGAGTGCCCTATTTCTTCCGAATTACTTAAAGAAAAACCAATATTTAAGGCTAGCCGAGAGGAGCATCCTAATGCTAGATAACCTATACTATTTCTCGTTAATCTGGCTATCATACACAAAAACAATTTTTCGAATCCCACTGGAGTTCAGAGATTAGCGTGTTTAAACAAACAAACTAGAACAAAAAAAAAACTCTTCGGCTGTATTATATTATTATTACCGCAAAGTGGTGGGTAACACAGTACAATCCAAAAATCACGGTGACCACGGGAGATCTGCTTTCCGTTGGCAACCGCCACTGCCATGCTGTTCTGTACGTCTCTCGGTGGCTCAATATACACTAGTTGATCCTGAAATGTGTCAAACGAAAAGATAGTTACTGTGACGGGGCATCATGCCAATGCATTGTAGTCGCAACCACCGATTGTTACTAGATATATATCGTCTGAATCGTGCCACTAAGAGGAGTATTACACATTATGTATGGTGGCCGCGATCCAGTAAGATTTAATTATCGTGTCTATTGATGAACTTTTGACTCAGTAAAGTATTTTTTTTACGGCCCGCCTAATTATAAGTGGCTATCATAGCTTATGGACTCTTGTAATACCGTAGGTATCACTACCACGTTCACGACCTTAAATCCTCCTACCCAAGGAGCTCTGGAAACCCTACTCACCGCAGGAACAGAACACTATTTGGCTGCGATATTCTGTAGGATGGAGGTATTCCACCAGTCGGACTTCCCCAAGTAGAGAGAAATATCCAGACAAATTTATCTGTGCCCTACCTCTCTTAAATCAACGCCTATAACTCTACCAGAGCAATTTATTTATGAAAATATAAAAGATTCATCAAAAACCGTCCAGCTGTTACGCAGACTCTTACTAATAAAAAAACAAGAAAAAAATCATAACTTAATAATGTCAAGATAAAATAAAAGTTATTTGGAATATACTTTTTATTTTTTGTTCAAAGATTGTCAAAGTCGAACACGACGTGAGAAAGGTTAAAGTAAAAAAAATATGGAACCAGTGAAAAATATTCTCAGTAAAGTGTCGATGTCCAGTCACCATGGATTAATGGAAGTCTAGTAGTAGCTGCGCAAGTTCTACGTGAAAAATATTATGGCAATATATTATATTGGCCAGTTCCAAACTATGAGCGGCGGCGAATTAATTTGTAATTTAATGTGTAAATTAAAAAAAATCTGATTAATATCAAGCTTGTGTACTTATACAAATGTATATTGATGTATATTGACACACAAGAAGGCGAAGTCTCTCCTTAAAGACTTAAAGGCTCTTTACCTCTTGTGAGTTCTGGATCATCAACAATACTCACAACACATTTTTGAGCCTGGCTGTACTTGCGATTTATAAAACAGCCATGTTTGTCCGATGGGAAGTACCGTTTTATTTTTGTTCAGTTCGCGGAGATTTTTGGTCGCCATCGTGACTTTGTTTTCATGTATATTTAACATAATAGGAAACAATAAATTATATAATATCATAAATATAGAACATAAAATTACGCAGACGTAAAACACAGAACACACGAGGTTTTGTAGATGGTCGGAATGCACTCGATACTTTGAACGCCAAGAATAATAAAGAGAAGAAAAATATTGACAATTTTTATAATAAAAATTAGGATAATTTCATTATTTGTTCTTATAAAGAAAATATGAATATTTAATCAATCTAGTAAGCTAAACTGCGGCTCAAAATAAGAATAAATAACATAAAAGCATAAAGCCGTATTAGTAAATAATTTCACGCTAACGCTTATGTCTTAACATGAACAACTACACGAAAAGGGTTCACATGTAATCTCACAAGGTCAAGCGAAGTATTTTATTTGATAGACCGTCTCTTTTGGGATCAGGCCTTATGTTTTACAAATATTGGCGAATGGTTATTCTTTGTTAGGATAGTTTATACTTATAATATTTTTTGCTTTACAATAACAGATTTGTTTCGTCATGTTTAATCGAGTCGAATAATAACTAGAGATATGGTACGATATCTCTGCTCGAGAGCTCTGGAAATCCTACTCACAGCAGGAATACAACACAAGGTTATTTCGCTACGAATACCTCTAGTATTCCACCAGCCAGGCTGCCACAAATAGAGAGCAATCTCCAAAGAAATTTATCTGTGCCTGTCTCTCTTCTTCTTCTTTCTCATATCCTACTACCCAGTTATCTAGTTTTCCAATAATGCCTGTATATTATATAATTATTATGATAGTTACTAGTGATGAAAAGTATGAAAGTGATATTGAAAGGAGATCTAATGGTGGTAACTCGGTGAATGAGGCATTGCATGCGAATAGCCAGAAAATCTCTAGGAAACTACGTCTGGCTGTACATAGAGCAGTGGTTCCAACACTCATGTACGGAAGTGAAAGCTGAATTTGGCAGAAAAAACATGTAAGTAGAATAAATTCAGTAGAAATGTGAGCGCTAACAAGTATGTTAGGAGTGAAATTGATTAACAGGATACGAAACAGTGTGAAAGAAGAATAGTGATACGGATTGAGAAAGGGATGTTTAGATGGTTTTGGCATTTAGAGAGGATGAATGAAAGAAGAATGACTAGACAGATTTATAAGATGAGTTTGAAAGGAAACGTTGGAAGAGGAAGGCTCAGATGAACGTTTCACCATCAAATCGGGGACGTTCTGAAGAAAGGTCAGGTCAAGAGTACTCTAAACCGAAGAGCAAGTATGAAAAGATTGATGAATGTTTAATAAGCGAAAGATGTATGTCAGGATCGTAACAAGTTGAAGGACGTAATCTGTGTCTACCCCGTTGGAAAAGAGGCGTGATTTATGTATATATGTATTATTAAAGTAGACAATATCCTGGTAAACCTTTTTCTCATACTTTACATCATTCAAGTAAATAAAATGTGCTTCTTCTTCTTTCGCATGCTATTCGCAGGAACTCTACTGGACTGATCACAGTAACAAAAAAACCTTTCAAAACCCATCATTACGATATGCCAGTTATTGTCGAAAACGAAAAATGTTACTCCAATTAGCATTTATGGAACGAACACTTGCAAAAATGTGTTATTACTTTCATAAAATTGGAATTTATCCAATCGTAGCAAGTGTGCTAGCCGATATAGGGTTGTTCCTTTTCCTTTTATTTGACCGCTGAATATTTATAACGGTTTCGAGAACGGCGGAATATGAGATCTAATACTTTATTTCTGCCGACAGTTTTGAAGTTGTGCAACCGTCTACCAGACATGTTGTAATAACTTTTCATAATTAAAATGCAGTCGCAGCATGCCGAAGTTATTCATTACATCTGAACTTAACTTGCCACGAGGTTCAACGTGGTCATTTTCTGGGTTACCTATAGTTAAATAGTAGATGGATGTTCTTTCGTGCCGGACAGCAATACACTGCAGCTGTATTTATTTATTAGTTTGTTAACAAACTTAACATCACATTTTTATTACATTTTTAAAATATTACAATATAATTTTAAAGTAGCAATTAAGAAGTAGTACTATTACATTTCGTATACCGTATACTCGACACACCTAAGCGTACCACTTTAGCGGGTGTTACACATAGTGTATGGTGGTCACAATCCAGTTGGAGACAATTGGGTATTTGAAAAAAAAAAGAATATCGATTTTCAGCTTCATCATAATTATGACAATAGTCAATTGGAAATACTCTTAAAACATTATTTTTATTATTAATAAACAATTGAAAATTGTAATATTTTAAAAAGAATCACATGACTACGAACGTGCCACGATTGATCGCCAGTTTATAGTCATAATGTTAAAGGAATTTCATCGATTAAGAATCAAAGCACTGTTTCATCTGTGTGCTACAATGAGTAGAAATTAACATTGTGACGTCAGACGCGCTCGGATTTATTCGGGAACGATCGGCGCGTTTTCGGTACTGAATTTAAACATTAATTTTTATTTTGAAATAACTTTTGAAATATTGCGAAAAAAAAATTAAATAAAAATAGTTTGTTACAAAACTTATACCTATATGATCTTTCCGGTTATCACAAAAAATAAGAAATCAAAAACCCAATTGTGTGCTACCACTAATTAAAAAGGTTATTCAAAAATATGATTAATTGTTTATTACAAATATGAAAACCTGAATACCTAAACAATGTAATTATATACTGAAATTCCTACTAAATTAATTTCATGAGTAAATCGTAATAACAAATTAAATAACTCAAGATTCTCATTGAGAATTTTACTCACGAATTACGTTTTACAGGTTACCTACGTTTTCGTAATTATAATTTTAACAGGTATGTGCTATGTAACTCAAGCGAGGGTATATACACATAATGTAATACATCTCTCCCTTCCAGTATTCGCTAATTGGACACGTGTCACCACTTAAACCTGTGCAAAGGATTGATTCATTTATATAACTATATTCCTATACTATACTAGCTGTGCTCATGGGTTTGCATGCGTTTATTACGCAGTAATTCTTTATGATTCATAATTTAAAAAAGAAAAAAGGGGAAAATGCCCTATCGAATTTCGTGTGGGCTCTTCTCAATGACTGGGATGGTTTCTGAAACGATAGTAGAGTGTCTACATTCAGACGTACCTTCTTAGGGCCTTAATTGAATTAAAAATAACTTTTTTGTCTCATATTTTATGATTTTTTGGAGTTATACTGATAATATTTATACCATATCAATTTCGAAATGGCACAATATACTATTTGCATATTAAAAAAGGCGATTGAGGATAATAGATTTTTTTAAATTTGTTTAATTGTTTCTAAAAGTACCTACTATTTCTATAGTTTATTTATTGAGGAATTATATATACTTTCTTCTTAGAAAATTTTATTAAAATCATACAAGCCGTTTTTGAGTTATATCCAGATTTGAAACAGACACATGGATAAAATTTTCACATTTCCAAAGTCGGATTATATTCGTGATCAGTGTTCTTTAAAAAGAGGATTTATATCTTTCATATTTTAGTAAGAATATCTCTCATTTGTCAAGGCAAAAGGTTGTGTTACTAAAACATTGTAATAAATTTTATTAGACTTCAGAATATAGACCTTCGTACGTTGCAATAAAATTAAGCTTTTGAAAACACACGTGCTAAAAAAATGCTCTGCTTGATCAAATAGCAAGTAAACCATCAGTTCAGACGAAAGCATTTTTTAAACATTGTTCTGTTTTTAAAATTCGGTTATAAATACCACTTGCGACTAACTTAACCAAAATTAATATATAAGGCTAGCTGAGAGGTGTAGTCTAATGCTACCTATAATGCTAGCCTATAACTATTCCACGTGAATCAGGCTATCATATACAAAAATATTTTTCCGAATATGACTGGTAGTTTCAGAGATTGGCGTGTTTAAACAAATAATAAAAAAAACTTTTTCGCTTCCTTATAGTATAGATGTATAAGTATAGAGTATATATGTATGTATATATATATACTCTACAAATTATATATTAGTCAGTGACACGCCTTGTTTTTATATATCTTTACTCGTCTTTGTTGCTTGATTTTAATTTATTAATACTTGTCTTATACTATTACGATCAACCATCCCTCTCGGTTCATATTATTGTTCCTTATTTTTCTCTCTCTGGCTAAATAACTATATTCCGTTACTTTTACGTCAGAAACCTCTTGTTGAAAAACTTTGTATATAAAACTTTGCACTAAATTTCAATTTTGGAATTTTGTTCTAGTCGCGCCCAAAGAACTTTCAAATCAAAAAATATAAAGACATTATTTGCCTACTTAAAAAAAGTATATTTTATTATAATAACCTAGAAAAACATTATTTTCATGTTAATTCGCCCAATCACCAAACTAATGCCTCCCTATTACAAATAATCACCCATCAGTTCATCAAATTCAACATCTTTGGTAGTAAACGAAACCACTGTATGTAATATGAGATGGTTTTACGTGTACAAGTTAGAAGCGATACGAGGTTTAATATCTCTATATACATTATTTCTCAAAGGTGTTTTTTTTTTTGTGGCAATGCCAATACTCCTTTAATTCTTCATAAAAATTAATTAATCAAACATCAAGTTATGTTCTCTGCTACTGACGAAAAATAAATATGCAAATAGTTTAGAAATGATGGTTTCATTAAAAAAAAAATGCCAAGTGCGCGGGCTCCGGCCGGGACACAGTCAAACATTTATAGTATATTTTTGTATTAAATAATTCATGGTAAACCGGGCTGGGACCTATCCCTGCCAACGTGCTCGGTCGGGGCACGAATCCGGTTCGGTATAGCATGAATCATGATGGGTCTTTAAGTAATTTTCAATGTAATTTGTGTGAAATTACTTCTCCAAATTCATTTTATAAGTTGATTGACTATTACTCATTTACACTTGGTCACTTGACTCTAACAAAAATTACCACTTTATAGCTTAATATTTTGCAAACGGATCCCTGAATTAAAAAATAGTTTTCACAGACCATCGACACCCAACACGATGGGAAAGACGAGAAAAAAAAAACGATCCCACTTTACATGTACCTTAATTTTTTTTTCCATGATATTTTTTTACCACTTTGTCTGGCGTTATTAATATGTATACCCATAGCAAATTACAGTTCTCTAGTTCTAAGAATCTCTGAGCTAAGCCGCGGATAGACAATATTTCCGTAACGCACTGTTCAGCTATTACTTAGTATATATTATTCTATAATTTAATCATGAATTGTTTCTTGAAATATACATTTACAAATTGTTTTTATACATATTTTTTTTGGATATTTAATCTGTTGTTCAGCGTTTCGATATTAAAATACAATCCTATTGAAGCACTAACATTTTCCGACAATAACTATTTAGTACATATATACTTTTAAACGTTTACGTTTACGTTTACACGCAATTTTGAAAATGGATATTATAAAAAATAAATTATTCCAGTGTATAAAGTGTATTTACCACTTAAAAAAAACCTTAATTACCTTTCAGTTTATGAATTAGAACAATATATAAATCCATGTTCCATTGGGGCTGTAAGAAGCGACTTGAGAACACTTCGAACCCCATGACATGTTCAAATACGTGACTTTCGGCTATGATTCCGGAGCACAATAGCTAAGAACCCACTCAATCCAAGTGCAATGCATTCATTTACTGAGAATATATCAATAATAAGTATAACTGTACTAATTGGCACTTTAATTGGATTTCATTGGAATAATGTAGTGTGACTTATTAAGGTTTCTTAGGCATACATCACTTATTATCATCTGATTTGCGGTAAAGGAAAAAAATCAGTTGATGTTTTCATCATCGTTCACTGCTGGCCATAGATCTTTCCCAAAGATCGCCATAACGCCTGGTCCTACGCTACTCACATCCAAAGGCTTCTTTTTTTTTTTTTTTTAACGTAGAGGAACCCTTCATGGGTACACACCCGCCCGGGGGGACAAGTGGTTATGTGAGACTCCTACTCACTAAACCTCCACGGTGTACCATCCGCCGCCTTAACGGGGTGACGCGGGCTTCGCACTTGGCATTCAGTTTGCCGCGTCGCCCCAGCGGCAGGCCCAGCAACTTGCTGAGCCCCCGGCATTAATGGGAGACAGTTCGGTACACCCTAACTGTCTCCCCCCATCCGCCGGACCTGTGCAATGGGAAGACGGGCCCCCCGACCCGTCCCCGCTGGTCCGGCTATGGTGGCGGAGAGGGCCGCTCAGAGGATCTACCTCGCGAGCTCTCTCCGCCGTCTCCTTCTGCGAGATGACCTCCTCGCAGAAGGAGACCACCGCTGACCATGACCTCTCGCTGTCGAGCATGTGATTTACCACACTTGGCAGCGAGAGGTCCCCTCCAACCACCGCGGCCAGAGCGCGGCGCTGCTCCACCCACGCAGCACACTCAGAGAGAGTGTGCTGCGCTGTATCTTCTGCAGCGCCGCACTCGTGGCACGCAGTGGTGGGCTCCCTCTGTGCTATCTTGTGCAGGTACCATCCGAAGCAACCATGTCCGGACAGCACCTGCACAAGCCTAAACGTCAGGGAGCCCTGCTCCCTGACGCACCATCGTCTGAGGACCGGGCGGACGGCGTCTATGGTATAACGTCCATAGCGCGCATCCGCCAGGTCCTCTTTCCACCTCTCAAACACGCGATTCTGGGCCTGCCTCTGCAGGCCCTCAACCTCTGTGGGAGCCGGAGGCTCCCCTAACTCCTTCCTCGCCGCCGTGAATCTATACACGGCGGCGAGCACCTCCGCCTCCAGCTCCCACGGCGGGGAGCCGGCGAGCACAAAGGCCGCCCCCGCGGACACCGACCGGTATCCACGGATCACCCTCAGCGCCACGACACGCTGCGCCGCACGCAGGCGCTGAGGGCATCCACCCAAATCGGTGCCCCGTAGACAGCCATGCTCCGCACGACCCCCGCGTACAATCGGCGGCAGCTCGCGCCCGGTCCCCCCGAATTCGGGAGAAGCCGTCCGAGAGCCGCCGCCGCTCCGACTATATATATATTTTAATCTGGGCCCCAAACTGGACCCTCACTCCCTCAACCATTATGTGAGCCCCAGGGGGCGGTCCGCACCGAGGCCCATGAAATAGTAGGGCCTCGGTTTTTTCGACCGCCACCTTGAGGCCCAACAACTCAATGCACCTGATCACAAGGGCTGTACCCTCTGTGGCCAGGCGCCTCACCTCCTCCCAGCCCCCCCCCCGGGCTACGACCAGGGTGTCGTCCGCGTAGCATATTACCCGCACCCCTTCGGGGAGCGCTACGCGTTCGGGGAAACGCCGTCCCCCGATGGGGGCGGAGCGCCAGCTCCTCTGGGGAAGTGGAGACCACAAACCGAATATATTGGTGATCCGAAAAGGTCTCCAGTTCCTCCAGAACTCTCCAATTTTGCACACGGCGTGCGACAGACGGCGTGGCGAACAATACGTCCACCACGGACCCTCCGTTCTGTCGCACGCACGTGTGGACGGATCCTCTGTTGAGGAGGGACAGTCCAATCTCGACTGTCCACTCCTCAACTGCGGCCCCCCGCGGGTCCGTGACCGCCGCCCCATCCAAAGGTTTCCTGTAACCCAGACCAGGTCGTCAGTCCACCTTGTGGCGGGTCTGTCCGGTTTGGGGTGCGATGTCAGGAACCTCCTCGTGGTGCACCCCGGGCAACGTCGACCACTCTGGTCGGCGGCTGATACCTGACGCGCTCCTCCATGTATCCCTCTGCTTATCAGAGGGAACTATGGAGGAGCGCCGGCTGGAGAGCCTTAAAACTCCTGGGTGTGGCATGTGCGCGGCGCACCCAGTACCGGGCTGGGGCCGATGAGGGCTCAGTTTGAGCCCCAAGGGCCCAGTTCCGGACAGCGGCTGGCGGGATCGGTTGTTTTCATACCGGTCCCGGCAGGCGTACCGCAAACCGACGATTAAGATAGCATGAAGGACTCTGCAAAATTAAAGAATAAACTACCCCAGGAGGGTACCCGAAAGGGAGAATCCCTCCCCGAGCATAGCTCGGGCTGCCCCGCGTCTTCTGGGGGGGGGGCAAAATTTTGCGCGATGACAAAAACACGACGACTCGGGCTTCTGAACGGATTTTGATTGATGATGACAAAACGACGACTTTGGCTTCCCAAACACGGATGACTGATTTGCCCATTGTTAGGCTGGAGAGGGATCCCTCGTTGGATCGCTTTTCAGTCAAGCATTGGTCTGGCGAGACTATTAGCCTAGGGCCTGCTGCTGTGGCCGTCAAACGGTCGCATGCTATGGACGATGCTGGTACAAATGGGGTGGAAACCATTCCCAGCCAGGTTACCACTGCCAGGAGAGGCAAAGCCCGTGAACAGGGCTCAACAGGTGGAGTAACACGCGCGGCAGCTGTCGGAGAACCAGGGGGGTCTAAGGACCGTCCTGTTGTTAAGCCGACCTGCCCTGAGGAGGCGCCTATTGTTGCGGATTTGGGGGTACTCGAGGGTATCGAGTTTCTCGACCCTGCGAGTCTGAGAGCCCTCGCCAAAACAAAGACCGACGAGATCCTTGAGGTTGCCAAGAAATCTGGCAATCTCAAGGGTACGTTTGTTAAGACGTTGAAGGAGGCGGCCTGGACACTCCAGGAAGTGACAGCCACCGCTCTCACGCGTACGGTAGCCAGTGAGACCCTCATCCTCCGGCGCGAAACGAGGAAGCTTCGTCAGAAGGTCGAAGACCTCAAGGCGGAGCTCGCCTCGTTGCGTATTCGAGGGGAGGTTCCGCCTGTGCTTCCGTTTCCGCAAGAGCTGCCGGAGTGTCCAAGTCAGGGACTGAATTCCTTGCCGCAGGCGTTGGTGGACGCGTTGGGGGTCCACATGGAGAGTATGGAGCGGTCTCTCCGGGTCTCATTGGGGGAGGTTATCACCGCCCGTATTGAGGCCTTGGATGACCGACTTCTTCCCTCCAAGGTGGTTCGCCCCCCACTGTCTGCAAACAAGAAAGTTGTTTCTGGCGCCGCTGTTTCCGGGCCTGTGGGTCCCAAGGCTTCAGCCCGCAAGACCGCAGTGCCTAAGGCTACGGCACCAGCCCCTGCACCTCGTACGGAGGGTTCGACGTTGGTCAGCCGTCCCAGGCAGACCCTAGAGATGGAGTGCGACGCGGCTGATGTTTCTGCTTCAGCCTTAGCAGAGCCGAGCGCTGATGGCTGGACAACTGTGTCCCGTCGTCGCAGGAAGAAGAAAAAGCCCTCAACAACACCGAGGGCTCCCGCGGCAGTGGCTCCCGCTTCTACGAGAAGAGCGCCTGGGTCTAGGCCCAAAGCGAAGCTCCCCTCGACACCGCGCTCAGCTGCCTGCTTATTACACTGCAGCCAGAGGCCCTGGCGGGAGGGCTGAGCTATAGTGCGGCTCTCTTGAAGGCGCGGGATCGTATTGCTGTGGCGGACCTTGGGATCGAGGATATTTCAACTCGACCCACAGCTACGGGATCTAGGATCGTCGAGGTTCGAGGATCCCGTAGCTCTGAACAGGCGGATCAGCTGGCCGAACAGCTGCAGGCGGCAATGGCGGGTGTAGCCACTGTGGCAAGACCCACTATGAAGGCAAAATTGCGTGTAGTCGGCCTGGACGACTCGATATCAGTCGAGGAGGTGGTGATGGCTGCAGCGAGAAAAGGTGGCTGTGAGCCAGCCCTTATCAGGGCTGGTTCCATACGCACGTATGGGAGAGGCATGGGAGCTGTTCTCCTTTCAGTCCCAGTCGCCGCTGCCAGAGTGCTGATTGAGGCGGGACGTCTATTAATCGGGTGGAGTGCGGCGCGTGTGCGCCTTGTTGAGAGTGGGCGCATGCGCTGTTACAAGTGTATGGGTGTGGGCCATACTCGCCCGCTCTGCTCGTCTACAGTAGACAGAGGTCAGCTGTGTTTTAGATGCGGGCAAACCGGACACAAGGCGTTGGAGTGTGTAGCTGCAAAGCTACACTGCGCCTTGTGTGCCGACGCCGGAAGGCCGAACGAGCACTACATGGGGGGCGCTGCCTGTAGGCCGCCCACCTCAGCCAAGACTCGAGCACTACCATCCGCACCGGGACCTGTGAGAGGTCAGGCGCAGACGAATAGGTAGAGATAGGTAGGCGTTCCATCTGCCTTCTCCTCTACCTTGCTGAACCAAGGGGAGATTGGGTCGGGGGGCCCGTCTTCCCATTGCACTGGTTCAGCCGTCTGGGAGACAGTTGGGGTTGTACCAGACTGTCTCTCTTTAGCGCCGGAGGCCCGATTGGGGCCGGCCGCCGGGGCGACGCGGTTAGTGCTACTGCGATCCCGTTTCGCCCCATTTTGGCGGCTGATGGTACACCGTGGAGGTTTAGTGAGTAGGAGTCTCACATAACCACCCGTCCCCCCGGGCGGGTGTGTACCCATGAAGGGTTCCTCCACGTTAAAAAAAAAAAAAAAAAAAAAAAAGGGTCTGTCCGGTACGCGGATGCTAACCGAGAATTCTTTGGCCCCATCCGTTCTAAGAGTTACGAGCCCCGCCCACTGCCACTTAAGTCTTTCAGGTACATAGATTCTGTATGGGACCTTTTTTCTGTTTTAGCTAGTTCATTTAGACCAAAATTGACGGATTACTAAATACATATACGCATGTTTCTTCCTTCCTCCTTGAAGGCAGAAACATGTTATATGTAGTTAGTTAGATCGAATTAAGGATAGGGACTTAGACAGATCGCGATGTTTGCATACAAGGCAACAAACCAAGCCGAGGTTCTTGAGGTTGAGTGCCTTCAGCTCTCGCCCCAAGCCTGGTAAAGCTGTAAAAAGTTAGCTATTCTTAGGGCTATGTCGGTGACTTCTTCTGCGGATCTACTCATTTTTGACTCAATCTAATAGCCCTCTCCATTGCTTTTTAGTAATCTTGAGCTTTTTTATAAGTCCCATAGTTAGCGATCACATTAAATTTCCATACTATATTTTTAATAATATTGTATGCAAAGTACCTAAGGCAAAACTCAAGAAACAAGAGTCCGTAAATCCAGTTGTTTAATTATACAAAGTTATTACGAAAATATTTTTATTATAATTTATAAAAGTACATAACTGTATTAAGCCACAGATAAATGGTAAACAGCTCGTTTAATTAGCGTGCGAATACTCGACAAAAAAAGAAGGTCGCATACAAGTACTTTTATAAGAAGCATTGCAGGGTAATAGGACAATTGTATCTGAGTGGATCACAACCATCATATATCAGGTGTAATACCCGACATAGTGGCACGCTTAGGTGTATCGTATTAGGGCTTATATACAAAAGTCACTATACCGTGCTTCGATAAAAAAGACAATTGCACCTGTTAGCGGCAGCCGTCGAGTTGTCAACGGTGAAGGAGTACAAGAGTCAGTTGCAAAGTTATTTTCTTTTTCACATAATATTTCTAATGCTCTATTTTTTATTGTTTTGTTACTGTACTTTTGTACTCTATAATTTCAAATATCAGTATTTTTCTTTACTGCTACAATTAGAAAATAAACATCAATTTTGTCACTGGAGCTCATTTTATAAATCCACGAGGCATGCGAACTTTTTCACTATTTGTAGTCTACTAACAAAATGGCGGACGTGCAGCGTGACACGTTGTTAGTATTTTCAGTACCAAATTGGTATAATTGGGGCTCTAAGTAATTGATTTAGTTTTGTTTATTGTATTTTAATGTTCGTACAAAATACAGGCAAAAAAACAAAAAAATCAATTTTACACATAACAGTTTTTTGCCTTTTTGCAAATTCGTTATTTACAATCAGTAATTACCGAGATAATCAAATTTCATCAGAGGTCTTCAGAGGAACTACCGCAGTTAGGGGATTCATGTGCAATACGATAAACAGATCATTAGCATTCATTTTCTTTTTGACTAGTAACGAAACTTTTGAAGCGATGATGGCGCAGTGGTAGCGTGTACGACTTCGCGTCGAATGACGTGAGTTCGAATCCCTACAATGAGCCTGAGCTTTCGGTGGAAAACATCGTGAGAAAACCATAGCATGGTGGTAGGGCTTTTTCTGATGCCCGCCTGGCTAGCTACCACCCTCAAGTTGAAAATCTGTCGCCAAGCATCAATAGGTGTGTTCCGGCAGCTGCACTTGAGAGCCAGTCTTCCACTAGGTTTAGCGTTTACCATCCTGGGCCATATCGTCACTTAACATCAGGTGAGATTGTGGCCACTAAGCCAAACCTATAACGATAAAAAAAAACTTATTGCAAAGATCAAACGTAAATAGAATGGGAATAAAATCTTGATTTCGCATCTCGGTTGACAAAGGGTAAATACAGTGAGCATGCCCTTTGTAAAGCTTGTGGAGTATCTTTTTTGAGTCAAATATACACCAATATTTTTAGAGTTATAATTAATTGACCTACAAATAGCTGTTTACGAAAGCTTTTCACCTCTGGCAAATGCTAAAGATAAATTTCTGAACATAGATGATACCAAACAAGCTGTTGACGAAAAATATTGCAAGCTTTGGCTAAAGGTTGTACTTCTTTTGACTTCTCAACCAGATATAATTAAATGTAATGAAATTAGTAATAATAATTAAAGCGTCAATTTAGAAGTAATAATTTTAACATTACCTACAATGCTTTTTATTTGAATTTATAAAATCTCAAAAAGTAGGTATATCACTGACGCAACAGCTTAGGTGCCGAAACAATATAATATAATAAACTTTGCCACCAAAGATAATTAAGAACTAAAATGATGATCCTAACAATATGTTAGTCGATTTTTAGTAGCATTCTATTTTTCTTTCACCTAATTTTGAAACGGTCACACTGCGGACGTGACAAGCTTCAACTGCAAACATCGCGTCGGCGTCGTTATAGGTTGGTAGTGTCGATGACTGCATTAGCGTTTGCCTTTAGAAATATGCCCTCGTGTATATGAGACCTTACGGGATCAGTTGGGGTATATCCAATAATCGAGTGGGGTAGTAGAGTATCTGTATTCGACTACGACGCGACCACTATGTATTTGTTGATAAACCATTATGTCTCTCTTTCGGCGAATCGCGTTTCACGGTCAGCCAGTATACCGGCGATGGAATAGCCGACCTCTCGGTAAACGTTGTTATTTTTAGATTGCACTGTGCTTGCCATCTGTCAGTGCCTACGGCTTTACCGAGCTCCTATTTAAAAAAAAAGTAGAACAAGTCAAATGGTCAAACCAATGAAATTAATTATTCTCAGTTCATCGTTAAAAGACTTGCATCACATTTTCACAAAACGTAAATTGTTACGTCGTGCAAATTATGACAGAACATAAAAACGTGTACTTCGACTATCAAATATTAGTAAAACATATTTTTACTGATAGGTATAGTTTGTTGAATTACCCAAATATATTTCTTGTAATAACTGTTCATATTAGTTCTGCAAATGGCATACACGAAGGAAAATAATAATCACTAAATATAGATCTCCACTTTGTGAGACCTTTTTCTATATCTAAAAACACACTGGTGACAGAACGTTCAGAACAGGCGACACCGACCAGTGTGTATATCAACGCGAACCATTTCGAGCTAGTTTTGACCCCTTTATGAGTCAGATACTATTAGACCTACACACTTGAAATTGAATGATACATTAACTTCTAATTAAAGGAGTCAATTTTTTTTTCATCACAATTTATTGACAATTATTCAGACTTGCCAAGTTAGTAATCTCATATCAAAGAAAGTAAGAGAATGTTTTGTAAGTTAATTGAGGCACGTAAATTCCTAGAGTTATAAACGGTTATAACAGTTATAATAACTTAGCACCCGTTAGATAACTGAGTTATTTTATAGGTGAAAACGACTACTGTCGTTTCTACTAAACTTGGCTCCATTTTCACTTTAATGTTTTTATTAGGATTTCTACAAACATAAAGTGCACTTACAATAGAATTAACATTTGTTTTATTTCTGATTGACTACTAATGTGTAGTATATGAAAATTTCTATTTTTTTCATATCGATTCTAATATTGCAAAAAAAACAGGCACTCTGGATTGCTTACAATAATTTCAATCACCGTAAACTTACACATAAATCGTACATAAATATACACATGCATTATCACACATAAATATTTATACATATCCGTGTTTTATTTTATTTATGTTTTAAATATTATTTCTGTTCTTTATTGTCGTATTTTACCATAATCATTTAGTCTGGGAGACTTTCACTATAATCAGAATATTATAATAGAATTATTCATTTATAAACTTTGCCTAAGTGGACTAGCTGTTTAATAATTCCCTTTAATATTGCTAATTTAATTTATGTTGGGAAGAAACTGACAGATTGTGGGCGACGGTGAACTTTGCCGGAGTCAATTATGAATTGTTATTATCAATCTAATAAAGCACCTTTACCACGAACCTTCAACTTCTTTGTCATTTAATATAATTTTTAGTGTTCCGAAGTCAAAATCATTTTTCGATTAAGGGATCTATTTACGAAATTTAAGCTTTAAAGTGCTCGAGTCAAGTTTAGTGCCAGCTAAATGGTTGTTTTTGTATATGAAAAAAAGTTACAAGGAAAACTATTAAAGTTAATTCGTCTTTACAAGTTAACGAGTTATAGTCGACTAATCTATAAAATGTACTTGTAAAGTAAATCAAAAGGGGAATTCGTACAAATTTAATTGAAAATTACTTAAAGCCCCTTCTAAGTCTTCATATTGTGATGGACAACTACGGAGCAATACACTCGGTCGGTTACATAAAATAACATAGGAAATAAGCAGTGACGATAATGTTGAGTCAATTCGGAAAAAAGACGCTTTTGGGACTTACGCTGTAAGAGATATATCAAAATAATGTTCTACATAATTGTAGATCTTAAAAAGACCTACAAAAAAGTCGGCCATATCATATGTCTATCTTCTAAGGATCATCCACAATAAGCATTTTTTTCTTTAAAAAGGCCGGCGGGCGATCGTCGTGTTTGGGAGTGGGAGCAGTACGATTCACGCGTCTACTCGACCCACGACATTCTGTAGTCCACGCGACCGGAGCCGCAGGTATAGCTAATAAAATATAAATAATAGAATTCATTTATAGATTCATTTGCATCAACAGATGGCATTCCAATACATACATTTTAAACAATTAGTCTCTTTCATCAATAGCGAAGACTTACGCTTTAAAAGAATTATATTAACGGAGTTATGGCGTTCTCAGGGAAAAAAGAAAAAATATTATGTGGTTTTATGAAACCACGATGCAAGTGATACTTTAAAAATGAAATAAAAATACTAACTGTTGAAAACATGTGACATACATTCTTTATTAACACACATTAACATATACAATTTTCCGAATTTACGATCATAATCCTTGACTGCACGGCATAAAATTCAATTATTATTAGTAATGTAAGGCGACATGCGATAGGTGAACAAAAACATTGCGGCGATAGAATTTTCACTTTCAAAATTGAGAAATAATTCATGATAAGTATTTTGTCTTATCTTATAAGTTATCTAATTTGATTTAATCCTTTATACTGATCGTGGAAAATCCAAACCTGATTGATTTGATACGATAGCAAGGTTTGGAAAACCTGAAGAGGGAAAAGCGAAAGTATTTGCAAATCTTGATCTAGTAGAAATATTTATCGTATTGACGTCACCGTTTGTAATCGAGGCACGTGTCGATTTTACGCTCTCTATCCCTATCTAGTTACATATAATGGTCTACGTTGATATAGAGATGAACTGGAAGAAACATTTAATAAATATCGTGAAGATAAGTATTCTAATTCTATTTTGGTTAACAGCCAGCATAATGTTGAAAATATGACTTGCATCAAATTGCAACATTGGCATTTGGGCTGTTTAATTTATATACTGAATAAACGAGTAAGTTGATAGGCTTACTTATTTTTTGTATACCGCACTTGTGAATTTTTTTACTATACTTATTACTTACTTACTATTACTTACCATACAAATATAAACATTAAAATGGCCGCCTTAGTACGGAATTTGTCACCAAGCAGCTACAGATAAGAATGATATTTAAGATATTGCACTTGAAAGATAGTTTAAAGCGAAAATAAAATTATTTCTGTGCAATGAGAGAATATCAAGTTAAAATTTTGGTGCAACGATTTTCAACAAAACGCTTCTGACGCAAAAAGGATAGAAATAGGAATTTGGTTATAGACATAAATAAAAGAACTATACTGTAAGCCGAGAGAGATAAATGAGCGTGATAGAATAAGACAAGGTAATAATAGCTCCGCGTGGAGATGAATGTCATTCCGTCGTTGAATGTTACTTTTTGTTTCATTTCTAATACATGTACTGAGTTTTTACTTTTCTAGATTTTAGTGATGTAAACATATCATCTTTGAATGTAAATTATCATCTTTGAATATATGAATATATGATCTTTGAAAATCGAGAATCTTTTATATTTTTAAATAAAATCATACCCTTTTTACCTTTACAAACGTTATAATTGTTATTCTGTGTAAAAAAGTTTTTGCTCTTATGAGGGTTTATGAGTATAATGCGTTTATGAGGGTAGTTTGCGTTGGAGTTCCATCCAACCATGCTGTCAATCTACCGCACGCGCGAAATGTGCTGCCTCAAAAATGTTTATTTTGGGTGATCATTAGAAGATAGACATTGGTGATTGTTTTGTATGTATGTTTAAGATCTATAATTATGTTGTACATTAATTTGATATATTTCTTATGGTTTTCTCAGCATACGTCATTTAAGCACCTCAAAGGCGTCCTTTTTCAGGATCGAGTCACCATTTCGATGAACTCTTTAAAGGCGTTTTTAATTGCCTCACCGATTTGTTTTTTTTTCTCCTGCAACAAACTATCCAAATCCGGAAATAAAATGGAAATCAGTGAGAGCAAGGCCTGGTGAGTATAGTGGGCGACTGACAGCTTTTTGAGACAGTCTCTTTTGCGATTGCTGTCGTGAGAAAGGAGTTGACCAGAAGAATTGACAAATCTTTGTTGTTTGACAATGAGCTGGTCCATCATCATTTGCAATTCTTCACAGTATACGTCTGACGTAATTATTATATCAGGTCTCAAGATGTAATGATCAATGCCGGCGCAGGTCCACCATACAAGAAAAAGTAGCTTCTTTTGGCTCAGTTTGCGTTTAGGACATGATTTGGCTGCCTTCCTTTTGACCAACCAGTGTAACGGACATTTTCAATTCCCTCATTCCCAAAATCCCCTCATTTGGTGCCTATTCAACAAGTTAAAGCCGGCTTCGATGCGATTTCGTTGTTGTTGTTCAGTAAGTTCATACGCCACCCAATTTTTGACATTTTTTATCTTTCAAATTTGGCGTAAAAGAATCAGTATCATTTTATCACTTACGTTGAAGGCTGCTGTTAATTCCGACGTGGTTTGAGATGAATCTGCTGCCACTACAGCGTTCAATTCATCGTTATCGACTTTCGTTTCCGGTTGGCCACGGGACTCATTTTTGAGATCAAAATTTTTAAAACGGAAGCGGTTAAACCAAAAACGTATCGTGCATTGTCTTGCGGTACCTAGTCGTTGATATTGCGTGCCGTCTGTGCTGCCTTGTTGCCACGACGGAACTCGTATTCGAAAATAATGCGAATTTCGCTTTTCCATGGTTACCGAAACAGCGATATCAAAAAAAAAAAACGAAAGGCGAGAAAAAATATATATCAGATTATTAAAAAGGAATGCATTATTAGCTATATTTTAAAATTAATATGACTTTGCATATTACAAGTAGAATGAAAGATATCGATATTCACACTAGTCAATATAAAAAGTCGGTCATTTCATAGGTAAAGATCTAATATTTTGTTACACCAAGTAATATACAACTTAAGCAGTGATGATAATGTTAAATCAATTCGGAAAAAGATGCCTTTAGGGTACTTAAATGACTTACGCTGAGTAAACCATAAGATATCAAATTAAAGTAATCTATACGTAGTTTTTAAAAATCTACAAAAAAGTTAGCGATATCATATGTCTATCTTCTAAGTATCACCCACATAAGCATTTTTATCCACCGACGGTATTCTGTAGACCACGCGAACGAAACCGCATTCATAGCTAATAAAATATATTCTGCGATAATTTTAGCTGACTGTATATACAATATATTACGGTTCAAAAGGTACAGCCATTTAAAGGTAATAAAGACCGCGCATACTTAGCAATAGTGAAACCCAAAAAGTACGGGTACTAGTACTTCCACTACACGAAATTTTATATCTATGTGACATCAATAATTATCGAAGGCACTGAAATCGTATACGACCTCAACTAACTGGCGGCGGATTCCAGTTAATTTGATATTATAATTTAATTTGTGTTTAGTGTGTTTTGTTTCAAATCAAGATAACATGGTTTTCAATGATTAGAAACTAGCTAACCCTCCCGGCTTCGTACGGGTAGCAGAGTAACTCTATCGACTTACTCAGCGCACGCCAGCTAGCTAGCGAAATCGGGTGAATTTTTGGTAGATTTTTTATTTTATCCTTGATTCAAATTTCTAACGATATAAATTAATTAGTACACTATGAAAACTGTTGAACCCGTGTTAGTAAAAGCAATTTTACGGTATTCGATGAGTTATTACTCGTATGAGACTGGTGAGTAATAAAATTCCAGTTGCAGAAAAATAATAATATTCGTATACAAAAAAAAAGTAGAACAAACTTACTATTATAAGTTCTCAGCGCAGTCGGAGTTCAGAGAAGACGTCTAAGATACACTAATCTGTGATTGTATATGTTATAGGCAATGCATAAGGCATTCTGTAAAATGCATGAAGCTAGCCGGCAATGTATTGAATGATGAAATAATAATAATAATAAGCTTTTATTTTACCTCACAGTTTACATATTATAGAGACTGAAAGTAATACTTAAAAATTGAAAAGTTTATAATTACAAATTAATTAATAAAAGAAGAAGCAATAAATGTGAGGTCTAGAGTCCGAAAAAAGTACAATGACCTGAAGTGCAGATCTCTAGACCCTGAACCAGAAATTGATGAAATGTACGGCTTATTTAATACACTGCTTAGGCATTATATATAATGTCATATGAGAAACCGGCAAGGTATGAAATACATCTTCGATTCGTTTCGAATATCACTTAGGAGTTTTTGGGCGGGATCTCTGTGTCATGTGATGGCTTTGGTTTTAAATTAATAAACTAATGTTATATGACCTTATAATATGTAATTTGGGCGGCGTTTTATGTGATATTGTTTGATTTTTATGTCAAAATGCCAAATGCTATTTAGGCAAAGTATGAATAAAGTGCCTGATAAGCATTCTACAGAAAGCTTAGGCAAAGTATGTAATTAATTATCTTTATTTTATACATTGCCGTATTGCTCATAGGCATTCTATAGAATACCGGCATTTCATACATTGCCTATAACATATATTATTATTCTCTCTATGGTTACACTCCTCTGTGGTGTAGTCTTCTTGTAGCTTATTCCCTTTGAGGCTTTTTGTATTCGCTTGGATGTTTAAAATAATACTGTCCTCAGTCGGAATGCTGCTCGCTTATTTATCCGATAAAAACGAGAGGTCGAAATTTCGAGTTTGATCTTAGTTGATTTATGATATACGTATAATATTTACAGAAATCTTAAAATTTATAGGCTGGCTATTTGTAGAAATTGTTTGTTTGCTTACATAATCGGAACGAAAAGGTTTCAATGTGTGCATGTTCCACGCGATCGCGACGCCTTATCTTACCTACGAATTTACCTATACTTGATATTCGTAGTGAATTTCTAGGCTATCTGTAGTATTCGAAAATATTGTATTTTTAAGCAAATAGTAACACTATTATTTCTGTGTTAAGTAATCAGTGAAGACATAAAACAATGACTTTTAGTTGTAATATTTTTTATAAGTATCTATAATATTCAAGCCACCATTAGGGTAGGTTGAAATTGCTGCATTTTCTATTGCAATAGCTAGAACAAAACAAATAATCTTCTTCTTTATTAGCTGTATTAAGTATAAATGGTGCATCGGTTTGCCCTGTCAACCCCACAATAACATGTTTCAAAGTAACTTGACAGTTTTGAGCGCCACTCTAAAACTAATATCGAAGTTTATTACCTATTCTTGTGAACGGAACTGGATATAAAACGGTCTGTTCACGAAGCGAAATTTATCTTTCTAAGTTATTTTATTGAAAAATTGACACCTTAAAGTCTTATACGGTTCTTCCTTTTAACGTTTCTATATTTCTGAAAATGATGTTATACGAGTATCTGTGTTTTTTTTTTCATTTAAAACAATTAGTATAGTAGTCTGATGGACATCAACTTAAGTGATTACTGTACTTGTAATTTATTTAAATATAGTTTCTATTATGCTTACACTGGCTTCGTAAAAGAACTCCTTCTTACTCTTACCCCACCTAAGTACAGTACGCACAACAATTTTTCCTTTTTCACTATTCTCTAAAAGCTGTCATATCAATATTCACACCTATATAACATGTCGTTCATATCACAATCCATCAATATCTTCTACGGTCTTCAGTTACTCCTTTATCCGTCCATCTTCATAATTAACACTTTTCCAGTAATATGACTTCGTAAAGAACTGCACTTAATTGCTTGATCAATATATTTGCTTGACAAATTGATATTTCAAATGCAGCAGTGATTTTAGAAGCAAATCGTAGTTACTGACATAATGCCAACTAAAATACTACAGTTCAAAGAGCAGATACGTTCATACGCACCAGGTCATCACATACAATGCGCACAGTGGTAATCACAATGTCAGTGGGGTTCTTAAGAGTTGTTTAACTAATATTTTAACACTTCACTTTAATAACGTAAATAGCTTATTAAATGTAAAACTATTGGAATTAGAAAATGAAGTATACCAAGATGAAACTACAAGATTAATGAAAGTAAGAATGTTAAATATAAAAGAATATTCCAACATAAAATATCGTAAACAGAATAGAATTCTTTCGAATAGAATCGACTGAGAAACAAGCTCGCATCCCGGAACTGGGTCGCAATATTATGTTGTGATTGAAATTTAATGCTTCACTTCGCTATTCCTTTGCTTAGAAATACGCGAATTGTTGAATTCGATAAACTCTTTGGAAGGTTAACACATAAAGGTTTTCACCTTCGGTCCAAACTAGACCTTTGTGTTGAAACTTTCTACTTCCACTGGGTTGCCCTTTTTGAACTTTGACATGAGTTTAAGTTAAAATTAATGTAAGGGATGACCTAAGCTGAAAATAATGTCGTCAATGTTTTACATGGGTGAGAATACTTTTCTCCTTGATCTAATACTGTTACGTGTATAATATAATTAACAACTTTAGTCTTCATCGTGAACGTAAATTCGGTAACATTATTGAATCGTTTAGAAAACTGGTCGGTTTTTGAATAACATTATTTTTTATTTTGAAATTGATACTTCGAAATGTACACAAGTTAGTTTCAAACTGTAAATATGATTTGAGACTTGATTATTTCAGACTTGAATTTAACCATTGAATCAGATTAACAACAAGCTTAGATTATCTTACCTGGAATCGAACCTATCACAACTCCGTCGTTTGATTTAGGACCTTGATCCTCTACGCGATGAAGATATACTTAGCTGGACCTTTTGACTATGGTATGTACATTCTGGTGAGACGATAATGACGTTCTCAATGATTTATTGTTTCTCCAAGTTACTTCTAAACAAAGATAGTGATGTATAGTTAGTACTATAATTATGTCAAAATATACTTTTAGTTTCAAATAAAATCAAAATCGAAATCGCAAAATAATTTATTCAATTTAGGCACTAAGAAGGCATTTATGAATGTCAAAACACTAATGCCGCTTCAAAAAACATCCCAATCACAGAGAAGAGCCGACAAGACACTCGATCGGTTTTACCTTTACATTTAATTTTTTAACTGTACAAGTAATATTTACAATTATTAATCATGTTAATAATTTAGTAAATGCACATAGAGGGAGTTACCGAACATCACTGTCATTTACATAATGATCCACCCTATAATAACCTTTTGACAGTAAAATCTGCTTGACATGTCCCTTGAACTAATAGTCCGGAAAAACAGTAAAAAAAAATTTTGTAATAATAAAAAAGTAAAATCAGTAATGTGCTTCGGGGTCTTATTTTAGAACCTAACACCTAGAAAACCTTTATTTGTCTAAGTCTAAAATACGGCATGGCCAATTTAGGTCTATTTCTAGTATTAAAATTGTGCTGGTGTTTGACAAAATCTAGCTTGTCAAATTTTTTTAAGTTAAGTTATTAAATTCCTGCAATTTATTCTTTAGTGATTCGCAAAGTTTCATTTTGTATGTTACTCGAATCGCCCGCTTTTGTAATATAAATATGACATCTACCTCAGCCATACCCCACAGCAAAATACCATAAGTGATTTTCGTACTGAGAATTTAAACTCAGCTTACCATATAAGGGATAAAGATACGTACAATGTAGCAAGAAGCAAGTGTTTCCTCATTCAAACACAATAAAATAAGAGAGCAATGTCTGACGAAAATTGCAACATCCGGAAAAACTAACACTGAACTCATTTCCCAAGTCGCACGGCGCACGGCGACATTCCGCCTGGTTCCGGGCCCCGCGCTATCTACAACTTCCGTCATTTTCTTCAGATGTGACGTAAACATTGTTTACTATGTGATTTATATTTACTCTTGATATTTTACTAGCTGTGCTCGCGCCTCCATTCGCGTGGACTACACAGAATGCAGTCGATCAAGAGCTCACGCGAATTATGCTGTGCCGAAAGATAAAACTGTTTATTATGTGTGATCCTTTCAAGATAAGTATATTATATAATATATACTATTGTTTGATTTTGTAAGTCTTTTTAAGATCTACAATTATGTAGAACATTCATTTGATATATCTCTTACAGTTTACTCAGCGTAAGCCATTTAACCACCCCAAATGCGTCTTTTTCCAAATTGATTCACCATTATCGTTACTTCTTATTTCGTATGTTATTTCATCTTATAAAATATATCCTATAACTTAGCCAGATGATACAGCTATGAATTAAAAAAAATTAAATCCCATAAGTGGTTTTTGCATGAAAAGGACATAAACGGCCAGATATAACGAGAAACGTTGAGTTTTATAATATGTATAGAAGATATAGATAGACATACCTAGACATATATAATTATTTGTATTTATTATCTCTACTCTATTATTTCTTTGGAGATTTCTTACTACTTGGTGTAGTCAAACTAGTGAAATACCCTACAAAAGATCGCAGCTAATTAACTTTGTGTAGAATTCCTGCGGTGAGTAGTTTCTACAGAACTCTTTGAGGTAGAAACACAAGGTTGGTAACGCGTAAGTGATACCTATGGTATTACAAACGCTCATAGGCTACGATAGGTTTACAATCAGGCGTACGTTTCTTTGCCACCTTGGTTGTATAGAAAAAAAACTTAGTAGACTTCTAACACCAAACACAATTAAGGAAACCATATAATCTGAAGATATTCTAAACCTAAATTACGCCGTAAATATATTATTTCTATATACAGGATTTTAATTCTGAATATAAAATGACTGACATGACTGGCTCCTTGTTGTATAATGTGTAGGACTCTTAAACGATAACAATAAAATATATGTTTAAAAAACTAGCCTAATTATACATAATGTACGTAACTAAGAAGTATTTAATAATTTTCAATTAATAAAGTTACCATCTTTGGTCACTGATCAAAGGACCATTGCATGCAAATAAAAGCTTGTAAACTTTATAATATTCGTTCGTATTCTTATTATTTTATTATCATACTCTATATTATGATATATGTTATGTTAAACACATTCTCGACTTTACGTCGGTTTTAATAAATACCCCATAACCCACAGGAAAAAATATATTTATGTTCTCATTTTAACATGTTTATTTATATTATTCAAGTTCTTCTCCTTCCTCTATCTCGCTCTTGTTCTCTTCCTTGTTGTATATTTGATGTTTGAGTTGTGTTGGATGTGTCTGATGTGTTAGATGACTTTTGTGTGATTGATGATTGTTGTGTATTTAGTACATTTTGATCTGTCGGTGTGTTGTGTACGAATACTGTATCTTTGAGCACTATACTGAGTATAGTTATTGTGTGTATGGCTGCTTGTTTTTGAAGAATGCTGATGTCGATGGTGGTAGCTAATTTATCTATGTACTTTTTAATACTCTTAGCTACTATCCCTGTTGCACCTATTGCTATCAGTATAAAAATTGCTTGCGTATGCCACAACCGACTAATTTCAGTTTTCAGTTGATGATATTTGCTTAATATTTCAATTTCCTTAGCTCCTTTATTATAAGCTGATGGCACAGGTATGTCTATTAGAAACGTTTTATTGCTATTTTTGTCTATGTATATGAAATCTGGTCTATTGTGCGTTACAGTGATATCAGTTTGAATGGGGATTTCCCATAAGATTTTGGTTGATTTATTTTCTTTTACCTGTGATTGCACGAGTGTTTCTTTCCACCATAGATTAGTAACTTCAATTTTATGTTTTTTGGCGAGATACCAGTAGCTGTACTGGACAAGGTTATTATGTCATTTAACCTAATAGTTAAACACAGTTTGTCACATACTGATCTAATGTGCTGCGTGGTCTCATATTTATTATAATATAATCATAATTATAATGTTATCATTTATTATAATATTATTATTATTATATATTATTATCATAATATTACGGGAGTAAAAGCTTCTATTTAGGACCGATTTTTCAATAACTTATTTGAGGAATAATTTTTAAATTTAACAGGTTTTCCATACATTATCTGTCGAAACGGCAAATTTATTCCTCGTATAAAATTATCTAAATATTGAAAAATCGGCCCTTAGAGTAAAAATATAATAATATATCACACAATTTTTAATTTAAGTACGAAATAAATGTCAAATATTTGTGTTAAAAATAAAACCTAAACGGAAATAAACGTAGCTCCGTCAGCGACCAATCTTCCAACCCTTTATCCCCTAAAAAGGATTAATTTTGAGGGTTAACGCACGCAATTTCCTTTCTGTCAAGAGGCCGCTTCATTACTTGAATAATATATAGTTCTTTTTGATATTATATACCTCGTGTTTTCTTCTTCATTTCACTCGATCGAAACCTTTTTAAATTAGGAGTAACGTGTTTAATTTTGAAAATACTCATACCATTTTGAACATTTATCAGACATGCCCGAGATATGCATCGCATGGTGGTAGAGCTTTTTCTAATATCCGCCTGGCTAGCTACCACCCTCAAGTTGGAAATTTGTCGCCAAGCACCAATAGGTATGTTCCGGCAGCTGCACGTGAGAGCTAGTCTTCCACTAGGGCGTTGTGATAGGGCTTTTTCTAATGCTCGCCTGGCTAGCTACCACCCTCAAGTTAAAATTCTTTCGCCAAGCACCAATAGTTGTCTTCCGGTAGCTGCACTTGATAGCCAGTCTTTCACTAGGTTTAGCGTGTTATCATCTTGGGCCACATCGTCACTTAACATCAGGTGAGATTTTAGCCACTACGCAAAACCTATAACGAGAAAAAAAAAACTGTCTAACATAAATGACGAATTGATAACCTCCTTTTTTTGAAGCCGCTTAAAATGCATCGCATTCGTCCTAGTCTCATAAGACCAATTATTTTGCGTTATCCTTTGGATTTAACCTATGATTGTATAGTTATTATAAGGCGCTGCGCCGCGCCGTTGTATTTGCGGGCCAGCATGACCACTGCTGTTGTTCGAGCCATTTCCTTTATACAGTAAACCATATTTTTGGTATTTATTACACTATATACCTTGATGGTTTTCCCTCATCCCGCCTACAACATGTTTCCCACTTTTCTCTATCACCTATCATATATAACTTTTCTATTTTTTTACACAATCCATCCATACATTTTTCAACCTTCTCTACACTTATATCCGTTCGTCTAATAACATTATTTTAGTTATTTGACTTTCATTCCTTCTCATGATTTGCATCTACCACAGCAACCAATAACTCCTTAACTTTTTCTTACTGGTGGGTGCTATTTTCATATATCCTGTTCAGGACAGTGGTTCCGCTACAATAGAATAAAAATCCTATTTCATATAAAAAAAATGTTTTAAAGCAAAATATTACTAATACACGATACTGATGTTTCATGTTAAGTTAAAGTCATCGGTTTGAGTACAAAGGCAGATTTTCAAAGATTAAAACGCAAAACGGAGTGCCTTTCGTATCGCATAAAATGTTGTACAGGGGAAGCAAAGGAAAGCATGTTACAAAAGGATTCTCTACAACAAACTATAATAGTTGTTTAGGGTTGTCGTACCGCTGGCGATATATTTTCATTTTTAGGTTTCCGAAGTGAAAAGGAACCCATATAATTTCACTATGTTCGTCTGTGTGTCCACGGCTTAGCTCAGAGATTATTAGTACTAGTTAGAAAGCTGCAATTTAGTATGAGTATACACATTAATCACGCCGACAAAGTGGTAAAATAAAATCTTGTTAAAATATTGTTTAGGGTACTTTCCCTACACGTAAATTGGGAATGAATTTTTTCTCGTCTTCCCATCGTGTGGGGTGCCGATAGATAGATCGTTTAAAGATATTTAGGTATGTGGAAACCATTTTTCGATTGAGTGATCAGTTTGCGAAATATTTAGCTTTGAAGTGCTAATTTTTGTGAGAGTCAAGTGTCCCCCCAACCCATTATCTAAATTGTTGCTTTTATATATGAAAAAAAAATGTGTTAGTAATATATACAATTAAGTTAAAAGAAAAACTGTCAGAGGTAAGCAGGCTTTACAAGTTAGCGAGTAATAGTCAAACAACTTAAAATATACTTGGAGAAATATTTTCGTACAAATTTAAGACTTAAAGACCCCTCTCTAAAGATGATTCATGTTACACCAGGCCGTTCTAATATGAATTACTTCATAAAAATATACTATAAATGTTTGACCGGGTCATGGGCGGCGCCCGGCTCAACTTCGGCCCGGTGTAACATTAATGATCCTTAAGTTTGCATATTCTGACGAGTAACTAAGGACACTACACAACGCGTGGGCCACCATGCACTTGGTAAATTTTATTTAAAATTAATCTTCTTAAGGGCCGGTATCAAATACGGGCAAAACTTCTTCTACAGTGAATCGTTTATGATTTATAAATTAAAAAATAATTTAATCGTTTTAACTATTCAAAGTTGTCAACTTTGATTTTATTATTTCATTTCTATTTTATAACGTAACATAAAACACAAATCATTTTGTAAAATAAAAACACATTATCACATACAAACTGAAAACCCTATTATTTAAACTAAGGATATCTTAAGCGAACAATAAATTTGCAATTTATATGCTCTTTGCTGAGAATGTTCCATATTCAAATGTAGTTTCGCTCATGAGACTGTTTCTAACGAAGTTATTATTATTATTATTTATAGCATTAAACCTGAAAATATTATTTTATTTATTTATTAAAAGGCTTAGGGCGTATACACATGTACAGAGTGATCGTACGGTGAGACAAAATTCACAGTTCTATTCCTCCGGTCTACTTGCATAAATTCATCTCTCCGGTAGCGCGTGGTCAGCTTTACGTTAATGTATTATTAACTGAGGTTATTTTATACTGAATTTAGTAAAATATTAATATATCTTATTATCTGTATATATTGAAATGCTTGAAGTTTGCTCATGGTGCTTTTATTACCGCTTTATGCTTCGCAAGTACCTATGTTTTGAAATATTTAAAATAAGACAAAGTGATCCCAAGATTTTAATTATTGCTAGAATAGAACAAAACGATTTGATATATATTTAATTATATCTAAGTACCTACCGATTTTACCACCTCAGAGAATTCAAATTAGCACACTTAAGGCTTAACGAGAGCTCGATCGTACTTTGCTTTTATATTATTGCCTAAGAGTCAAGAAATTCAGACGTCTGCATGTTGAAAACTATTTCAAATATTCTTCGTCTATGTAATATTCAGGAACTTACTTTTGATATCATCCGGCATATTTGAGACGGTTACTCGAATCCGAAGAAGAAGTAGATATTAGGCTTCATTACAATTCGACAGGTAAAGTCAAAGTTAAAGCGGAATCGCTCGACTAACGCCGGTACGTATTTCAAGCACGTATCGGACGGAGTTATGCGATATGTCGATAGCTTTATCCTGTAGAAGTTATATTTTAAAATACTTTAATATTAGATAAGGCCATGACGCTGCTCGCTCTAAATTGCTTAATTATTGCTACATTGTTAATGCTTACAAACCTTATTACAAGAGTGTAACGGTATAGTTATTTCCAAATTGATTTTCTATAACCGCACTATAACCATCAATATTAATTCTCTATCATATTTCGTATCAAATTTATCTTTTAACAAAATATGGTCCTTTTTTTAATAGTACATTGGGAAAATGACTTCACATTACCTAATGGAAAGTACGGTTTAGTCCACAAGACAACAGTGACTACCGGTGTCAAATTTCAATGGTAGTCGTCTTCGTCATGCTGGCTGGCATAAATGCCTCACCACATCATCATCAACCTATACTAGTCCACTGCTGGACATAGGCCTCCCCCAATGAGCGCCATAGCGCCCTGTCTTCAGCTTGCTGCATCCAGCATCTGCCTGCAGTCTTTCGCACACACGCCTCTCCACAGTTTGTTTGAAGGACCTGATATTGTGGAAGGGAGTGAACACGCTGGCCGGGAATCAACTCCTCATCTGGACAGTACGGGAAATATAAGGTTTGGCAAACTTTTTTGTTCTTGCCGAAATGGGTCTACAATATAGCTGTGGCTTCGAAAACCAGCCCGTGTGGTTCTGTAGTGGAAGAAAGATAATAAGATAAGGTCAATCAATTCTTTAGAATACTCGTCATGATACAGATGATATAATACGCTCAGAGAGGTAATGTTTCTTCGTAACTGAAGCGGTTTTAAGTTCTTAGTGAGAAGTAAAAAATATTAGGAAAAATCACGGAAATCAGACAAGTTGCTTTTGAGTTCTAAGCATACTAACAGACAGACAGAAAGATATACGATGCTTTTTATATTCGATAAAGCAAGATATTATTTTATGAAAATTATTCAATATTATTATAATAACTTCAAACACTAGAAAAATTTTCAAAGAAATATGTGTTATGTTATTGTTTATTTAAATACTAAATTGGATGCATTTTTTAAACTGATCATGAATAATTTTATAAGACTGTTTAATTATATAAACTGGTTTTCAATGAAAACGTTTTCTTCTTTATTGGGAATGTATGAGCTATTATCACACCTATGTTGATGATCAATCGAGTTACACCGAGTTTAGAGAAAGCTATTCTATAATGATTTAAAAATATTAATGTCGAGGAAGTTTAAAATTACCATTTGATCTATTAAATGATCACATGTGATGTTATGCTTTTCCTATAGAATTTTTCACTCGATTTGCAAATTAGAGAGTATGCGAGTCCGTTGGCTGTAATCAAAGCCAATGCTGCTAGATTTTGCTTAAGAATTTATTTTAATGCATATTCTAAGCATTTTGATGAGTGCATCATTTTAATTAAAATAAAGAGATAACGTCGTCAATAAATCAAAATTAGATGGTCCAAAATTCAAAATTTTTAAGAACATTTTATATTTAGGATTATATGTTACGTTGAAGAGCTTAGCTATAAAAATCTAAGAATCATGTGCTAGTTTAAAACAGCTACAAATATAATTCTCAAATCCAGTTAGATTTAGTAACAACGGAGCTCTTATGATTTTAAATTCCATACACAGTAATGTTACTATTGCTCGGGTCCATAGATAAGGTTTAAATATTGAATTTGAGACATTACCTTTTGAATATGCAAAATTTTCAGATTTAAAAGCTTCTGTTATTACTTTATACATTAAATATTAATACTGATAGAATCACTATCAGTTAACGTTTTAGTGTCGGTTGATAGAAGCTTGATGGCTCAGTGGTAGCGTCTACGGATACCACATCGATCGACGTGGATTTTAATCCCTACAATGACCATGAGCTTTCAGTGTAGGAAAATGTCGTTATGAAACCATAGACTGGTGGTAGGCCATTTTCTAATGGCAGCATAGCTAATTACCACCTTCAAGTTGAAAATCTGTTGTCAAGCACACATAAGCGTATTACACCATCTTGGGATACACATAAATTTTAGAATAGTAATGGCCAAAGCTTTTGACGATGTCTCTTTAAGAATATAGTAAGCTTTTGACACTGTTCTCTAAAGCAGATACCAGGTCGTATAACTACATATAATAAAGACAAGGGTCCTTGTCCTCGATACATTGAAGCCTTTGTTCAGCGCTGTATTGTCCCTCGTATCATTCACGTCCATATAATGCGATATAAAAGGCGTCCATAAAAGTCTTGCAATACAGATATATTGAAAACTATGAAGGTACAATTAATACTCTAATTTTGAACTATATTGAAATGCAATTCAAACTATCAAATGAAAACATCCTTAAATTTTTGATTATAACTAAGCGGCTTTTGTCTTTAATTACTTTAACTGCATGTAGAAGAAGTCGTACAAGATACTTAGATATTAATTGTGGCAAGTTCTAAATATTCGACTATTATTTACATTAATGTTACAACACTGTATTTGTTTCAAACGGCTTCAAATATGGGAGTCTATATCTAATAAAAAAAAGGATACCGCTAACATGAGATAGAAATAGATACCTAATAAAGAAAAAAAAATATATTTTATACAGGATATATACAAAATTCAAAACCTTATCATTTCAACTCATAAAATCCAAATAGATTTCTACGTACACAAAATCATAGGTAAATTTAGATTATCATAATTTATGTAACAAAAAAGTATGAACTGAAACTCCATTTCCCTAAATCTTACAGAGAAATAAACGATATATTTTATGTCCATATATTTCCTTTCCTGTTTGCTACAAAGTACTAAATTCATGTGTACACCACCATACGTCAGTCGACGACATCAAAGGGGTTTATTTTTCATTTCTCCTTTATTTAGGGTTCCACATAAAATTGAGCAATTTTTTGCGCGATTACTAATAAAACATTAAAAATTATCTGTACTTTTCGACTGAAATTTACACTGTATCCAGGTATACTAATATTTCTATGGAAGCAAAAATAATAGTATAAAACTAAAGTATATACTCAATTTGCAATATTATATTACGGTACTACATTGATAAAATCATTTGTTGTCGTATATGAATAAGAAATGTGATATTGCTATAGCGTTTAGTGTATAGCGCTTAAAGGCCCTAGAGCCATTAGAGACTGTGACAGCTTCACCGGTCTTAGGGGCGAGCGCAGAAGGTACTCACTCGCGAAAGCAAGGCTTGGTGCCTCAAGGGTGCAAAGTGGCCGAACCTCGGCTTCAGCTGTTGCCGTACATGCAAATAAGTAGCAATATGCCTAATTCCAAATCCTTAAAATTCGATCTAACTATACATATATACATGTCGCTGCCTTCTGGGAAGAAGGAAGAAAAATGCGTATATGCAATTAGTAATCTGGCAATTTGGTCTAACTTTAACTAGCCAAAAAAAGAAAAGAAAGGTCCCTTACAGAACCTATGTACCTGAGTGATCTTACCTGAAGTTAAGTAACTAATAAAGGTGTCGAAGTAACAAATACGTAAATTCTAACCCGTATGGAGTTTCGCTATAAAGTTGAAAGTTTAAATTTCCGATTGAACCCACAAATAAATCCTTGGTGACAGACTTTCTACTTGAGGATGTTAATTTAGCCAGATGATCATTAAAAATCACAAGAGTTCAAGTGATTAATAAAAAATTAACAGTTATGTTTCCAGAACTAGTCTAATTAAAAATATTTAATGTTAGCGCCAACATAATTTGTATTATCTAGCTAGACTTTTTCTGTGTGGTTTCCTGTATCCAGGTCAAATGTAAGCGATGTTTTTCCACATATTTAGTTGTTTCATGATTGAATCATGTCCAAATTACTTCTCAGTTTAACAAAGTACGTATTATATAGTAATCTACAGGAAACAAATACTACGGAACTTTTTTTATTTTCTCATGTCTCGCATATAAGAGATGTTTGTTTATTCCTCAGTTTACAAGCCAAGCCCCACAGGTTGAAAGCTTTTTATTTAAATCGAGCCAGATTCATATCTGCTGGGATATCTTTTTGTCCTTTTCACTTGTCATGTATATTTGCGTTATGGTTTTTTGTTTCAAACATATCACCGATATTATAATGGGTTTTAAAAACCTAATTTTTAGGGTGTATAGCAAGTAATGCATGAAAGTAATGAAAGAAAATATTTATTTTCAATACAATATACAAACACTTCTAATTTTGTATTAAAAATAAATAGAGTACTAGACAAAAAAAAAAAACATAAAAATAGTAAGTGGTGATTTATGTTAAAACAAACAAGCAAAATTACTTTACTGAACTGATAGGTTTTGTACAGCAAAAATAATAGGTCCTTACATATGAAATAAGCGCTTAATATGGAAAAACGAAAAAAAAAAAAATTATGAAATTATAAATTTAATCAATCGAAGTATGTACCATTATCAACATTGATGTCCAGAACACAGGAGATTGCAGATTTTGCGAAAGTGTGTACGAAACGCCAAAGCAAATCTTGTGAATGTGACCCTCTACTTCTGCTCCCAGAAGAAATTCAGTTGCTCTCTGCCAAAAAAGTCTTGCAGTACATCAAGGCTATAGGATTATATGGGGAGCTTTAGTAAAGTCGGGCGATCACAATAGATCTAATTGGTTGCAATGAAACAAGACTGCATAAGCCGCTTAGCCCCCTTTTAGAATAATAATAATAATGTACCATTATTATCGATGCATTTTCGCCATTTTATAATTAGTTAATTGTTTCAATTGCCGAAAAAATTTTTGGAGAGAGATTCAATAAAATCTTTGAATTCGGTTTTGCCAGCCTCATCGGAATTCATTTTTTTTCCTTGCAAGAAATTGTCCAAATTCCGAACAAAGGGGTAATCTGTTGGAGCAAGGTCCGAGGAATATGGTGGATGTCGGAGACAGTCCAACCGCAGTTTCTTTAATATAACGACCGTCTGTCGTGAAGTATGGGGTCTAGCTTTGTTCTGAAGCAGCATTAGGCTAGCTATTACAGAGTACTCTAGCTAAGACAGAACATACTACAGACATTTTTACATTTTCCTTACATAAACAGAGATCAGGAATCATTTCCAGTAATATTTCAGAGAGATAATTAAAGCGGTGGAAAAGCTCTCTAGTAAGTTTTTGATTACCGAAATTTGTGACTACGGTAACGCATTTTAAACTATGTAAATTTTTTGCATATAATGGTCGAAGTATTCGGAAATCTTAATGTATATTATCATAAGTACCAATATATCCAAACCGATATTGAAATGAAAAGGTCTCTCTCATGACGAGGTACACTTATTTTGAATTTCAATACCACTAAAGCAGCTTATGTAGCGAACAAAGCTGCTGCAAGCCAGTACGATTCAGGTCACGAAACCCCGACATCAGTCAATAGAAGAGCATACGCAGTAACAATTAGCTAAACATATGCAAACGATTGCACCGTGTGATGTCAACTAGGATTTGTTGAATGTTGAATGTACAGCGAAAAAAATCCTTGGAGTCGAATAATGTCTGTAAAATTGTTACTGTATATTTTACTAATAATACTAATAATAAAAAAATAGAAACTTAATAATAATATTTTTAGGTAAAAATTACATTATTTTAGCAATGCTTGTTGTTAGTATAACTGCATTGTATTATCAATGAATACAGTAACTTCTAAGATGACTTAATTCGTTTTTAGTATAATCATAATATCTGTTACAAAGTCAGAAATGTTTTACTTTAAACGCGCGCAAAAGTACATTGTAATTATTTTTCCTATCATTCTTGATTTATTGTTAATAATTTATTTGCTAATAAATAAGATAAATATTAATAAAATGATTTTTATTATTAGTATTGAAATATATAAAAATAAATAAAAACTAACTAAAATAAAATAAAAAACTCACTGTTATTTTCGTCCGAAAAAGATATAAGTTATTCTAAAGATACGCTTATAAATAAGACAAAAAAAAAATACGTACTCAAATAAAACTACAGATTTATTAATATACTATTATAGCCAAGGACATTCAATGCATATATGCAATGATATTATACGTATGCTATACAGCGTGAGCGTGAGCTATACATATGCATTTTTGGAGGACTTTTTAATATCTACAATTATGTAGAACTTTAATTTGATATATCACTTATGGTTTACTCAGTGTAAGCCATTTCATCATCCCAATCCCAAAAACGTATTTTTTCCCGAAATGATTTACCATTATCGTCACTGCTTATTTGGTTTATTACTTTATCTTACAAAATATATTCTACTAGCGGCCCGCCCCGGCTTCGCACGGGTGCAATGCTGATACTAAATGTACCTACCTACCACAGAATGTCCTTATAAACAACATTTACAGCTTTTTTGTCATTAGATAATACAAACATGTTTTGTTTAGAGGTTACTCTTGAAAGAGCGACATATAATTGACCATGGTATATAGGGCAGGTACCGCCGCACTTCCCTACATTTTAAATCTGTAATATCTTCGGGAATATTCATTTAAATTACATGCTGTAAGAGGCTATATTGATCTATATTAAATGGACAATGTATTTAAAGTAACTTATTGGATAAGGATTACTGCTGTATTGCTTAAAATAACTTCGTAAATAAGCCATTTTTTCCCGTAAAATGTAAAGGATAAAAAATGATTATTGTGGGTTATCCTTAAGAGATAGACATATACCACCGTTGACTTTTTTGTTGACCTTTTTAAGGTGTACAATACTGTAGTACATTATTTTGATTTATCTCGTGGGGTTCAGCCAGCGTTTGCAATGTAAGCGCAAAAAATGTGTTTATTTACGACATCACTTAGAAACCTCTAAATTTACCAGTGTTTCTCTACAATATTATGTGTGTATTATACATATAAACCTTCCTCTTGAATCACTCTATCTACTACAAAAAACCGCTTCAAAATCCGTTACGTAGTTTTAAAGATTTAAGCATACATAGGGACGGACAGATTATAGCGACTTTGTTTTATACTATGTAATGATAACCTGACCAAATAACATAGCTATGAATTAAAATAAAAAAAATGTAAATCAAATAAGTAGTTATCGCACGAAAAAAACATAAACGGACAGACAGACAGAGAGATCTTGATAATATGTAAAGATAAATATAGAAAGTTACATAGCATATGCTAATATAATATTATTGACAGAAAAACACTTTTATACATAATTCAGTGTAAAGAAGTCTCCATACATTCTTGTTCTCATTTCACAGCATCAACGTGATCTCGCGAACCGTGCAGTTTGTGTAGCCTCCTTTGTGGGTTTGTAATTACGCGTGAACTTCGCTCATACGCCGGATATGACTTTAATAGTCTACTTTGTCATCTTGCATGTTTTCCGAGAGTACGTCGAGCTTTACTAACAGGTTTTGTAGTTACGCTTCATTATCCTCAGGCCATTTTACACGTTATATTCTACATGCCATTTTAACGTATTTTTTTATAAAAAAAACTTATATCCGGCATCTATTATACATATTAATAAATCTTTACATATATTTTTTTTCAAATTTCCTAATATACATTTTATATGAAGACAATGAACACGAATATGCCACTGAAAAAATTGTCTGTCTGTATTTCCGGATTAGACTCAAAAACGTCTTGAACGATTTTTATGAAATTTTGTACAATAGATGCCTATGTTATTCCATAATTGATAGGCTATAGGAACTGTAAGTATACTTTTAAAAATAAAAAACTTTTATTTAAAATGATGTCCACGAGAAGTTTGAAGCAGTGGTAGCGTTTACGACTTCGCGTCGATTGACGTGAGTTCGAATCCCTGCAATAAGCCAGACCTTTGGGTGAAGGAAAACATCGTGAGGAAATCATAGCATGGTGGTAGGGGTTTTTCTGATGCCCGCCTGGCTAGCTACCTCCTTCAATTTGATAATCTGTTGCCAAGCACCAATAGGTGTGTTCCAGCAGCTGCTCTTAAGAGCCAGTACTCCCACTAGGTTTAGCGTGCTATCATCTTGAGCCACATCGTCACTTAACATCAGGTGAGATTAGGGTTAAACACAACCTATAAAGAATTAATAAAAAAGCTATGTTTCGAAGATTTTGATTGTTCTAGGGTCTTGAAGCGTCTTATTATATTCGTTTAAAAAAAAACAGCTTATTTTTTGTAAGGTAAAATTTACTTGTAATATTGTGGTAAAATATGTCAGGATAAGCCCTTGGAAACAAGATTGGACACTCGCATTTATATAAATCTCTTTCCTTTGTATTATGAACTTAGAGTCGAGGAGTAATTATCTTTCCGTCGCTGAGGGCGACGTGACGTCACGTCTGATCTGATATACTTTTGTACTGAACTCGGAAAATGTACACTTCCTGTGAAACGCGATGACGTTGTAATAGAAGTAAGAAAAATTTAAGTAGCCGTTTTTGATAAATACTTTATTAGCTTATGAAATACATTTTTTCTTTCAGTTTTAAAAGTTATACTCACTTTGGCTTGTTTAGTAGAAAATAAATAGTAAAATTGATAGCAGCGCGGTAATATACAGTAACCTCCATCTTGGCACGAACTAAAAAGTTTGTTACTTTATCATACTGTGAAACTGTTGAACCAACTCCCGGCTAATGTGTTTCCCTCTTTCTTACGACATCGGGTCCTCACCAGTCGGCCTGCCCCAAGTAGAGAGAAATCCCCAACGACATTTCTTTGTGCTCTACCTTTCTTTAAAACCAACCTTCCCCAAGAGGCTCTAGAAACGCTACTCATCGCAGTAACACAACACTAGGTTATTTGGCTGCAATCTTCTGGATGGTGAAAGTATTCCAAAAATCTCGAAATATTTTCCCTATGCCCTACCTGTCTTTTTGTACCCTACCTCTTTTGTACACATGTAAACTAATATAAAAATAATCAAAAAATTGACAAAAGTGTTACGAGATGAACTGACCTAAATAAACACGTAACATCAACATAGAAATTTTATAGGGTACATAGTAAAATATCATACTGTCACAAAAAATATTCAACAGAAGACTTTCTTTTAAGTTAGTTTAGTTTATTTTACAATTAATTTTATCCTTATATATTCTAATATGTTTTATTATATTCTAGGTTACGACATACATCCGTTATTGCGGCCTTAGCACCCTCTCCCGCGAAACCAATAATTCCACATGACTTGTCCGTTGTACAACATTCGAAACAGAAGCGAAACTGCCTCTTCTGATGCAGAGATTTAACCATAAATCTATCTCTATCCTATGCAAATTCGGTGATGTCGGTGAGCGCGCGCCGGTGAGATACATCTCCGCGTCCGGTTCGCCGTGTTGTTATTATTTATGGTATTATATTTATATATTAGTTATGGTTTCGCGTCTATTTCGCAAGACATCTGTCGCGGTCGACAGATTTTTGTAGCAAAAAATAGTATTAATACGTTAGAATTTATGAATTAAAAAAATGGTTATTGTGGGCTATCCCTAAGAGTTAGACACAGACCATCCAGACTTTTTTGTTGACCTTTTTAAGGTGTACAATATTGTGATACATTATTTTGATTTATCTCGTGGGGTTCAGCCAGCGTTTGCAATGTAAGCGCAAAAAATGTGTTTATTTACGACATCACATTAGAAACCCCTAAATTTATCAGTGTTTCTCTACAATATTATGCATTTATTATACATATAAACCTTCCTCTGGAATCATTATATCTATTAAAAAATACCGCTTTAAAATCGGTTGCGTACTTTTAAAGATTTAAGCATACATAGGGACGGACAGAGCGACGCGACTTTGTTTTATACTATGTAATAATAATGATGATTAAACTTCAATAATTATAAGCAAAGTGTTTAGTACACTATAACAACATTAAGAATTACTTTTTATTAAATCGTACATTGTACATTCTGTTCATTTGAAAAAAAAATGTTTTATGTCAGTATAAAGAGAGTTCAAAACGCGTGCACTCCGACCCAAGGGGCTAATAAAACAAGGTTCGCGAGTTCACTGCTATTTCATATTTTAACTTTTTAATGTAAAAAAACATTATTTAGATGTACGATGGACAATTTGTATTTATAGCTTGTTTGGATAACGGGATATACTATAGAAAGTTAGTTTTAGTTTGTTATTTTTTGTTCATTATTGTTTTAAAAACTTCTTGTAATGCAGTGAATTCCAGTGCATGTTGCATTTATTTATACTTTTAATTATATTTGTGGATTATTCTGCTATTTTATTCTGCCGAAGAAATCTGTTTCCGAATGTCGCTCCTCTTATTTTTGTACGGTACCATACTCTACCATCATCGGACAAGGCAAAGTTACAACAGCACGTAGAAAAAAATCTAACCCGAACGTTGTATTGAATAATAATATTGTGTAAAAACAATCTTACACATTGCTTTGAAGACTTTTTTCCATGTCATACAATAGTCGGATATTCGTACTTTACATAAAAATCCCCGAACACAGAACCATTGTCATTACACAAAAATCAGACTACTGCGGAAATGAAGCCCGCGACCTCTAGACTCGACAGTAAATATACTACCATTGTGCTACGGGAGAGAGTTAACCATTATAAAAAATACTCACCCATAAATTTACCCTATCAAAAATCCCCAATGATACATAGATTTAAAACGTGAAAAGGAAAACAAACAGGCGCCATTAAAAGTTGTCAAAACTGAGTTAAAATGCGCGCGCAACGTAATTTATCATAATAAACGCATATTGTTAGAGAAATTTTAATGTTTGTAACGACCGTCTTCCTTTAGAACGCAGGGTCTTTTGTGCCTAAATGCGAATTAAAAGTTCTTCGTGTTTTGTGTTCCGTTGTATGAAATCTTGAAAACAAAACAAAGTTTAATTTAAAGTCTTTCTGTACATTTAATATTGAATTTATGGTAGATTTTTGAAAAGTTTCCCGTAAGGCATAAAAGCTAAGTAATGTTATTACCTGAGTTAGTAGGTTTGAATAAACTATTTTATGAATATGAATATAATATACACGGATTGAGAAAGGGATGCTTAGATGGTTTGGGCATGTAGAGAGGATGAATGAAATAAGATTGACTAGACAGATTTATAAGATGAGTGTAATTGGGAACGTTGGAAGAGGAAGGCCTAGACGAACGTTCCACGATCAAATCGGGAATGTTTTGAGGAAAGGTCAAGTCAAGAGTACTCTAAACTGACGAGCATGCATGAGAAGACTGATGAACGTTGAGCAAGTGGAAAGACGTGGTCTCTTCCTACCCCGTTGGCAAACTTTCAGTCTAAAAATAAACTTTAACAAAAACCGTATTGTCGAGATATTTCTGGTAATATTATTAGAAGAATTGTTTTTAGGGTTTTGAAATTAACAAGGAACCCTTATAGTTTCGCCATGTCCATCTGTCTGTCCGCGGCTTAGCTCAGATATTCTTAATAATAGAAAGCTGTAATTTGGTAGGGGTATACATGTTAATCGCGCCGATAAAGTGTTACACTTGAAAAAGTATTTTTTATGTACCTCTTTTTCACGTAAATTGGAGATGAATATTTTTTCTCCTCTATCCCATCGTTTGGCATGTCGTTGCATAGGTCGTTCTAAAATATTGCGGGTGTATGAAAACCATTTTTCGATACAGAGATCCGTTTCCGAAATATTAGGCTTTAAAGTGTTAAATTCGAGTCGTGTCCTCTCTGTCAACTAAATGGTTCTTTTTGGATAAGTGAAAAAAATCGCAGTAGTGATATATATATATATATTGAAATTAAAAGGAAAACTTTTACAGCTAAGTAGGCTTTATATTGTAAGTTAGCGATTAATAGTCGACCAATTTATAAAATGTACTTTAAGAAGTAATTTCGTATAAAATCCATTGAAAATTACTTATAGTTCCCTTCTAAGTCTGCATATTGCGACGGACAACTACAGAACTCTAAAATACGCGTAACCAGACACGCACTTGGTAATTTTTGATATTAAGGTAAGCCCCTAAAGTATTATTTATATAAATACACAGCCCAGTCACTGACTTATATACATATATATATGAATATATATATATATATATATATATATATATATATATATATATATATATATATATATATATATATATATATATATATAGTCTATCTTTTCAAATGGATGATAATATTTTATTGACTGGTATGTTTTGCTATATGTATGTATTTGCTATATATTGTATGTTGTACACTAGCAGTATCCCGCGGCTCCGCACGCATTTATTACGGAGTACTTATTTTCAAAACGTAATTTTCAACTAAGTATAACTGCCGTATTTAAAATTTCATAAAAATCGGGCAAACCGTTTTTGAGTTAAATTCAGACATAGAAACAGACAGACAAAAAAGGCGCGATCAGTAGTGTCCTTTATACAGGATGTCTATCAGGAAATAGGGAAAAATTATATGCACAGACACAACTAAGATTTTTTAATATGGATGCTCATTTTAAAATACTTTTCCATTATAGTTAATGTACTTTTCCCAGGGGTTTCCTTCTAGAACTACTATTAAAGTTTACGATTGGATGTAGATTTTTTTTCTGATATCGCAAATTTTAAGTGCGCCGCGTAATTTGACCTACATTTTTTATACAACTAATCTTGCAAACAAGCGTGTAGCCTGATTGTAAGCAGTTATCGTAGCTTATGGACGCTCGTAACACCAGCGGTATCACTAGTGTGTTGCCGACCTTCAACTCAAGGAACCCAAGGAGCTCTGGAAGCCCTACTCACTGCAGGAAAACAGCGCAAGATTATTTGGCTCCGATCTTCTGTAGGGTGGAGGTATTTCACCAGTCGGGCTGCCTAAATTAAAGATAAATTTTCTCCCATCTCTACCTCTCTTCATCTTATCCAGTGATTTCTTTTTACGAAATAGTTATGAAAGTATATTTTTGTTACTTTTTATTAAATACCATATTTATAATATTATGTATGAAATTATCTAGGAATTCCATATATATAAAAGCTAAATACCACCCATCACGAGATCTCCGAAACTATAAGTCCGATTGATTTGAAATTTAGCATTTAGCAATTAATGTGGAAATATTATTTTCAAGTATGCCATTAGTGATTATCAAATTGTGTCAAAGTTAAATTGCAATTGGATAAGTAGGGAAAATAGGGACAAACAAACAATCTTTAATTTTTACATACTATCATAAAAAAAAGAATTTAAAAAAATTATGTTTTCATCAATTCACTACCGATTCTGATCAAAATTTTTAGATGGAAAGCATTCGTATTCCTTATTAATTGTCAATCTAAAAAATATCGTCAGTAATAAATATCGGCATCGTAAAAAAACCGATTTAGATAAAATGTTGTACACGGGAAATATATTTGTCATTTCTCAATCGATAGACACACGATATGAATTGTCAATAATGAGAAAAATAAAATTACGGGATGAAAATAACTACGCAGTTTAATAATTATATAGAAGCCTTACAACGGTGTAATGTAACAGTCTTGTTTCTGTATAGAATAATATAAATTTACAACTTAAATTAGTCTGGAAGCAAATTACGGTTATAGCATTTAAAGTAAAAGCACACGTATTTCCACGGCTTTTAATTACAAACAGTAGATAAAATTAAATTAATATATGTATATAAATAAAAATTTAATGCTTTTCGTTAGTAAGCGGTACATTTGAGAAATGTTGGACCGATTTGTTTTTTTTAGCCCCCAACGAGAAAGAGGTGTTATAAGTTTAACGTGAACATATTATCATCTTTATTATTATTATTATTTTAGTTTATTTACGACATTCTTTTAAACATTTATTTATTTACAAACTTATTTAAATTCAAACTATTTATGTTGTAGGTAGATGAAACTACTAATCATCTATTGCAGACGGAAATAGCAAAGATTTCGGATAAGTTATTTAATTGTTTTAAAATATATGCTGAAAATATTACAGATGAATTAATGTTATTCATCAAGTGAAATATAAAAACATTTTTAAATCTATATAAAAAAAATCATGCTGCAAAAATGCAGAGCGCCGTAAACATTAAACAAATAAAACTAAGCTTAAAAGATTATGTCCGTAGTTATGTTTAGTAAAATTTCAGATATAAAATTTCTTTAGCATATATAATTTTAAAGCCACTATTTCAACTCTTAGCAATAATTTTTGATTCATTTATCACAAGATAACACTCAATTTTATACATTCATTGTACGATGATGTCACATTTTCTGTATGACATTTCCGATCAAAACAAAATATTTTAATTTTCAAAAGGAAAATTAAATAAATAACCAATTATTTTATTTCAAATCTGTATTGTTTTAGAATATTATAAAATAATTAACTTTAGTTTTTAAACATATTATCAACTCGCGGATTGCACCTGCCGGAATATACTTAAAGAAGCTTGACTTTTTTCTGGTCATCCAAATAACATACTCTGGATAACTCATAGACATATTTATTCTATCTGCTATTAGCAACTCAAACCAAGTCCGTTTTTCTATTCTACACTTTATCAAATCTGTGATAGTTACTGCACTCTCGAATCTTTCCAATCGAAAGCTTACTGCTACTTTATTAGTCCTCTTTTGTATCACTCGCAAAGATCTTATTCCAGTTTTGTTGGAGTTTGACCAATACAGTAAACATATTAAAATCTAAGTTTATACTGCTTAATAGAACCTAAAGTTATGCTAATTGCTAAGTACAATATAAGATAAGCCGTAGAAGATCCAAACGTATACAAAGACTTAGTCTGTGCTTTGCAGAATTTTCTCCCTAAAAGGGGGGAGGTTGAGGATGGTTAATGCGCTCCATTCATTGCTAACCTCTATCTGGATAACTGGTTATTTGAAATTTAAATCGGTAGCTCACTTGAATTGCCGGCTTAAATCGTTTTGGATGATTTCACTTGTTCCCTATCGAGCTATTGTCTGTCTTAACGGTAGGCGTTAAGAGTGATTTTACTACAAAATTACAGATAAAAGAGTATATGACAGATGATCGATTGCGAAGAACAATCATGCGCTCCTTGATATCTCGACAAATTTATGTCAACCGTTTATTGTTGTTAAGAAGCAATGATGAATAATGAATTTTGAAGCAATTATGGCTTAGTGGTAACCTGAATGAATACCGCGTCGATCTAAGTAGGTTCGAATTCCTATAATGAACCTGAGCTTTCGGTGAAGAAAAAAAACGTGATTTTCAAATGCCTGCAAAGGTAGCTATCACTCCCAAGTTGAAAATCTGTAGCCAATCACCTATAGGTGTGTTTTAGTTGAGAGCCAGTCTTCCCCACTAGGTTTACCGTGTTACCATCTTGAGCCATATCTTCACTTAACATTAGGTTAGATTGTGATGATAAAAAGATTATTATAAAGACTACTAAGGTACTAAATAAGGTCTAGTGTGAATTTCCGTAGGTTTATATTTTTATAAAATGCCACAGTACATCAAAAAAGCCCGGTACACAATTATGAACTGTTTGACTTGTGTGTAAATAACTCCTGTTTGTTGATACCCAATTAGTTATAATTGCTACCTTGACTGTCAGATCTCGAAGGCAACGCAATAAATAGAAGCTCTCAGATATATGTCTCAAAATAAGCAATGTTGTATAATTCATATTTAGCATCACTCCCACTTCTTTATTATTTCGAAGTAATGTCAAATTTCAGGTGTTGATATTAAATAAACAATTTACCTAAGTAAATAAGTGGGTCTGTTATGTGACGCACAATATCGAGTGTGACTATTTTTACTACAAAGAAACAAGAAGTTTATTTAGCAAGCAACTTTATAGTTTAGTAGACTTTTTGTTAATTCTATTTCATATTTTTTCATTTAAAGTAGTATAACTTAATCGTCAACATTATGAAATCTTTTTAAAAAACAATAGCCGAATAATAGGTCGTTCAGACTTGCCCTGTATAATAGAAACTGTTAAGTTAACATTATTAACTGGAAATACGCTACAAGAATTTTAAGTACTACATCCAAGAATTTATACTATTACTAGTGGTTAGCCCGCGGCTCCACGTGCGTATATTAATTACGTTGTAAATACTTTCATCCAGTAATTTAATTTTACTCATATTATTGACAATTCGTATAGGCTATTAATGAAGAAATAAAATATACTTCCCGTGTACAAAATTTCAGCAAAATCGGTTGAGAACTTTTTTTTACATTTCTTAAATGTATTATTGACAATTCTTATAGCTTAGTAGCAACCTGCCCTGACTTCGCGGGGGTAGCAAAGTATGACAGTTTAACAATAAATTTGAAATACATAAATTATGAATGATTTCTTTAATTTATTATGAAGAATTCGTTGGTACTGCATTTGGTTAATATATGTCGTTACCTGTTTTATAATTGTACAAACATAAGTCTTGAATTTGAAAAAATATCAAACACTTTTTTTTACTTTCTAACTGAATTGCTAGATACTATTTTTTATAGTTCTATCTTTAAAAAAACGGCCAATTTTCATACAAACTTTCTTCCCCTTTTCACCATCTTAGGGGTTGAATTTCCAGAAATCCTTCCCTAGTGCTCACCTACAATGTAAAATAAAGTCGCTTGCAAATTTTCATGGTCCTAGCCCCAGTAGTTTGGGTTACGCGTGTGATAAAATAAGCATTTAGTAAACGTAATTCTATCTTATATATTATTGTTATTATAATATATATATATAAGTGGATGCGGGCAGCACAAGACCGGTCGTTGTGGCGATCTTTGGGAGAGGCCTATGTCCAGCAGTGGACGTCTTTCGGCTGAAATGATGATGATGATGATGAAGTGGATAACTGACTAACTAACTGATATATCAACGCACAGCCCAAATTAATAGGTCAAGGACAGGGAAACTGACTTCCTGTGTAAAAAACTCATCAAAATCGCTAAAGAATTAATAAAAAATCAATGTTTTAGGATTTCTAGAAGTATCATTAAAAATTTATGTGGATCATTTTGCCAATGGCATAGGCTACCCGTGTACAAAATTTCATAAGGATTAGTCAAGCCGTTTTTAAGTTAAATCCGGACATACAAACAGACAAAAACCAAAAAAAAAACATAATCATGATATGTGTGTGCATTTTAAAGGATGTCTATTAGGAAATTTGGAAAAAATACATGTACAGACAGCATTGCATTTATATTGATATTTATATGTTTCTACTGTTTATAAAGTCTAGAATATTCAACGTGTAATTAGGGTGTAGGAGACAGACCAACGAAAATATAATTATGTATAGTTCAAGGCACGATACTCGTAAATCTCCAATGATTGTCATGAAAATTGACATTGTATATTAATTCGTTAGCTATTGAAGGGTGTGCTTATAACCAATTCGACCCTCCAGATGAATACTCATTTGTTAAGGGTTGAAAAGCTGGTCGGGATAATTTATGGGGACAGCCGCTAACCCTCTAAAGGTCGCATTCGCTAGCAATGACACCGACGTCGATGAGACCATTTTGTGAATATATATGAAATTGTTAAAACATACATACTGAAATGAAGAAATAAATAATCACTGATTAAAAAAAAAAAATTTAGAAGTTTTTCATTATTTTTATATCATAATAATATAATATATAATAATATTATAAAGGCGAAAGTAAGTTTTTTTGTTACTCAATTACGGAAAAACAGCTGAACGGATTTGAATGAAATTTGGCACAAAGATAGTTTATAACCTGGATTGACACATAGGGTACTTTATCTCGGTAACAACATGTTTTGTAGTTCACGCGAGCAGAGCTGCGGTCAGAAGCTAGTATATATATATTAACACAGCAAAGTGTCGGCACTATGTACAAACAGTAAGCAGTCTCTGTGACTAGTTCGTCAACATATGCATGATGGACAAAACTAAGTTGCATATCCCTACCACCCTTTAAAGTTTTTATATAATATAATTGAAAGAAAAAACAAGCACCCAATTCATCTGATGAATGCCGCTTTTAGTCGTATATATTAACTAAAAATAGGTATCAATATTTAAGTGTTTCATTACTGATCAAAAGCATTTTCCCCGGGAAAAGCACACAGGCCTTCGGAATAAATAATTTTACCGCTATAAACGACATTTTACTATCGACGACCGTAACAATATTATTAAAATGTATTATATAATTAATATTCTTTTTTACCGTTTTTTTTATCGTTATAGGTTTTGGCGTAGTTGCCATAATCACACCTGATGTTAGGTGACGATGTGGCCCAAGATGGTAACACGCTAAACCTAGTGGAAGACTCGTATTCAAGTGCAGCTGCCGGAACACACCTATTGGTGTTTGGCGACAGATTTTCAACTTGCGAGTAGTAGCTAGCCAGGCGGGCATTAGAAAAAGCCCTACCACCATGCTATGGTTTCCTCACGATGTTTTAATTTATTCACTTAAGATTGTGGATTAACGCTAAGCATGTAACGATAAAAAAACGATTAATTTGAATCCAATTTAAATTTATCTTAAGTGACGGTGTGGCCTAAAATGGTAACACGCTAAACCTAGTGGAACACTGGCTCTCAAATGCTGCTGCCGGAACACACCTATTGGTGCTTGACGATAGATTTTCAACTTGAGCGTGATATCTAGCCAGGCGGACGTTAGAAAAAGTCCTACTACTATGTTATGGTTTCATCACGATATAGCGTCAAATTGATATAACGTAAACGTAACGTAACGTAATTATTAACGTAGGGTTAATAATTAATTTCGAGTTGAAATTGCAGAATTCGTACAAAGGCGATTGTCGAATAAATTCAATTAACATTTATAGCAGTAATATCTATTGTAGAAGCTCTTAGTTTTACTTTTTATCTTTACGTCATTTAGATAATTGCTAGGTCCTCGAGACAGAAACCTTAATAAGATCTTGAGAAGTATACCATTATATTTTGCTTAACCTTTATAACTTAATTTTCACTTAAATTTCAACCCACTTAATACAAAGTTTCAGCGCATAGTCGAAGATTTATGATACTTTGGTTTCACTTGTAGCGTTTAGCGAGTTATATATGTGCTTATGTTTTACAAAGGACTATATTTGATACTAGCTGGTAACCGTGAGTTCAATCACATGAAAATTTCACTCATGTTTCACGGGATTTACGTGCCTTATCTGCATTATTAATTATTCTAGGAAATTTTTATTGTATTTTTTATTACTGCTTACCAGCTGTAGGTAAGTGTAATGATATACAATATAGATTCTTCCTCAGGATTAGTTCTGTGTTTTAATGAAAACTACATTCATATTGATTAAGTAGTTTTCAAATGATGCGCGCTCTAACACGGAATATTTTCGATTGTATTATACACCAGCTTTGTTCGCAGCTCTACACGCCTTATTAAGCAATTATTATTTATGGCCCGTATTTTTTTGTTTACAAAATTGTATCATATTGTTTGAGAATAAATAAAAACGTAGTTTTTTTTAACACGCTTATATTAGCTTTGTTTGTAACTAACTAACTAAGAGTCTAATAAAATCTTAGAAGTCAATTTTAACCTACTACTAATTGTCGCATCGAAATGAAACTTTGTATGTATATGTAGTTCGGTTGACAATATTATAATTTAGTATCTTGGAGTTGATCTGATGATAGAGCCAGGAGGTGGATAGTGGAGCACTTCAGTGGCTACTGGTAAACCTCTCGAGTTTGGGCTCATATGATTTGTTTTGACAAGTTCATTAGAGTGGGCTTAGTAACGAGATGTTCTTATAAGACTAAAAAGTTTTATAATTTTTAGTGCGTAGTGAAAGTGTATTTTTAGTTTTTTTTTACTATTTAGACTTATTACTATTTATAGAAATACGATTGTAAATTGTTTAATCTATCAACTGAAAAATTACATATACTTCCCGTGTACAAAATTTAGTTAAAATCCAACAACAACAGCGATCGACAATCCATCCCCAGTCATCGCTGTCAAACCTCTCGATATCTGAATATATTGGTTTAATATCATAATTATTATTTAATTACTAAAATCGCCTATTAGCTTTATCGTTTATCGCTTTAAACCAGACCACAGCTTCAAAGAGTCCCAAAATCATCTCCGAACCGCATTGCTATTTGTCATGCGACATCTGTTCGAAAGCAGTTCGCACCGGTTCGAAGCGGTTACAGGAGGTGTTACATGAAGAAAATGGCGGATATTTCGCTTACCGGGAACTAGTTCCAATTGATTATTGGAACGATGGGTCGTTTGTTTTTAATGCTTGTAATAAATTTGTGAGTTTTTTTTGTTACCGCTCTGCTATTGTCGATTCTTTATTTGTTATTCAATATAGTGTACAATGTACGTGTATATTTTAGCTACCTACCAATCTACAAACCCGGTCTATATCATAGCGTAATAAAAAAATTAGTGATACTTCTTTAGGCGCTTTATTTAAAAAATATGCTCACACATTGACACTAATTTTATTGTGGTGAAGATAGTAACGCATAACATCGAGTGTGACCATTCAGACAAGTATAACTTTTCAAACGCGCGTACACACAAAGTACACACATCCATTTTATATATATATATATAAATATATGTATCAAAAGAAAAGTAATTACGGATAATTAAGATAATTACGGAAGCAAAATGTTGTCCCTTTAAATTATTCGCAGGAATTGGATCTGGAACTTTCACAGAATATCATTCAAGTCATCTATATAATAAATATACGGGTATGATTTTAAATATAGACAAATAAATACACGTTCAATGTCCCAATTAAATAAATTTGCCCTAAAATAATAGACGTGTCACCAGAATAGAATCACCAAATAATATCAAAACGCTTACCTAATACTTCTTCAATATTATTAGTATCTGGCGCTCGCTGTCTCTCACTTTTTTTTATCACAAATCAAACCTATTCTAACCCAGCCACATCTTCCGTGAATTGTTCTGCTCCGATGTCGACTCTCAAAAAGGGTCCAGGTCTCCCAGTCGCGTTCGACAGCGACGATAAAACGAAATGCCTTGCCGCAAATCTGAAGCTATCGAGTCCTAGGTACAGGAATATAGCTCGATCCCACCGTCGGATACCCTACCCCCCGGTCTGTCATCAAACGCCTTAAGCTTAGAAAGTCCCGCATTCCCGACGGTATCAAGAACGAAGTACGCAGCGTGAATTTATATACACTATAACCTTCCTCAATAAATACGGTATGAAATAAAAAACAAATCATACTGACAGTTCTAGAGGACTGGCAATTTCAAAGAACCAAAAAAACAACAATGTTTTGAGCGTTATAAAATTAATATTCTAAAATTAAACAATATAAAAAAACACTCCCAGCCAGAAACCACGAAAGAAAACAATAAAGGAATCTAATATAAAAATGTTTGTGACAGCCGATATTTGACGAATCTCGTCGTAAACATAACATTGTTTATGAAAAAGTTACCGATTTGTAATTGTATCGAAGTAATAAAGTGGCATAAGTCTGATATGACATCTGATATAAATAAATGAGGTCAGTTGGACCAATTTATTTGTGAAAGCGAGTTCTTAGTCACAGATTTTGGCTTTGTGGCTATTACGATCATTACGGCCATGTTAAGTATGAGATTGGCTCTCAAGTGCGGCTGGCGGAACACAGGTTAGTCATGCAGGCTTTAGAAAATACCCGTACCTTTGTCGTACTGTGAATCTGAAAAACTGTCTCCCGATCTCTGTGTTCCCTCCTTCCAATAACAGGGACTCCTTCAAACGTGAAGAAACATTTGAGCAGGCCGGCATGACAGCGACGACTATTGATGGATTGTAAATCCCTCGGTAATCGCCGATGTTATTGGATTGCGCTGTGCGCATCATTAGCTACAGTGTTGACACCTTGCCATGCTACATCAAGGAGATTGTAGTCATAACGTTAAAACCAGTAAAGATAAAAAAACCTTTGCAGGTATCATTTACACCTTATTATTTGGTATCACCTGTAACTATATACCTGCAAGTTCCTTAATTCCATAAAAATAGAACAATTTAATAAGGATTACCTTCCTATATAACAGATCAATGAACTCTATATTTTTTCAAATATGAAAGAAACGTAGGAAGTTTATTGGGAAAAATTGTTGAAAGAAAATTTTTACGTAGGCCGAACGAGGTTAACAATTTCTGCTGTATAATATTTTAATAGATTCGTTGTATAAAAAACTGGCCAAGTGCGCGTCGGGCCACGTGCAGTGTAGGGTTCTGCAGTTGCCCGTCACAGTATGCAGACTTAGAAGTAATATAAGGTAATAATAATAATAAGGTAATAATTTAAGTAATTTAATTGTAGGCTTTAAGTGATTTTCAATGGAATTTGTAAACAAATTTCGTTTACCTACTCCAAATACATTTTATAAGTTAGCCAACTATTACTCGTCAACTTGTAAAACTTACTTAGCTGTAATAGTTCTCCTTTTAATTTATAACCGTGAATTTTGGCCATATTCAAAAACAAACATTTAGCAGGACGCTGGAGGTACTTAACTAACAAAAAATAGCATTTTAATGCTTGGTATTTCGCAAACGGATCTCTGAATAAAAAAAGATTTTCAGACACCCGCAATTTTGAATGACCTATTCAACCACACCCTATACTGCCTATACCATAGGATAGACGACAAAAAAAATCATCCCCACTTTAAGTGTGGGGTGATACCTTAAAAAAATATCATTTTGTCGGCGTAATTAATAGGAATACCCATGCCAAATTACAGCTTTCTTTATAAGAATCTCGGAGATAAACCGCGCACAATCTGACGGACATGGTGAAACTATAATGGTTTCTTACTGACTAAGGAGCCCTATTAACCTTCTTTGTCCCGTTCTCAAACTTGGTTCCTTTAGGCTGATTAAACTCAGGGTTACTACCGCAGAGAAAAAAAAAACAAATTAAAAGAAGTGTAAGTTTCAATTACAGTTGAAAACTGAAGTTCTAGAGTTCTTAATATTTTTTTTTTTTTATATAAAGCTTTCACATAAAGTTTACCTTTGAACCTGAAGGCTTATTTTAATACACAACTGAATGGATAAAAAGCCTGTGTGGCTTATTATTCCTTTGAGGAAATACTAATTCAACAGTCTTTGTTGCCTACTTCACACTCTTTTCTACCACCGGGGATAATATTTACCTCTCAAAGTTTTAACGATACATAAAACGTGTAACAAACAACCTTTTATGGTTGGACTTGCGGGGATGACAACTATAAAATACATAGTTTTTTGCGAGATCTCGAACTGCTTTGTTATGTTTTTTTTTTAATATTGGCAGCATTTTGTGTAATATAGTTTGATTTTCGTGCGTACGTGAAGTAGATTATAAATATAAACTAAGAACATGCATTTTCAATTGCCACAAAAACTTCCTAGATATTTCTAACAAAGGATTAGGGAACCACCATTTTGTTAGACACCAATTTGAAGACTAGAAAATACTACGAAGGCTTAAAACCATTGACACTGGCAAGTGCTTCTGCCGTGCCAAAATAAGAAGACGAAGAACTGAAACACAGAAAATTAAATTCGTATCTGATGGGTTAATTTTTCTAAATTACTCTACGCTCACCTCAAACAAGAGTAGGTATACATTTTAACGTAATTAATATTTCATATTATAATTTTAATGCAAAGTGACGGTACTATGTCTGATGGTCAGCGTGAATGTCTCTTCGAGTTACGCCTAGAGGACCCGATGTCATAAAGAGGGAACATACTGCCTAAGAAACGATTCAGCAGATTCACGGTACAGTAAAATAAGTCCTTGAAACTTTTTTAGTTCATAACTAGATGGAGGTTATCATAAAGCTGGGGCTCCGAAGCCCAGCGCATCTGGTTTTGTTGCAGAAAGGAGAAGAGGGAATTAAGTTAGCTCCTCAAAACACTTGCCATGATACGGGCGGTAGAACACGCTCAGCGACGCAATGTCCCTGCGCAGCTGAAGCGGCTCGATATATTTGGAACCGTCTACATCATATGCAATTCGGATGGCCCGTCTCTCCAAACTATCTAGAGCATCGAGGATGTTCTTTGCGGATCCGTCCTAGAGGTGTGAACAGTATTCCATACACGGACAAATTTTTGTATTGCAAAATAGGTACTACTGACCAGGAAAAAACCACTGTACACCGTTCAGGATACCGAGTCTCCGAAATCGGACGTGACTACCACACACAATGTGAAAAAATATTATTTTGATACCTAAAAGTATCGGAATGGATTCAACTAATATGTATCAATGCTTACAACATATATAACTTCCCACCATACTGCATAAAAATGTCTCAAACTTTTACTTAAATTTTAGGAATATTTCCTGATATGCGATCTCATCCTATGGGATTGCTAAACTGTTTAAATTATAAATAAATTATTACCAATATGATTTTATATGGATATCTTTGATTAGATTTTGACGTACACTTTTATTTTAGAGAAATTGTATACTTCTTATGTACAAAATTTCATTGTAATCAGTTGTGAATTAATAGAAATTGCTACTGTTATGTTACGTTATGTTTTATATATTATGTTGTTGTTGTGTTTATGTTTTATAATTTCTAAAAGTATTATTATTGACAATTCTTATAGCCCATCAATAACAAAATGCTTTACTTATACTTACTGTGTAAGAAATTTAATCAAAATCGGTTAAAAATTAATAAAAAAAAGTTACGATTTCTAAAAGTATTATTGAAAGTTTTTATAACCTACCAATTGACCATGGACATAAGCTTCCCGTGTACAAAATATCATAATATGAATCGTTCAAGCCGTTTTTGAGTTAAATCCGGACATACAAAAAGACAGACATAATTTTTAAGGAAATTTGGAAATAAGTACATGTACGGACAGAACTCCAAATTTATTAATATAGATACGAAGTTGAGAAAAGGCCATAACGTTATTTATCTATATTAATAAATGTGTAAGTCTTTCTGTATATGTTTTAGAAATATTCCGATAGACGTAAAAATAAAGGACATTTAAAAAAATGGTTAATTTGTATGTTCAGATTTAACTCGAAAACGGCTTGACCGATTTTTACTGAATTTTGTACACGGGAAAATCATCAACTGATTGTCAATAATATGCGAAAATAATTTTTGCGTAGTAAACGTATTATAATAATACTGGCCTTTATATAGTTCTTTAGTATTCAAAATTCTTACAATCATTCTATGTTACTAGGTTACCATAATACTTCCAATAATAAACAAACTAAATAAACACGTCTTTTCTTATTTAATAATAATACAAAATTAGAACAAAACGCGTTCAAGGCCGCCGGGCACCGCTAAAATCTCACATAACATAAATTAACATAGGAAATATAAACAGGGAAGCGATCATACAAAACAAATGACACGAAACTCTCCCACAATTGTGTGGATGACAATCGCGTAATTTTTCCATGTTCTTTTGTGCTGATACACCCGACGAGGCTGTTTCCGTGAATTCCATTGCGAATTGCTACGGACACAAAAACCAATATGAATTGTATGTAATTAAAACTTGTAATTGATTGTTTTGTTCTAATTTTTAATAGGTTTTTTCGTTGCGTCGACATAATCACCTCTCGTGTCAAGGGTTTTCATTTACATTTCCAGTGGATAAATTTTAAATTTGGTTTTTCGAGTCTTCGAAGTTTTTTGAGGTTCACAGACTTTAGTTGATATTGTTGAAGATGTCAGGAACGACACTTGGGGTTTTGAAAAAAAAAGAATATCGTGTTTTTATGTATTTTAAAGCTTTTTATACCAAGAGTCAAATGGAAAAACTCTTAAGTAAAAAATAGTGAAAACACATAATTTCAAATGAAAGTTAAAACACAAACTACATTCAAATCGTAATATTAAAGTAACATAATATATACATGGTTAAAATATAAATATTTTCAATTAATTAAAAGATAAAAATGAAAATAAGATAAAGACATAAAATATATATGTACATAACAAGTTAAATATAAGTAAACTATAATTCTTAAGCATAACAAAAAAACTAAAATTTTAACACGTGTGCCTTTGTGGAAGTTTGCCATCTATGATGATAATGTAAAATCATTTTACTTATCGACTTTTGTTTTACTGTGTAAAAATAATTTTACGGATAAATAAACTTTGTTTTAATTTGAGAGAGTTTAAGAGAGGTAGGGCACAGAGAAATTTCTTTAGAGATTTCTCTCTACTTGGGGCAGTTCGACTGGTGGAATACCTACACCCTACAGAAGATCGCAGTCAAATAACCTAGTGATGTGTTCAGGTGGTGAAGAGTTTCCAGAGCTCTTTGTGGTAGGAAGGTCCAAGGTCGGAAATGAACTTGTGATACCTATGGTATTACAAGCATCCATAGGCTACGGTAGCCGGTTATCATCAAGCAGCCCGTACGCTTGCGTTGGCATAAAGGTAGCCCTTTATTGTATATGTAAAAAATGTGATTAAATTCATTGATGGCTTCATATATACCTTCATCATATCTCGCTTCTCTCGCAGTTCTCACACTCTCTACTAAACGTGCCAAACAAATCATACTTCAATTAAATAACGATATATATTCTAGAATATGACAGCCCAAATCCAAGCTTGTGAGCCAAAAAGTGGCCCGCTAAAGCATTTAAATTGGCTCGTCGACTACTATTAAACTATGTTTAACTGATATCTGTCTACCTGAACCTATGATGGCTGATAACAAGTATAATACACTAGGTTGCCCGCCAGCTAACATGTATTCGAAGTTATACCTCTAAAATTAATGGCAACCTTGTTCTAAAAGTTATAAAAGGGATGAACAATACATTAAATTTAACTAAAAAAAACAAGCGAAACCAAAATGTTAGCCACAAAATGGTGTAACGACTCCGGCTATTAAACAAACGCCGGTAATTCAAAAACGGTGCTTTGCGAATGTTAAAATTTTAATTAAACGTTATGTCCACCCTTTTGTGCGTTGAATTCACGTATTTACTCGTACGAGCGTCCAGTGGGGAGTTATAGGAAATTATGATAGATAACCATAATTCACAATGATGATGAAAGCCTTGGATTTGAATCCTTCAATAAGCCTCAGTTTTCGGTGAAAGGAGTTTTATTAATACCCTACCCCTACCCCATTATTACCGCGTGCATTACGGAATCTAAAATAAAAATAGCCTAAGTTACTCCTTATAACATCAGCTATTTGCTAGTGAAAGTCCCGTCAAAATCAGTCCACGGGTTCGGAGATTAGCGAGAACAGAAAAAAAAATTAAAAATTGTTTTTTTGTTATAATACCTTATATAATTACATATGTATTTAGTAAAAAGCTTCCCCAAGCCCGGCGAAGCTGTCAAAGCCTCTAATGGCTCCAGGGACCTTAAGTCTAACAGTATAGTCAGTTCAAAATAACAGCTAAAAAAGCTAAAAGTTATTTGCGCGTTACAAACAGACACTATAATTTTATTTTGTATATATATATATATATATATATATATAGAAGCAATAAATAAATAGGGTGCACGAAAGGAGGAGATATAAGTTTAAGTGCAATTGCAATAGTGATCGGCGCACCCCGGACGGTCTACCACCCCTGACCGAACCAATAAGAATAATGTTTTTGCTCTTCATCTAATTAATGTACGGACAGCGGGCTATACTCGTATATGAAAATCAATTGTTAAGAAGTAAAACTTTTGACAGTATACATAAAACTTTTTGTATACTCTTGATTTTAATTCGCATTTAATTTACGTAGCGCGTAATTAATTAATATATAGTTCAAAAAACTAAAAAAAACACGCTTTGTCTCGTGCACTAAAAATATAAAATTTTTAGTCTTATAATAAATAACATCTCGTTACCAAGTCCAATCTATTGGACTCCTCAAAACGAATCATATGAGCCTAAATGAAAAAAAATAGTTCCACCATACACTTCCTGGCTCCATCGTCATATCAGTTCCAAGACACCAATTATGTTTTTATCATTCAAACTACATATATACCTACATGCAAAGCTTAATTTCGATATGACGATTAGAAGTAGGTTAAAATGGACTTCTAAGATTTTATTAGGTACATTGTTAATTAGTTACAAGTGAACCGTGAATAAAATCGTGTTAAAGTAGATTATTAAGGAATAAACTATAAAAATGTACAGGAAAAGTGAACGGCCGAATATAATAATAATTATTACGTAGACCATTATTATAATTTGAAATTTAATTAGATTTGTTTCAACGTAATTAGCGGTCGTCGACTTGTTATCAGAAAAATCTTTTTAATTAATTCCTTGTACCGGGTTATTATTATCACGTGGTCGTAATTAGTTGATAAAATCGATCGCTAATATTTTTCTTGTCTGATGACGTAAGCTTTTTTTGGTTGATAACAGTTTACGGATTTATGGGACAAATACATTTAAAATATACATAATATGAAATAATCTATCGGTTACTTTTAGTTCCGATTGTGTTTTTTTTAAATCGTGTAAAGGTTTTAGCGTTATGGCCACAATCTCACCTGATGTTAACCGACGATATGGCCCAAAATAATAACATCCAGTACATAGTGGGGGAACTGGCTTTCAAGTGCAGCTGCCAGACCACACCTATACCTAGGTGCTTGGTGACAGATTTTGAACTTGAGGGTGGTAGCTAGTCAGGCGGACATTAGAAAATACCCTGCCACCATGCTATGTTTTCCTTCACCGAAAGCTCAGGCTTCTTGCAGAAGTTCGAACTCACCTCGATCGACGCGGTGTAGTTACACGCTACCACTGAGCCATCATTGCTTTAATGGTGATGGTTTTTGGATAATTGATGGCAAGTAGCAGCACCAAATTATCAGGTGTTCCACTTCCTCTCTGTCTTGCCGGACAGCCGCCCTATGTTTTTTGTTCAATGAATGTTCTTTAATTTCACAAGCTGTTCCCGCTTCAGACACAGAGCCTTTTTAGAGTTTCGAAGTAAAAAAGGAACCCTTATAGTTTCACTATGTCTGTCTGATATATTCGTATGTCCGATTCCTCATACAAAGCCTATTGTGTTAAATATTATAAGTCCCTCAACAACCTAATCTATACTAATATAATAAAGCGAAAGAGTTCTTTTATTTGCTTGTTTAAACACGCTAATCTCTGAAACTACCAGTCTGATTCGAAAAATTCACGAGGATAGTATAGGCTAACTAGTGTTAGGCTACACCTCCCAGCTAGCCTTAAATATTGATTTTTGTTAAGTAAGTCGGAAGAAATAGCGCACTCTAACTGCTTTATTCGCGTGTGCTGGCGTAATAGTTCGTGATAGTAAATATAATGGTCCACAAAAATATTGCTCCTTAGTATATCTGAAAAAAAGAATGCAATACCATTTTCCTATCTCTTATACAAAAGCCACAATAAGATATGTTGTGACAAAATTCGATTGAAAATTGAAAAGTGATTTATGAGCTTTATTATTAGGCATGTCATTAGTAACTTTCGTTACTTCATCATTAAGATAATTTTATGAAAATAAACTTTGCCCTTTATAGTATGTTATTTCGACGAATAGTTTGGGAGATATTATAAAATATAAATTATTCAACACTCGGCTCGGGTCTATAACTATAGCAGCAGTGGCGCGATCGAGCCGCGTAACTTGGGACGCATAAACTTGGCCGCACGATAAAAATATTGTCTAAACTGAATATTATAAATCATCAATCAGTGATTTCTTTTAAATTATGCGCGGGTGAAACCGCGGGGCACAGCTAGTGTCTAGATAAACCATTACTCCCTTAATAAAGTAGTTAGTAGATACAATCTCACTTTGCTTTTTCTCCTTGATTATCTACAGCAAATATATATTCAGGGCGACAATATATATGTCCATACGTTCTTGTCAAATATTTACGTAGCGTGCTTGATGTTGCTTGTTGCGGCATAATATAGCATTTCCTTATCAAATATTAAGATCCTTTTACATTTACACATAACAGTATCTTCTAACAAGCAAACAAGTATAATATAATAAATCTAGACTAAACACGTGGTTAAAAAATTTGTGTAAATTTTCTCACGTATGAAAAATACAAGTAGGTACTTACTTGACAAATATTTGTCAAATTTTTGACTTTCTGGAAGACCTTATAGATAATCCACATCAAGTAGTCACACCGATAAAAGAGGAAGCATGAACACTTCGCTCCGAGTGTCCTAACGTCTGCGATAACACTATTCATAATGCAAACAAAATACATCGATAAATTTAAACGCCTGATGAAATTTATGACCAAAAAGTACGAATAAAAGCTATCTATATCTTGCTAAGGTAATTTTGGCAGGCACTTAAACTTAACGTTATATTTTCTAATTATTTAAAACACTTGTAATGACACTTCTATGATACTGCTATTGGAAACAAGGTTAAATATTGATAGTAGATACAATCATTAATATTGAAAGGTTCTCTTATGTCAATAGCTCCGCTAAAGCTACCATTATCTTCATCTACACTCTACCTTCTATATCAATTCTATATGCCTACCTACATATTATAAACTCTTCGTCTCTCTGTTTGTCTGTCCGTTTATGTTGTTTTCACGGGAAAACCACTTATTTCATTCATGTGCTGTTTTCTTTAATTTATAGATATGTTATCTGGCCAGGCTAGGTTATTTAGATATAGTTTATTACATACGAAATAAACAGTAAATAATTGTGAATCAATAAGGAAAGATGACGCTTTTGGGGCAATTAAATGGCTTAAGCTGAGTAAACCATAAGAGATTTATAAAATTATTGTACCAAATAAATTTCGTAATAAAAAGACCTACAAAAAAGTCAACGATAGCATACCTTCTCAGGATCAACCTCAATAAGCGTTTTTTAGGCAGCACAATTTGCGCGTGCGCTCGTCCCACAGCATTCTGTAGACCACGCGAACGGAGCCGCGGATGCTGCAAGTTTAGGTATATAATATTTATTTCGGTGGCAGTATCTTATATATGTATATAAATTGACTCGTAGTTTCGTAATAAAAAGTTTCATTTAGAAAGAGAACATTGTCATAGTTTAAGACAGTCACTGCCGTGCAAGCAACGTGCAAGGTTCGATGTAATCAAGAAAACATATCTACTGAATTCGTTGAACCTGGTATATTTGTAAATATATTACCTATTTAAATAATATATAATATATCCTTTCATATGAAATTAGCATTTTCTTCGAAGCATTTTATATAGAAAAAGGAAAACGAAAATATATTATGAAATTTTACATTTAATCAATCGAAGTATGTATCATTATTATCTATGCACTTTCGCCATTTTATAGGTACTTCATTGATTCCATTGGTGTAAAAATTGTGGGAGCGAGAATCAATAAAATCTTTGAAGGCGGTTTGGATAGCTTCACTGGAATTGAAATTTTTCCTTGCAAAAAATTGTTCGAATTCCGAAAAAAGTGGTAATCAGTGAGAGCAAGGTCCTGGAGCAAGGTCAGGGGAGTATGGTGGGTGTCGGAGGCATTACAACCGCAGTTCCTCTAATTCAGCGACCATCTGTCGTGAATATGGAATGGAGTCTAGCGTTGTCCTGACGCAGCAGTGGGCTAAAGAGATTGATCACTCTCGATTGTTTAACGGCTAGCTTTTCTATAATAATAGAGCTATATTTTAAGTTTTACATTTTGTGAAAAGAACGATGTCTTCTTCTTCTTGTTTTACGAGTTTGACATGCAAACTAGTCAACAAGATTCGGAGTGGCGCCTTCCAACTGAATCGAAAACGAAAAAACCACGCCAAAAGTCGATCAAAAGTCAAAGCCATGTTAACTGTTTTCTTTAACTATCTCGGTGCTGTACACTAGGAATTCTTACCGGAAAGGCAAACGGTAAATAAAGTATATTATTTGAGCGTTATGTGGCGTTTAAGAGATCAAATTCGATGAAAAAGTCCAGATTTGTGGAAAGAAAATGCTTAGATTTTGCACTACGGTAATGTGCCTTCGCACAACTCTATCATTGTGAACGAATTTTTGACCAGAAACTCAACAAATAGCATCGAGCAACCACCTTCTTCAATAGATATGTCTCCAGCCGATTTCTTTCTTTTTCCTAAACTCAAAATACCATTTCGTGGCACCCGTTTTCATTCGGTAGAACACATAAAAGGAGAATTCGCGACGAGAACTAAACTCAATTCTGGAAAAAGCATCTAATAAATATTTTGATGATTGGATTATTATACGTTAGCGTAAGTGTATCGTTTCTGAAGGAGCATACTTTGAAGGCGATATATTAAATTTGCATGAATAACTAATATTTTATGTGTTATTTGACAGAGTAGTATTTTGTATAGTATAGATCGGCAATAGGTTGAAAAAGACGACACCAAAAACGGAATACACTGTAGTATGCGTATTATTTTATTGAGTTCTTTGTTATACGAGTTACATTCAGTTAGAGTACACGGAACTATAATTAAACATAGATTTTGCAAAAATAGGCGGGATTTATTTTGGTCCCAATGTAATACGTAGCCCGTTAACACGTACGAAAATGGTCTCGTATGTTCATCTCTTCCTAACAAAAACGTATACTATCCTCTTTCTCTTTCGAGTTGCCGTTGTCGAAATTAGAAATTAAAAAATGAGTTCGCAGACCTTTTATACGATTTTGCATCATTTCCATACAATTAAAACAAAAAACAAGAAATTTAACATTACATTGTCTGCTTCATAAATGTCAGTGCAATAATGAAATGACAAATTATTAACACTGCTAACGCAACAGTATTGCAATTTTAATTTTGTGAAATGATACGTAGATTAAAAAACAAATAAGTATCTTGGAAAATATGTCAACGCCACACCGCGGGCGAGGACGCGGCGACGATGAAAACGCGAGGGGGTCACGCAAGCCTGTCAAAGATCCTTATTTGCATACAAAGGAAAAAACTAATTATTCGTTGATAGTATGGATTGCTAAAAATGGTTCAAGAAAGCCTAAGTTATTTTCGTAGACACAGGAAGCCAGCAAATAAGAAAATGTTTGATTATAGAATTTACGTACAAACTACATCACATCACGTGTGGAGGAAAAGAAATTATATTAAAAAAAATATAACAACAAATATTTAGATAAAATAAAATGTCAATGTCATTTAAGCAATAAATATTTCGTTAAATAGATTATAAGTTCAAATTTACTTTTACAGTATTGTTAAATTAACTTAACTCATTGATATTCAAGAATACCAATAAAGTTAACATAGGAAAGCACGCTGATACATTAACACACACGTACAGTAGCGAGTGTGTATTAGAGAGAGAAGCATTCAGTATAAATATGAGAGGAAAGCGCCGAGTCGGAAAGAGCTAACCAGACGCGACGCTGCCCGAATGGCACGTAGTGACGTCCCATCTGAACACTTTTAATCCCCTCCAAACGCGTCATTACATGTTTCAAATCAAAAATAATTCTCTGAATTCGTAAAAATATATATACTAAAATGCACTTCAAAAATAAATCGATTTTAAACAAACAAAGAAGGCATACAAAGTTTTTTACAACTTGTAACACTATGTTCCGCCATTTTCATTCGTTATACTACAATATAATTTGAAATTCGAATCTACATTTAATACAATACAAACAGTATCTTGGAGAGCTTGTGGCAGAATTGGAATTCAAGCCAAAGGCGGCAAGACTGTCGCAAAGTTAACAAGAAACCTGGGTGTGTCGAATTATAAAGTTGTTGAGAGACCGTCCGGGTTAGCATGGATCGCTTGATCTATTTTTGAAGAACCTATAAAATAGTATAAAATTAACTATTATTTGATGAATCTTATGAAATATTTTTCTTATCTATGTATATCTCCGCAATGGAATTAATTTCAACGTAGCACAGTGGAATGCAGTTTTGTGTCCGTTTTCTATAAAATTGTCCTACTTATATTATTAATGTAAAAGTTTGTATGTTTAGATATTCGGATGTTTGTTACTCAATCACGAATAAATGGCATAACGAATTTGCATGAGATGGCACACAGGTAGTTTATAACCTGGATTAACACATAGGATACTTTTTATCCCGGTAAATTACTTGGCTTAATGAATGTTATCAATTTCTTTTGTTTCCAAAATCCACGCGAGCAAAGTCGCGGATACAGCTCGTTTTTTATAAAGAGTTATTAATGGTTATTAAACTACGTATTATATGGGACCGGACTGGTAACCATCACGTACGATGACCTGGTGAAAATTGCAATAATCTGCTGGAATCGATCATTGTGGGACCTGTCGTTGTGATGATTTTTGGAGGAGGACCATGTCAAGTAAATGACATATTCCGGCTGAATGTATTGATGGAGTGTATTTTGTATTAGCCGCTTGGCTAATAAGCTTCAAGTTAAAAAAATATAATAATACTAGCTGTGCCCGCGACTGCGTCTTCGTGGACTTCAAAATTGGGTCGTTACCAGGATAAAAGTATCCTATGAAACTCACTTTCGCATTTATAATATTAGTAAGGATTATTAGTTAGGTTTGTATTTTGTAAATGTAAATATAATTGTGGAATTATCTATAAATAATCAGTTAAAAAAAGAAAATCGTAGAAGTGTGAGCATAACTCGTCCTATGAGGAAAAATATTTCATTTCATCATATCTAAAAATATGGATCCAGAGATGACAGATCCAGATATGATTGATCGAGTTTTTGGAGGGATCTTGACTGCTATGATGTGGTTTTTATTTCAATTCATTCTCTTAGGCTCTTCGTAATATTGGTGGCATTTTGCGTGATATAATTTGGTTATTGTGCATACGTGAAGTGGATTATAAATGTAAACGAGAAACAAGCATTTTCAGTTGCTACAAAAACTCTAGATGGTTCTAACAAGGGAGCCACCATCTTGTTAGACCCCAATTTCATGGTTAGAAAATACTATGAAGGCTCAGAAACATTGACAGTGGCAAGTGCTTCTGCGGCGTCAAAACAAGAAGAAGAAAACTGTCTACACAATAATGACACGGAAAAACGTATTCCATGCTAGCCCCTTTAGCGCCGCACTAGCATTCTTACCATTTTAATATGCTAATGGGGGCTGGTTCTTTGATGCGACATCATATACGTTACAAGGTATACTAATCTTTAATACACTTTTTTAGCTGTTTACCTTATCTGTTCCTTTTTATCTTTACAGTTTACGTGTTTAATCACTATCTCACCTGTTGTTAAGTGATTTGGCCAAAGCGTGCCAAGCACGCTGGTTCTCGAGTGCAGCCGCGGGAACGCTATATGTGTTTGGCGACAGATTTTCATTTAGAGAGTTTTAACCAACCTGGTAGTTAAGTAATCCAAAACCTAAACGCTTGAGAAATGTTCTTGTGGTACCACTGCATATAGGAAAAATATAGAATTCGAGATTTCTCGATGTTTCCAATTGCCTAATACGTCATGTGCTGGCTTGGTGATTTAGGCCGTGCCTTCCCTACCCTAAATGCCCTACCCACATGCTATTTGTTGAAAAGCTTAGGATCATTGTATTACTTGAACCTAAGTCAATCGACGCGTTGTCTGAACGTATAAATGTATAAACCAGTAATAATAATATGCACTGTAAAAACAGTGTACTTATTTATTAACTTCGTCGTCTAGAAACACTGTGTACAATGTAAAAAATGCCCTAAAAGTGAGAAGTAGACCGGGATAAGCCCTTTCGTAATTGTTTTGTCCAAAACTTTTCCAACTTCTTGATGTTTATGCGTTTACGCTTAAATTTTCTCATTTATATCGCCAAAAAAGGGTGCGCCGGCCAGTGGAAAATGTTTGTTAGGGTAATTTGTTTATTAAATGTATATAAAAAAATGAAATGCTGTTCGTTGGTAAGCGCATCATTTGAGAAAGGCTAGACCGATTTTATAATTTTATTTAATTTTATGTTAGTAATAATCCGAATAAGGTTTTTAGGTTAAAAAAATTTGAAAACTAACCTGGAAAAATTTGGAACAATTGAAATAGCTCTTTCTATTGTATTTTTAATGAACTTACGATTTGAACGATAGATATACGTAATTATTATTTTATTTTGTTTGTTACTTTTGTGAATAGTTTTGGAAAAAAAAGTCGTTTTGGGTGGCGCTGTACTCGAGTTATTGATTGTTGAAAAGGGCAGAACAATATCATACTAGCTATAGTATTTGAAAATCATGTAACAGTATAAAAGAAAAAAAGTGGGTGTGTCAGCTCCGACGCGCGACTGGAGTTTACTCCGCAAGAACTATCTTGAAATTTATAATATATACAATTGGCAAGAAAAGTAAATAAAGGCATGTTTTAGGATATAGAATGAATATGGATATTTAATTTACCCCCGCGCGGCGTACCCGCTCATTTCAACGGTGGATTCGCGTCTGGCGGTTTTCGTAGAAAACGAAAAAGAGTTCAATAAATCTCCACCTTATTTGAATATAACTAAGGTTAAACATTATTTGCGTGATGATGCGTTATGTTGAATTTCAATTTCATTCCTCATATTTTTTGACAACGTGCGACTTATATAGTTGCTTAAGGAGTAAATTGCGGTGAGTAGAGCTTTCAAAGCTCCTTGGGGTAGAGAAGGGTTCAAGTTCGGCAACGCGATGGTTGTACCTATGGTATTACAAACGCCCAAAGACTACGGTAGCCGCTTACCATCAAGCAGACCGTATGCTTCTTTGTCACCTTTGTAGTATAAAAAAAAGTTAAATTTGCTGATATTTTATAAGGTAATAATATTAAATAAAATAAAATAATAAAAATAAATTAAACGTAAACAAATAAATTATTTATAACAAACAGTCTATACATAACAAAACACGTGAACCACAAATCATCCCCTCATGGCGGTAATAATTTTTCATCCAGTGTAATTAGATACTTTACGAAGTGCCGTTAACGGAACATTACTGCCCTGTGCCCAACACCCGTTTATTGGCCTTAACTTTTCCTTATTTTGGACCTTAAAGGTTTTATAGCGTTTTTGCTTATGGCTTCCGGTTTTTATGGTTTTCAAACAAGTGATATATATTTTCGTAGAAAACCAATATATTTTTTTAAATTAATTATTTTATAACTTTAGCGTTTGGCCACAACTTCACCTGATTTGAAATAACTGATTTTCAACTTGATTGTGGTAGCAAGTCAGACGGGCATTAGAAAAATGCCTTGCCAATATGCTATAGTTTCATTTATTTATACTACCATGTTGGCAAATAAACATACGCCCGTCTCATGGTAAGTGGCTACCGTCGCCTATGGACGCTTGTAATGCCATAGGTATTATTAGCTGGGTGTAACAATCGTCACAGTGACATGCTTAGGCGTGTCGTGTTCCTGGATCAGCCAGTCTATACCCAGTAGGTAATCAAGAAAGTTGTTTTGGTAGAAATGTACCAGATTGGATCGCGACCACAATGCACATAACGATAAACCCTTCACAGTGATTGGTTTGTTGCCTTTCAGGAGGAGCCACTGTGTATCCTAAGCTTGTAAGCTGAAATGACTTCGATAACCGGAGAACAATTGTTAATGTCGCAATAGTAGCCGTTATTTTTCATACTTCTCAGTCTAGAACGTTCTACCCGGCTTCTGAGTGCGCTACCTAATTCTAGCTACTATCACACAAAATGAACTACTAACGCTTTATTCTGTTCCTATTAATTTGTCTTTGTTGATCGTCCTATACATATTTTTAAGCTTTCGTGTAGGCGGCGACAACTCTGAGTCGATTGAGTTTGTTTTGCTACTTACAATAGCATCGAGCAGAAGGCAAATATTTTTGATCTAAATCACACTTGTTTTTTTTATTGGAATATTTTTCTTGGGTTCCGTAGTTTTAGTGGTATATCGTTTATATGTATATAATACAAGACAAGCCTTTAAATGTCTCACCACTTAATACTGTCCTCAGCATTGTCTTTAGATCATTCCCAAGGGTCTAATTATTCGCATGGGTCTAATCACTACATCCGTCGTCAATACTATTTGCAAATATTAGGCGGAAAGCGGAGCATAGGATGGGCATTACTTGCGTTATAAAGACGTACTGAAACGCCTTCCACAAGCGTCTACATTTTATAGTAGCTTGGCAAATTGACTGTACTGTTCTTGATGGTAAGCACAGTACAATCCAAATACAACGGCGACCACCGAGAGATCAAAATCCATCGGTGGTCTCCGCTGTCATGCCGGCCTGCATATATATCTCTTCACGTTACGCTTGCAGGACACGATGTCATAAGAAGGAGGGAACACATTGACCGGGAGATGGGAGTTGAGAGAAGCTTGCGTAAAATAGAACACTGTGTCGATCGTGTGCCAGCCTGTAGGTGTTTTTGAAAAGGCATGCTTATGACTTGATTTCAAATACCATAGGAGTCCAAATAGCACCGATTAATTACAGTTGTGTACATTGTGTGATCTACATACCAAACACCTTTGAGTTCATGCCAGGAATTAGTGGAGAGACCGTCATTGGGATACAGTGTGAGAAACCGTCGAGCAATCTGTAGTTACGTATTTTCCCACTACATGTAGTACTATTTTTTTTTTCGAACTGACTATACTGTTAGCCTTAGGAGCCCTGGAGCCTTTACGGCTTTTACAGCTTTACCAGGCTTGGTAGTACTATAAGATTATTTCCTTCACTGTTAGTAGCTTTATTAGTAGAATTGTAATCATTACGAATCGCAATAAATGCGTCGCATCATATTGTCGTAATGTTATGAAGGGTAACTATGGCACTATATGACAGTAAAAACTAAGTATAATTATTTATTCTCTCTGATAACTGGATAAGAATGACCTTCTTATGAGCCCACGTAACTGGAAGCACTAAGAAGTAAAGTATAGTTTTCGCTGGTCTACAACGGTAATAAATTATTCATAGCGTTTTTAATTTTAAGAGGATCACACAGAACCATAAATAAAACAACAAAAGCTACGAGAGCGACCTTATTAATGTTTTTTGATGTTAAACCATTCAATCATTCTTATTTGGAAACTGCACACTAATGTTGCGCAAGCGCCGACTTTGATGGCGCCACTTGGCCAACCGCCGCCAAAGTCATCGCTATGACTTTACGTTGATATATTGTGAATTTTTATTAAAAAAAAAACAGTTTTTTTTTAAAGTTTTCATCACGATACAGTTTTGAGGTATTACTCGTCGTCGTCACTTAATAATAAGTACGGTACAGTCACGACAACTGCAATCACCGGTAACAGATTTTATAAGTAGTCTTCGCTGTGATTCCGGCCAGACGTTTCTATACGCCTCGTTCAAAGTACTCTATATCGTAAAAGGACACGTTGGCAGGGAGGAGATCTCACACCTTTACAGTTCAGTAAATGTATGAGTTTGCGAACATGTTGTTCGTGCTGAGAATGATGCAACCGTGTCGTGTAACTGTAGCTTCGTTTATCAGCCCGCGTGGTTCTGTAGCAAAAAGGAGATAAAGTTATCGCAACACTTCAGATTCACCATGATACAGACGACTAAACGCATTAAAGAAGGCCATGTCTTTTAGCTAAAGAGGTACTTAGTGACGTCTGCTATCATTCCCAATGTAAGAACAATCAATTTATATAATTGTTATGTACTTACAACGCAAATATAACTTTTATGATCCACACTAAGCCAACAACATCATAAATAGGAATAAGCCTTATAAAATTTGCGTAGGAGTCAAGATTCAGGTCGCTGTGACATACGGCGAGCGACTTACATAAGTGCCTACGGTAAAGAATTTTACGTGTCTTAGTTTATGGGCGCTTGTGTGTTATTAGTTGCTATAAAATTTATTGTTATTGAATAAGGCGTTGCAAAGACGTAACGCTGTTTCACGTCACGTGTATTTTATTTTACTCTAGTTTTTATTCAATATAATGGTAAAGTTTTAATACTAGATGTAAAAGCAAATTAGTCAACTCTTGTATTAGACTTAGTAGGACCAATAAAAGGGTTTTAGTTAATAATGTTAGTTTCTATAAAAAGATCTTTGAACATTACCGATTTCTCGACAAGCAAGTTTTACTGTTAAAAGGGTTTTATAGGTAGTAAGTTTTATAGGATGGATCATTACCTAATTCCTTCTTTTCCCTTTCTTAATAGAACCACACGCGCTGGGCTCCGGAGTCACAGCTTTAAGGGAACCTTTACCTCGACACGAACAAATAATTAATATGCTGTATTGAGAAGCTGTGGATTTACCGGCCATTGTGTTCCTTCCTTTCTACAACTTCCTACAAACATAACGTGAAAAGACCTTATAGCAAGCCGCCTTAACAGCAATTCCTGACGATGGATTGTAAATCTCACAGTATTCGCCGGTGTTATTGGATTGCACTGTGCTCACCATCAGGTCGCGAGTAGTCGCTTTGCCGTGCTGAGGTAAAAAAAATACAACGATAGTGATATCGGGAAATGACTCTTTCTCTGTACACCCACTAAAATAATATAATTATAAACAGTATAGATTATATAAAAAATTATAAAATGATAAACCTGATCAACCTGATAAACGATTTCAACTCGCTTCAAGAAGTATTTTATCATTTAACCTTTCTCGAATTGAACAAAAACTTTCAGCCAAAGTTGCCTTATCGATTCGAGTCACAAGCCAATACCGAGGTCTACTGAGATATATCTTAACTAGATCTGGTATCATTAATAAAAAAGAAAGTAATAAAAAATATTTTGGTACTAAAATTTCTTTAAGTACGTCTTAAAATAATTCACCACCTTAAATTTTATTACCAACGAGGAATAACTGTTACTAGTGTGAATATTTCGCACATTATAGAATTTAAACAATTTAACTGTTGTCATGTTAGTTAAAAATGTTGCTAATAGATGGCGCCACCTATAGTTATTTTTAAATTAGTGCTGCCATCTGTTGATAGATGAATTAAAGGATGAAAAAGTTACTAGTCAACGTTTTTTACCAAAAAAAAAACATTAATTTTAAAATATTTGCACATTTTTAATCATTTTTCATTATTCAAAAGTTCCTTATTTTTCGACTTTTATTTATTTAATGATTACCACTTCTGATTTTGAATTTTATAGTAAGTAGTAATTTAAGTATATTAGTTGTTTGTTAACCTTGCTACAAAGAGTTTTTCTTAAATCATTGAAACCTTACTAAAAAGAAACCTGTCGCCATTGTCTCTTCTGATCCCGGAATTCGACACGCCTAAGCGTCATTATAACACGTGTAAACACCTGACCCCAAGCCCGGTGAAGCTGTAAAAGCCGCAAAGGCTCCAGGGCCTCTGAGACTAACAGTATAGACAGTTCGACAAAAAAATAAAATAACACCTGGTGTATTGGTGGTCTCGCAATCCGGTCGAGCACAATTATCATGTTCTACCACCTCTAATATTCTTATTAAAAAAATATAGTGGTCTAATCTAGTGACAATAGATCAATGTGTCCGAATTTCCCAGTCCAAGACTGGAAACTTTTCTGCCAAAGTCCAATTAATTATAACGGATAATGAGTCGGCGGCCCTACGCTCAGCTACGTGACTTCGTGGTCAAGATTTTGAAGTGTTAATGATTTGGTCAGTTTTGCGAGTTGGCTATATATATAGTAGGACGGCAATTTGACGGCACTTTAATTAATGATAAGCATAGTGCCAAATCAACAAGCTAGATAAATTGAAAATTAGAAAACCCTTTGACCTATTATTACCCATTCTTCGAGACCATTTCAATGAGCCCAAACACGATGTCCGTGCTGTAAGTTGGTGAGGAGATAGGTATCCTGCAGATTCCAGATGAGGAAGTCAAGGTTGCTATGTTCATCTAATATCATTGAAATGACAGAATATTTAATTTCTACTCGATCAGAACTTTAGAAGATGCTCACATCTATTCATTAAATAGAAAGCTGATAGATAATCTTCAAACAGCTCAACAAATCTTCTTGAATTATAACTAAGAATACTCTCGATCAAATCACCTTTCAAACAAATAGAATTAAATTAAAATCGCTTCAGCCATTTGTGAGTTACGATGCCACAGACATACATAAAAAATACCTCTATTTAGACCTCTATTTGCGTAGCGGAGTTAAAACAACGGTGATTACATTACAGTAATCATTCGCCGGTCGTCCCTGTCATACCGGCTTGCAAACACCCGCCTCTCTCCTACGGCAACTCAAGCCTAAGTCCTATCCATCGGCATGGAGCCCTTGAGCCACGCAGCCGCTCGTACGATACAGTGACTCTACATTTACTAGCTATCACAGACATACATTACACTGCATCATACAGACCTTTTATCTTTTTTTGCCTAGTTAGATTAGACAAAAAAATTCAGATTACTAAATACACATGTTTCTTCCCTCCTCCCAGGGGGAAGAGACATGTGTATATGTATAGTTAGTTTAGATCGAATGATAGGGAATTAGACAGATCGTGATTTCATTGCATATGCGGAAACAGTCCGAGCCGAGGTCCGGCTACTTTGGCATCCTCGGAGCTTGTTGCCTTGCTTTCGCGGCTGAGTGCCTTAAGCGTTCGCCCCCAAGCTCGGTGAAGCTGTAAAAGCCGCAAAGGCTCCAGGGTCCCTAAGGCTAACAGTATAAACAGTTCGAAAAAAAAAAGAAAGGCTTGCAAACCTGGCTGAATATACATTGGTTGCTCCTAAAAAGCGACAAACCACAATTAGGAAGTGTTTATCTTTATATGCATAGTGGTCACACTAGAACCGATAAGTTGGAAAACACGTTTTTATATACCTCGCTAGTGGCAAATAAGCATGCGGTCTGCTTGAAATGGTTACCGTAGCCTATAAGTATAGATGCTTCCACAAAAATTATTCAAATCTTGCAACATGATTTGAAAATGATCATTAAATCTTAACCGTATTAAAACCATACGATGGATTATAATATGTCTGAGTTTAGAGACAAAAAAATTCGTAGATTCGAAAACTCTTCAGTGAAATTTCCCATCTTCGTCAATTCATCACGAGCACCTTTGTTTATACACTTCATGAATAGGTTAAGAATTAATCATTAAGTTCACAAGTATTATTATTAGAAAATATGAAATAAAAATGTAACAAATTAATTTTATTAACTTGACTTTCGAGACTGTCAATTGTACAAAAACAAACTCGAAAGGTGTCGTTGGGCACCCGGTAGAAACAAAGTTCCTTTCAATATGTATGTATTATGTATTATGCAATAACGAGGAATGTTAATAAAATAGTATTTAAAATTTAAAAAAATGATTTTGTTTATAAAGTTATGATAATAATCATTTATAATTTTAATAAATTATAAACTTATTCAGTACATTAAATTATTATGAATATAACTAAAAAAAAGTTTATATGAAAAATCCTAAATCAACGGGAAGCGAACTATCGACTACTCTCACTGTACATATAAAAAAAAACTTCGACGACGAATATATTCTTGCAAATCAGGACTGGCATATTAACAGTAATATAATAATTAATTAGTATATTACGGTAAAAAGATATTTATTTATTATATACAAACTTCACAGCACATTTTTAAATTTTAAAGTGCCAATTAAGAATCAGTAATATTACATTTCGTATACCTTGAATGTACTTAGAATGATGTTAGCATAAATAATATTGTGCGTGTGTGAGAGAGTGTATTATTATTTGAATGTTTTATTTAGGTTTCCTGTATTAGTTTTGAACTAATCTTGCACAGACATACTTCAAAACTTGATTTCGACTAAGGTAGAATAAGTTAATATCATTGAAAAGGTTATTGTACTGCATTGTACATATATAAATGACGGAGTTTTGAGCATACGTATGTTTTACAGAAGAAATTACGAACAAACTGGAATTCCTAGTACACTTAGTAGGTAATCGGAAATTTAATTTATTTAAGAGTTCTGGGCAATCTGTTCTTGAGTTAACTAGATCATATAGAAATCATATCGCTTATAATTCTTCGGTATTTTAAAGACAACATGTTATAGTCCTCATATATAGTCAGATAACTTTGTTGTGCTTACTAATTGAAATTGTAAAATTCGTTAGGAGATTTCTCTGTACTCGGAGCAATTCGACTGGTGAATTCCTCCACCCTACAGAAGATCGCAACCAAATAATAACATTGCGTTGTGTTTCTGCGGTGAGTACGGCTTAAACAGCTACTTAGAAAAGGGGAATTTAAGGTGTTTATAGTTTATAGTGTTACTTGAAGCGTCCATAAACTACGGAAGCCGCTTACCATTACGTCGTACCTTGTGTGCCACATTATTTGTATAAAATGAAAAATCGAACGAAAACTGGAAAGTTCATATCATTATTGAGTACATTGTAAAAAAAATTTCGCTTTTGCATTCTGAAATCACAAAATTCGTCAAAAATATAATAAATATTACAAAAACAATACCGTACATTATTTTACAGAGAATTATGCAAACAAGAAAAGAGTGTGGAAACAAAATAGGAAGACAAGGGGCCTGTGTATCGGCATTTTTTAATTTAACTTCCCTCGAGCATCTCGATTGTGAGATATCCTAAAGCAATGTAAGGAAACAACAAATTCAATTCTTTTCCTTGTGCATTGCTTCGGAATTTTTAATATTTTATAAGGAATTTTCAGACAATACTGATGGTAACAAATAGTTTTGACGGTTCAAACGGTTATAAGTTATGGTAGACATACTTGAATCATATACAAAAGTATACTAGATATAGAAGAAGTAATATACCAAATAGTATTAGGTTCATAAGACGTTTGGATTTGTTTTTCTAAATTTTTAATCGACTTCAAAAAAGGGGTAGGTTATCAATTCTAATTTTTTTAATGGTTGTTCATTCATAAGTTCTCTATTTATAAAATAAATAAAAATAAAATAATATTGAATTAAGATAACTAACATCCATATTTGGTTAGTAAACAATGGCATTGAACCGATTTGATGATTTTAACGTTGGAAAGGGGATACCTCAACGGTTAAAAGTGTGCACAAGTGAAGTGGATTGAAAATAAAAACATGGACCATGAATTCTGGGATGTCACAAAAACTCTCTAGATAGCTCTAACAAGAAAGCAACCATCTTGTTAGGATACTGAAATCATCATAAAACGGGACAAACTATATCTACTCCACTACTCGACTACTCGACTACTCGATACTACTCATTACTACTCGATAATTGCAGTAATAATCTTCAATAAAGAGGACTAGTTGCCAAGTTAGAAAGATGCTTTAATATTTTTTTAAACGGTAATATATAAATATACCGATATTAAAACCGTTAATAGTTACTATAAACGATATTAAGAACAATGCAAGGTCAATAATAAATAGTACACCAGCAATATATTCTGTAATTCAGCACGAACTCACGATTGTTCGACATTTTAACAAAAGAACTCAGATGTATAAATAATGGATACTACTGTATTCTTACTTTATATTTTTTTAGATACATGTGAAAAAATTATACCATAACTAAAGTTTCCAGTTTCACCTAATCGCAGTTGAAAATTAATTTCATGATGGTATTTTTTTATCTAACTTGACAATTAGCCATAAGGGCCCTGAACCCTCAGACGGCTTTTACAGCTTCACCGGGCTTGGAGGTGAGCGCTTAAGGTACTCAGCCGGGTGCCAAAGTGCCCGAACCTCGGCTTGGATTGTTGCCGCGATTGCAAATACTTACGAGCTGTTAATTCCCTATACGTAATTCGATCAAAACTAACTATAAATAAATACATCCTTACTACTATACTTATACTTTCCTCTGGGAGGAGGGAAGAAACATGCGTATTCAGTAATTTGTCAAGTTTGGTCTTAACTAACTACCCAAAAAAAGGTCCCTTATAGAACCTATGTACCTGCGTGGTGTGCATGTATGTAGGATTTGCGAGAGTGAAGTTAACCACCTGTCCCCTGCAGAGGGAATGCTGGTTTCGTGGGCGTGGATGCGAGCACGGCTTGGTTTATAGGGACTGACGTGAAGTACGCATTCGCTGCCTCGACATCGTCATATATGTCATATAGATGTTCCGCTGCCGCCGTTTTCCCTTAGGGACGTTTGAAATTGGGGTGTAATTAGCGACGGCTACCACTAATGGGTTCGAGTGATTCGACGCTATGTCGAAATAGGATTTCACGAGGAATTTCACATACAATTCGATCGAAAGAAGTTCCATACCTATCTTTAATCAATACAGTTGATAATGGGGCATCGACAAGCTAACGTAAAAATCTGTTTTGGTCTCTGGAGCTAACTAAAGTTATCATCATCATCATCATCATCAACCTATATTAGTCCACTGCTGGACATAGGCCTCCCCTAATGAGTGCCAAAGCACCCTGTCTTCAGCTGTCCGCATCCAGCATCTGCCTGCAGTCTTTCGCAGATCGTCATCCCATCTGGCTGGAGGGCGTCCTACACTACGTTTGCCGAGTCGCGGTCTCCACTCAAGAACCCGTTTACCCCAGCGGTTGTCGGTTCTTCGCGAGATATGGCCGGCCCACTGCCACTTCAGCTTGCTAATTCTTTGAGCTATGTCGATAACTTTGGTTCTCTGTCGGATATATTCGTTACGAATCCTATCCTTCAGGGAAACTCCGAGCATAGCTCTTTCCATAGCACGCTGAGCGACTTTGAACTGGTGGACCAACCTTACCGTGAGTGTCCACGTCTCAGCTCCGTAGGTCATTACGGGTAAGACGCACTGATTGAAAACTTTCGTTTTCAAACATTGCGGTATGGATGACGAGAAGACTCTACGTAGTTTCCCAAATGCTGCCCAACCCAGCTGGATCCTTCTCTTGGCCTCCTTCTTAAAATTGTTTTTACCCAACTGCACAATCTGCCCGAGGTAAGTGTACTCAGAAACAATTTCAAGAAGGTGACCATCCACGACGACCGGTCCTGGATCAATGTGGCCATTGATCATGACTTTGGTTTTATCCAAATTCATGCCAAGACCGATACGTCGCGAGGCTGAAGCTAGGCCGTCCAGCATCCGGGTAAGCTCCTCTAGCGACTCCGCCATTAAGACTATGTCATCAGCGAATCGCAGGTGCGAGATGTAGTCGCCGTTTATGTTTATGCCCTTACCTTTCCAGTCCAGCGTTTTAAACATATCTTCCAATGCGCTCGTGAACAGTTTCGGGGATATGACATCCCCTTGCCTCACTCCTCTGCGCAATTGGATGGGTTTAGACTGCTGGCCCTGTACTTGGACACTCATAGTGGCAAAGTACACTCAAAGTTATATAAGGACATAATTGTGCGAATGCTGTGCAGCCATATGTTAAAATCGGACGGACATATATATTATACATTGTGTCCGGTTACGGACTAGTAAAAAAAACTATTTTAATATACATATACAGCATAAGCTTGGGTCCAACCCACCTCCACGCTAAATGGCAGCCATTTTGAGTTTTTTAATGTAATTCTCTATATGTGTACAAATCATATTAGTAAAAGTTTGGGTTTCACTGCGATAAAAATAGGCTTATTAGGATTAAATAGGCCTCGCAGGGGTGAAAGTTAATACGCTGTGTTCGTTTCGCATCGTCCGCACCGGCGAGCATCTCTGCTGTTGAGATGAAGAAATTATAACGTATTGGTGCCTCATACCAATTGTTCATATCGTGTGATTGATCATGCGTAGAAGGTCTTCAAACCTAAGAAGAAGCCGGGGTTCAAGGAGAGTGGTTGTGATTTATTATGAGAGATATCGAAACACTCATCCTGCATGCCATATTTTTATCTCAAAATCAGATAACGTGTCCGCAATTAAACATTAGTGAATCAAACGTATGGTTTAAAATCATTTTGGCTGAGCTTGAAACATATAAACAATATTTAAATATGAAAAGATTATGCCGTATCCATAGTATTAAAAGTATCATCAATGTTTTAAAAAAAGGTTTTGAAGCCTTCCGCGCTCTGCTTAACGCCGTGAGAGAAACGAAAAGTGTACGTCTAGTGTAAAAAGTAGCTATAAACTGTAGACCGCAAAGGTGGATTCATATTTAACGTAAAACTGATACTCAAAAGTAAAATCGTGTCAGCCGACATGGGACGTCCTGTCAGATGTGAAATATCCAAATTTATTCGTATATGTTTTATGAAAATGAAATATGAAATTAACAAATTATTCAGATTGTTATTAATAATAATTTTATTTTTATGAAATTATTTACAAAATTAAATATATTTTAATGTTCTATTAAAAGTATAAATTTGTTTTTACAACACTAGTTGAGAATAGCAGACAAGACGCGAAGCAGGCTGAATGGCACATCGTGACGTATCATCAGAATGTTTTTACTCCCATTCAAATGCACCATTAGGTGTTTCATATCAGGTATTTAAGAAATCTTGCACACTTATAAATTGTCTAACTTTATATTTCTTTCAATTACGGAGCACACGCATCCATTATTAATGTTTATCGCCATACATATTTTACCGTTTATCGTATTACTTATTCCACTATTATCCATTCAACATTATTAACCTACTAAAACTAAAGCTATCGCAAAAAAACAAATATTTTGTTAGATATGGATATACCCCTAATTTGTACGAAACGGTTCGCTTCGTCCTTTGTTATGCGAACCGCAAAGGAGTGGAGCTCACTCCTGGCGTCTGTATGCTCGTCCACCTATGTATGACTTATGAGTTTTCTAGCAAAGAGTGAACAGGCATTTGATATAGGTAAACGCGAAACAGCGTCGTCCTCATCCTTATTTACCAACTCATCAACTCATAATAAAAGATTCAGTGTGACAATAAATTAGATTCTAAATCAAATTTCACTGTACTAAATTACATTTACAAGATGTAATATAAGTGAACCCTACCAAATCAATTTTATTTTTAAATTGTAAATCAGATACAAAGTCAAGTAACATTTTAAAAATGATAAAAATTCAAAAAAATTTAATGCATGAGATATACAGAAAAGATGACATACTTAGATGAAAATAAAAAAAAAATTAACTCATGATAAATCGTAACGCAGCATCTGAATCTACCTTTTACCATGTCGCCGGTACAGTTAGCGACACGGAATGCGTCGCGTGTGTACAAAGTATTAAAGCTAACTATCACTCAGTAATGAAGGCGATGAGATATGATTGTAATAATTTATAGTCACAAGTTCGCCTTAAATAAACATAGTTTTTAAATATGAAAATTAATGATGTAACAAATTTTTTTCTTCTTTTTCCTACTTTAGCGAACAGTCCTAGTTATTAAGGATTATTACTGCCATTATGAAGTGGATTATAATTATTTCGTTATACAAATTTATTATCTTCTCATGGTTTCAGAGTTTTAACAAAATGTTTGGTCTCTTGTTAGAACATTCCAGGAAGCTATTGTGACATCTCAGAATTACTTATAATATTCCATGTTAATATATCCAAACCAGTTCATTGTGAACAATATAAGCATGCTATTTTTAGTAAAAATCCATCAATAATCCACTATTAATAAGGAGCCTTTATAATTACAAATAAAAACGAATACATAACAGAATAAGAACTCGCCAAAAAAGCCTATGAATAGATTTTTTTATTGTAGTTTATTGAGACTAGGCTGAATGATATATGCGATCAACGCCATCAATAAAAACGCTATAATTAAAACTAATCGGTAAGAAAGATAACATAAGTTGATTAGTAATAAATATACCAATAAATTTAAATTAAGAATATCTTAAGCTCCGTTCCATATTAACATTAATCATTGGAATTACTATAACGAGTATTCGAGTTTTGACAGATTAAAAAATACTTTATTCAAATTTCAAATATGCAAAATACTCCACAAGTCAGTAATTATCAAAATAATCATCTACAATCTAAAGTAAAATGATAAAACGAAAATTAAACACGATTCCTTTTTTAAATACAGTACCAATTATTTGAAGATCAATCTTAGTTTGAATAATTACTTTCAAGACTAGTTTTGGCCCTGGACGATTCCTCATTTTATAATAGAACATATTTTTTTGTATATCTGAACAGATATCTATAAATTTTCGGATCTACCGGTTAGATCACCATGTGTTCATATTCATTGATATAATTATTTGACGTGAACACGACTTTAAATTTGCTTCCATAGTGGAGGCAATTAAAAAAAAATATGATAACGAAATCGGGGAATACAGTTTGTCGTTGCAGCTATATATCTCCCCAAGCCCGGTAAAGCTGTAAATGCCGTAAAGGCTCCAGGGCCCCTCAGGCTAACAGTATAGTCAGTTCGAAAAAAAAAGCTATATATCTATCATCTACATCCAAAATTTAATTCGACCACGCGATAGTTAAAGGATCATAGAATTCTTAACGTAGAGTGGCGACTTTGTTGCATAGCGTACGGGGTAGGAGCACGCGTCGCCGTTTTGAAGTCATTTATGACTCAGTGAAGCTACGACACTCATCTTAATTTTAATCGATAGATCTTGTCCAGAATTATCGTTTGCATATACAAAACATTAGTGTGGAATAGTTAATATGAATGTGGTGTTAAAGTTAAAAATGTGTGAGTTCTCTCTTTGTGTGAGCTAGAGCGAGAGAGCAAATGTCGGTGTGTATGTATATTGCACACTGTTTAAATAAAATATATTTTAATATGAAAGTTTCACTTCTATAGTGTGTGAATCGCACACACACCTTTTTTTTGTATTGTTTTCAAATATTTTTGTCTTCACAGCGCATGTTGTGATTGCCTTAACAGGCGAAGTGTTTTTTCTTTTTGAAATTGTTATTATTTCTGTAATTGCATTTAATACACTGACTAGTGACGCGCCAGTTACTCATGGCCAAAATAAAATAAATTAATAATAGATGGAAAAAAATCAATGAATTTTCATAAGATATGCTTTTCAATATATCAACAGACAAACGAAATAATTTTTTGATATTATAGTTATCAAAAGCGGGTGAAACAAAAAAAAAACTTTCCGTGATGATATTATCCATCAGCTCGAGGGTAAACACGTGCCGGCGTTTGTTTTAAACATCCAACTCAATTTACGGCTATGTGGACACTGACGCAACCCGTTCTTCAACAATTATACCTGTGGTAATAAGAACTTCGTGACACTCCGCTTTCGGCACTCAAGTTTTAATTATATTTACTGTATTCAAGAACAGTTATTTTTGATTTCTCACATGACTAAAATAGTTTTGGATAAAAAAACTACTTTGGCATAACAAAAAAAAAAACAAATCCGTAAATTTTATACCGCGTGCCAATAACATGATGAAGTTGGCCATAAATGAAAATAATGTATATTCATTTTTTTACTGGCAATTTTAATTGCTTTAAATATTATATAATAATGTTTATTAATTATCTTTAATTTATGTATAAGTACACAATAAAAAAATATAAGGTAGTAAAATGAATTCACATTATTACCATTTATGGCTAACTTCATAATTTCACACTTTGTAATGATAGCGCGTCGATTGACGTGAGTTCGAATCCTTGCAATGAGCCTGAGCTTTTGGTGAAGGAAATCATCGTGAGGAAGCCATAGCATGATGGTAGGGCTTTTTCTAATGCTCGCTGGCTAGCTACCGACCTCAAGTTGAAAATCTGTCACCAAGCACCAATAGGTGTGTTGCGGCAGCTGCACTTGAGAGCCAGTCTTCCACTAGGTTTAGCGTATTATCATCTTGGGCCACATTGTCAGTTAATATCAGGTGAGATTGTGGCCACTACGTCAAACCTATAATGATAACAAAAATGTTTCAATGTGTGCTTATTCCGCGACGTCGTTTCTTGCTTACGAATTTATATTGTGCCAAATATTTATTTAATATTCGAAAATAGTGAACAATATAAACAATTTTGTTAAAGCAATGTATGCTCATATCAACTATAAGCTTGCCTTTTATTTCTAAGGTCTTTAGTCAACGTTTGTCATAGACGTAAAAAAGCAGTTTCGAAATTCGGCTGCATTTAAAACCATATGGTAACCGAAGAGCGACGTTTATATTGTTCGAAACTAAAATCGTTAAGGTCGTGAGTGAGAACCATAAAATGTAACTGTTATAAAACTGCGAAGTTGAAGCTAGTAGCACTCCGCCTATTTGTCGGTTTACTAACAAAACTCGGCGCCTTACACACCGTAGAGTGACACAGATTAGTTTTTTTTTTTTGTAATATTTTCATCCGGTATCAAATCAAGGCTTAAATCATGCCTTAAATGTTGTTAAATTTTACAGTCTTTAATAAAACACTTCTTTTAATCATTTAAATAGATTTTTAATATAGACTGGTTGTAGATAAAATAGAATTCTAATAATAATCATCCTACAGGTAGAAATAAATGTCAGTTTTAAGAAATTATTAGTAACGTCGAAATTACAATGAGTGTTTGTTATTTCTGTAATCTAATGTACACAAATATCAAGCTATATTATAATATATACATATAAAAAGGGGGACAGATGTGGGACTAAAACAGTCTCGGTGACAAAAGTTACTCGCGTCGCTAGCACGTGGTAAAAGATCCTACCGTGATAATATGATAACTCAACGAATTACATTACACGACGTTGTCACACGGTGACAATTTTGAAACTGACAAAAGTTTTAACGTGAACACAGGCGAAGACTGTATTTACGGTTCCACGGGCAATATAGAGGTAGTTTGAACAAATTGGACCGTAAACTACGTGCTATTTAATTAGCTACCCAACCTTATAATTACTGAATATTATTAGGAAAATTCCTAACAACACGGCCGGCCTTCATTTTGTACACGGGGGATATGAAAACTATGTCCCATATTTTAAACATTTTTAGTGCTAGCTATGCCCCACGGTTTCACCTGGTGTTATATTTATCCGAGCATCTGTCCACCGCACCGACACACCCGTTTCTTGGTTCTCAAATACTCACTTTCCGTAATTGTATACAGTTTGACAGATTGTTTTAGGTTAATGGTTACGTCCTCGCTGCTTACGGTCATAGCGTGAAGTTATGAATAATAAATAAGCAAGGTATAAAATCTATTTTTTTTTAATCTGACTGATTCTTTTAAAGGCAAACGCGTTTAAACAAACAATCTCAATGGTAGTATGTACAGATATTTCAAACTTACTCCACTATTTTTGGTCTTCTTCACTCGATCTCAGAAATTTTAACATGTTTATTTATAGTAAATTCTAGAACTTTCCAGATATTTCTTTAATGTTCGAGAATAGTTAATACTTTATACATATCGTAAAAATATACACAATATATGTTTAGGACAAAACTAATTTTTATAAGTTGCATAATGAATCACTGTTGATCTGTATCGGTATCCGCTGTTTTATTACGATGTAAATGCCAACACAACTAAAAGGAAATGACTGTTTAAACAGACAAATTGAGACATGTTCTTTACTCATACGCTACCGGTATGCCGTTCTCCGAACAATTGTTTCTATGACACTATCTCTGATATTAATGGCTTGATATTGAGTTAGGTATGGACTACGATAACTGAGTCACATTTCATTATTAATCTATACATACATATTATAAAACTCAACGTTGCTCTGTCTGTTGTCCGATTTACGTTTTTTATTGTAATTCATAGCTACGTTATCTGGCCAGGTTATAGGATAAATTTTGTAAGGTAAAGTAACATACGAAATAAGCAGTGACGGTAATGGTGAATCAGTTCGGAGAAAGCCTCTTTTAGGGTCATTACTAGTTCTAAACACTGTCCAGTCAAGAAATAACGTGTCAGTTTGTTGTGTAGGGTGTTTGTTTGCGTATTGCCAACTAGATATTCGTACTTGACCCGCATTTCTTGAATATTAATTTAAATAAATAAAAGAGATTATTAGTTCCTAATTTACTTTGTTACTTTTTCTCCTCATAATAGATATGCCCAACGAGTTCACCCGTGCTATAGACGTATTTGGGGCACTTAAATGGCTTACGCTGAGTAAACCATACGAGACATATCAAATTAATGTTCTACATAATTATAGATCTAAAAAAGGCCTACAAAAAAGTCGGGAATAGCATATATCTATCTTCTAAGGATCACCCACAATAAGCATTTTTGTCTTCCGTCTTTTGAGAGGAGGAAGCACGATTCGCGAGTGCGCTCGGTGGATGGCACTCTGTACTCCATGCGAGCGGAGCCACGGACACAGATAGTATTATAATATTTCGAAGAATGATAGCTCATTGGTAGCGTATTTGGACATCGTGTCGTAGTTCCCTTTTATTATTTTTTTGGTATATTCCGAGATCAGTCGTGTGTATATGCAGTAATGAAGCAAGGTAAGGTGTCTATAACCTTTACAGTGACTTTCTTTCGGTCTCGTTTATCAGGATCAGCCAGTATATATCCAGATGTCAAGAGGCTTCAAGGCATGACAAAGATGCAACGATTGATGGTGGACTTATAATTTATCGGTGGTCACCGTTGTTTTTGGCCTCCACTGTGGTTACCGTCAGGCACACTACCGACACTTCTTATACGAGTAAATAATTAAGATAAATAAAACAGTAGAATAGATTATATGACGTTTGTTTCATGAGTTGTTTTATGGATTTGCTGAAATAAGCCAGAGAGTCGATTAAATTTTATGTAGGTAATAGGTGAAAAACTATTTCATTGTTAATTATTTATTTTCTATACTTTTGAACTTTATTGTAACCACTACCTAATCCAGTTTCATATCATAAATCGTTCCACGTCACAGATGTTACGATTACGTCGATACTGTTTCATTTCAAACGGTTACCGTCCACCGTCACACTTCACACAAAACAGTTATGATACAGATGGTTCTGTTTGTCAATTATTTCCATTGTCAGTTTTTTAACCGCTAAAGAAAGTCTATTTCGAAGAAGTATTTTATGACGTTATAGTTCTTTAGGCGAAATCTGAAAAAAATATGAGAGTGAATTTTTAGACATTGTAACACATTTAATAATAAAAATTGGTAACCCTATCAGCTGGCGGTGAAGGAAATCATCGTGGGGAAACCTGAACGCTTAAGAATTGTTCTTCTAATAACACCATGTTTGTATAAATTTGCATGACTGTGTATTTCAGAGCGTTTTCCAGTACATCGTGGGCTAGCGTGGCTATTAAGCCAGTGTCTTCCAATGGGATGGTCTTTGCCTAACAGTCTCAGATAGCGACTTATTTGCATACGCGCAAAAGTCCGAGCCGAGGTACGGCCACTTTGGCACCCTCGTATGTTGTTACAAAGCTTTCGTGACTGAGTGCCTTAAGCGCTCGCCCCCAAGCCCGGTATTTGTAAAAGCCGCAAAGGCTGCAGGGCTGCAAGGCTAAAAGTATACACAGTTCGAGAAAAAAAAAACTAACAGTGGAAAATGTAAGTACAAGATGATAAATATAAATTATTTTTATTTATTATTATGAAGTTTTATACTTACAACTTACTTACTTGTCCAGAGAAATTGCACCAGAACAAGCTGGATTTGTAAAGGGAAAGGGAACCAGAGAGCAGATCCTCATCGTTCGGCAAATCATTGAGAAGTCTCGAGAGTTCAACAAGCCGATCTTTATATGCTTTGTTGATTTCTCCAAAGCGTTCGACTCTGTCAAATGGCCAACTTTGTGGAAAACACTACTGGACATGGGCACGCCACAACACCTCGTGCACCTGCTCAGGGAGCTCTACGAAGGAGGAACAGCTTCAGTGCGGACAGATGGCCTCCTCTCGGATAGTTTCCATCCAAGTGCAGGCGTGCGACAGGGATGCATAATATCACCTTTACTATTTAATATCTACACAGAACTTGTAATGCGAATCACTCTTGAAGACTGGACTGATGGTGTAGCGATTGGTGGATATAAAATTGCGAACTTGCGGTACGCAGATGAGACCACCTTATTTGCGAGTAGTGCTGGCCTTATGGAAGAATTACTTCTCAAAATGGAGCGCGTGAGCCTTACGTTTGGATTAAAGTTAAATCGATCTAAGACAAAAATGATGATCGTGGATCGCGTCAACAACAACTCGCCCGAAGTGATACAGATCGCGAACTGCGACGTGGTCCAGACCTACGTTTACCTTGGGGCTTTGATCTCAAACAATGGTGGGTGCGTAGATGAAGTGAAACGGCGTACCCTATCATGCCCTTATCATTATATTAGCTTCACTTGTAACTAACTAAATAAAAAACAATGTAATACAATCTTAGAAGTCCACTTTAACCTACTTTTATTTGTCGTATCGAAATGAAAATTTGTATGTACCTACGAGTATATGTAGTTTGGATGACAACACTATTATTTGGTATCTTGGAGCTGATCTGATCATGGAACCAGGATGAGGATAGTGGAACACATTAGTGGTTACTAGCAAAACCCTGCAGTTTAGGCTCATATGATTCGTTTTGACTAGTCAAATAGATATTATTATAAGACTAAAAAGTTTTACTTACTTTACTTATTGCGTAGTTAAAGCGTGTTTTTAGTTTTTTAAACTATTTAATCTTATTATATTTTTATATGCTTTCTAAAAGTATTATTGGCCATCTACAAAAAAACGGTTGACAATTAATATTTTTTACCATTTCTAAAAGTATTATAGATAATTCTTATAGCCTATTATTTGAGCAATGCCATGGGCTTCTTGTGTAAAAAACATGTCATGCCGTTTTTGAGTTAAATCTGGACATACAAACAGACATACACAATGTTTTTTAAATGGCATATTCGTGATCAGTGTCCTTTGTAATAGACGTATATTAGGTGGAAAATACATGTACAGACAAAATCAACAGATTTATTAATACAGATAAAAAATACTGGAGATAAACAGAATCGTTTGTAAGTGGACATAAACAGATATTGTTTATTGTTAAACCTTCTGTACCCTACAAATCGACTGTTCTACGTTTCGTCACAAGTTAATATAAGAATCGTGACCGGCAGATACTGCCTGTGTTTGGATACGCACATATTTCTTACCCACAGTCAGTGTAGTTTTTAGATAGGAATTTTTTAATAAGCATGTGTTCTTTATTCATGTCTACAATACCTTTAAATCTACATTGTTAATTTCTTTTATTTATTTATTACAATTGTATACATTAAATAGTTACGTGTTTATTAGGTACTTCGAACTATTTGCCTTCAAGTTGAAAATCTATTGCAAAATATTTTTAAGTATATCGGGAGAGTGGGGTAATCACGGACACCTAAGGAAAAAAGTAAATATTAAAAATACTAAATAAAAACTCTGTTAATTTATTGATTAATAACAAAGATAAAGGTTTTATTTATTACTTTTAATCATAATATTTAATTAAATTTGAAAATTAAGTAATTTTTTTGTCAAAAAAGAAAAGTGTTATTTTCGTGATCCTCTAAAATCCGTGGGGTAATCCCGGACAGTGGTGGGGTAATTACGGACAGTACATATTAAGTAGTAACGAGTAGAATAATTTAAGATAAATAAATAGTTTCAACTTATTTTCAACATAAGAAATTAAAATTTTTAAATAAAATCATCTTGAACAGTACGTATATAAATGATCATATATAGTTGACTTTGGTATAGAATAATTTTTAGCTGCTTTTCCTATAGTTAATTGTTTACTTCTTACATCTCTTATTGCACGTTCCAAATTGTTTAAATCATTTTTTTTTCAATTTTCTTTTTATATTTTCGAGCCATCTGGAAAAAAGCAAAATTAAAATTAAAAATTGTACAGTATGATTATCGATGTGGGGCAATTGCGAACGTCCGAGATTACCCCACTCAATTCGTCCGCCATTGCCCCACAGCGTTAAAAAATAAAATATTAATATTTTTTTGAGGTTAGAAATAAATAAAAATAAGTATTTGTGTCAGAAATTTTTTCTTAAATTCTACTTAACACATAGTAAATAAATTATAATTATATCATTTATGTGTAGCGAGAATTTAACGAATATATACATGACAAAAATTACATGCAAAAGATGAAAATATTAAATAATATTTACCTTGAATAAAATGCAGAACCTGAGCAGCTGACTTATTGCCTGACACTACGTATACATTAACCTACAATTCCAAGTAAAAAAAAACAATTTTTTTTATTCCTAAGGTACTGAAATCGTGGTGTCCGGGATTACCCCGCGTCCGCGATTACCCCACTCTCCCCTATTCAGGCATCTTTAAAGGCAGTCAACTTTCATTGACTTACAGCGTTACCGTCATCTTCTATACATATTATAAAACTCAACGTCTCTCTGTCTGTTTCTCCATTTATGTTCTTTTCCGAAGCCTGGTGAAGCTGTAAAAGCCGCAAAGGCTTCAGGGCTCCTAAGGTTAACAGTATAGTCAGTTCGAAAAAAAAGAAAAATTTTTCTTTGCACGTGAAAACCACTAATCCGATTTACATGGTTTCTTTTTTCATTTATTATTAATAAATATATTTTATTTATAGCTATATTATCTGGTAAGGTAATAGGATATATTTTGTTAGATAAAGTAACATATGATATAAACAGTGACGATAATGGAGAATCAATTCAGAAAATAAACGTTTTTCGGGCGCTTAAATGGCTTAACCTGACTAAACCATCAGATATATCATATTAATGTACAACATAATTGTAGATCTTAAAAAGGCTTACAGAGAATTCAGCCATAACATATGTCTGACTGAGACCACTCAATAAAATTGCTACTCCTTTTTTGACACAGCAAATTGACGGCATGGTAACTCTTGGTGAGCTGAGTGCAATCCAACAACATCGGTGACTATCGAAGGATCTACGATTCATCGCTAGTGGCCTGCTTACCTAAATGTTTCTTCTCGTTATGTTTGAAGGACTACATGTTGTAGGAAGGAGGGAACATACTAACTGGGAGACAGTTTCACAGTACGGCAATGATATGATATCGTGAGTCGAAATGTCTTGTGCATGTTACCGACCAGTCCCATCAAATCGCAATGTAAAAACTAGAGCTAAGCTGCTTTGCATTAAAATTGGTACAGTTGTTTTGCATCCGCAAGTTCTTCTACTCTATGTATGTCTTTATCACGCTTTTAATATTTCACAAGATAAATCGTATATTGCTTACTTTTCAACTTCTCAGAAATTAAATGTTTTTTTTTTTAGTATCAGGGTCATTTCGAAACTAAAACTTTCCAGTTTCAAATATCAACACTGACCACAAATGGGAGGCGAAAAAAAAACAAATAATATGTCAAAGTTGTCCAGCGAGTCGGCTACCCGACCGGTGTAAACGTAGATCTACGAATGAACGGTATGTTATTATCAGTATGTATATATATCAATGTAATGAATAATCTATCCTAGTATAATAAAGCGGAAGAATTTTTTGTTTGTTTTTTTAAACACGTTAATCTCTGGAACTGCCATTCGGATTCGAAAAATTATTTTAACCATATTCAAGAGAAATAGTATAGGCTATTTAGCATTGTACTATATGTCTCAGCTAGCCTTAAATATTGATTTTTGTTAAGCAAGTCGGAATAAATAGCGGACCCTAACTGCTTTATCCACTTGCGCTGGCGTCATGGTTAATGATAGGTAAATACAATATTCTACAAAAATAATGCTCCTTAGTATATCTACAAAAAGTCTCAAATACCATATGCCTTCCTCTTATACATAAGCCAAAAAAAGGTATTTAGTGACAAAGTTTTATTGAAAAGTGTTTAAGCGCATTATTATTAGGCATGGCATATTAATCCTTACGAACGAAAGTTACTTCATTATCAAGACAATTTTATATAGAGCTGTAGAATTCCTGCAATGGGCCTGAGCTTTCAGTGAAGGAAAACCTCATGATGAAACCATAGCATGGTGGTAGGGCATTCTCTAATGCCCGTCTGGCTAGCTACCACCGTCAAGTTGTTGCTAACAGTCAATAACGATTTAAAAAACTCTTAAGCGAATTTTAAATACATAAATATGGTATCGCATCCATTTTTAGCGACTCCGTATAAGATGGTATCACAGTACATAGCCCGTTAACGCGTATTAACCTCTTGATCGATCTAGTGCGGCGCCCGTAACGGGTTAAATGTCGATCAATGGATAGAAGTTAAGGCGAAAAACATCATGCTCGGGAAATTTATTATTATCGTGATATGGCTGAACTTAATTTTTTATAACAACCTATCAAAATCCAAAATTAAATACTGATTTTATATAATCTGTTCTTAATATTATATCTCTGGTTAAAGGTTCGTCTCGATGAAAGGCTTTGGTTTAAGTTATCAAAGTAGGTCGTCATTTGTTACTGGTTGTTTTCACGTGAATATGAGAATGACCTGTGATGCAAAGCCAAGTATGTTTAAAATGTCATATGCCAACTCACCGGTTCTGCGTTCTGTGGTACTTGCTGGTCGGCGCCGACAAAGTCTTGATGTATATATGCACCTTCACGTACGAGTACACGGGCTCAACAGTAGTCGATCCTGGAGCGTGTGGCTGTGGTGGAATATTCAAAACGAGCGAGTTTTCACCGTGCGGACGCGACAGTGCTTCGATGAGACTCCGACGCGAGTGTGTGTGGCGACGACAAATCGTAAAACGACCCCACTGGATATCATAATTATTCGCGACGACAAAAAAATAATTAATTACAATTATAATTACGCGGCTGCAACAGTTACGATTTCAAAAGTAAAAAAAACTGTAATGCATTACTACATTAACATTATTGTAGATTCCACATCTAATAATGATTTTTTAAATATTACTGATAGTATTACTTACATAAACAAAGTAAAAGGTATAATATAATGATTGGATTTCTAGAAACTAATTTACATAGACCCAACTACGATTCATAATAGGAATGTCTATAGTAAAGGATTTGAAGATCCAATATTAATTAAAGTAAGAAGATAAAAGTTGATATATTCGGAAACTACTCAAACGACGTGCATTCTAACTCTACAGTGACCCTTGGATTTTTTTTATACAACTGAGCTGTCAAACAAGCATACTGCCCGCCTGATCGTAAGCAGCTACCATAACCTATAGACACTAGTAATACGAAAAAGTAACAAAATCATGATGAAACCGTAGCAAAGGTGATAGGGATTCTGCCTAGTTTTCAACTAATCTCAGAATATATCGCCCCTTTTTTGAACTTGCTGTGCTTCCATCTTCAGCAAACTTGTAAATTAATATCAGTTGAGGTAGTGATAAAATAAAACAAAAAAAAAGTGTGCAGCAGTTCACACGTGTCAGAATAGAAACATTCAGAAAAAAAAAAGTTTTTCTATCCTAAATCTGCGGGATTCGAACTATCGCTCACTTGTGCGTACTGCAAATGAAACCTGGACATCTCACACCACTACGCCAATCCGACGACGACCACAATCATGAAAATCAGGACTTGCATTAACCGTGCATAATGTAAATGTATTCTACCTCATTCTCCCGTAAGCTGAACGCTATAGATGTAGAAGGTTGTCTCTTTTTACTGTTGCTTTATCGTTTCATCGAGTTTCAAATCACAAAGGTGCTAAAGAAGTTTACACTTCAAAAATAACATTGGCACATATTAAAGCCTATACAATATCCCCAGTTCACCCTATGGCAGCGGAATTGTCTTGCTCGGTCGCCGCGCCGCGCTCTTCCCTGCAAAGTCTGTGTTAATGTTATGTCTTTCACTCTCATACAAAACATTCATTACACGTCTAACTCATGCATTTCATAGTAATAATGGAGTAAAATTAAACAAAATAACCTTTTTATTTAATAGTCAAGAAATTACAGTACTTACGCATGAACAGAAAAGTTATTCTTTTTTCCACACGTGGCTGTATCATTCGTTACATCGACGATAAATATAGGAACCCATTACATTATTGTAATTAAAACCAAGAATTATGCTTTGTTTTAGTAACGTCAAACCGCGGCACTATCTAATACGTGACTAAGAGAATGTCAGGCAATTACCTGACTATTTTATTTCCAAAATAGAATGTGGTTAAGGCATCTACTACAAAACATCTTAGGACTATCACAAAATACTAGATTGTTTACAATGTATATCTTATACAATTCTACAAACACAGTTATTAGTATTCGCCTTAATACGTCGACGGTTACTTAATCCGCTTTTAAAAGCATAAAGATGAAACAATTTGACCGTAGATCGAAAGAAGATAATTCCACAAGCTCGTAAACCTAATCCTGTAACTTGAAATAGTAAACATTAATTTTTTAACATATCTGATACATTAAAACTTTGCTCGTGATAAGAAAATGGTTTTATTCCACTGGTTTGGTTTAATGGATTTAAATATCAAAGAAGTCTTGATCTCAAATCAAAAAACTTTGCATTTCATATTGGCAAGGATTTAGCTAATTCATCTTCTGCATACTGCGTCCATAATATAAATAAATTAGATCTATCTAAAGATAAATATTTATCTACCGCCACACATGATTGATTAAGACCCGTATTTAATTGTAATACATGATAAACTTCAATAACTGCTCCAGATTGTAAACAAGGTTAATCTAACATTTCTGAAACCCTTTTTTCTTTCACTTATTATTTTCTTACAAACACAGTAAATTGTTCGATACGTATTTTATTTTATTGGTAAAGAATGTTCTGGTGAAACATGAATAAAATAACATGGCCGGGTTTTAGTTAAAGATTTGGTCACCAAATCAAGGGAATCCCAAAACTAACTAAAATAAAACCACTCAACCTTTTCATCTGACATTTTCTTTGTAAGCGTGACGAGATTGTTCTTTTGTAATGTTAAAAAAATAGAGTGGAAATCCTGTCGATCAGAGGCAGAGTATAAATAATTTATGTAAGAAACGAATCACAAAGGTAAAGGTGGAAAACAAAGGTACAAACGGATTCAAAACAAAATGGTTTCCTATGAAAATGTCCGAAGTATTTATATGCACATAAATCACGAAAAATATTCGACTATTATTTATTTTTACTGTCTGGCTTTTGTAGCGTTAAATTGGAAGTATTCCTCATGTCACTGTTCAGATAAGGTTTCAAAATTAAGCAATAAATTTACTAACATTCACTCATGCTAGAGTTGTTGTGAAATTTGCTCAAACTTAGCCTTAGAAGGATAAACATATTTGTGAGTTACATCGAATTGGTCCGAAGTCAAAGGAGAGACTTCGCCTTCTTGGGTGACGGTCTACCATCTGGTTGTGTTCCGAGAAATTATTCGATATGATGTCAATTCCTACTTTCCACCATCGCACTGCTCGCCATCTAAAGTTCATCCTCACACCTTGGAACATAAATGGTCGCGGATAGTCTGGTTTTATAGTAATTTACTTCCGCGAATACGAAAGAACTCTCTGCTAAAGATTTTCCAGAAGACTACAATGTGATGTTATTCAAGAAGAGAGTTAACTGGTTTTTAAAGGATCAGTTATATGTATGTGATGCTTCTGGTTTTGCAAGAGTTCATAGGCTTCTATGACGTTTTAGATGGACTGAACCGATTGAGGTATAAGCGTTCACCTAAGTTCGAAAGGGCTTTTGATCGTTAGTTACTTTCCTTAAGAAAAAAAAATGATTTCACATTAACACTGAATTTTTGTAATAAAAGTCAGCATATTTTCCACTTCGCTGTGTTATAATTTAAAGCATCATTTACTGTACACTTCAAATAAATGACATGAAACATGAATAAGACAAGTTTCAAAGTAACGTAGAACAATAATTAAAACACAGTTTCTGAGTCGTGCCCCGGGGCTGTGTTATTAATAACGTTCTTACATTGAAATCGTCAGTTTATGTGCGAGAGATTTAACACAGTAATTAATGATATATATAATTTATGATGATGAATATTGTAATAGCAATATTGGGAAAATAGTAAGGACAGTGGGAAGGAACACTTGGTTCCTGTAATAAAAATTTGAGTGTTCATTCAATAAACCTAAGCTAGTCTATTTTTCATATTATAAATGCTGAAAGCTACATGAATGTCGCAAAATTATTCTAAAAATATTCAAGAAAGGTGGCAAAATTCTTGAATTCTAAAATGAGGAGTAAAAATTTATTCTAGTATTTTTTTAAATCCTATTCTTTGGACTTTCTTCTACTATCGTCAAATGCCCGGATTATAAATCCTAACGTGGTTCCGCTGTCCATTAGCAAACTATTTATCTTGTCAGCCAAACAAAATACCTATTCCTCAGGCTTATTAATCTGAATCTGGAATATCTTTTGAAGCCACTCTTTTTAAACTCAGACAAATTATTTTCAGAATTGATGGTAATACTATCAACAAAAAATTGCTTATAAAGATCAGAAGTTTTTGGAAGTATTCTGCAAATTGGTCGTCTGCATTCCAACAAAAAGAAGGCCATTCTTTTCCAATAATAAAGCCACGAATTCTAATCTTTGAACAAGTTAAATGAATGAAGTTTTTAGTAGAAATTTTGTAAGCCTTAATAAAAAACTAACTCGATATTCACAATTGATATCAACAATAATTTTCCTGTAGGTTAAAGGTAATGAGAAACCGTTTAGCGAAGCATTATTGAATATTACGTGAATGAGGTGTACGTATGAGGTAATGATAACTATAGTTCACACACGGATGATTTGGATGATTTCCGTTGGATTATGGGTGAGGACTGAGTAATAATTCTACCAGATTAATTTGTTATTTCTCAGTTAGGGATTTCTGTGCTATATACGATCAAAGATATATATATGCAACAATCAACGTGCGTAGAAACATTTGTTACATATCGTATTAAATACAACAAACATCTGGGCTCCTCAAATATACAATTAACATTTTTAAGAGATTCATATTTATTAACATTTGTATAAGAAAAAAAAGAAAGTTATTTGATGACATGCATATAACTGAGCTGAACTTTTTTGTTAAACTTTGAATATAAAATTTCTATTTATATAATAAGTTATAAGAGAACATTATGGTGTGAAAGAAGATAAAGAAAAAAAAGAAAGTTATTTGATGACATGCATATAACTGAGCTGAGCTTTTTTATTAAACTTTGAATATAAAATTTGTATTTATATAATAAGTTATAAGAGAACATTATGGTGTGAAAGAAGATATAGTGACACGGGCTGTGAAAGGGATGCTTAGATGGTTCGGGTATGTAGAGAGGATGAATGAAAGATAAGGACTAGACCGATTTATAAGATGAGTCTGAAAGGGAAAGTTGGAAAAGAAAAACCTAGACGAACGTTCCACGAACAAATCGGGTACGTTTTGAAGAAAGGTTAAGTCAAGAGTGCTCTAAACAAACGTGCATGCATTAAAAGATTGATGAATGTTGAAGAATGCGAAAGATGTATGTTAGGACCATAGCAAGTGGAAGGACGAGGTCTCTGCATACCCAGTTGAGAAAGAGGCGTGATTTATCGTGTGTAATCCGGGAGTAGACAAGTTTTGGAAAATTGTTTTAAACACTTTATATGTTAAAAATATTAGCCGTTAATTAATATAATTTAATTTTACTATTATAAGTAATATAAAAATGTTTTTAATGTAAATAAAAAACATGCCGTACAAACGTGTCGTGACGTCACCATTCAATAAATAAAGCTAAGGATAAAGTTATTATGTGAAAAGTTTACTAGAATTTCAGTTATGAAATCTCTTTAACACATATAATTTTAAAGCTACTATTTGGACGATTAGTAATAATTTTGAATTTATTTATATATAAATATGTAACTAACTAACTAACTAACAAGCAATGTAATAAAATCTTAGAAGTAAATTTCAACCTACTTCTAATTGTCGTATCCAAATGAAACTTTGTATGTATATATATAGTTCTAATGACAAGACTATAATTTGGTATCTTGGAACTGATATGATGACGTAGCCAGAAGGTGGATAGTGGAACACTTGCTGGCAACCAGTAAACCCCTCGAGTTTGGTCTAATATGATTTGTTTTGACAAGTCTAATAGATTGGGTTTTGTAACGAGGGTCTGGTGATGGAGCCAGGAGGTGGATAGTGGAACTCTTCAGTGGTTACTAACAAACCTTTCAAGTTTAGGCTCATATGATTCATTTTGACAACACAAATAGATTGGGCTTGGTAATGAGATGTTATTATACGAGTAAGACTAAAAGGTTTTATAATTTTTAGTGCGTAGTTAAAGCGTGTTTTTAGTTTTTTAAACTATTTAATTATTTAAACATACCGCCAACACGGGGATTGCTGTTATAAGCAAAAAATATATGATAATAATGTTGATCATCGTAAATTAGAATATATTATAAATGGTGTTCTGTTTACAAAACAGCCGTTTGAATATTTAAAATGTGTTATAAATTATTTTACTTATATTTTGTTTCAATTCCATCCCTTACCGGACGGTGCGGTTTTCACTGCGGCATTGGTTGTTGAGGTTGTATCGTTGACACGGGGCTGAAGTGCCAACAGTTACCCCAATCATTGGTATATTTCAACGACTCCACATTTTACTGTATAAATTTAGTATTATTTAATACATTGAATTACACAAAATAACATGAAACGGGGATTAATTTCACGGCTGTGAATGCTTTTGGCAGGGTATAACCTAAAAAAGTAGGTAACTTACTTACTCAGAATCGACTGCTTATAAGGACCAGAGAAGTTTTGAACGAGACGCATACAATTCCGATTCAATCGATACTTGATAGTTTTTTTTTACAGTATTATATTAAACAACCATTATAAGGAGACTGATCACGAATAAGACATTTTTTGTCTGTCTGTCTACCTAACAAAAAAATGCAGGAAAATAAATGTCTATTAACTCCGAACCGATTTTGATGAAATTTTGGGCACGGGGTGTACATACATATATATCATTCAATAATTGATAGGTCACACAATTTTCGGTAATACTTCTAGAAATCGTAATATAAATAAATCTTAACTGATTTAAATGAAATTTTGTGCACGGGAAGTGTGTTAAGTAATTTCTCTATTGATAAGCTATGTAAATTGTAAGTAATTTCAGTTAAAGCAATTAAATACTGCGTAATAAAAGGATTCGGAGTCGTGGGGTGGATTTATGGATTTGGATGAAATTTAGTATATAGATACTATTTTACTATCCATGTTTATGTAGACCGAGATTTTAACTCACCGAGCAAAGCTCAGTCACCCATATGTTAAAATTGTTATGAGCGGTTCCGATATTCTTTCTATCCGCTATCGCTTCTTATTAAGTGCACAGTCGTAAGCGATTGCTTACGGTCGAACACCTACGATATATTAACTACCACTAATGCGTACCGTTTAACTCGACCATAATACTGTATTCTTAATTATCTTAAGAAATAATTACCCTGTTATCTTCTTGCGGTTCATTATTTATTTATAAATTATCATCATCATATTTTGTTTCTTATTTGGTAATGTTTTATAGGTCAATTAAACAAATAACTATTTTTTTTTTTCATAAATCATAATATCTAAATAGTGATGACTAGTTCGCAGACTATCGTTCCGATATTCGCAAAACCCGGCAAGTATCAAATTTTTTTTTGGAATTTTTGTATATTTATTAGCTTGCCAGATTACTTCATTTTCATGATTACTGCTCCACAAATTACAGGTGTATCATGAACTTATATAGCCTATAACCTTCATTAATAAATACTCGTATACTTTAAATATAAAAATATTTTTCCAAAACTGAACTACCATTCCATAGATACCCTTCATATAATTATATAGAAATTCACACTCTCAATGTATAATATTATTATATGTGGGCGCATCCGTTAAACGTCATCTAATGATGTTAATTAATACTGTAGTAGGTACTTAACCGCGACTCGACAAACGTAATGTAGGACGCCCTCCGGCCAGATGGGATGACGATCTGCGACAGACTGCAGGCAGATGCCTGGACACGGCAAGCTGAAGACAGGGCGCTATGGCGGTCATTAGGGGAGTCCTATGTCCAGCAGTGGACTAGTATATGTTGATGATGATGCTGATTAGTACTTCAGAAATAAAAATTAAGACTATGTATTAGTTACATAATAAATTATCGCAAAATGTTTTTAGACATATTATTATTTTGTATAATTAATATATAATTAATCTTACGTAATTTCTTTATAAACAGTTTTTTTACCTGCCCATTATTGTTATTGATCAAATACTCGATAATTTAATTGTTTTCGTTTATTATAAATTTGTAGTAAATCATATTTCAATGTTTTACATTAATTTCATAATTAATACAAGTCGGACGACTTTATTATTTGTATTTATAAAATGTTTCATGTAAATAGATGGTGCCATTTATAAGTAGTTTCCTTTAAAAATAAAAATTTTGTATTTAAATTTATTGGCATAGTGTTGACTCTCTACGGAGGTAATATTATTCAACGTATTGATACAGAGAGCATTCTTATTTCCAACTCGGTGCAGTAATGTTGAATTGTTGTAACTCTGCTAAATTAGTATAAGTATTGTATGTAAGATTACTTTTGCTATTTTTATAATTATTCCCGGCCTATAGCGCCGATATGTACATAATGTTTATTATAGACACATCTTTTCATATAACAAATAAATTGTAAGAACTAATATGTACTCATTCCTGTATAAAGCGTAATAAATTATATTCAATTCAAGAAAATGTAACCTTTGGATATGTTTTACGTGTATGTTATGAAATTATTATAATTTAGCTCGACGCTCTTCGTTGGGCGGAGAGGCGAATATGAAATATGAATAGTTGAGAATGAGTGAAACCTTCTTCCGGTCTTATATTCAACAGGTATACTCTACTTTGCGAGAAGCGTGAGAAGAGGCAAATTTTTGCATAAAGACTTACAATCAATTTTTAAAATTTTGATAGCTTTTTGCAGTTTCTTTTCAATGGTGTTAAAATTTCTTCGCATAAATTTTATTACTTGGTATACGTAATAATATTCATGAATATTTCACTGTTAATATACAAGTATATTATAACTAGCTGTGCCCGCGGCTCCGCTCGCGTGGACTGAAACGTGCTGCCCTCTCTCAAAAGACGGAAGACAAAAATCCTTACTGTGGGTGATCCTTAAAATATAGGTATACAGGTTATAAAATATATCTGTGCCAAAATTCATACAAATCCGTTCAGCCGTTTTTGCGCGATTGAGTAACAAACACACAAACAATCACATTTATAATAAAACTTCACGCTACGACTTTAAGGAGCGGAGCAGTAACCATGGACGTCAAGCGATCTTTAAAGCTGTAGGCAAGTAGAAGTTCGAATAAAAAAAACTGGTGAAACCATGGAGCACAGGTAGTACAAACTATAATAATAATTAGGTTTTTGTAACGTAGGTTAACGTAATTCACCTATATATATAAATATATACCTGTGATACAAATAGATTTTTTTCATCATCATCATCATCATCTGATTTTTTTAATTTTATAAAATTTATTTTCACAAAAAGGTAAAAACTTATTTGCTTTGTATACTTTCTCAAAAATAAAAAAACATTTAAATTATAACTATTTACGTCCGTTTTAATTTCGTCACTGGCTTGTTTTCACTGAGATGAATGACCGCCAAATAAATTTTTAACTTATTTCTATGCGAAGAGTTTCTTTGAATAGTACTTTCGTTTCAAAGAAAAATATTGTGACATTTTTTAAAACAACCGTTTATTGTAATTACTGTAATTTGAATTATGTCTGATATGAAACCGTTTTACTGAACTCTGTTTATTTTGTCTACTTGACTCGCCCTAAATTTTTTTTTTTTGACGCACGTTACATTTAATATACGCTGTAGTTGCCAAGTAGCAATAGTTGAATTTTCTGTTCTTTATAAGGTTCCAAAGTCAAAAGGAACCCGTATAGTTTCGGTATGTCCGTCTGTCTGTCCGCGGCTTTGCTCAGAGATTCTTAGTACTAGAAATGTGTAATTTGATTTGGGTATACACATTAATCACGCCGACAAAGTGGTAAAATAAAATCTACAAAAAGAAATTGTTTAGGGTACCTCCACTACACGAAAAGTGGGAATAATTTCTTTTCACTTCTGTCCCATCGTGTGGGTATAGTTAGATAGGTCGTACAAAAATACAGTGGGTACCAGATAACTATTATTAGATTCAGAGAACCGTTTGCGAAATATTAATCTTTAAATTGCAATTTTCGTTAGAGTCAAGGCTTCCCTCCCTCCCTACCTGACAGTTAAATGGCAAACTATCAGAGGTAAGTAGGCTTTACAAGTTAACGATTTATAGTCAATCAACCTATAAAATGTACTTGGAGTAGTAATTTCGTACAAATTCGATTGAAAATTACTTAAAGCTCCCTCTCTAAGTCTGTACATTGTGACGGGCAAATACGGCACCCTACACTGCACGTGGCAGCGTTTAATCCTAGCTAGGTAAAATTATTGTACAACTCCTGACAATAAACGGTACGGTACTTAAAGTACATGACATAGATTTCATCGTCTTCCAAGCCCGGTAAAGCTGTAAAAGCCGTAAAGGCTCCAGGGCCCCTAAGGCTAACAGTATAGTCAGTTCTTAAAAAAAAAAGATTTCATCGTCAGTCGTCAACGTCATGCCTTCCTGCTCAAAAGTCTCTTCATATTATGTTTGAAGGACTCTATGTTGTAGTGAGGAGGGAATCCACTAGACGGGAGAGAGTGCCACAGTTTCATAATAAAAAATCCATTTTTCCGCGAACGGAACATAAAAACTATACGACAAATATCTGCTTTATTATATTGTTCAAAAACCATTGACACACAGTCAGTACATCACATTTCACCCCTGCAGTATTCACGGTGAAGCTAACACAAAGAACCCCACAGGTGGGGTGCGTTTACGAGTATATAATTGTTTAGGAGTCGGATCACGTCGCAAGCTTTCGAGGTCTCTCTGTACATCCACGTGTGAATAACAGTTGAATAACAATGATGTTTTTTCCCCTTCTGCCTTTCAGTTTCTATATAGAATGGAAAACGTATTTTTGCGTATTTATATTTGCTTATTATATTTCACCGGTGGTTCCGCTATCGAATCAGTGTATACAGTTTTCAAGTACAAAATGTTATGTATTAAAATGTTGATACCTATAGAATGAGGTCGTGTTGGCAGAATTGTTAGACACTTCGAACATGGATGTGGCGTTCTCTGGATCACATTTTTGTAATAAAATATGCGACTTCATGTATAAACTAGCGGTGCCCCGCTACATAACATTATTACCATTAACATTATTATCTATAATAAAATGTAATTAGAAAACTAATATAGAAAGAAAATAATGCGTGTAACCTCTTTACACTCAGTTGAAATTAAACTTCTATGAATAGTATGTATTGACAGTATAATTGAATGAAAACGCGTTAAAGCATTAATTACTATTTATTGATGTATAGTTTTTTTAAACATAGCATCCGTAATTCCATCTTTGTAAAATAATCTCATGTATAGTAGTAACAAAAATAAAACCCCGTAGTCCCATACGTCAAAAGAGCCCTGAGCCGCAGACGACTTTTACAGTTTCACCGGGCTTGGGGCGAGCGATGAAGGGTGTCACGTGGACAATTAAATAGGTATAAAATACCAGAAAATAAATAATTAAAGGTAATGGAATGATATGCAAAATAAATTAATAAGTGTATTCCAAAGGCATTTGACATAAAGATAAAATACAGAGTACCTTATTTAAAGTCTAATAATTTCAGTAAAACCTTCACTAGTAAGATAGTCCACATTTATGTATCTATCCGAACCAGGGCTGCTTGTAAAATCCGTCCTGAGATGCTTGTGTATATATGAATTTGGTAACAAGCACTAGATATCCATTCCGTTCCATGTTTATAAATGCATCGCCAAGCCAGCATGAACGAATGCGTCCGCCAGGTTTTCCATTAGTTTCATAATAATTGTTAGCTCTTGACAATTTTAGGTGTATAGTATCAACTCCTTCGAATACCGATTACGATGCGAGGGATTTCTTGCAGTAGCAATATAACTTTTTGTATAGTCTCCAGATAGGTAGTGTAACTCCAAATAAAAAAGTAGAATAAGAAATATAAATAAAATTAAAAAAATATTATATAAAAGACTGTATGTTTTTGTCACAGACGTCTGAACGGTAAGTCACCCTGAATAATGTCACACTTAAAATTATTTTTAGTATCCTTCTATATTTTAAATTTAAAAGGTTCTTTCAGCCAAAAATACAATCTTTGTATACGGCCTTCTTATTTTATATATATACGAACGTAAAAGAAGTTTGTTATACAATATTTAAAAAATAAATGAACTAAAAATATAATGCCTTCGGAAAGCAACCGAAAACACAATAAATGAATAAATGAGGAATCAAATAAGGTGAAATAAATATATATAATTAAAAGATAAAAATGATTGATAAAACAATCATTACAAGGGGTGCAGTGTAATAATGACTGTATATTGGTATCTAGTGAATACAGTGTCACTGTATCGCGCGAGCGGCTGCTTGGCTCAAGGGCTCCATGCCGATGGATCGGACCTAGGCTTAAGTTGCCGCAGGAGAGGGAGGTCTTGGCGGTTGTACGGGAGCGAAATTCACCGTCCGCCCTATGCGGAGGGAGTGGTGGTTCCACGGGTGCGCGCGTGAGCACGCTTGGTTTAGCGATACGAACGGGGATGAAGCGTTAGCTTGCACGAATTTATCGTCTGAGTCGGTGAGTTGCGGCCGGCAACATACTAGCTTATTGATTGGTCTTATTCCCCTCCCGCGTCCCACAGACCATTACGAGGGTCACGCTTACGGCGGTCGAGCTATAAGCATGGGAATTAAAACTATTTCAATGTAAGTATATAGTACTGTTAGTACTGCTATTTCCGATAAGACCGACTTTTTTTTTCAGCCTTATATATAATAATATCATTTACGACAAATATTTTTTAAAATATCAGTGATGAATATATATGTTAATAACAAAGCTCTAGGGATTGTGCTAATGTCTAGAACTATAATATTTGATAGCCTATTTATCGATGAAGATTATAGATTATATAACTAAGACCTTTAGGAGCGGAGCAATGACCATGAACGTCAACCAATCCGGCAATCCGTAGGCAAGTAGTTATCATATGTATGAAACAGGCATGTACACTTCAAATTGAACCCGGGTGTATCCTCGGGTAGTACACTGGTAGTAACGTATACACTTAGATGTTTAAAAAATATATTGACTTACTTTATTATATCGGAGATATACATAAATTATTATCATATTAAAAAAAAACACAATGGTCAGTTCATTCCACATCTAGTTTGTAGTGATAGCGAAATAGCTGATAATGATTATACAAATGTATGTCCTTATTAAACATTGAAACCGAAATAACGATTACAGAAAAAGTAGTTTTTTTTATATTACTAAGTTGGCAAAGAAGCATACAGTACGCCTATTGGTCAGCAGCTACCATAGCCTATGGACGCTTGTTATACCAAAGAAATCATTAGCTCGTTGCCGACCTTGACTCCTACAACAAGGAAATCTGGAAACCCTACTCACCGCAGGAATACAACACAAGGTTATTTGACTGCGATCCTCTGTAAGATGGAGGTATTCCACCAGTCAAACTGACTGCTCCAAGTAGAGAGGAATCTACAAAGAAATTTCTCTGTGCCCTACCTCTCTTAATTAATACGACTTCACCAACACGCCTGTAAAACGTTATATCAATTGTAATTTCGTTTGCAATTAACTTTGTCAGTAGAGCGTTATTGATTGTAAATGTATCTTGGATATCTTTGAATTATCTAAGATCTCTGGGCTTTTCAAAGATATAAATCGAATATTTAGTTGTAGGTTACCACTTCATTATTAAATTTTACCTATACTAGATTTTCTGTTCGTTCATTTCATTTCCTCGACTAAACCTTTAAACCGATCGCAATTATATTTGACATAGAGGTAGTCTACATCCTGGAGATGGGCATAGTATTTCCAATCTTATCCTAGATGATGAACAAACTAGTGACAAAAACAGAAATGTAATCTGTTAGTCAAGGCTACCAAAGCAAGAAAAGAAACAATATAAGTAATGTATCCCCGTTAACCCGGTCATGTGAGGCCTTTCGTTCTCCGCCGACTGTTATTTCATTTTTTACTTGACATCCATCCAAAGGTAGACAGACCGGCTTAATTGTGTGGAAAACACTTATGAATTTAAAATTTGTTTATTATTTACTGTACAATTGTAAGGAGATTTTATTCTCACTCTTTCTCTACTATTATTTTGAGGAAATATTTATGTGTGAGCAATTGCTACTTGTGGTTTTTAATTTTATTTTACTTCAGACTCTTAGTCTGCACACTTATTACAATACCAGCTATACCTGCGGCTCTGCTCGCGTGGGTTACAGAATGCACGCGCGAATCGTGCTGCCCTCGCTCAAAAGACAGAGGTCAAAAATGCTTATTGTGGCTAAACCTTAAAAGATAAATATATACTATCATTGCCTTTTTTGTAGCTGTAAAATTATGTAGAACATTAAATTGATATATCTGACCATACGTGGTTTACTCATCGTAATACATTTATGTACCCCAAATACATTATCGTAACTGCATATTTGGTATTATAGTACTTTATCTTACTAAATATATTCTAAAACATGGCCAAAAAAAAAAAAGTTAAAAATAAAATAAAATACATGAAAATCGGATAACTGGTTTTCACGTGAAAAGAACATAAATGGACAGACAGACAGAGAGTCGTTGAGTTTTATAATATGATTAAATAAAATACAACATAACTTTAAATTAATTATGTTAACTCATATTATACCAAAACATAGTAATGGTTAATTCAATAATATTTTAAACCTTAATAATCTTATAAGTTTGATTTTAAAATATCCGTGGTGGCATATTCATTCCTTCAGAGTTCATTATATTTTGTCTTGCGATTCTCCATAGTTACATACCTCGCCACTAAGCGGAAGCAGTCCTAAAATACGCGCTCTCTATCCAACAATCAACGAACGCCGTCCGACGACTTTACCTTTAATATACAGCTATATTTGTCCATGTTTGTATAAATTCTGTGATCTTTAATTTATCCAGTTCCTACTTATTCGTGTACAACGTGTCAACGACCGGTCGTGTGCTGCGTCCAGCGGCTTCTCGCAAACTTTACCAGGTTGTCAGTCCACATTGTAGCGTGTATGTCCACGCTGCGCCTTCTGGTACTTGGCCACCACTTGAGAACTCTTTGACCCCATCGGCCATCCGTTCTACGAGGTACGTAGCCCACTGGCACTTAAGTCTAGGGGCTAAGTCGTTGGTTCTTCTGCGGATCTTCTCATTTTTGATTCAATCACACAGATAATCTCCGAGGATAGACCTCTCCATTACCCTTTGAGTGGCCTTGAGCTTTCTTATGAGAATGTGTATATTATTCATGTTTGTATATTATTTATCAAAGGGTTTTTCCTGGCAATGACATATATTTGTTAATTCTTCATCAAAATTGATGATTCAAACGTCATTTTAAAGCTCATGTTCCCGCTATCGACGAAAATTATAAAAATTGTTTAAAATTAATGTATTCGTCAAATAAATTGATTAAAAAATCCTATTGAATTGAATTTCTTTCTCTATATGTATATTATTTCTCAAACTCGTTTTTTTTATGATTAATAGATGTTATTCCTAATGCAAATATAAGCAACTAACATGTACGGGGCGCAATGTATTATTAACCTGTTTTACTCACATTACTCACATGACAGCTGTGAGATTGTTAACATCCTTTACCTAATGTACGAATTATTCGCACGGGTCAACTAGTATATAATTTTATTAGAAAAAGGCAATATATAAAGACTTTTTTACATTGTTTATTTGCTTAGTAACATATGAACATTTTCATATACTTTATCCAATAGATGATAAGAATAATTACACATTTACAACATTTACAACACTGAAAAAAAAGTTTTGTTAAGAGTAGCTCAAATTTTATCTATTAGTTACAAAATTCGGGGGACTACTAAACTGAGGCCTACTAGTAACCAAACTCAGTTTTGTAAAATAATTTTAGTTACTTTTTGATGAATTTATTTTGTTGGCTGGTAATGAACTAGTTTTATGGTATTAACAAAACTGTTTGTGTACCAATAGCTTAACAACTTTGCAATACTAATCAAACTGCTTTGTTTACATGTAACAACAATATTTAGCTGTTTTCAAAATTTAGTTTATTTAACACATCTTTTAATTTGCTTAAATTAGCTTAACTTTTTGGTTACTACTAATGAATTGTTTATCTATTAATAACAAAATTTTTATGTTACCCGATCAGATTTACTAAGCTACTGGTAACTTAATTATATAGTTAGTTTTAAATAAAATGTTTTGTTACCAGATTCAATAAATTTGGCTACTGCAACCAAAGTTTATCTACTTTTAAATAAATGTTTTGTTACTAGGTTTAATAAATTTGGCTACTGCAACCAAAGTTTATCTACTTTTAAATAAAATGTTCTGTTACCAGATTTAATTAATTTGCTTTAGTTATTAATAACTTAACTGTTTATTTATTACTTACTGATATTGCTTTGCTACCTGTCGCTAGTTGGTTAGCTGAATTTTTATTTGTTTTATTTAAACTAATTATCACGATTGCCATTAATTTAAATTACATTAAAATAACCTACAAGAAACTTCCAAAGTAGAGATCAGGCCTGCGTAGAAATCCTTAGGGGAAGTTCTCTAATCAACACTTAATTTGTTGTTGTTGTTTTAATACAACAATATTAACCGATTGCAATCGTTTTAATTAGTTAATCTAAATAAAACAAATAAATAATCAGCTAACCACCTAGCGACAGGTAGTAAAACAATGTCAGTAAATAATAAATATACAGTTAAGGTACTAATAGCCAAAACATTATATTTAAAAATAAACTTTGTTTCAGTACAATAAATAAAAGATTATACCAATTTATATTTTGTTTTTATTGATGTAATAACAAAAATTTACAATTAAAAATGGTATCGCCATAAATGTAGCTAGGTCTGCAGCCTCCTCGTTACCCTCTGCAACAAAAAGATTACTTTAATAATTGATTGTAATACAAATGTATAGTAAAATACATAGTATATTAGTATATTATAGTATATTAGCCCAAATAGGAACTTACCAGCTATATAATTTCTTTTAAAATTCTGTCAGTTCTTTTCATTGCAATAATTTTGGGTCTTGTTATATACCAATTATTACTTAGTTTGTCATCATTTTCAGGATACAAAACTCTGAAGTCCTTCTTCAAAAACTGCAAAAAATTAATTACGTATTGCAAAAGTATATGTAAATACTATATTTATACAATGTATTATATAATTAAGAAATTTTATCACATTATCACTTACCAATAGATGAGATAGTGGTCAAACGCTAGCCTATCAGATATAAAAAGTTGACAAGATGGTGGCCGCCTTGTTAAAACTTATCAGTTCAGGGAGTTTTTGTGACATCTCAGAATTCATATTCCGTGTTATTCTTTCTCGTCCCATTCACTTGTGCACGATAACCAAGCTATATTAAGCAAGATGATGCTACGCATGATTACGAAAAAATACTAAAACCAATAGTTACATAACTGACTAAAATCCCGCCAAAACTCGTAACATAATTCAACCAGCCAGTTGGTTCCTATTTTCTTGAAAACTAAATAATAAATAATATTGCGTACCTGCAAAATTATCGATGTAGATTTCGAGACCCCATGATCGTAACTCATTGGTCATGGGATCGACTGGCTTCTCCATGTAAGAAAGTCGTCGGTGTTTAGTTTTTGAAAGTAATTTAACATACGCCATGGATATTAAAACAGAGGCACTTGAAAAAAGCATAAAGAAAGCATAAAGCTTCCTAAACAGTATAGGTAATTCAGCAACTGCCGTCGACGGAAAGAAGGAGAAGAATAATATAATTTTAACACTATGTACCAGTGTTTCCATATGAAAATTAAAAACTACCGTGTTTGTAGCTTGAAATTATCGTGTTCAGAACTAGAAATACAGCGCATAAATAAAAAAAATATTACCTTTTTTTTATAATAAAGACAGTTTCAGATAAATCTTGTAAAAATCATGTCTAATACTAAAACTTTCTATTATTTTTCAAAACCTGTTTTTTCTAGTGGTGAAACATATATTTTTAAAACTTATCGTAAAGTTGGTACAATTTTATTAGGGTTTTCAAATAACTCTTGAAGGAAGCGCACCGAAAAAGAAAAAACGGGCAATAAAAACATATGTACTACTTTTAAAGAGGTATACAAAAGTAGATTGCAGTGGTGCTCTATTCTTTCTACCTTTCCCGTGAGAGACAAGGCGTGAAGTTAATTAGTAATTAATTAGTAAATAAATCAGTGGAATGCAGTGGTGAAGAAGAGTGTCGCCTAAAGTTACAGGGTCTCAAAAATACGTAAAAATAAATAACAAAATATTAACTTATTGTATTTTAAAGAAACTTCATAATTATTATGGTTGTGATCAAATAGCGCTGAAAAACGCAAAACCAAAATAATTCACTTAACGATAGAAAATTTTCGCAAAAGGGCGACAAATATCACCGAATCTAGAGAATAAATCGCTAAGGTGACAACACTAATAAGCGCAGAAACGCGTACCGCGGGTGGATTGGAGATTCGTGTCGAAACAAGTTCGTTTAGTTGAAAAAATGTGTTAATTTATCTACTATTTATTAAACAATTTGAAATAGATAACCAAATTTTAGCTAGGAATGTTTTTAATAACTTAGTTACATATAACTGTAAAAGTTTGTCTTCTAATTGATAATAAATGTTTGCTACAATAGGAAAATAAGTTAATAAACATTTAATGGATTTGTTAGTCTATTACTTACTTAATACTTGCTTAGATATAACTAAACATTTTGTATAATAATTACTAAAGTGTTTGTCTATCAGTAATGAAATAGTATTTTTTTACTAAACTTTGTTTTGTATAAAGTAGATAAACGAGTTTAGCAAACCAATTTCATTAAATAATAGCCAATTTTTTATTTAATAGCAACAAAAGTACGAATAGCTTAACTAGTTTGGGAAGTGCAGCAAAACCAGTTTAGCTATTTTAACAAAAGTTTGGTTACTAAGAAGTAAATTTAAGCTATTTTCTGATTAGTCAAACTAGTTCAGCTATTCATTTTTTTCTGTGAAATTCATAGTACAAGGAAGGACCCTTATAAAGCGGTAAAATTGAGTAGCTTAGTAACAGATCATACATAGTTGGGTTTGGTGCATCCTGGGAAGTTAATTTCATCTCCTACTCACAATTATTTTCCTTAACTATCGTGGACAAATCAATAAGAAGATTTGAATAAAGCTACAAACTCAGTTAATTTTACATTCAATACATGATTTGAGGAAAGACGTATTACTAGAGTAATCAGGCTAATTGGTATTACGAACTCGTGAATGTTAATGAGTATTACAATGTAATCACCACTTAATAGGTTGTTTACTTTAATAATGCTGTTATTACTTAGAGTATTGTCGTCGGGTGTGTATTATTGGTACTGATTGAAGTTTTACGTGAGCAATTATGAAATATAAAATAATCTATATAACGCAAATCGTAATAATTATTCATTAAAATTAGGACCTATGAAGTAATTTATGGAATATAAATTGGTATCCCGTAGCAATATAAGCGCAAACAGAATATATTATTCTTATAATTAATGATTTAGTTAAGCAAGAGATCAATAAAAGGAAGAAGCAAATGTTCTCAAAAATAATGTGATATTGTTAAAGATTACGTATAAGTATTATAAACAGAACAGAATTTATAGAATAAAAGTAGGAGTCCTCTAATAAAATAGTGTTCTAATTTGTATTGGTTGTTACAATATAAGCTTGAACAATATATTATTCTTCTAATCATAATTGGCTTTGTTAAGCAAGAAATCTACAAAAGGAAATGGAGGAAGCAAAACTAATGCGTTTTTGCGAAAGATTTCTTACCACATATAAACGGGTTAGCTAAATTATCTATAAATCTTATAATTATGACACTTTCAAACATAATATAGCAAGGTATACGAGAGAATTTAATTTATCGGCCGAATACGTTTATTGACTTTAAGTGAATAAATAATAGAATTGTAGAAGTTTTAAGTTAAGTATACAAGTAAATTGGAGTATTCGTGATTTCTAATAATAAACCAGCAGATATTGAGCCCTAAGCTCGATTGATAGGCACCATTCAACGAATAGTGAATATTAATGATAATTTCCACGAAACTCGAAGTAGTTAATATTAATGTCTAATTGAAAGAGACGGTCGATTGAAGTCGAGGTAAAATTGTTGGGTATTCGCGATAAATTAGTGTATACGTTAGTTAAAATTATCAACAAAATTAAACCATATTTGAAGACGAAATTTTTTGACTTCAAGAAAAAATAACGAAAGGCGTAGTTAAGGTCCGCCCCGTAGATTTTCCACGAAAACGGCGTTTTCAGTTCCTTTTTTATGCTGCTTTAGCTGTCGCATTTGCTCGGCACTGGACGTTTTTAGGTTTTTTAAATTTATTTTTATGCGAACTTTCCTCCGATTAGCGTCTTCGATTAGCGGTATTATACCGCGCATATTTACGACTCATACATATATAATTATTTTAAAATTTTAAATTTAATTATGATTTTTACATATATTTCAGTGAGTATGTTTATACTTTCACATTGAGTCCCGAATTAAGGTTCTAGTTAAACGCGTTCTCACGCTACACTAATTTATATTTTTACACAACGCTAATTTACAAAAATCACGCACAGGCGCTTACATTATCCCGATGACGTCACGGCCAAAACAAACATTGCACAAACACGTATAGACATGTTCTGTTCGTTGTAACCTCGACCGTTGTTATCGCATTATTAGTCTCGTAGTTATTAATTGAAATCTGACAGTATTTTGTAACACAAGAAAATTTCACCGGCTATCACTGTACTTAATGAGCGAATAGCCGTTTTCACGTCAAAATACCCTCAAGACACTACGCTTATCTAAATTTATTTACGATTATACGATCAATATTTTATGTAAAATATAGCTTTATATTAATAAACTTATAACTGGGATAAATAATCAAAAGCTAGCATTGTATGGCTTCACCACAATGTATTACTTCAACAAAAGCTCGAGCATATTGTAGAATTTGAACCTACGTATATTCTTCAGTACATACATACGTTCAGTAATGCTACCTTAAATCCACTATGGCCTAATTATGATAGTATTTTCAATATTTTGTGTTTAACAATTAAAGAATAGTGTAAGAAGTAGTCTTTTCATGAGCTTATTTTTTGCAAAATTTAAACTTATAATAAATATTAACTCGTTGGATGTTTTTTTACTATATATTATACTAAACTCGAGTTAATAAATTTAAAAGGGGTAAACCAATACAAGGGACTTTTACTAAGTAAATGTAAATACATAATAATTCCATTAAACTAACAAGGTCAGCTTTCAGAAAATCTAATTTCGACAAAGTTACCCTAAACAGGAAAATTCTGGGCACCATCTAAAGCCGTACAAAAGCCCAATTTAAGTTTTCTTTTGGTGCCTCAAATTTCAGGTTGACGCAACGGGTACGGATTCAGACAATTAATAGGGGAACTTAATTTATGCCAAGAGATTTATTTGTTTATTTTTAAGAAGGTATTTAATTTTTATAGCTATTGTAATACAACTGCGATTATATTTTTTGTTTTATTTTATTGGAAATCATTACTATAGTAATCAGGTATTTTTTGAAAATATTTACACTATAAAACCATTGACACTGTAATACATTTAAAAAGGGTTTTATCACTTACTTCTTCTCGAAGTAAATTATTTATTTTAAGCGCAGTTTAATTTTTTTTTGCTGTGTCTTTTTCATGTTCGCAATTTAATTGAAAATTATCTACTAGAACGTTACTTTATAGTGTTAAAATTTTAGGAGCAATTTTTTATATATTTATTATAGGGGTTGCTTATTGTTATATTATATTTCATACTGTTTTATAGAAAAGGCTTCTTAATATATGATTAACCGAGTTACTGAAGATGCAGAATTTAGAAACACAAGCGACGGTCTTCAATAATATAGCATGTTATTAATTTGCGCGTAAATCACCTAAGTACAGTGATTAATCCCGATTTAGCGCAAGCATATAATCCAACGTTTGCAGTTTTCATTCAACCAATTTATCTATCGGGATATACCGCTAATACTTATTTACTAGAGCCCTTCATTTATCCAGCTGGTTGTACCACAGCTTCCAATGCATGATCATCACGGCATTGCGTTCAGGTATTTAACAGACCTTGATCTTATGTGGTAAACTTAGTTCACATAGATTTTTCTCCATTAGCTGTAAATCGGCACAAATACGCTCGAATTTTGATCTCCACAATTCTTAATTTTTTTAATTCAGCAACTGCATTTCAACACTGCCAATACCAGAGTGAAAAATTAATTTCTGTTACCGTGGCATTCAGCGGTTTTTTTACAAAAGCTAAAGTCGCTTTGCTGTTTCTTAATTCTTTGAACCGGGTGAGAAAAGTTTCTTGTCTTCTCTGGAGTTCTTTGACTGCTTTCTTCCTTGCATCACCAACCGGATATTTGATACTAAATGTTTGGTGTTTAGATGAAGTGTCATTCTAAATTAGAATTTTTGTTATGTGCCATTATTCTGACAAATAAAACAGGTCGGAAGACCGTTTAAGATTTGGATAAACGCAAAATATGACTGAATTCACTCTGAATTCACGGTTTTCGTCTTCTGATTTTCTTTGCTTTTTCTTAGTAACCATGCTTGGCACTTAAAAAAAATACATTTTGAGTAAAAATAAAGCATGAAACACAATAATAAAATCAAAAGTAAAAAATTACATTAAATACCTGTGGAATTTGTAGATGGAAAAATGTATATGTATAACTGTATTAAATAGATGTCTATACGTACATCTATTTATATTTACAATTTTATGAATTTATAATATGTAGATACACTTTTACGTCACTCGAAAGATTTACGGATTATAATTTAATTACAAGTGAACTGTGAGACTATTGGCGGAGTAATGGTAATCTGACCGACAGAATAATGCTACAAATTGTAAAACAATAAATTCAGAAAAAAAATCATTTGGTGCCTATGCTTGTTTCTTTGTTTAATTACTTTCCTCCATAATTACTAGTTTCCATAAATAATACACGTTTGCCTATCCGTGCTATTGTTGCTTTCTATAAATGTGCCCCTTTTTTATAGACTTGCTTCTCAACAAATTTTACACGTTTCTTACTAGACCCGCCACGACCACGCCCTCCTCTGCGGCAACTCAAGCCTAGGTCCGATCCATCGGTATGGAACTCTTGAGCCAAGCAGCAGCTCGCGCGGTACAGTGACTCTACATTAATTAGCTTTCATAGACACACATGACACTGCATTATACACACATGCACACCACACAGGTACATAGGTTCTGTAAGGGACCTTTTTTTTTCTTTTTTTTGCCTAGTTAGATAGACAAAAATTTTCAGACCGTTAAATACACATACACATGTTCTTTCCCTCCTCCCATGGGGAAGAAACATGTATACATGTATAGTTAGTTAGATCGAATAACAGGGAATTAGCCAGATCGCGACTTATTTGCATACGCGCAACAGTCCGAGCTGAGGTTCGGCCACTTTGGCACCTTCGGATGTTATTGCAAAGCTTTCGTGGCTGAGTGCCTTCAGCGCTCGCCCCCAAGCCCGGTAAAGCTGTAAAAGCCGTAAAGGCTCCAGGGCCCCTAAGGCTAATAGTATAGTCAGTTCGAAAAAAAAATCTCTTACTAGACAAGACAACAAGTACTATTCCGTTCCTGCACCAAACATTTTGCGGTAGAGACCCAGCCGAAGAGTCAAAAAGCCGAATGAGGCTCGCGAGCCGCGGTTTGCCGACCACTGCACTAGACATGTTCACAAATGCATACAAATCTTAGTCACTAATAACATTGTACAAATATCTGGGTACAATGTTATACAACACAAAAACCTAGGCACAAGCATTCCACATATAATTGCGGAAGCCTGGTTCAAGTAGCGAGAAGCAGCTGGTGTAACTCAAGAATGCCTGTTAAATTAAAGGGACTTGTATACAAAAGTATCTTTAGGACAGTACTTACTTATGGTAGCGAAACATGGGCGGTAACTCAGTGCCATGTTCATTCCATGCAAGTTGCCGAAACGAAGACGCTTCGGTGAATGTGCAGAGTGACTAGACTATATAAAATATGCAAAGAGTACATTCATGACAGTCTTAGAGTACGTGACATCACTGACAAGCCCCAAGAAAGTAGTATATATAACTTCTAACACGCGTACATAAGTACAAGCATCAATTTTTTATTATGATATTATTGAGCAATTCTTTATTATTGTTTATCTACATTTGTATCTTATTATAAGTAGTCATTTTTGCGAGCATGTTGAATAAAAAAAACATGTACTACTTTTTTATTCAAAGTAGATATTGCTATATGTGTTTCTATATGTCTCGTTTATTTGACCCCCGCATACCAGGTTCTAAGTTTGGAGCTTAAGGCGTTGATCTCGCAAGATCACCGGAACACTAATGGCGTTTGCACAAGGCGGTTATTTGAAAACTTTTCACTTGAATTTGTGTTTTTTAAACGATCCCGGTTCAAGTTAAAATGGCGTGACGGTTGTTACATTTTAAAGAGGAAAAATTCCGTGTTTAATTTCTTTCTTTATCTTTCGTTTTACTCAATGAGTGCAGTTCCTACCTACATTTATTGTATGTTTTCATTACTTTTACAGACTGCATGGAGATGTTTTAATACTTTACTATGCTTTATTATGCTCCGCTTGCGTGGACTACTAAAAGGCTTATTTTTTGGCGCGCACCCTTAATTATTTTTCTTAAATAAAAGTAACCTAAATTACTCCTTATAACATCAACTATCTGCCAGTGTCCAACCGTTTCGGAGATTACCCGAACAAACAGACAGACAGAAAGAGAAAATTTTTCAAAATTTGGTTATTCGTTATAGTTTATATTTTATATTCATTATTGTGTATAGTTTCATATGCATTTAGTAAAAAGCTATTATTTTGACATTACAAACAGATACTTCATTATATTATATGTAATTAGACATGTGAGATCATCATCTTATATTGGATATTTGAATTTTTGATATATTTCATATTAGGTTTTTTTAATAGCAGTTAAAGTGTAAGAACAGTATTATCCCAAAACAACAGCGAACACCAAGAAGGAATAATTTTTGTTTGTTAAACATGTTAATCTCTGAAACTATCAGTCGGATTCGAAAATCTCTTTTTGTATATGATAGCCAGATTCATGAGGAATAGTATAGGTTGTCTAGCATTAGGCCTTATTTATTACCACTCAGCTAGACTTAAATAATGGTTTTTGTTAAGTAAGTTGCAATAAATAGCGAACCCTAACTGCTTTATCCGCGTGCGCTGGCGCAATGGTTAGTGATACGTAATTTTCTACAAAAATTTTGCTACTTAGTACATCTAAAAAATATGCAATATATATTATATATATTTCATATATATAAGCCACAGTAAGGTATTTTGTGACACTTTGTGACACTCGGCTCGGGTTATGTCTATAGGTATAGTGGCGCGATAAAGCCGTGCGAGTTGTGCGAGTTGTACGTATAACCAAGGCCACCAGAAAAAAATATAGTATATACTGAAGTATTATAAATAATTAATCAGCAATTTCTTTTAAACTACATGCGGGTTAAATCGCGGATTACAGTTACATTACTATTATCTTTAGACCTTATTTTAATTTTTCTTTTACAAAATATACCTATGAAAAGATAACAAAGCAACATATTATTATTATATATATTATTCTCTAAATACACATCAAAACAATGTTAGAAACATGTAAGAAATAAAATAATTATATTCCTAAAATAGTACCCCAGAAAAGACATTATTCACTACAAAATAAATTTTATATGAGCCAAGAAATACCCGCTACCGATATTTCCAAATATAAAGTCCCACAATTCCTGTGAGAAATCTATTGAACCTATCAATTATTTATTATTTGTATGCCGGTACCATCCGCAGCTTTAGGCAAAAGTTATTGAACGGTTGTTATTAAAATAATTTCAATATGTATCTTTATACTTTCCACTATATTTTGGCAATTAATATCTACAAAGGTGCGTAATTTATGAACGAAATTTGAATTTTCAAAGCAGTAGCCGAGTATTTATTGCGAAATTTTTTGGTACTGTGGCACATTGTTGGTCCAATATGAATTATAGCAGAATGATTTATTAAGTGGTACAATTTTATCTGCGGCATCTATTGTTTCCATATGGATGGCTTACAAACTTATTATTTGCGTTCTATCAAATTCAATTTATACAATTTTAGTGCGCGCTTGCTTTTCATAAGGATGGTTAATTGTTTGAAGAGGTGCTTAATTAAATTTGTGATTTATATTGTTTTCAAGAACGGCCCGTTAAGTATATCGAATACAGTTTTTGTGGCCGTTGATTGGTGTTGCCGTACGTGCTGCTTTAATATAACATAGTTCTCATAATTATTACTCTTAACATTTTTGTTAAAGACAGAATAGAAGAAAAGTCACGATGGAATGTAGTAGGTACTATCGATATTTATGGTATAGTAGGTAATAGTTATTATATATTAAAAAAATATATGTATTTATGCACTCAGATTTACTTTCTGTACATGAATCTAATTCATAAAATTCTCAAAATTAGCTGACAGGTCATCATCATCATTGGCCTTTTCGTCTATAACAGACGGTTTAATCAGTGTCTCTGGGAGCAGCTTCTTTCGTGGCTGTATAATCCAATTTGTGAGCGGCACTGTCGACCACAATGTGAACATACAAAAAATAATATATAGTGTGCAGTGCGACCAATGTGATCATGATCACCTGATCATGATCATGAACTGACAGGTAACGCACCGTTTAAACCATTGGATCTAGAAGCATGTAATTTTGCATATGATTTCTTTACGTAATACTAGAATTATGTAATAAAATTACTTTTACATGAATAAAAGTGTCCATGTATTAATTCAGGTTATAAAATACCTGTATGGGAAATTTCATCCAAATCCGTGCAGTAGGATATGATGTAGGATTAATAGGAAAGCTAACCATACAGAAAAGATTTTTGAAAATTCGTTCGCTAATAGAGAGTTAAATTAGAATAGTATAAAAATTGTAGGAATTTACTTAAAATGTTGCGATCGATAGAGGTACCTATTTGTAATTCGATGTTATCAAACCGTTTGTCTCGGAGTGTTTCGAAACTGATATGTTTGTGAGCTTTATAGAGAATTTTGGTTGAAAAAAAAAAAAAAAAACAAGTATGATTATAATAGATTTCTGTATTTCCACGATCAGAGCGCAATGTATTAACACAATACATCTATAAGAGAGAGAGAGAGCTGCTTAAAGCAAAAATAAAAGTCAAGCATGACATTTTCTAATACGTTTACAAGGCTACCTACCATGTGAACTTACATTATAATAAAATAGCATTGCGTATAGACAAAACACTAACAAAAATGTTATATAGAAAAAATTATAAGACTTCAAAATAAATTGTGTTTCGAAATTGATGTTTGTGAGGTTTATATGGAGTGTCATCATCGTAAAGTCCAATATAATGGAAGTAAAAATATTGTTTTCAAAACTTGTATTCCTGGGTGTGAAGCTTAAATTTCTATAGAGAAATCTACATTTTTACATAACTGCTATCTCCTCATTTAATACCATACCTGGCAATACTTTATACGTTTGGTCTTAATATTGATTAGATTAATGATATAGAAAAAAAAAGAACACATTTCCAGTTAACGAGCGTTCGTTAAAGTGAACTGTTTTGTATTAATGAATCGATTCATGTCTATTGTTTTGATGACTAGCTTTATTGGAAGCTTCTTTATAATATTAATTCAATAGATTCTTTTGTGTAATATACAATAATTTATAATACACTTTTGAATAGCGGTTAATATTCCTTTAACACAAGGAGTTATCCAATTTCGATGATAATATATTTCGCATGATAAGTTACGAAATCTTAGTTAACTAACTATTTCAAAATGTGTTAATTAGTCTATTGTAAAATTCATCATCATCATCATTTCAGCCGAAAGAAGTCCACAGCTGGACATAGGCCTCACCCAAAGATCAGTTCAATGGCCGGTCCTGTGCTGCCCGCATCCAGCGGTTTCCCACAACCATTACCAGGTCGTTGGGCCATCTAGTGGCAGGTCTGCCCACACTGTGTCTTTTTATACTACAAAGGTGCCAAACAAGCATACGGCCCGCCTGATGGTAAGCGGATACGGTAGCCTATGGATATTAGTAATACCATAGGTATTACTAACGCGTTGCCGACCTTGAACCCCCCTACTCACCGCAGGAACACAACACAAGGTCATTTGACTGCGTTCTTCTGTAGGTTGTAGGTATTCCACCAGTCGGGCTGCCCCATGTAGTGAAAAATCTTCAAAGAAATTTCTATGTGCCCTACCTCTTATGTGTCTTCCAGTTCGCGGCCGCCACTCTAGAACTCTATAGCCCCATCGGCCATCCGTTCTACAAGCTACGTGCCCTGCCCACTACCACTTAAATCTAACTATTCTTAGGGCAATATCGGTGACATTGGTTCTCCTGCGGATCTCCTCATTTCTGATTCGATCACGCAGATAAACTCCGAGCATAGCCCTTACCCATTGCCCTTTGAGTGACCTTGAGCTTTCTTATGAGGCCCATAGTTAGCGAAATTTATTTGAATTGTATAAGTATAGTTTATCGTTCTGGGAATATAACCATTGATAGTTTTCAAACATATTAAAGTTATGTTTTTATTTTTACGTCCTATGTATAACAACAGCTTTTTACTAAATGCACATGAAAGGATACATAGTTTAAGAATATATGACAAAAACTCTTTTTGTTTTAATTTTTGTATGTCTGTTTGTTCCGGCTAATCTCCGAAACACTTACAGCGGAACTTCCATTGGCAGATACCTGATGTTATAACGAGTAACTAAGGCTACTTTTTATCTTAGATTCTGTAATATACGTGAGCGGAGCCGCGGGCACAGCTAGTTTTAAATAAAAATATACAACAATAAATTTGCATTAGTTATATGTTAGTTAGTTATTCTGGTTGAATGGTTTTATCGGTTTTACCGGTTGATTATATCACACTGGTTTTAAAAACTTAGATAAATTTGAACCTATAAATTTCTAACACAATTTCAATAGTAGAAATTAACATGGAATACTCCGTATTTTTTTAATTGTAATTGTATTAAGTTCTACACTACAATAAACTTCCTAAGTAAATTATCGATTTCCCCTATAAGAAGTTCAAGAATTATTTTAAGATAGTTTTATTATCGAAAGTGGGTCATTGAGTGACGGTGATGTCTACAAGTGAATCCCTCTTTGTACATCTATTAAAAATGATAGTAAGTGTAAACAATAAAAAAAAGATAACCCTGATGGAGTCTCTCGCCGGCTTTTCTTGAAGATTAGGATATTTCCCGAAACAATAGAAGTAAATTGATATTCATGTGTTTTCTTAGGGCTCAAATTGAATAAAACATTTTTTGATTTTGCTGATTATACTACTAGAGTTGCCCAGCCGTTCCGCGCGCGTTTATTACGCAGTTAAAGTGAAACTTTTATTCTATCGCCCCAACATTTTTCATTCATCTATCGCATGTCGCATTACAGCTGGACGTGGAGTAGGGAACTGTGAGACTCGAGGCGAGGTTGAAATTATTGATAGAATAATTGAAGTTGGCAACGATTCAATGATTTAATTATTATTTTATTATTATTATTCTATTTTTAAAACCACACAATAATTTTTATTATTTTAGTTACGTAATTTTATTTTTTCCTATATTATTGACAACTCATATAGCATTTTATAGCCATACAGTCAGCCAACTCATACAATGTTTGAGGAATGACAAACAAATCATAATCTGCTCAAAATGAATAAAGATATAATTTTTTAATAAGTTTTTTACAATTTCTAAAATATTGTTGACTATTCATACGGTTATAGTATATCAATTGAAAAATAATATTGGCTTCTCGTGTGCAATTTTTTTATATAAATCGGTCAAGCCGTTTTGGAGTTAAATCAGCAAACATCGATAAAAAATGACATATTCGTGATCAGTGTCCTTTATAATAGCATTTTATCGAGAAATTGAGATAAATAAATTACATGTACAGGCACAAGTACAAATATATTAATATAGATTATATCGTACTATGATTTTCTTTTCGATTCACGTTGGTTTTTTTGTTAATATATTTCGGGAAAGCAAGTCACAAGAAATTACAGTGTCTTTACGATCGGGATTTATGGAACAAACTATACGAACCATCGTCTGATGCAGTTATTGGAACTCCAAATTGCACATAATCACATGTACAAGAGAGTAATCATTGAATTTTTCCGAAGCACCAAAACGAGTATCGCATTGAAAACCAGACAGATGTTGCCCACTTAAGTGGGGGTAATTATTTATTGAATTATCCACTTCCTTTGAAAGTGGCGTGAGACTATTCCCTATAGATGTTTTGTGAATTGTGACTTTAATTTTATGACACGACTAACCGTGTCCCACGGTTTCACCTGAGTCAAATCTATTCGAACAACTCTACACTAACTACTTGTTTACATCCTGCCAGATTAGTTGACATTCATGGTCACTCCTCCACTCCTTAAGGTCAAAGCGTGAAGTTATATAACATCAAACCTTTCTCAATAAATAGACTATAAATTTAAAAAAAAAACTGACTGGTAGTTCCAGAGATTTGCGCGTTATTTATTATGGAACCATAGAATGTTAAAAGGGCTGGCTTCCTGTACCAACACGTCATATTAAATTACATAATATTTAATATAGTGGGGTATATGAATAAATTGATATTCATAACTACGCTACTGGTTAGGCTAAGTGGAAAGGTATATAAGGCGTAGCGCGTAAGTAGCGCGGCACCACTCCAGTACATAGGTTTTGAAAGGGACATGTTTTTCTGATTTTTTTTTTGGCTAGTTCGTTTAGATCATCATTGATATATTACTAAATACATATAGGCATGTTTCTTCCTTCCTCTCAGAAGATAGAAACATATATATATGTATAGTTAGTTAGATTTCGCAATGTTTGCATATAAGGCAACAATGACAAAATGATGTGATTTTGAAGCAATGATGGCTCAGTGGTAGTGTGTACGACTTCGCGTCGATTGACGTGAGCTCGAATCCTTACAATAAGCCTGAGCTTTCGGTGAAGGAAAACCACCCTCAAGTTGAAAATCTGTCGCCAAGCACCTATAGGTGTGTTCTAACCCATGTTGAGTTTATTTAGTTCATATCTATGTTATCTGACCATGTTATACGATATATTTTGTAAGATAAAGTAACATATTAAATAAGCATTGACGATAATAGTGAATCAATTCGGAAAAAAGACGCATTTGAGGCCCTTAAATTGCTTACGCAGAGTAAATCATACGAGATATATTAAATTAATGTTCTACATATTTGTTTATCTCAAAAAGATTCACAAAAAAGTTAAAAATAGCATATACCATTTTCTAAGGATCACCCACAATAAGCATTTCTGTCTTCCGTCTTTTGAGCGGAAGCAGCACAATTCGCTCGTGCGTTCTTTCGGCGCTATTCTTATAGTTCACGCGACGTGGACTAGGCCAGCTTGTCTTATATATAAAAAAGGTGTGTGTTCGATTCACACACGATAGAAGTGAAACTTCATTTTAAAAGACATTTTCTATTTTTTGTAAACAGTGTGCAATATACATACACACCGACATTTACTCTCTCGCTCTGGCTCACACAAAGAGGAGAGACCGATAATATATTGCTCTCTCGCTTTGGCTCGCACAAAGAGGAGAGACCGATATTGTGCATTAAACGTTTAACGTTTAACGCTTGGAAGTCGCATAAGAAGTTTCACTTCAAAATCTTGTGTGCGTCTGTTAGCGTCATATAAGTGGTGGCGTGGTCATCTTTAAAACTTATATTTAACCCCTTTAACATTTCATACTACTTTTACATATTGTATTAGGTGTTTATTTAATAAAATAAAGTATTGCATACGTGTATTGAAACAGTTATGTTTGCATTTATTTACTCATACATACTCAGTAGTGAGCGGATGGGCAAACTTTCTTAGATTGCTTGTAGTGATGTGCTTATTAAAAATAACAATATTGTACTATATCGATAAAAGTGTTAATTCCTTTTTTGAACGGTTTTATCGTAGTAAATTATACTAATTCCAAAAGTATACAATGGGGACTATATTAACTGCGGTTGCAAAATATATATTACGTGAGTTCGGTTTACTGTGGTAGAAATTATATTCAATTAAACAAAATCAACTAAGTTGATAAGCATCGAGTTGTATCTATGTATGGTTTATTTTTATTGAATTGGATATTAATAGGAAGAGAATTCCACAGCCGTGCTGCTGTTACGGTGAAAGATCGGTCGCGAAAATTAGGATGGTGACTTGTTATACTGATAATTAAAGAGTCAAAAGATCGTATCCGCGAGAGGTAAAAATAGTGTTTATAAATATTTAGGAAGGCAAAGTTTTCTTACATTCGTACTTTGACCATTTCAACCTAGCTTGCTATTCAGATACATATTGAGGGTGCTATCTAGCCATGTGAGCGAAAGCAATGATGGCTCAGTGGTAGCGTGTACGACTTCGCGTTGATTGACGTTAGTTCGAATCCCTGCAATGAGCCTGAGCTTTCAGTGAAGGAAAACATCGTGAGGAAACCATATCATGGTGGCAGGGCTTTTTTAATCCACGACTGGCTAGCTAACACCCTCAAGTTGAAAATCTGTCCGCAAGCACCAATAGGTGTATTCGGTAGCTGCACTTGACAGCCAGTCTTCCACTAGGTTTAGTGTGTTATCATCTTGAGCCACATCCTCACTACACCTATAAATAAATAAAAACATTACTGATAAATATATACTTATAATTTAAATATATAAATCACCGGTGCGATGAATATCATTTACCCTTATAATTTACGATATAATATATCGTTTCTTATTCTAGGAGGACATTTAAAACGTATATTTTATTCCATCTATACTAATTTGCTAAAGATCTATAAGGCAATTATGAAATAAAAAATTGTGCGCTTTTAATTATATTAACTTTCGTTTAAATAGAAAAATTTCAAAAGTTTAAACATAAATTATAAGTATAACAGAGAAATTTAAGTAGAAAAGAAAGACTACTGTAACTAAACAAAATTCTTAAAAAAAAAGCTGTAGAGTTGCCCTAAATAACAAATTAGACATGAACCCTTATAAGATCTACATAGATATTAAAAGTATCGAAATGTTCCCATCCCTAGTGCAGACCGCAGGTGTGGCGCTTACGTTACGTTCGATAGCGAGGAATGTCGATATTTCCGACTCGTTACATATCGACCAGTGACGCTGCACTATCATCTTACATTCGGCTTAAATATACCATAGACATAACTGCGGTCGAGTCTCTTTATCATTTCCTTTATATATAAATATATCTAAATTGTATTGAAGATCAAAAGGATACATTAATTTCAAGATTGTAATGATTTTATTAGTTTTACATTATGCATTAGAGTTGAGCACTATATTACATCGAGATTACTAAAAATTACTAAGGCAACTACAATAAACATTGTTACCAAGGTGCGTATTACATAATATTTTTTTAGAAAAGGGATGACTTCATGCATGAGTGAATGTTCTCAATTTAGAAAAGTTATTATATTTCTATATTTGGCAAATCAAGTCATGAATTTATCTGTAATCTTAATCTTTACGTTAAAAGCTAAAAAATATGGTAATAAATTAGCAAATTACCTGATTTAAGAAACACAAAAATTAGAAACAAACTATTGAGTCCGAAGTTATTTTCATTAGATAATAATTTGGTGATAAAAAAAAAATTGTTATTTACCTTAAATACCCATTAATCTTCATAATGTCGACAACAGGTATGAGTTATTGCTACAAAATCCATTTATAAAATTAAACGCCAAAAAAGTTGCAATTAAATAGTAAGTATAGCCATAGTATAGCATTTTTGTTTTTTTTTTTTGTGATAATAAGCACAAGCTTGTAAACTTTCCATTGTTGGACAAAGGCCTCTTACGCGATGGAAGACAAGGGGTTAATCAATACACCAGCCTACGACATATTGAAGATATCAAACGCCTAGAAATTAAAACGTTTGATAAAATTGCGACAGTAACCTCTTTGACACGTACGTCAGAGAGTCGATAACGTTTATTAACTTCTGGTGGAGTCGGGTTGGTTCGAGACAATTGGCAGTACTTATAGCTTTAGAATACAATTAGACATTTGGTATGAACAGATTAGACATTGGAATGTATCGTATAATAGAATGTTAGGTGGTTAGTTCACTAATGAGGTGGCTAGTCTGTTCAAATGAATTGCATCCTATTACTAAATTACTGCTACAGACATGTGTGAATTCCATAAGGTTTTAAAACCAAAAAATAAGTCTGGATATCAATTGTTCTGTACTTTTCTTACTACATTGTGGTATTATACGAAAATTACTGACAACGTTCAGGTCTCCAACGATGTTATCTTTTATCGAAATTCTGAATATTTCGAGGATCAACCCTGCTGGCCATCGGACTCTCCTATTTGTCCAAACATTCGTTCACTACGACGTTACGTACCGAATCCTATAGAATCAAAAGAATCTCTATGTATCCAAGTTTAATTAATATCAGGGATTTATTCAGTACAATAAGCGTAATCTACATATTTATATTTGTAACTTATTAGAACTATTAATTGCTTCATACATTGTGAATAAAAATAATGTTAACATCTTTTCAGTAAATGCGGATATTGCTGCTTTTTCGTCTATATGTTAAATTTAATGTCATTTGCTCAGATATTTCATGTATTTTGTTTTATTTAACTAATAATATAAATAATGAATAGTTTTGTTACTGTTAAGTTATCATAAATATATTATAGTCAACTGTACTATGTCCGTAAATAACAAAAAAAAAAAATTCTTTTATAAGAATAGTAGCTATATTTACTTAACATTTTACCCTCTGTAGTCGTGTATGTATAGCAAACAAGTTTTTTTACCTGAAACAAAGTATATTATATAAAATTATAAGGATACACAATAAATAATATAGTCCAATCTATCTACTACTAATATAAGACATATAATAATTAATCTAACTCTTATTTTTATTTAACAGTCATATGGTAAGCAATTATTTGCTTCTTGATTAAATACGAACAATTAAAATTGAATTTTATTGCCTGCGTGTGTTTTATAAGTAACACAAAATGTGAGTTTCAAGAGTGTATCAATATTGACTTGGCAAACACTTATACTATTATACATATAGTATAGATATATAGTAGTATAGATTGCAAATAGCAGTGTCCACGCTGTTGTGTTCCAATTTAAAGGTTGTAAGTGATAATAATATTGTAATATACGAAGCGGTTTAACCCATCCGTCATGGGTAGCAACGTATCAGTGACAGGCCTCAGTTAATACTAAAATCGTATTTAAGGCTAATTCTAGATGTGGGCAATATAGCAAATACTTGACATCGGATGAAGCATAATGCCTCTTTGTGGCCGCTTAAATTAAATTTATGCTATGAAGTCGAAGGTGGACCGACGACATATTGAAGGTTGAGGGAACCCGCTGTATGCAAGCAGCACAGGACCGGTCATTGTAGCGATCTTTGGGAGAAGCTTAGGTAGAGCAGTGGACGTCTTTTGGCTGTATGGATGAATAGATGGGTGAAGTTGAAACTTTTTTTATATATTAACTCGGCACATTGACGGTACTGTCGCTGATGGTAAGAACAGTACATTCCAAACACAGCGGCGACCACCAAGAGATCTAAACCCATCGGCGGTCGCCGCTGTCGTGCCGGCCTGCATAAAATTCTTTATAGGTTTTTAGCGTTATGGCTACTGTCTCATCTGACGTTAAGTGATAATGTAATAGTAGATGTTGTAATTTGAAGTAATTATGGCTCAGTGGTAGCGTGTATGAACATCGCGGCGATCGACGTGTGTTCGAAGCCCTGCGGTGAGCCTGAGATTTCTGTAAAGGAACACATCATAATGAAACCACAGCATGGTGGTAGGTTATTTTATAATAACTGCCTGAATGGCCACCAGCTTCAAGTTGAAAATCTGTCGCCAAGCACATGTACGTGTGTTTTGGCAGCTGCAAATGAGAGCCAATCCCCCACTAGGATGCTACTATCTTTTGCCAAATCGTCATTTAATATCAAAAAAGACTGTGGACAAACGTTAAACCTGTAAAAAAGTGGCTTAATATGACACGCTAAGTCTAGAGGGGATACTGGCTCTCAAGAGCAGCTACCGGGACACACCTATAGGTGCTTGGCAACAATTTAGACGTGCTTTACAAAATCGCAAAAGTATAATATGTATTTGTTTCAGAAATATACACTTTGGAACGAAACCTGTCTAAAACCACAAAAGAGTAAGTATGACCATAAGAGATTAAAAAAACATAAATTAGAATAAGAAATAGATATATTATTATTTCTGCGTATCTTGCGATTTGAAAGTAACGCTGAACAGGTTTTTGGACGTCTTTTCTTACCAACTACATTTAGTGAAGTTTGCTGTAAAAATGGCTAACATGAAGATTTTAAGAGTAGGTTCATAATGTATAAGTAAACAATATCAATAAGAGAACTCATTAAATACGCGAAGGCAGGGAAAAGATCACGCCGCCTGCCACATCCAATTACTCTGATTACGACCAAAGCTATCCGACAACAGTAATACAATTGAAATAATACAGAATTTTAACGAAGTCACAAAGAGTACTTCATTTAGTTTTTGGTGTTTTAAATGTAAGTTTTCAGAACTGAAGTAAAAGAAATTATCACTCTTTGTAAAGGCTTGTGTGCTCATATACGTTCATATCGTACGCCATAGTACTACGTATATGAGGTTGAATTCGAACATTGTACAGTTGTTGATTCTCACGTAAATGTTTCTAATTATTTCTATAATAGGTCTTTATAATATAAGTAAAGAGCAAATTATTAAACGTTGTATTCTGTATTTCTAACCTAATTTAAAGGACAGAGGACTAGAAGCGTAATGCTCCGCCTGAACACTGCGGGTACCGAGCTAAGCGTAAAAGCATGCTTCGAGATAATGAGAAATGATAAATGATTTGATTGAAGATTGAGTAGATCCTTTGTTGAGGTTTCTTTAAAATTGAGGCATAGTAATATCCCAGATTGTTTTGTAGATATTTTAGTGTTGAATACTATTGTAGACACTATTTTCGGTTTTACCAAATTCTTTGATCAGCGCAAGCCGATAACACTTACGCTCAAATGCTTTTTGGGATTTCTATAAAATTTATACATCTGTTGTCTTGTACTGTGTAGATATTGCGTAGAGTAATATAACATTTTGTTTTTTAGCGTTAGCGTTATTAGTAATTTTCTTTCACCTATTTGAAGCGGTATATTTTTCCGTTAGTTAGTTTTCTATTTGTCTTACATGGGAACTATTATTCCAGAGGTTTAGAGTAACTTACATACAATCCTTTCAGATACAGATAACAAGACTTAGGTTATGTACTGTATTTAAATTTGTTAAGTATTCAGCCGATTTAACGTTTCTGTGTACAGGGCAAGCGGGTGCAACCACTGAATTGAGTCAGAAGATCAGGAGCATTGTCGACCTATAGTGAGCACAGCCCAGCCACATCAAAGCCAAGCCAGAGCCAAAGCCAAATTCAAGCCCAAGCCAAAACCAAAACTAAAGCCAAAGCCAAGCCAACGCTAAGCCAAAGCCAAGCCAACCAAAGCCTGGAAAACGATCATAGTGATAGTTAGGAAGTGCACTCAGTGGAGTGACATCTCATCTTACGGACCGGTCACCAAAGTTATTGGGCTCACTGGGACAGTCTGACCCTGGAAAATAACGTTTTAGTAGAAGATGGGAGGGAATCCAACGATGGCAAAGTGGTAACCATGCAAGTGGTAATACCGCAAAGCCAGGTGGCTTGGTATTGAGGGAAATTCACGATGGTGTTTCTGGTCTATCTAGATGTGCAGAAAACCCTACTGAAGGTGAGACAGTGGTTCTACTGGTTGGGTGGTAGAGAAGATTTGGAAAAGTAGTACCAAGTGCCGGGTCAATAAAAGGCCCGCAGACCCGATGCAGGGGAAAGAAGAAGTTATACAACAAAGGAGCACCCTGAGAACACATTGCCATAGTCGTCGCAGGGATGGTATGGTTGAAAGGTTTAATTACACCTTGGAAAATCACTTAGCAAAAGTCATGGAAGACTATCAGAGAGACTGGGACCGTTACATACCTCTATTCCTAATGTCTTATAGATCTGCGGTACGCAATAGCACAGGATTTACCCTTAGAACAATTTTCACCTGATAAACCAAAACCCGTTACGGACTTCGTGATCGATCTCGAAAATCAGTTGGAAGTCCACCAGAGCAACATGGCTGTAATGCCTCTGGTGTTGCAGTTGTCCACAGGCGACAGTAACCATTTACTATCAGGTGGGCCGTCTGCCTGCTTGCACTTTGGGCATAAAAAAGTTCCAAGTGTGCCGAAGTGGCCGAACCCGGCTTGGACCGTTGTCGCGATTGCAAATAAGTCGCGATCTGACTAAGGCACAGAGCGGGACCTGCCGTGTTACTTTATAAAAAACACTCGGCTTTCATTCTCCAGACTTTACGTTTTTAGAGTTGTTTTACTGTTTAGATATACTGTACATAATACAAGTACGCCAACCCCCGTAACCTAAGACCGATTGTCTTAAATTCCATCTAATGAACCCATTTATTCGATAAACACTGCGTGCACACGATACACACAGCTGTAAACACTGACGACCGCCTAAAATCTAATCAAGTTAATTAAATGGAAGTTCCATGCTATAGCAGTTGCTGTCAATATTTTGCTCGCTTTAATAGTTGTCCAATTAATATCACTGTGACAGCCGAAACAGTCCACAGATCACTCTCGGCGATTGTAGTCTGATAAACTGACGTTATTTACTGACAGCTTAAATGTAGCTCATAAAAAAACATAGTGCTAAATTATTTTGGCACTTTTTGATGTGAAACATCTAATGGAGCGTTTTAAACGCTTTCTGAAGGGACGTCGCGACGTAACATTCGGTGAGCGTGGTGTCTGGTTGGCTCATTGAGACTCGGCGCTTCTCTCTCTACTTTACGTGTGTGTTAGTGTATCAGAGTAGTGTCATGCTATCCTTCGTGAATATCAGTGAATTTAACGCCCGTATTCACGAACATTACTAAGAGGTCTCACAAAATACAGAAAACCTATACAATATTTGACACCTGAGGGTGACAATACAGTGTAAGTAAATTTAACAATACTGTAGAAGAAAATTTAAACTTACATAACATTTATTTTGTAAATAATTATAACACATAAAAAAATTATAAACAACTATCTGGATATTTATTATTTAATTAGTTTTTACTTATTTAATAGCATCAATATAATTAAATTTAGATGTTCCGCATCTGCTAGGTGTCCCGTGACGCCTTTTACGTTTTAACAGAATTGTTTTAAAACATTAAATAATATCTCTTGTTACTTGTTCTAAGGACCAGTGTGTCCAGCCGTCGTATGCCAATGGAAATCACTGTTTCGATTGACGCGCCCGGCTTTATTTTTATTTCATGAGTCAGCTGCGAATAAAAGGCTGAGTATACCGATCCATTGATACAAACATTTGGAATAAAACATGCGATTTTATTCCAACGAGAGACATGTTATATTATTTTGAACTTTGCATAATAACAGGGTATTTTATAATACTCACCTAGACAGCTACCAAACTGAACATTTATCACCATGCACCTGATTGCTTTAGCTAGTGCACTTGAAATACAGTTCCCTTTCTAGGTTAAGCGTATAGCCCTTCACCATAACACTTTTCACCATATCAGTATTTTACGTCATGCGTTTTTATCCTCAATTGTTAGTTACAACATGGAATACGACCATTTAAGGCTCACCAATTTTGTATAGAAGCACCTTATTTTGCCAAATACGGTTTATCATTCCTCTCAAGGTTAGAGTCACTCCGTTTTCTTAGACGAAGTATGTATTGAATATCAATAAATGGTTTAAAATCCATGCTAGATCTGCTGCCATATATACATACACCACTACGTACATATATCACTTATCAAATTGAAAACAATTACATAAAAAATCAGTTATTGTATTTTTCAAATATATGTACCTATTTCATTAGAGTTAAATGCAAATTGTTCTTTATTTATTTTAGCCATACATAAGCCTGTATGTACCCATATAGGTGTCCCCCAAGGATCGCCACTGGACCCAATCTTCGATTTTCCGTAGCCTGTCAATTCTAGTCATCCTGCTATCGATAAGCCTAGTTCTCTGTCTGATTAAATCATTTTTGATCATAGGAAGTTCTATCTAAGATCTAGGAGGATCTATGAAGTATAGACTTCATACATACATGTATGGTGGTAGGACATTTTCTAATGACCGCCTATCAAATTAATGTACTACATAAATGTAGATCTTATAAATACCTAAAAAAAAGTTGCCGAAGGCATATGTCTATCTTCTAATGATCATTCACAATAAGCATTAATGTCTTCTTATTTATTTCATAATTACATACTTATACAAAATTATGATACATTTATTTCTTAAAAACTAAACCATAATTCTGAAGTCTACGCGAGCAGAGTAGGCAAATCTAGTTCATAATAATCGTAATTGCGCATAATAATTATAGATAATAGCTTTAATTAATAATAAATAAAACAAAATTAATTAAATTAATTTTATTGTAATGTTACCACCATTAGTTTAAGTGCTTATGACGCGTGTCTTCATACATAATCATTATTTCCGTCAGTCGTGTATAAACCGTGTTTATAAATATCTTTTCACTATATATTATAGATTGAACTACAAAGGATAGACTGTCATTAATTATATGATATTGCTGTCAAGTTAGTTTATAGAAAAACAAGCATGATTTCTATTAGGACTAACTCTTGGTTATAATGGTATAACAAACTCTTTATAGGGACTCTTTTGGATTGTCGCGTATCGGGATCATCCAGTGTATATCCAGCAGTCCAGCAAGACAATGCCGATCGGATGGATTGCTTTAGAAAATGCCCTACCACCATGCTATGGTATCCTCACGATATTTCCCTTCACCGAAAGCTCAGGCTCATAGCAGGGATTCGAACTCACATCAATCGACGCGAAGTCGTACATGCTATCACTGAGCCATCATTGCTTCTATTCGAACTCGATCCCTGGTATAACAGTACGTTTTGATATCGATTTCCTAAAAATTCAAGAAGTGAGGTAATTTAACATTATGACTACACAGGTCCTTCTGATTTCATCGTTCCTTTATTCTTGTTGTTTTGTTCTGTATCTTGGATCATAAACTTATGTATGTAGGTACATAATGATTTAATTATTATGTTATTAAGAACAATATTTAAAATACAATCCAATGCTTGCATCGTGCTTTAACTTACATATTATTATTCGCATTAGGTATTCGATATTGTTATTTATACAGAATATATCGTCGCTACGCCTGCAAATGTAACAATCCAGCAAGTCAAACATTTTTCACCAAAATTTACATGCATTATTTAACACAGTTGGAGAAGCCCGATGTCCGGGTAATCTTTGAAGCGGTGGCACCAATTTCGACGGGACTTTCACTGGCACATAGCTGGTGTTATAAAGAATAACTCAGGCTACTTTTCTTTTAGAAAAATAGTTAGAGTTCCGCACTAAAAATAAAAGGTGTTTTAGTAGTCCACGCGAGCGAAGCCGCGGGCACAGCTAGTTTTAACTAATAACGAAACTTTTCTACAATACTTTGATTGCACTTACTCGTAATATGAATGTAAAAATGGATTCTTTATTTTGACTAAAAAGTTACATATTTGCAAGCGATAAGTATTTATAGCTGCGCTTATGTATTGTCTTGATTTTCTTTTCAGTTATCATAAAATAATTCTCAATTTACAAATCCTTTTTCGTTTTTATTGAAGTATATTCGGTATTTTATACACGTATTTAAAGTAAAACAGTTCTTTTTTTGGGCCATATAATGTATTAGCTATGCTATGCTTCGCTCGCATGGACTAAAGAATGCTGTCATTTGAGCGCAAACGTAAATTGTCCTGCCTCAAAAATGCTTATTGTAGGTGATCCTTAGAAGATGGACATATGTTAAATAGACATATGAAGGTCTTTTCAAGGTCTACAATTATATAATAGATTAATTTGACATATATTTTATGATTTACTCAGTGTAAACCATTTAATCGCACCAAACTCGTCTTTTTTACTTATTGATTCACCATTATCGTCACTGCTTATTTCGTATGTTACTCAATCTTACAAAATAGATAGATAAAATAGCTATAAATTCATATATAAACATATAAATCGGATAAGTGGTTTTCGCGTGAAAAGAGCATAAACGGACAGACAGACAGAGAGACGTTGAGTTTTATTAAATTAGAACCACAGACAATATAGACTTTAAGCATTCGTTCACATCGCGATACAGACAAGATTATAACATATAATATTAATTTCTCAACAGTACCGAATGCAATCATTAAAAACAACTTATATATTCATTCCAAAATAAATCTATAAATACAATTTTATCATTGTACTAAATCTGTCAACACCTCCACCATTAATAGAAAGGTACCTAATTGCTAACTGCACCAAAATCTCGAAAAAGAAACTGTAACCTCTAATTACTCGTTCGAAACACGTAGCCCCACAAAAACGGTTGACCATAATTTTTACAAGTAGCCATTCCGATTTGACATTTATTGTGGGCATTAAAGCTGGCAATACTGTGTATCACAAATACGTACGGCCATTTTGTGCACGATGTGAATCCATAAAATGGCGGATTATAACTTGGACGCGTTGACAGAGCTTTATTTTGTTTCACATTTTTTCGTGAAATCCAAATCTGTCATTTAATTTAAATTTAAAATATTTTTCCATTGGTTTGCATCGCAAAACATTTCAAGGACAATACCCATTTTTCTTTGAAACAAATTTGAGAAAAGGGTTTGAAAGTAATCAGTAACCTTTTACCACAGATTTGAGAAAAAGGCAGATGAAGCTTGTCAGAGCATAAAAATGGCCCCAAACAATTTTAATATTAGTAGTAAATTGTGTCAAATTTAGGAGGAACCATCATGTAATGTCTGACCCGTTTTTTTTAATATTATATAAGAAATATGCCATCTTGTGTGTAATTACACAGTAAAAAATCTACTCGAAAACAAAAAGCAAGACCTCTATACTCTTATCGTTTCATTGGTAACAAACATAGATAATTAAAACAAAATTATCTATGGTAACAAATCATATTTTGATATTTGTTACTGATTACAAAACTACAACAGTGCTGCTAGGTTACAATGACATATTTTCCTAGAAGTTACAGTAAAATATATGTATGTAGCGTTGGAAGATCATTTTATATACAACCTAACTATCATGAAACTATAAGTGGGGTAAAAATATTTATTTATTAGTTAATTGTTTGTTTGTTTGGCAACGATCTACTATAACTTAAAGAGATAGTGTCATGGTTCCAAAGTAAAAATTATAGAGAACTCTGGACAATTTATTGACCGAGTCAAAAAACTAAAATCCAATATGGCTGCCTAAAATTTCAAATGCTTACGATATCGGAACCATTAGGGATAGCAAATTAAAGAGATATGGCAAGTTAAAACAAAAAACAAAGAGAACCAAGAAATATTCATTGATAATGAAAAAATTAAGATGGCAGATATAAGTTTAATTGTTTATAATTTGTATATAAAGGTTATTTCAAGTAAAAATCAGTTTTTTGATGACGGATGGCAGATTAACGACTACACTGCTGGAGTGGTCCAAAACAGTAACACTTATTTTTCTGGCAACATTGTGTAAATGGCCATAGCTCAGTCGGACACAGCATTCAGTTGTGTACGTAAGGTTCAATTTAAATATTGGAACAAAATATTTTTCAATATAGTGGCGTAATATTTTTAAAAATACATACATATATTATAATTCACTTCACGTTGTGCACAATGACCAAACTATATCACGCAAAATGCAACTACCAGTCAGATTCCATAAATTATTTTTGTATATTATAGTCAGATTTATGAGGAAAACAGTACATGCTATTATAGCATTGGGGTACACCTCTCAGTTAGCATTACATATTGATTTTTTTTCTAAAGTAAATCGGAAGAAAGAGCACTCTCGAAATGCTTTATCTGTGTGAACTTGCGTAATTGTTAGTGATACGTAAATACAATGTTGAGAAATGTATTGTTCCTTAGTACATATAAAAAAAAGTCCGGAATACCATATGCTTATCTCTTATACATAAGCCACAATAAGATGTTTGTGACAAACATTTATTGAATTTTAACAAGTGATTTATGAACATTGGTATTAGGCATGGCATATTAATTCTTATAACCGAAAGTTACTTCATCAAGACAATTTTATGAAGATAAACTTTCTACTTGACAGTATGTATTCTGGACGTATAGTCTGGGAGATAATGGAAAATTAATATAATTCAACATTCGGCTAGGGTCTATGACTATAGGTGTAGTGGCCGGACGAGCCGTCTGATGCATAACGGCACAAACATGGCCGCCCGATAAAAATATTGTCCATAAATAATTAATCAATCAATCAGTAACTAGCGATTTCTTTTAAATTATACGCGGGTGAAACCGCGTAGCTCAGCTATTTCTATAATATGCGAAATATTTGCACGAGTCAGCTACTTTATATGATTAATGAATTTTTATGTCCATAATTATAAAAAAATATGTAAATAAATCAGAATTAGTCTAAGCGCTAATTTAATTTCTGTATTTTGGGTCTTATGAGAGAAATCAGCCCATCTTTCGTTTTCCTCTTATTAGCTATATGCTATACTAACTTTCTAAATCGATATAACACATCTATATTAATAAACCTGTCCTTCTATCGGTACATGTACATTTTTTTCTGATTTCCTCATAGACTTACTAAAGGACACTGATCGTGAATGTGCCATTTTTTTTGGCTGTTTGTATGTCCAGTTTTAACTAAAAAACTGTTTGACCGGGTCTTTTTATTTATTTTGTACACGGGAAGCTTGTGTAATTTTTTAATCGAAAGGCTATAAGAATTGTCAATTAGACTTTTAGAAATCCTAAGATAATAATATAAAAAAAAAATGTTAATTCTTTTCAAATTTTGACCAAATTTTGTACATGAAATGAATAATATGACATTAATCAAATGAATTGTCAATAATATGAAATTTAATTAGGAGACTACAGTAATTATTACGTAAGAAATGCATGTAGAGTCATAGTGCATATATATTGTTTAAAAACTTAAAAACTAGCTTGTGCAATGATTTCATAAATACATTAATCTGTCATAAAAGTCTGTAATAATTGAATACTTCTTTTAAGGTTCTGATTACCCGTTGACTGCAAAGCACCATAGCTGCGGCCACACCTTTTCATAGCCCAGCCAATATCTAGTTCATGTTATAAAGATGCATTAGATTGCAACATCTTGATCCTTTCTAAGTGAAGGGGCGAACTCCGTAACTTCGCCTCTGTCCGGTTTTCTGCGGTAAATTCCGTTCATTAGTACATTACACTTCACAGAATATTTATTTAAGTATCTATTTTTCCTAATACTTATTTATATATACGATGAATAAGATAAGATAAATCTTGGCTAGCTAGAGCTATTTGGCAGGTTTATGTAATTCTTGAAGAGTATAATTATTATTGTTTTACCGTAATTCATAAAGTTCAGACTATTCAGTTTTATCGTTAATTAATTTAATTATATTGTAGCGGATATAATGAAAGAAATATCTGCTTGAAATGCAAAAATGGAAATTATTTTCCTAAATGTTTCTCTGGGATGTACGGATATCAAAACAAAACTTAAAGCATATTTAATATCTGTTCGAATTCAATAAACAGCAGAGAATGTAATAACAATTTTTCAGTATACAGAAAATAACTATGAAATTGAAATTACTCTGTGGTCAGTGTAAAGGGAAAAATTTCTTATTCGGAACGTACACATTTACAAGGCCTACCTCGTTTTTGAGGCTCTGCAGTGGTGAGGGAAAGAGACGGTATAACATGGCTATTGTAAGTGCGAACGACATGGAAGCATTATTGCACCGGTAGCGAGGAGTGAAAGAGATCAATAATGAGAGGCACGAGGAGTTGAAAAGGGATTTCAGATTAAGGTCGTTGTCGGGCAAAGATCATGGCAAGGTGGAAATTGGTAGATGCGTAATTTGGTAAAAGTCATGCGTATGTTTACTTTTTCGAGACGTTTAGTTTGAAAATATGTATGTGTGATACGTTTTTCTAATCAATAAAAAAATGGATTTTATATCCTGGAACCTTTATCTCCTTTATATGGATATATATTTTATATATGAATATATAATTTATTTTTAAACATTAACGCAGCAAAATAAAAATATATCAGTTAAGGCTTACTCAGAAAAATTAAAGTTTTTAATTATAATTCTAGCATTAAAAACAGTTTTCGTCTCATTCGAACCTCGAGTTATTCCAGTAAAATTGTTGAGTCTTTGAGTTGTAATTTGTTTAAAATATATATAATGATAATTGTTTATTCCAGACTGACACCCAATTTGTTTTTAAAATAGCTTGCCACACTGACTGAACTGTCCCTAGTGGTAGTTACAGTACAATCTAAATACAACGGCGACCACCAAGAGATCGAAATCCATCGGTGGTCGCCGCTGTCATGCCGGCAATGTTTAAATTTATATCAATTTTCCCCTATCTCAATGAGATTCGGATTTCAATGAGCTCTAATCGCAACAAATGTAACTTTATTATTATTATTTTATACTAGTTGTGCCCTACGGTTTGACCCATATTAAATTAATTCGACCAATAACTCTCCACTCGCCGCCACTCTCTTTCCAAATTGTTTGACGTTCATGGTTACTGCTCCACTCCTTACAGTTGTAGCGTGAAGTTATATAGCCTAAAACTTCCTCAATAAATAGGCTATAATATAAATAATAAAATTCTAATTTAACTTGAATATTTACACAAACTTACAAATTTCGCACTCTTTCTTTATAATATTAGTTATTGAGTATAGATATTACAGTAAATATTCACTTCTATTACCGTAGTCTGATCTTTGGCGAGCAGCCTGGCCGGGGCAAGCGTAGCTTACACACACCCTCAGTTTACCGGCTGGCCGCGGACGATATTGATGTGTCATCTCGTCGTATCGTCGTATCATTACGCGGCATTTTGAATTTACAAATATCGTGTATCAATTACTATTGCGTATGTGATCAACAAAACAATTCTAGATATAAACACTGTGTTGTTATAACATTTTGTAGTGGAAGAACTAAAAATACGTTATTTACGAATAACCTTATTTTTAAAATATCGTATTTTTATTCAGTTCTTTTAAAGTGGATGTTTCCTTAGTGTTTTCCGTTGATGTTGAATTTTTTATGGATTGAGGTGTGAACGTTTTAGTAGCTCGGTGGAAATTGTGAAGGTATACTAATGTTTTGAATATGTACATATTGTTAAAAAAACGGCTTTATTTATCTAATCGGATATTTAGTCTGCATTTCAGAACATATATTTTTAATTAAAAAGTTATCGGAAATTACGAAATAGATATTTATGGTTACGTATTCATTAAATCATAAATAAAATATTTTCTCCATAAATATGGAGATATTTAGAAAGTCATACGTCATAGAAATTTATCACTTCCACTTAATACCTATTGTAAATGTGAAATTAACCTTATCTGTTTGTTACCTTTTCTCAACAAGCTAAGCTGTAAGTACCGATCGTAATGAAATTTCCCATGAAGGTAGCCAGGTACTTGAGGAAGGACACAGTATGAATAAAATTTAATAAAATTATATGTAATTAATACATAAAAAATACATCGTATTTTAATGAAATAGGTTTATAATAATCACTTATTTCATTTATACAATAACCATATTTACGAAGTACAATTTCGATAACAAAAATTCACTCTCCGTATGTTTGTGTATTCAAAACTCGAGAAGTAGTCGATAGATTGACTTGAAAATCTTACACAACATTTCATTTCAATATATAATTGTTTTTATATAAAAGTGTATACTTTTATCCCCAAGTACCCACGGGAATGGGAAATTCCAAGCGATACGAGAGGTTTAAATAAAAACAATTACTATTTTAAGATATGTCAAATACTTTGGATTTGAACAAAAAACATAGTAGGGTTTTAAATTGAATGATGTGTTTTCTTACAGAATCTATCTCCAATAGAATACTTTTATTTAATTTCCTAATAATTAATATTATACTAAGTTTAGCTAGTAATATATGATAATGAAATGATACAATACGCCAAAAATATACGAGATCGATATAGCGATATATCTATATACAGACATTTCTTCAAACGCCGTCTTAACTTACTCTGACATCATCAAGCTATCTAAATTCTAATGGAATGATTCCCAATGTGGTATATATTGATCCCTAAGGGTTGGTTTTGACCTGCAAGTTATTTCAAGATACAATTCAAACAAGATCAAACTTATCTAAGACAATTACAATTACGTTCCAAGTTACATATAATATTGAAAACAAATTTATATACAAATCACGACATTTGATGTCAAGGCACTGTTCGTTATGTTAGTTACAAGGACTTTTCTGTTAATTTGGTTAATTTCATTGGGTGGTATATAATTATTTGACGGAAATATCTGATATAATAAAACTAGTGGTGCCCCGTAATTTTACCCGCGTATAATTGAAATGAAATCGCTGTTTGCTGATTTGTAATATTTCAGTAGAGACAATATTTTATCGGGCGGCCAGGGTTATCCGTCACAACTCACACGGCTCATTTGCGCCACTACATCTATAGTCATAGACCCAAGCCAAGTGTTGAATTATTTTAAATTTACATTATCTCTCATACTATTCGGCCAAATAACATGCTATAAAGCGCAAAGTTTATCTACGTAAAATTGTTTCGATGATGAAGTAACTTTCATTGGTAAGGATTAATATGAAATGCTTAATAATAATATTCATAAATCACAAATTACTTTAAACTACTAAGTATATGGTTTTCTAAAATGCACCGATGTTCAATTCAGCGAATTCCCGAAGTACTAGGACGGCTTCACATAAATAAATATATTTATAAAAAATTAAAAGGGGGATTTCACAATTTTATTATTTTTTGCTTACATCAAAAATCATTGTAAGTTTACCTATTTCATACCTGAACGCCGCGCCCCTTTGCTTGAAGACGTGCGAGTGACGATGACTTTAAAAAAAATGTCCATTTGATTCGCTTTCCACATGACGTGCCATTATTGCCTTTTTTCATTTAGGTTAATTTTCCACCGCTTTATAGTGATATTAATGAATTGAAATCAATTACCGAGCGAAAAACAGTTTGCTAAACGTTTTATGAAATATTAAATTCCTAGAAGCCAGTAAGACTGACGTCAAGCACCCACGCGTAGACACACTTAGATAAGTTCGAAAAGATCTCTTTACGTAATGTGTATTCGTTAGTAGGCTTTACGTTACAGCGAAACCGGATTGAATATGTTTGTATATTGTCTGTAAAAATGATATAAACATGGAAGAAATCCTGTGATAATTCTTTAGAGATGAGGCAATGAATTTAGTACATACAATTCGTAGAAACAACTTCCAATCTTAGATATTTATAACACAATTTATTGTCTATAAATTACAATTGAAAAACAAAAGGTTTTTTATAGTATCACGGTAAAGTGATGACATTATACCTGATGGTAAATAAAGCACAGTACATTCCAAAAACAACGGTGACAACCGATAGTTCGGTTCATCGTCATCGCTATAAGGCCTGCGTGCAAGACTCTCGGCAATTGGATATACACTGGTTGATCCCGACGACAAATCATTAGAGAGTCACTGTGACTGGTTTAACACCATGTGCATATATGGCCCAATCGTATGTAGATATCTACTATCCCGCTTGATTACGTGACACGTCTGAGCGTTTTACTATGACAGTTTATTTATCCTTTTTTTTGGTTTTCGATCTGACTATACTGTTAGCCTTAGGTGCCCTGAAGCCTCGGAAGGCTTTTACAATTTCATTGGGCTTGAAGGCGAGCGCTGATGGCACTCAGCCGCGAAAGAGTGGCAACAAGCGCAAGGGTGTCATTACTATAACGGGTTTACATCTGAGGGGCAATAACGAACTGCTATCGAATTTGTAATCGTATCGAGTGCTATACAAATGGCTTAAGTACTCGATACGATTAGTATTCGATAGTAGTTAGTGATTTACCCTCTAGTGTATTGATGATCTCAATCCAGTCGTGTCCTATCAACCAACAAATATGTCGCTGACTGATTATTCTATGGAAGTTGAAACATTCCCAGGCAACCTCCCGCGCGCCATCTGTATCTTGTGGCTTAATATATTTCAACTGCAATAACATTAAATTCTTGCGAATGACTATCCGTTCTTTTGTTTATTCTCCACGCAACCCTTTGATTGTAACGTTTGGTTTCTCAGAAGACATGAAAAGTTCGTTAATTTTTAATATTTTGTTAAGAGACAACCATTCAGAAAACCACTCTGCATGATGATAAGTATCCGAGGATACGTTTTTTTTGTAAATCAAACAAAAACAGTCCTTTGCCCTTGGGCGAATAAAAATAAACAGCAGTGGCAACCGCACCTGTTGGTCAATTATGCCGGTAAGGGATCTCAACAAAAACTCGTTTCGAGTTCGATGGGCATGTAGTAGCGTGGTGTTACTATAAGTTCTTGTCGTTCGGTTATCACTTCAAATGTGTAATAGATATTGTCTATATTCATAAATCTGTGATTTTGACTGTACAGTCATTTTTTCCATATTTCAAATAATAGGCTTTAAGAATTTTCAATAATACTTTTAGTTATTGTTAAAAAAATTACAACCGATATTGATGATAATAAATATGAAGTACATGTTATTCCTCAATAGATTGGCTATAAAAAGTGTCAAAATATGACTAACTAACTATTTTGGCCCAGTGATTCAAAAAGAGTCTTGACTTCCGAAACGAGAGCACGCCACTTGTCCCGATCCTACGCAATTTCTTGCCAATTTTTGGCTTAAAGTTGTCGTAGATCCGCGTCTATTGTGTTATGCCAGCGATACCTATATCGGCCAATAAGACGACGACCAGTTAGCCGTCCCAAGTATGCTCTTTTGACTGCTCGATCCTCCTCAATGGTCTGTAGGTGGCCAAGGCAGCGACGTCTATGAGATTTTGTTTCGATCATGATGATTGGCTCCAAGTGTTGTCGTCTCACTTGACAGATCCCAGTATTTTTCGGAGCACTCTCCTTTCTGCCACTAGGAGCTGATTTTCTTCTTTCTTTTTATTGTCCAGGACTCACAGCCACACATAGGGATGGGTCTAAAGATAGTTTCATATATCCGTTATTTCGTAGTTTTTCAGAGAACCTTGGACACCTAGACTTTATGGAGGGCTGCACTGCATCGCAGAGTATTTTGGATGCGATCCCTTTTTTGCTATCGGTAATAGTGCATTAAAATATGAGTAAAAATAAAATTCCATGATGAAAAAAGTTACTGTGAAACAAGCGCGTGCGGAGCCACGGGGCACCGTTAGTTTGTTATCTAAAATTGTTACAACAGTTGTAAAAGTGATAATAATGTGAGTAGCGTCATCCGTGGTAGCGTCAAAATACGTTCTCAAAAGTCCTTGGGAAGGATGATTTTAATGTAATCGAGATCAGTTACGCCTATCCTTTATTTTTTATTACTATGTTGTTTTACTTTTTAATGGTTTCGTCCATTCACCGAGTTTGAGTGAGAAGTTTTAGTTCTGAGGAGTTCACAACTAATGCATTATCATCGTGATCGCACGTTACTTTGTTAATTTTCTACTTTTTATTTTCACAAAGTTAGTAAAAGAATTATCTTGAAGTTATATAGCATAACAATAATCAATAAATAGTCTATAAAATAATCTGAATTGTAGTTTCAGAGATTAGCGCGTTCAAACTAACAGACAATCTCTTGAGCTTTTTTAAAATTTGTATAGTTTTGTCACTGCGTTTGGTTTTCACACCGATAGATGGCGCTTTTTTTGTTGAGAAGATCCTCGTTTCTGTGCTAACTTCGCCAACTACTTACTAAAATTGTACAGCCAGCAAGGAAAACATAAAATATAAAAGTGTTTTAATTGTATTACAAATAAAATATTGACAAATTACTTAAAGTTAATATTTTTATTGTAATGTACAACTTACTTAGGTACGTATAAATAGAAACGCAATATAAAGAATTCTTGTATATACCCACCAAAATCTAAATAGGAACATTACAAATTTTAACACTCCTTACCGCATTTTTTTTTTCGAGCTGACTATACTGTTACATAAGGGCTCTGAAGCCTCAAACGGCTTTTACAGCTTCACCCGGGCTTGGCAGCGAGCGCTTAAGGCACTCAGCCACGAAACTCCTTACCGCATAAACTATTTCTCTTTTATCCATTTTGCATTTCTGTTTTTATAATTAATTTCAATAAACATATACAATTTTATATTTTTATTCCCCGACGCAAACAAAAGGATGTTCTAAGTTTAACGCGAGCATCTAACCGACCTTGATTTGATTTGCACGGACATCTGGAACTCCTCACCAATTTACAGCAGATAAGTATATCGTGTTTGGCTCATTCGAATGGTCTCAATGAACAGGTTACTTGTGACAGGATTATTTAAATTTTCAATTTTCCTTGTATAATTATACGGCCGGTTACGTGACACAATATAATTTGTACATGTTATTGTTTTTCCCACCGTACATTTTTTTTACTGAAGATGCATGCGAAATATGACGCTAGATGGCGGTTTGACAGTTAATATAGTGCACGCATAGTGCATGAATTATTGGCGAAATATTTTGAGCTGTTATATTATGTTTTTTTTTAATTAACTTAACTTTTAACTAACTTTAACTTAAGTTCTTAGACCTCACTTTAACTAATATTGAAAAAACTGACACTGGCGATTGCTTCTGCGTCGCCAAAACAAGAAGAAGAACGCATAGCGCATTCTAGTAGATTTTCGATAAGTACCTATTCATAAAATAGTGCATCAGCAAATTGCGGGTACACAACTACGCTAAACAAGGTTAGAAACTTTTCAAGCAACCCTAGGATAAAACTATTGAGCGGTAATACCGTAGTTCAGACTCAGGAAACAATAAGCATTGTTATCAGTGAAGCAGAGCGTTTAAGCATTATGCATTTCTGTTATCAAGTTCCTAATGGCTTTATTAAATGCACTTTGCTTATCGCTTTTGTATATTATAAGAGTTAAATGAAGTTATATAGATTTAGTAGCTTTTGTATACATACTGTATGTATGGACGTATTTATTAATATATATTTACGGTTCGGTGGTAATTTGAATTTAAATGATATATTGTGAGTAAAGTTAAATGTTTAAATATTTTTTTTGTACAATAGGTACAGAACAAAATTTTCGGCGTTTCTAATCGTTAATAAGGGAAAAGTCTTTGTTCAAATTTGGGACATTTAGAACGATATTAAGATATTTAACACTTATAATTTTCATATAATTTTTTTACGTATTTTTTATGAGGTAATTTGCACGACCTATCAATTTACGTTGTAAGGATACTTTATGCAGGATTCTGATAAACAAAGTATAAATTTCTGCATATTAATAAGAAAGTATGCATTAATTAGCGCGGTAGGTAAGTATTAAGTTTCAGGACGTTTTTGACGGGATCTTGAACTGTCATGTGAGTGTTATGTTCCGGGAGTGAGTAGTGTTGCCAAAGCTCCTTGGGGTAAGGGGGTTCAAGGTCGGCAACGAGCTGGTTTATACCTATGGTAAGCATACATTTTCTACGAAACGGGTACGTTAACGGGAGAGGCGGTAGAATAAATTTTTCACGAGTGAAAGTAGTTAATACATTTGTGTCTATCAGCTGTCTGATTCCCAAAGTATAAGCTATGCATGATTGCCTTATAGCTTTTATAACATACATTTGCTTAAGGTGGTATCTAAGAATAACCGAGGTGAGGTGTTAGTACAAACCGTTACAAACATGTGAGAAATATGTCGTTCGCCCACGTAACCCTATCGCTTAGCTTCTGGGGTTCTGACAGATTGATAGCAAAACCGCAATTAATTATGCGGTAACTATTATGTACTTCATTAACTATGTTGAAGGTGATATTTCTGAATGTGACGGCTTATTACTTCAATGTCTCTCTGTAATATGGAATCGGTTACAATTTTGAATCGAAATCAGAATTTTGATTACAATTAACTTAGCCTTTAATAGAACCAAGTATACGTTAACATCTATATTAATAAGACTGTAGTACTGTCTGTACATGCCATACATACAAATTTCTCGATAGACTTCCTATATAAAGGACACTGATAACAAATAAATATGTCGGAATATGTCAGGACTTAACTGAAAAAAACGGCTTAACCAATCCTTATGAAATATTGTACACGGGAAGTTTATGCCATTTGTGGTCACTTGATAGACTTTAAATACTTTTAGTAATCCTTAAAATAAATTATTTCCAAATATGATTTTTGTTTTATTAATTCTTAACCGATTTCGACGGAATTTGGTTAACGTGTTCTCTGCTTTTATTAACAACAATTCAAAATCAACGGCGATCACCAAGGTAACGTTTATTCATAATTCCATGCGCTGGTTGATCCCGAAAAGCAATAAATCAAAAGAGAGTCACTGTGATGGGTTTATCGCTATCGCTTGGTTCATATAATTCATTCAAGTAAGGGGTGAAAAGGAATTCTAGCATACGAGAACGAACAAGTTTTGGTGATCCTTCTTTTTGACGGTGATCGTTGTTTCTTGACTGTAGAATACACACTATCAGATGCTACGTTGTCCTTTTGAGAAGCTAAAATAAGTTTTTTTTCTATCAGATATTTTTGCATCACCCGGTGATTTTAAACCACCTTACGGTCAAAAATTACACTTACACAAATACCGTTATTTATAACAAAAAAAACTAATAATATTCTACGGAACCATATCATAACGGTTATTATCACATAAATGACTTTATTTGAACAACCACAAAGCCTCGCAGTTTGACTAACACGGTCATTCGATCATTTAAGAAGTCGATAATGAGCAATTTTACCATAACCAGCCGTGGCAGTATTTAGAAAGTGTACTTTAACCAAAGCCCAGCCTTTTATGGAAAAGTAAACTCGCGCACATGGACCTTTTTATGTTTATGAAAATAGTACGTGACCTTTACAACTAACTACTAATTTTGATACAAAATAAAGTCTGCATACGCCTACAGTCCTACAAATTTTTACGACTACAACAAACGGGAATTTTACTATCAATTGATTTATATTAAATCTATATATAACTGTTGGCGCAGTTGTAGTAAGTTTTACTATTGAGCCGAGAGATCGCGGGTTCGATCCCTGCCCATTTAAGACTTTTGTGTGATGAGCATAATTTTCAGTTGTGTGCCTGTATGTTAAATATATATGTATATTATGTCAGCTGTTTAGTTACCATAATACAAGCTATGCTTAGTATGGAATTACATGACCGTTTGTGAAATTGTTTCACCATATTTATTTATACAAAAAAAAAATTACTTTGTCTATATATAAGTACTACTAGCTGTGCCTGCTACTCCGCTCGCATTAACTACAGAATGCAGTCGGTCATGCGCACGCGGGGTCGTGCTGGCCCCGCTCAAAAGACTGAAGACAAAAATGTTTATTGTGGGTGATCCTTATAATATAGATATATGCTATCGCTGACTTTTTGTAGGTCTTTTTAAGATCTACATTTATGTAGAACATTAATTTGATATATCTCGCATGGTTTACACAGCGTAAGCCATTTAAGAGACCCAAATTAGTATTTTTTCCTAATTGATTCACGATTATCGTTACTGCTTATTTCGTATGTTATTTTATCTTACAAAATATATCCTATTACCTGGCCAGATAACATAGCTATGAATTAAAATAAAAAACATGTAAATCAGATAAGTAGTTTTTGCGAGAAAAGAACATAAAGTGGTACTAATCTAACCTAACTTTAATACTTTCATAACTAATTTAAAAAAATCTCGTCCTATATTTTTTTAGAATTACTTTTGTATTTTTGAAGTATGCACGTCATTTATAAAATTTTCTAGGTATTCTATAGAATACCAAATGAGAAACCGCAAAGGCGCGGCCGGCACGCTAGTGCTTGTTCGCAAGTTTATGGAATGCCTAGGCAAAGTATGTAATAATTCTCTTTATTTCATACATTACCAGCTACCCTTATGCATTCTATAGAATGACGACATTTCGTACATTTCTTTTTTCTATGTTTATCTTAATAAAATTTGTGTAGGACAATATACACCAAGCACACGAATTTAAAATAGTGTGTAATAGGTATGTTGCTTTTCATTTTGATTAAAACTATTGAAAATTTATTGGAGTCTATTATACTCAATACCTATATACATTTGTATATGATATATCTATATATGAGGTTATTCAAGGTACTTACTTTCATCGTGAACAATTTAATTTGTATTATGTTTCACCGTTACCATAAGTATCTTCCGGCCGTAGCAAACCACCTGAATTATTTATTATATATATTGGTTTTCTTGAAATAAAATGTCCGAGAAAGATTTCTATCACGTTTCAGCCTTTCACAATAACGAACAATGTAACATTACAAGTAATAACAGAAAAAATGTGACCCGAAACCGAAATCACGTATGAATGAGCTATATTACTGAAATGTTTCGGAAAATATTATATTTTCAGATAATTATGTTATAATATAAGTATGTATACAAGTTTTTGTATGTATATATTTTATGGATTTCATGTACTATTTGTGTATTTATATTTTATTATGTATCTATGCTTTGTGTTTGATACACACGTAAATAAATACAAATAATTTTATATATTAGTGTAGATATGGAAGAACAATTGCCTACACACTAATTGATTTTATTTCCGTTTGTATGTTTTAAAAGCTTTTTGTGCCTTAACTGTTTCTTTGAATAAGAAGTGTTATTAGAAATTATATAACCATCTGCCTACATACATTATTTAGAAAAAGTTGTGTATAGAGAGGCCCTTCATTAATCTTCATCTTTATTTTCTATATTTTATATTAGCTCGGCACATTGACGGTGCTGTCCATGAAGGTAAGCACAGTAGAATCCAAACAAAACGGCGACCATCAAGAGATCTAAATCAATCGGCGGTCGCCGCTGTCATTCCGGCCTGCATAAATATCTGTTCACGTTACGCTTAAAGGACCGTGAGAAGAAGGTAACAAATTAGCTGGGAAATGGTTCCACAGTTTCACGGCAAGACAAAGAAAAGTCATAGAGAACTTTTTAGTTGGTGCCGAGATTGAGGTTACCGTATAACTGTGACTCCGAAGCCCAGCGCTTGTGGCTCTGTTGTGGAAAGGAGAGGAGGGAATTAGATTGAACAGCTGTTCAGAAATACTGTTCAACACTCACCATGACTACAGACGGCAGAAAACGCTCAGCGAGGCGATGTGCCTGCGCAGATGAAGCAGCTCGATGTATTTAGTAAAGTCTGCATCATTAATAATACGAACAGCCCGTCTCTGCAACCTGTTCAGAAATAGTCCAGTGTATATCTATACAAATTTTAAAACTCAACGTCTCTATGTCTTTATTTTTTTATTTTAATTTATAGTATGTTATCTGGCCAGGTTATAGAATATATTTTGTAAGATAAAGTAACATCCGTAATAAGCATGACGATAATGCTAATTCTATTCAGAGAAAATACGCATTTGGGTCGCCTTAATTGCCTACGCTGAGTAAACCACAAGAGATATATGAAATTAATATTCTACATAAATGTATACCTTAAGAAGACCTACAAAAACATCAGTAATAGCATATGTCTATCTTCTAAGGATCACGCACAATAAGTATTTTTGTCTTCCGTCTTTTGAGCGGGGGCAGCACGATTCGCGCGTGCGCTCTGTAGTCCACGCAAGTAGGAGCCGCGGGCGCAGCTGGTTTAAGTATAAAGAAGATGTAATGTTCAGCATTATTATACTAAAAACCTTAACAATAATTGCAGAGTTCGCGTAAGCGGAGCCGAGGGTATAGATACAAACTTTATATTTTTTTTAATTCATAAAGTTTTATTCACATATAAATTTATAATTAAATTGTGTTTTTTCCAACGATTCATTCATGATCACATTTAATATAATAGTTTCCGAAAAAAAGAAAACATTGTTATTCAAATTTGTAATAATAAATTACAATAACATGCCGATTACAATAATTTATGTATTACTGACAGTCATATTTGACCGTTTATCTGACAACGAAACGGCTATTAAGTTATTTACGTTCGATTGAATTTGTAGTTGGATTTCCTTTTTTGTTGTTGTGAATTATGAAAAATTTTATACCTTTTTCTTTAATTTAAGAGCTCATCCCTTGTCGGTGGATTACTTGCCACTGTTCCTTATACTGTGCCTTTCTTTTGAGATCGCGATATAACATAACTCCCATTTTGTCCTTCAAAATCAAATTCAAGTTCAAATTCATATTTGAACCTTCAGTAAATTCTAACCAAAGTCAATTTAATGAACTTTTTGAATTTTTTACACCATTTATTTAATGAGGTACGTTTAGATACGCGTGCATACACTTTCCTGCAGACCGTTGAGTAACTTAGTTTTTAGTTGAATTTTCAACCGCATTGAACGATGATCAATATTGTTACTAAATAGAAAGCGTTCGGTGAGTTGAAGCTTTCAGTGAGATTGCACAATCGCGTTGTAATGTTAATAAGATATCTCAATGCCATTGAAGCAATCAAACTGAAAGTAATATGAACTGAAATTGAACCATATAAATATCGCCTTAACGATGAACTATCACTACCAGTCATATACTTTACAACAATCGAGTATGATTTTTAGAGAAATATGACGCCTCATTAGTTAATTGTAGCTGTGCGAAGCCGGAGCGCGTCGCTAGTATCATATAAATAAATGCCATAAAGGATATCACAGATTTAAAATTACGCATAGCAAAAAAAATCCACTCGCAGCGAAATGGTTGTTCGGCATGCGCATAGCGCATCGCGGGCTAAGCGCATTTTTCGTAACGTTGAACTACAAAGCGATAAACCCTAAATCGATCGAACATGGTTTTTTGAAACAATATTAGTAAATTGCACCCGCGCGAAGCCGGGACGAGTCGCTAGTTAATTTATATTTTAAGCATATTTACTTTCTTATCTTTAAGCCCGTAGTATATACAAAAGTTATTCTATACTTCTATATTATTATTTTAAAGAGGCAAACTTTACATATATGTAAGAGATTATCTTAGGCCGAATTATATACCCCAAGGGTTCAAGGCCTTAAAAAAAGATTAAAAAAAGAGATTATCTCCGGAACTACTGATCCGATTTTAAAAATCTCTCACTGATAGAAAGATACGTTCTCCCTAAATAAGATATGTTTTATTGGCATTAATAATTATATCGTCATTAGTTAAGTCCCGCGTGTCATTATCGATTAGTTATTTCGTTTCTAGTCGTACGGTCAATCTGCCCTTGGCTCGCGATACCCAGCGCCGCGCCACACGGTCCGCCCGCACTATTCTTTCTCGCTTAGCATACTTTCTGACCAACACTTTTATGGTAAGTACTCCGCTCTTGAGGGTCGTAGCGAGATGTTAGTTAGCTTATAAACATCCTCAATAAATAATGTATAAAGAGCATTTCATTTTTTTTAAATCTGATAGGTAGTGCCAAAGATTAACACGTTCAAATATAAAAAAAAAAACATTCTCCGAGCTTTATAAGATAGGTTAAGGTGAACGAAGTTGCGGCCATTTGCTAGTCTATAAACTTTTTTGTGAATATAAACATTGATTTATTAAATAACAAAAGATAAAACGTCCATCCCATGAGATAATATAGTGATGTGATATTTTATTACACGATCATTTCACCCACGCGAAAATTTTTTGAACCCGACACTAATCTGACCAGGCCCGAACCGGATTTTGTTTGCGTTTACCTGATGGTTACTGATGCATACTTTAGATAGGTGATTGTGAAGAGAACTTGTTATATGTTTTTTTTTTTTTTTTTTGAAGCCGATTGTAGTCACAGTTTTTGAGGTTATAATCCTTTAGTGCGAAATGCGATAAAACTAAAAGAAATTCACAGTGACGAGTAACTATATCACCTTGTGCATTTTGGTCACGAGCCTGTCGGGTACACATCCAACTACACGGCTTGATTACTGGACATACAACGGCTGATCCCGGAACGCGTTACGTCTATGTCTACCACTCTGGCGAGTATTACACTTGGTGTATGGTATATACACACCTCAAAGTTATACACCCAGTATATACACCGGCTTATCTCGAAATGCGACATGAAAATATGGTGACAACAAATAATATAACTCGGCTAAGCATGGCTCGTAATGGCGCTGAGGATCCCTAACAATTTTTTTTTGCTAATATTTATACTTCCCTGGATAATTGTACAAACCGTTACACAATCAAGTGAGATTGTACATTGTTTGAGTCTGAGTTGACACATTGTACAGACACTGTTTATAAACAACTTGATTGGTAAGATTAGGTTGAACTGTGGTCATAACACACGAGTCGAGCGAGCGAAGCGAACAAGCCGCGACAGCGTTCGGCAAGTGCCAGAAACAAATTGGCCATTGAAAATTACAAATTCATGTATTTGTTTTTAAAAATATTTTATCGTATCATGGAAAACAACCCTCGGTGTGCGAGTCAAACTCGCAAATAGATGCTTTATTTCTATGGAAAAGTCGTAAAAGTTCATGAATTCTCGACGTCTGTCGTGGCATAATATTTAACTTTAAACCACCAATTATCGTACTCCTTTAATTTGTCTTAAGTAGGCCATCGTACGTCTCCTTTTAACGAACTAAGAGTTGAAAATGTTGATACTAATATCATCTCATTTGGTTTTTTTTTATTATAAGAAACATAATTTAAAGTATATTTAGAACATTATATTATATTAATAATAGTTTTTTTAAAGTATATTCAATCGTAATCTTCAATATAATTGGAGATCGCTAAATAACATATAGCAATCTATTGTACTTGCTATGTGTACAGAGTAAAAGAGGTAGGGCTCAGAAAAATATCTATAGAGATTTATCTCTACTTGGTCTCTCTGTCTGACTGGTGATATTCCTCCACCCTACAGAAGATCGTAGTCAAATAGCTTTGTGTTGTGTTTCTGCGGTGAGTTTGGTTTCCAGAGCTCCTTGAGGAAGGGGGGTGCTAAATTGGCAACGCACTTGTGATACCTATGGTATTACAAGCGCCCATAGGCTACGATAACTGCTTACCATCAGGCGGACCATATTCTTGTTTGCCACCATTGTAGTATATAAAAAACTAGCTGTACCCCACGATTTAACACGTGCTTAATCTATTCGAGCAAGAATCGACTGCAACGCAGCCAAAGCACACGTGCGAGATTGCTTGACATTCATGGTTATTGCTCCACTGTTTACTACCGTAGCATGAATATATAAATTCTATAACCTTTCTCAATAAATAGACTACAGAATGCGTGAAGATTAATTTTTTTTTTTTTTTTTCAAAAAAAAAACAGTAGATTTAAATCAAGTTAAAGTAATTATCAACGTTCTTAGCTCCCAGTCTAAACCATTGTCTGTCCACAGTTCTGTTGTTACAAAATTTATCTCGGCAATCTACAGGAGAAAATTTATCTTTTAAATAAATCTTTATTCAGGGGAAGGCTCGTAAAGTTTCTAAGGAGTTGATTTACCGTGAAATTGGGAATATCGATAAATTTTAGCAAGTAATCCGTTACCGAGTCTGAATGGGGTTGGAAGAGAGAATTCAAGATTCATTATAATTTATAACCTCATTGATCAATTTTTTAAATAATGTTATAACTATTGTTTTATTTCTTGTGTTATTTATGTCTTTTGAATAGTTATTATGTAGTATTACTAGGTGATCAAGCGCGAATCTTCTTGGTCCGCTCAAAAATCGGAAGACAAAAATGCTTATTATGGGTGATCCTAAGAATGATGATTAGATTTATACTATTACTGAGCTTTTGTAGGTCTTTTTAAGATCTACAGTTATGTACAAAATTAATTTGATGTATCTCGTACGGTTAACTCAGTGTACGCCATTTAAGCGCCCCAAATGCGTATTTTTTCTGATTGATTCACCATTATCGTCACAGATTATTTCGTATGTTACTTTATCATTCAAAATATACCCCATATATAACCTGACCAGATAACATAGATATGAATAATAAATAAGACCAATTATGCTCGTCATTCAGTGTTGATAAGGTGTATGCACTCATATAATATGAAGGCAGAAAACTTAGACATATTCTTTGATAGCAGTGCAGCGTTTAAAAGAAAAGCGATTAATATTATTCAGACTTCGTTAGATATATGTAATTAGTACATTCATAAAGACACACACGCACGCGCGCACACTCGCACTTACAAATACGTACCCACTCACACTTACACACCCACTCACACATACACACCCACACGTACAAAATATCATTATTAAATTGATGTAATTAATAGTTTCGTTAGGGTATAAGATTATTATTATTATTTTATATGTAAAACAATGGATTTCATCTTGGCTAAACCAATATGTTAATTTAGTATGTATGGTATATTAATTTAAGAGCTGTAGATTTCTTTAAATAAATAAATAAAAGAAAACATATAAATTTTATAAGTGGTTTTAGCGTGAAAATCACATAAACGTTGAGACGATGAGACACATAAACGAGATACGTTGAGTTTTATAATATGTATATAATATAGAAGATCAATTAAAATCGAAGGTAACCTTGTTGGCAACCACATAATTTAAACCGATATAGCAGTGAAAGTTCTGTTTCTTTATGGTAGAAAATATGTTTTCACAGTTGAATCTACAAAGGTTCGTCTACCTTCATGAGTAGATATATATAATTTTGACTATGTGGTAGCTTTTGCATCATTTAGACATGATTTAACACGAATATGAAATTTACTAGCGGATCCGTGCGAATATTTATTAAAGTAAACAATCTAAGAGCTGTCATGTGGGTTCAAAAAATTTTGTTAATAGATGACGCCTTGAACATATTTTCATTAGCATTAACATATGGCATTTCTAATGTAAATGTTTTTAAGTTAATCTTAATTTTCTCAATAGCACGGAACGTAAATTGTATGTTTGAATCATTAATTTTAATAAAGAATCAACGGAGATATGGCGCTGCCAGGAAATAAGACATTTGAGAATTAATAATATGACTTTTTTATTCCTTATCGATTTTAGCGTTTGGCCACAACCTAATCTGATTTTAAGTGACGATGTGGCTTATATGATAACCCACTACGTCTAGTAAGGGAACTGGCACTCAAGTTTAGCTGCCAGAACACATCTATAGGTGCTTGGCAACAGATTTTTAACTTTATGAGTAGCAATTTAGCCAGGCGAGCTAAGTATGCTTTCGTCGAAAGCTCAGGCTAATTGTAGCGCGATCCGTACAACCTACCACTGAGTTATCGATTGCATTCTATATAAATACATCAGATAATTCTCTTATGTTTTACCGTTTAGAATAATTAATAATATATCTACCTACACAACTTAAGGAAATTAAGTTTTCATTTACGATTTTACAATAAAAACCTATCTGCCCACTTTCTAAAGTCGATCGTAAGCGAAAAAAGCGTCGGATAGTTTTAAGATCTTAGACATTTATTGCTCTTTCGAATGAATTATTGTATCGGATATTTTTCGAGTGCCGTGAACGTATAAAATGAAATATATGCATCTTGGACCGAGTACGTTACCTATTGCATTGGTTATGAAACTTGTTTTTCTGACTTATACATCATATTTCTGGACGCATTAATTATCAATGTGAATATTGAGTATTATTTATGTAAAAATTACTTATCGTTATGTGTAAATATTAACAACTAGAAATTTCAGTCTTCCTCCTATTAGAGTCTACGGTTAGAACAAATCTGAACGCAAAGCAATATTTTAACAGAATAATCACTTACGTAGCGACGTGGCATGTGTGTTAAAACTCACTGGATTTAATCAATTTGTAATGAACAATCAAATTGGATGTTTTATTTAATTTAATTATAACACATTGCTTTGGTCATATGGAGTATGGTTTTCCGTTGTTCGTGCATCACGGAAAAACTACTGGGTAGATTTTGATAGAAAACAATTATTTTACTTCTTGTTTTGCTCGTTGTAAGACGAGTAAACAAAATCCAAGAATTTCTTGTATGATCTTTTCAACTTGTGGTATATAAATTGTAAATAAAAATAAATTTCCTGTAATTGATTTAATTTAGAGTGAAATCTAAATGATCTGTGGTAGAAAAAAAAAACAAAGTATGTAAAACTGTATTACCATTTATAAAATTTCTTAACCGGCCTACGTTGAATCTGTCATTCTGATTCTTACAGAACAATAAAAATGTGTCTCTTAATTTCTTATGGTTTGTGATATTTTACTGTTTATTTTATGATTAAAATAACAAACGTATATATAAAATAAAGAATACATATATCATTTATGAAGTAGAAATTAATTAGTACGATGCTAATTCTTTCCAAGAACAATAATATTTATGCTACTTAATTTACGCACTGATAATTTAGGTGATGAAAATAAAAAAAAAAAATTGTGTGGATTTAAGGAAATGCGATGCAAGTGAAACTTTAAAAATAAAAAATGAAATAAAATAATAATAACTCAACTTAAATTATTCTATCAATAAGTTCATCTTTGCCTGGAGTCACATAGTTCCCTACTCTACTGCCAGCTGTAATGCGACATGTGACAGATAAACGAAAAATGTTGGGGCGATAGAAAAGTTTAACTTTAAAAACTTGTGACACTACAGGACTACTAATGTAAAAGTGCAAAAGAAAATATACACTAGCTAATTTGCTGGGTGGTAGGAACCCACAAATGTTTCCAAATTGATCGCGACCATCATGTATCAGGGGCCAAGTCTGCTATCTCACATTGAAGAATATACCATTGTCATTATATCGACACTCTACTGATATCGAAATTGTAACAAATTTGGTATTCTGATAAAATTTTATTACTGTCTCGATAGAATCATCTGTTGTGATAGTGTATCAGTGGGATGGCGTGGGATGTTGTCTATCAAAATCTACCATGGATTCAGTATTGCTAATCGATACTACCATTAGTTGTCAATACTTGTTAGTGCTATCTTTCTGTTAAATCTGTCACCATCTCGCTTGTCACCGTCACGACTATTACCATCTCGACTATCGCCATCTTGACTGTCACCATCTCGATTGTCTCCGTCTCGACTGTTATCACTTCAAATGATCGACATTTTATAGATTCAATGACGTTGATGACGAAATTGTATATAATTTTGATATTATTTTTATGAACCGTGTAAGCAATCGTACTAGAAAAGCTGTTGTTGTTCAACCTTTACTCTATAGTCAAAACACCATAGAAGTACGATTGATAAAGCTGTCAAACATTTTACCTAATATCGATCAATAGCAGAATATAAAATGAGTCAGTGGTTTTTAGATAGAATGGTAAACAAATATGAGAATACCAAATGGTGACAAAATGTCTATTGATATATTATCGACACACTAATAAAAAACTATTTTGTTAGCAGACTTGGGCCCTAGGTTTAAACACCCTCTATAATGGCTGGCGTATCGTGTTTCGGGATGAGTCAGTCAGTCCGAGAAGCTTGTAACAGCGACGACCGTCGATGGATTGCCGATATTTCGTTGACCGATGTTGTTACTGGATTCTACTGAGCTTACCATCAAGTATTGAACCGTTACTTTGCCGTGATACTATAAAAAATATCGACACTTCGCCTGATATATATAAAAAATGTAAACACTCGTAATGAAAATTCCGAGACTAAATTTACATAATGAATAAATTGTCTATTTGCGGATTTACAATGATGACTTAATTATAATTTTATATCGATTAAATCGTGATCTGCATAATGTAAAATGCAAATACCGCATCTCGATGATTCATAAACTGGAAATGAATTTGTTAACCGATTATTATATATTGCATGTTCATTTTACAAAATTGATTATTTTCACTTGAAACAGCGTGGTATGCAATAATCACTTTTGTTTGCATTACGACAGACGTCCGACTTTTTATGTTCTCCGCCTTTTAAGAGTGTTTGTTCATTGGTGCACTTCGACGCACGTTATCGCTTGCTTTTTTGAAATGTAAATTTGTTTCGACTGTATTTTTGAAGTGAAAAATTCTTTAGCACCGTTCTGTTTTGAAACTCGATGAAACGAAAAAGCGACAGTAAAAAGAGACAACCATATACATCTATAGGATTTAGCCTACGAGAGCATGAGATAGAATACGTTTACATTATGCCCGGTTAATGCAAGTTGTGTATTTTATTATTATTATCGTGGTCGGATTGGTCTAGTGGTGTGAGACAACCAGACTTCATATGCAGTACGCGCAGTTCGATAGTTCGAATCCAGCTGATTTAGGATATTTAAAAATGTTTTATAAAGAACATATTTTTATTTTTTTCTGAAGGTGTCACTTCTGACACGTGTGAACTGCTGCACACATGTTTTTTTTTAGTAGTATGACTATTCCTGATGTACAGTAAAATAAATATAAAAAAACAGCGACGACTGAGAGACATACAAGCCATCGACGGTCGTGGTTGTCATGCCAGCCTTTAAGCCTTTCGGTAGCTGGATTTACAGTTTGATACCGAAACGAGACAATCCAATAGAGAGTCAGTGTGACAGATTTCTCACCATGTGCATGTTCGCGATGTTCATAATGTTCGCGACCCAGTCGGATATGGACTCCTACCACCTCACTAGATTACTGGAAATACAGCGACTAATCCAGGAATGTGACACGCCTAAGCGTGCTACTATGGTAGGTCATAATCCAGTCGGACACAATTTTCCTGTCTTACCATCCAGCACTGTAGCTCATACGTCCAGAGCTGTATTATTTCAGAGATTATCAATCAAATTGGGAGGTTTGATCTATAATCGAAAAATGAGTGCACATATCTTTGAGCTATTACGAACTGATTTAAAAACTAGCTGTGCCCGCGGTTGCGTTCGCGTGGAACACACATTACCGTCAATTGGGTACATGCGCGACTCATGCTCGTTTTTCCAAATTATTTTTAATTGCTTGAAACCCTTATTTTTTTCTAAAATTAAAGGAGCCTAAGTTACTCCTAATGACATCAGCTACCTGCCGGTGATAGTGCTGTCAAAATCGGTCCAACTGTTTGGAAGATTACCCAGTCAAACAGACAGACCGACAAAAAAAAAACAAAAAAATACTTTCACAGTAAAAAGCTGTTATTTTGACATTACAAACAGTGACTTCAATTTTATTAAACGTACGTAGATAAATTAGTGGTGCCTACTTTATTTTACTGATTTCTTGTGTATTAGTTGTGGAAAAATAAATTCATGATGTATGTATATATAAAAATTAAATAAACAAAGATTATTTCATAAAATTCTATCATATAATGCGCGCATAGAACTCGACACCTCGACAAAACGCGCGAAAATAATAATAGTAAATTCAAAAAAAAACAATATAACAAAGCTTCAGTGTAAAACATCTTTATACAATAACATTTGTTTTAACCAATTCGTGGAACGGGTTTCGCGTCATAACCCTACTACGTTCATGGTGTGATGTTAATTTTCATTTTATGCTTTTGTGACGGTGTCGTCGTCGTCATTTGTGTGGGTAGTTGCTAATTGAAGGTTCCGTCGATAAAATAAAAATTGTTTTCGTGTTTATTTCTAATTTGTGTCTTTAAGTTGCACACAGTTTTTGAAGATATACTTTTTGTGGCGTTTTTAGTAGAGATTAGTAGTAGAGAAAATAATGAGAATTCATTTTAATGTTTTTTTTTTTAGTTGGGTAAAAATAATTTAACGTTGTATAAATAAATTATCTATAATAATGTTTCTTTATAGAATATTAAATAATTTTTACAAAATTTAATTTAAAAAAATCTTCCAAATTTATTTATATTATTATCATTGGTGGCTATTTCATCATCTTGTTCTAACGCGGCATAATTTTTTGGAGTTATTTTTGTAATGTTGTGACAATTTAATACCACTTCTAAATCAAATTAAAATTAAAAAATATATTTTTATTTTAGGCCCCAATAAGGCACTTCTGAACATCAAAACACTGCCACTGGTTCGGAAACCATTCTATTCATCACTCAATCGAATCTCGATAAAAAGAAACTCATCAGGCTTATCTTTTTCATTACTTTTCTCAACTATACGAATAATATTTACAGTTAATAATCCTATTAATAATTTAGTGGATACTCAGAGAGGGCATTACTTCCAGACATAACTATCATTCACATAATGATCCACTCTATTAAAATCTTTTGACAGTAAAACCTGCTTGACAAAGTCCTTGAACTCATTATCTGACAAATCTGTAATTTGCTTCGGGATCTTATTATAGACAAGAACAATATTACCAAAAAAAAAAAAATAGTCTAAAAACACGGTACGACTAATTTATGTACATTTGTAGTATTAAAAATGTGTTCGTTTTTGACTAAAAGTTTTTATGAATACACATTAAATTATCATTCTTATTATAGTTATGTGCTTATAAGTAGGATCATTTTTTTATGTACTTACTCATTCATTTTTAACGCTTATAAAACCACTGACTATTTAATTGAAATGTATAATGTTAAAGTATAATGTTGTTTAATGAAATATAGGTCTTTAGCCTCTTAACTGTTTTAAATTATTTTTTATACGTAACTGTTAGTGATATAATTTATCAAGTTTGCAGGCCATATTTTAAACTTGATTGCGATCTAGCTGGTACCCGTAAATTCGTTTACATGTGTATGCTTTTGATATTCCAAGGGAATTATGTATTTTATCTAGATGAAAAGTGACCTGTTTTTTTTTTTGAATTGTTAGGCCTTATGAAAAAGAATAATGATATACTCGTATAGCCTAGGTACATCCTTCCTTGGGCTTAGAACTACATATATTATTCGGTAAACTACATTCACATTTATTGATTAGCTTTCTATAATTTTTTTAGTTGTTTCTAGGTTTAGAATTATGGCGACAATCTCATCTGATGTTAAGTGACGATGTGTGGCCCAAGATGGTAATACGCTAAGCCTACTGGAAGACTAGCTCTCAAGTACAGCTGCTGGGACACACCTATGGGTGCTTGGCGACAGATTTTTAACTTGAAGGTGGTAACTAGCACGGAAATTATACTATACTGACTGGCGTCCGTAACTTTGTACACATCATTTGCAATATAACATAAACATCATCATGATATTAGCTTTCTACCGGCGATAGATTTTTTGAAATCGGGTAAGTAGTTCTACCACAAACATACTCAAAAGAATTATCGCTTTATACTAGTAGTAGTACACAAGGTGAGATATTTGTCCTTCGATAGGAATGTTTTTTTATACTAGCTCGGCAAAATGATTGTACATCACCTGATAGCAAGTACGGTACAGTCCACAAACAACGCCGACCGTCGGTGATACAAATTACATCGGCCGTCGTCGATACATGCCGGCCTGAAATGACTCTTCACGTCTCGTTTGAAGGACCCGATGTCATAGGAAAGAGGGAACACGTTGGCTGATGTTTGTGTTCAGATTTAATACCTTATTACGGCCCTTTGGCATCAGCCATTTAGTTTCTTATACTGAGATTACTTATCAGCTTTTGCAGCTATTTTTGGATGCAATTATTCATTTTCCAAGTAAACAATAAAAAAGGTATGAGCCTATATTACTAGTTTTTACAAAATGTTATGATCTTATTTACTTATGTAAGGACTATTTTATATTGTTCATTTATTTATTTATTTAGGTAACATACAACCATTACATTAATATGTTTAAATATAATATGCACAAAAAGGCCTACAGTAAGTACAATATATTGAAGTATAACAATAAATCATTTTTTTTAAATCGTACAATTATAATCGTTTAAAATTAAACTCTATAAGTTTAGAATTATGTAAGCAAAACAATAAAAGGAATATTCTGAGTGAAATATATATATTTTATGATTTCGTGAAAATATTATTTTTTATTTATATTTTTTTATAATTATAATATGTCTTTATATAGCAAATTACACAGTTTCTTTCTGTAAGATGATAAATTATTTGAAAATATGTCAACATCGCTAAGAAATCTGTTATAGTGATTACAAGAACGTTGAAAGAAGGAGTTTTTGAAATAGTTTGTCCGACAAAAAGGAATACAAAATGTGTGCTTTGATCATTCAATAACTTTTATTACAATAATAAGACAGATCTAAATTTTGGGGATAATTGTACCACCATTTGTAGATAGCCAAAGAATGCGAACATACCAATATGATTAAAATTACATATATAACACATACTATTATACGTTATAAGTATACTTATTAGCTTACTTAGTGCTACTTGCTTACTTCTACTTAGTGTAGCGAATTCCATGTTAAAATTAAATTAACAGTTTATATTTAAATTAGACATTAAGATACCAGAATTATCAATAGGTACATTTATAATTATGTATAATTAGCTCACCGATGCAAATATTTCAAACATTAAAGAATGCAAACAATCAAATATATTTTCATTATTATCATCATATGGCATTCCTAATGAAAAAGGCTTAAATATTTTTTAAGAGTTGAATATAAGCTTTAAAAATATGTTATCGTTGATTTTGTTGAATAATTAACGGAGATACAATGTTGCCAGGAAAAAAAAACACCTTTGAGAATTAATACTTATGGTTGTATGTAATTTAAAAGCTATATCACGGAACCCCAGAAGGTAATTACTATATATATACTGCTTACATTAACACGGGAATAACCGGTCTGTTTGCGGAAACCGTAGATTTAACTGATCAGCGGTGCTGAAGGGTTTATTTATTTTTAACCTTTTAAATGTCATCGTGATAAAGGACTTGGTGAAATTGACTAATAGGGGCCTGAATTGAATGCTGATAAGCTGAAACAAAAGCATTTTAGACCAACATTTACAAGATTTGATTTTATTTGTAAAATCACATTTTGAAATAACAATTTTGCTTCTAAGTAAATTCATTTTGTAATAATCACTCAAACAATATTTTCACGCCACGAACGGATATAAAACGAATGTATTTAAGGTTCGAAACAAACAAAAAAACACCGTTATGCAAAAGTTCAAGTAATCATACAATTTTAAATATAATATTTCTCAACGACATATCTCCCTTAATTCTTAAACAAAATTAAAATTGATGTTTTAAAAAAATACATAAATTAGGAATCCTCTTAATGAAAATATATTAAGCTAAAATGTTGGAGGCGCCATCTATGAACAGTCTTTTTTACTAACATGATAGATGTTAGATTATTTACATTATGTGACATGCTAAATATTCTCACGGGTCTGGTTTGTCTCCTATATTCGTACCTGCTTATTATTAATATGAAACTGGACTCAGAAATTCAGTTTCTGCTTTCTACCACAACTACTATGATATTAAATCCACTACACAAAGACACAGCCGTGAAGTTTAACGCACAACAATATTAGTAGCAATGTCGGGTTTCCACGCCAATGGTAAGTAATAAGCTACTGTATGGATCTTTAAGCGAAAACCAACTTAAATGACTTCTAAATACGACACAAAATTGACTATAGCATCAAAGGTGTTTGTCCCTGTTTTCTTCAGCATGTCGAGTTGACAGCCACGCGAACAATTCGAACAGTCAAATAGCGATATTGAACGTTACTCCTTTGGTATAAGTATCAATACTGAACGAAAGGTAAAAGCAATAAGGGCTTTCCACGCGATCTTACGCCACGCGTAATGTACCTACTCAGTCAAAACAGGTCCGTTTGTGTCTTCGATGAGAAAAGAACGTGGAAGTTATTTTTTTATATTTTGCTAACATTGCAAATAAACGTCGGTATGGAAAATAACAAAAATAACTTTTTTTATGGCAGCGTGTATGACATGTGTGTATGTAATATACGTGGATTGGATATTGTATGGGCCTTTGAAGAAATATGATACGTTTAAAAGCATTGAATGGTAAAAGCGCGTTTATGTTTTATTTGCTTTTGTAGTTACGACTCGGAAACGGTCGTCGTATAAATTTTACGTATACAAATAAATCGGTATAACTGTGTTTTGACGTCGAGAATATTTAGCGGAAGATTTTATGTTTTATATTATACTAGTTTTAATAAATCACTTGAAATTTTGTATCTAATTTGTTGCTAATTAGTTACTAAAAATGCGATTTTGATGTTATTGAGGCGTCGACATCGCCAATCGCGATTACTAATAGCTATCACAAAATTTGGGAAAACAACATGTACTGACAAACATACGAATGTATTAGTAACTAGCGGTGTCCCGCAGCTCAACAGGCGTTAGTTAAGCAATAGCTATTTTCATCATATTATTGACAATTCATATAGCCTGTCGATTAAAGAATGACATGTACTTCTCGTGTATATAACATACATTAAAATAAGTTCAAAAATTATTATTTTTTACGATTTCTCAAAGTATTGTTGAATATTCTTATAACCTATCATTTAAACAATGATATAAGCTTCCCGTGTACAAAGATTGATGAGAATCGGACAAACCGTTTTCGAGTCACATCCGGACATCCAAACAAACAGACACACTGATGAACAGACAGACAAAAAAAATTGAACGTCCTATACTTGATCAGTGTACTTTATATGGAAAATTTGGAAAAATTCCGAGACAGAACTACAGCCTTATTAATATATATTTTTTTTATGTTTATAGGTTTGGCGTAGTGTCCACAATCGCACCTGACGTTAAGTGACGATGTAGCCACAAGATGATAACACGCTAAACCTAGTGCAAGACTGGCTCTCAAGTGCAGCTGCCAGAACACACCTATTGATTGGTGCTTGGCGACAGATTTTCAACTTGAGGATGGTAGCTAGCCAGGCGGCCATTAGAAAATGCTCTACCACCATGCTATTGGTTTCTTCACGATGTTTTCTTTTTCTGAAAGCTCAGGCTCGTTGCAGGGATTCGAAATCACGTCAATCGACGCGAAGTCGTAGACGCTACCACTGATCCATCATTGCTTCAAAATGACATGGTTCATGATGCATGATAAATTAATACCTCTGAGTGTAAGACGATAAATAAAATACCTTCTATAGATTTAATCAACTTAAGGAACTTGTGTTGACTGTAGTCAACAGATAATTATCGGCATTATATGTTACGATTAATGTGAACCTTAAAATCAGTTCTAATTTTGTATTAACTTTTTAATGAATATTCCGATAATAATTTAATAAGAAAACCGATATGTCAGTATGGCGGCCCTATTGAAATTGTCTGCCACAGAATATTTGGAGTACAGATGCGTTATTTCATACATTCAGTTTTATTATACCTATTCAATTTATTTGTTTTACACATGCAACTAAAAATACCATTCATGTTTTAAGAATCTGTACTATTGTTATACCCGTGGGTAGTAAAATTCCGCTACACATAACAATTTATTTGTACTCAATAAAATAAAATAAAAAACAAATAATCTCTGAAATCGCTCTCTGAATATACTTGCAGAATCATCCTGTTTATACGAATCAACCTGTATGTTCCTCTTGTAGTTCTTTTACTTAACTTGTTGTTTCAACTTCGCTTTCGTAATAAGAACTGTCGTGGCTCGCGATACAGCTCGCTTATATACCCAAATGAGATGATCGCAAAATCTCTGGAAGACGCTCAACACGATACTATGGGCACATTCCAGACGATTCTCGAGATTTCAAGAATGGTGATTCTTTCTACATTTTTTGCTTACTCAGACCGTAATCCTATAATAATATTATAAAGCTCAAGACATTTTTGTTTGTTTGTTTGAACCCGGTAATCTCTGGAAGTATCAGTCAGATTTGCAAAATTATTTTTACATTGTATAGCCTACTTATTGTGGTAGGTTATAGGTTATATAAGTTTACTTTACGACTTTAAAAAGTAGAGCAGTAACTAGGATAGGCTACACGTGTGCGTTGATGGAGAGTCGATCGAATAAATTTGACTCGATTGAAACCGTGGGACACATCCAGTAGTGAAATATAATTGAAAGTAACAAGCACCAATTAACAAGCAAATTTAGTGCATTAACAGAATACCAAATTTTGTCTCGATCAGACCAATTATCAATTGAATTTGTCGGTCAATAAAAATGTCGAATCTGAGACTGTTCTTGTAATTTTCATAAAATAAATAGATATCAGCTATTTTCTAAGTCTGTGATTGCGGTCAGAATATTCCTGATTATGTGCCACTCGCAATCACCACAATATATTCAGAGTATCGTCTCGCTGACGCATTAAGTACGAGTAATAAGGGAAATTTAACATGGAAGCTGCTCACATCTAATTATCAACTAGAAAGGAGCTGATAATCTTCATAAGGCTAAACACATTTTCTTGAATCTACGCTAAGAATACTCTTAATAAAATCACTTAGCAAACAAAAAAAAACGATCATAATCGGTTCATCCGTTTGGGAACTACAATGACATAGAGACACACAGATTCACAAAACCCTCTGTTTGCGTCGGAGGTTAAACTTTTTATTATTTTATGATGATTCAAGTTTTTCAATTTGTTTTTATTGAACTGAACTGTCATCTACACCAGTGTTATAAAGAGGTAAAAATTTGTGAGTTTGTTTGTAGTAGGTAACCACTAAAACTACTAATTCGATTTCAATAATTATTTCAACTATAGATAACCACGTTCAGGTCGATGATATAGGATATGATTATAGGAGATGTTTTTTTGTTATTTAGTTTCATATTGTAATTACTGCGAACGAAGTTACTACGGTTGCTAGTTAAATATATTTTGCGAAAATATTAAGGTATTTGGTACAAGTTGAACTAATAAACGCGCTCTAGAAGTTATACTTCTTTGAAAAGTCTCACTTGATGTTATATGACGCATAATATCGCGTATGGATTATCTTCACCACGATAAAACAAGAGATTTAGCAAGCGACTTCATAATGTAGTTTTTTTTTAAACTGTGCGCGAGCGTCGTAAAAAAATTATTCTCATCATTTTTTCATAACTTATCTAAATTATAACAATTTGCGCCTGTTTTCCTATTGTTGGTGTTTAAATTTTTATATGAATACGAAATAAAGTTTAGTTTCTCGATTGTACATAATTATATTGATATTTAAAAAGCAACTATTGAATTTAATTATTTTTTCTCTACCAAGGTTGTTTACGACTTAATAACTTAAATTGGAGAACCATTAAAATATATACATAAATAAGAAATTCAAATCAATAAATCAATATTTATAAGCGAGTAGGCGATAAACCATCTCACATAGTTAGTCAAAGACGTACGGAATGAACCTTCGTTTTACGTTTATTTGTGGTAATCCAGCAGCTCGGAGCGTAACCGGTCCAGCATCCGGACTATACACCTGTCGGTCGCGGCGCCGTACATATCTACTTCACTTTATGTTTGTCTGAGATGAGAATAAATTCTAATGCTGTATTTAAAATTTTAAAATCGTTCGTTTTGTTTATTAAAAAGGTGGTAATATTCTAGTTCACGTTGTCAAGGTTATTATTATAGCAAGAATTCTTGTGATATTTAATTGCCGGTGTCCGTTCACATAGGATCTTTATTATGACTGAGTCACGTCCTTTCTTTCATCAGGCTTGAGGCTGTACAAGTTAATAACTTATTATCGTTCCAAAGTGATATATTTCAACGTCTTTTCGCTTAAGCTACATTCCTTATAAATTAAGATTATAACGTTAGAGACTTTGTATGTCCTAACGCTCCAATTTCACGAACTGCCAGTTAGTTTTCAATATCTTTTTGTATATTACAGCTAATTTATTGAGAAATTTCTTTAACCTTAAGTAACGTAAAAACTTTATATTAGTTACATACATCACGTTAATGATTTCTCTGAGATAACTCAGTTGAAGCTTAATAATTATAATTATGTTACACAGAACAAATTTGTTGTATTTATATAAGACTAGCGATGCCATATGGCTCTGTTCGCGTATGTAACGTAGTAATTATTTTGATTTCGTAATTTTATTTTTATCTCTGTATTTGACAATTATTATTGCCAATCATTACGTATGGCATTAACTTCACCTGTACAAAATTTCATGAAAATCGGTCAATTTGTTCTTGAGTTAAAACTGGACATACACACAGACTGACGTACAGTTTTTTTTCATAATTTCATATTAGTGTTTAGTGTCCTTTATAATAGACGTCTAAAAGGAAAATTGGAAAAAAATTACATGTACCATCAGACAGGACGGATTTATTAAATACAAACACTTTTTTCATAGTAATATTTTTCCTTTCTGTCACATATTCATTAAAGCTCTAGAGACTTGCATCTTGATGGAAAAATCCCGGAGGATGATCTATTTTTATTATATGATATGACACGAGATATTTGCTAAGAAAATTCTATATCAAAGGGCAGTCTCTGCGGTATAATAAATCATGAAAGGAATTTACGGATTGCTACCCAACTGCGTGTATGAGGTTTTATTAATAGACCGTTTATAGTGCATATGCATATTATAGTTCGATACACTGAAACAACGCGTTGCATCCTGCCAGCACCAGATAGACCAGTCGCTAAAAAATTACCTTTATTACTTATTAAATAGTCTCCTATACTTGCCAGAGAAAGTCTCGTTAAATTCGATTTATCCACTTTGTAGATAAACTTTGATAAAAAACAGAAAAAATATACATTTAAACGCATTTTGCTTTTGATACTTTTCATATTAACAGCCGTACCTCACGGTTTCAACGTGTCAAATTTATGAGATCAACTCTCTAACGCGGAGCTGCTAACGTATCCGTGCTGCCCAAGCCCGCTGAAGCTGTAAAAGCCGCAAAGGCTTCGGGGCCCCTAAGACTAAAAGTATAGGCAGATCAAAAAAAAAAAAACCGTGCTGTCCTGTCTGTTGTTGTTCTCAATTCTCGGACTTACCATATTGCATAACGTTCATAATTACTGCTCTGTTACCTAGGGTCGTAGCTGGAAGTTATATATAACTTCCTCGATAAATTAAACCCTCAATACAATTAATCAAAACAATTCAAATCTGCCTTGCAGTTCATGAGATTAGCGCGTTCAATCAAACGATATTTTGAGTTTTATAATATTAGCAGAGATATTGTGTGTACAAATTCTGTGCGTTTAATTCAACAAGGGTGAAACCAGGAGGCACAGCTAGTAGCTAATAAATGTAACTCAACAATTTTACGCTTCATCTTCGTTTATTTGGCATCTGTTGCAATTCTAGATGAAGCACTATTAATAGTTAAATCTTATCAAAACTGTTTAGAATTAAATTTTGCGAAGCAATGTATATTTGGGAACTTTCGACATTGAGCGCTGTATGCAGTTCTTAAGTGATATAATATTTAATTTAACGTAATTTATATTAAGTTGACTGCCATGGATGGCATTAATGCCAGTTTAACGCGCATTTCGTGTGAGATTTAGAGGAGAGAAAGAGGAGAGAGAGAGAGGACGAGAAAGCCGCGTACGGAAACGCGGGACACCACTAGTCGAATGATACAGGTAAGTGTGTGACCACAATCTCATCTAACCATAAGTGGAAATAAAGACGAAAATGTTAACATGCTAAGCCAAGAAAGGAAGCTGGCAATTTTTTTTTTCGAACTGACTATATTGTTAGCCATAAGGGCCCTGAAGCCTCGAACGGCTTTTACAGCTTCACACGGGCTTGGGGGCGAGCGCTTAAGGCACTCAGCCACGAAAGGAAGCTGGTTATTGAATGCGGGTGTTTTATAACACGAGTCTCTTAGAACGAGAAAAAGGACTGATTATATATTTAGTTAAGGAGACGGATAACGTATACGTTCATAAATATATAAAATGAAATAAAAAACTGTAATGGACGCCCCATTACAAAAGTTTTTACATCAAAAACGCGTTAGTAAGCGCAAATTAAGCGCTTTGATGGGAATGTGCAAATAAATTCCCTACACGCACTTAGACGCACGCACCTTTATAGACGTGCGATTAACAGATAAATATCAAAAAGTTATGTTCTTCGTGGTAGTTGTTCCTTCCTTTCAAACTAAACCGTTTTCTTTTTTTAAATTATGTCCAATTTATCTTATATCTCTGTAATACGTCACAAATTACATATATATAATTTATAAAAGTGCATCGTCTCACTGAACGAAATTAATTGAAATTACTAGCGATTTTGACCCAGCTGTAGGGAAGTCGGATGGTGCATCTGAAAGATGTGGGTGTGATTCCTACAGAAGGCCTGAGCTTTTGATCAAAGGCCTTTAGTGATAAGTTTTTAGCATTATTATTAGACATGGCATATTAATCCTTACGAACGAAAATTACTTTATCATCAAGACAATTATATGTAGATAATTTTTGCCCTCTATAGCATGTTATTTGCACGAATTAATTGGAAGATAATGTAAAATTAATATAATTTATCACTCGACTCGGGTTTATGACTATAGATGTAGTGGTGCGAACGAGACGTGTGAGTTGTGACGGATAACCCTGGCTGCCCGATACAAAAAAATATTGCCTAAACTGTTGATTATAAATCATCAATCAGCGATTTCTTTTAAATTATATTGCCTGTCTTGCTAAGCACCTAGCCAACTAGCATCAAGTCAAGTCTCTGCACGTAAGAGTGTTTCTAGATTTAACCCATTAACATCTTTTGGCTTGCCTCTGGATGGATTTTTGATAATACTAGTTATATTTAATATGGAATAAAAAGTGCATTCTCCAAAATGTTATTGCTTTTTGTATATGTGTACATTGCGTTCAATTTTTAAGATACTATCATATAGTTCGGTTGAGCCATTCCTAAATAAAATGATTATATAAAAATCTAAAACACTGGCCGACTATTCGGTGGCAAGTATCAATTTATTTGGAAAATAACTCATCACTCTATTAAATGACTTGTTCTGATGAACTGTCAGCGTGCTATGACCACTAGTGTGTTTTCAATCAATATGCTAATTCATCAATAACGCGTAGGCACGACAGAAATGTTGAGGTAAAAAATATTCAAATGAATTTAGGACACTAAGTAAAGTAGATTATGTTTGTATGGAAGCTAGATTCATTAATTTAGATGCATTTTAAATAATTACTGCATCTCATGTCTAATTATAAAATAATCAACTTCATCATCTACATAAATAAATTAATAAATAAAATAAATTTCGTCAATTCTAAAGTCATCCACTGATAGGTCGCTTCCCTTGACGACTGAAATGCAACGCTTTGTGAGCGAATGTATTGCCAACTTTTAAGTCATAATATAACAGTGCAAACATTACTGTTTTTCAGTATAAAAGTATTGATGGACGTCCGTCTTTAAATCACGTCACGAATCGACTTAAGTTTGAATCTTACGAAGCTTAAATTTTCGGCAAAGGAAAACATTGTGACGCCATAGACAACCCTCAAATTATAAATTTCTATCTGTCTGTGGCATGGTATAGCTCCAAAACAGCTGAACCGATTTTGACTTAGTATTTTTATTTTAAATATGACTTCATAAAGAGTGTTTTTAGCTATGATTGAAGAAAATCTATTCAGCCGTTTGAAGAATATCAGTTCTTTTCTAGTTGATGAATGGATGTGAGCATCTTCCACAGGAGTGAGCGAGTCAAAATTTGGTATTCTGTTACTTTAATGATATTAGAAGAACATGGTAACCTTGATGCCGCAGATGCTGTATTTTCTGGGATCCGCAGGATACCTTACTCCTCACCAACTTACAGCAATTTCCCTTGTTAACTTTTCCAATAATAAAACATTTTTATATTCAAAATATAAAAAATAAACTGTGAAAAGGCAAAGAGCAACAATGGCTTTCATCACTCAATCCTGAAAAAGGTCAAAATTGACCCTTGGGTAATAAAATTTCCTACTCGTCCCATCGCTCATTCTATATACTTACCAATAAACATATCTACAAATTCAGCGTGTCAATTGCTCATAATATCAAAATAAGTAAAATTATGTAATGTTACATTTACGATAATGAAATACTATTTCTTTGAATCAAACAATACTTTTTATTTTCTTATATTTATAAGAAGTTCAGTGACTAGTAAAACAAGTTTTTATATAATGTATTACGAGTGTGAGAGACAAATTAAAAATATCGTACAGCTGTTCATACTTTAATGTATAATCTGGGCGACGGAGATATGATCGTTAAGCTACAAAAAAAAAAACCTATGTAGGTAATCTTGGAAAGTAAAACATTATTTAGATACAAACATTTATTCAAATTGTTAGAGCCGCTTAATAGGAGGTACTTCCTATATTATATTAGCTTTAGCCAAGATTCTTGCCTAGATCGAAGTTTTTCTAATTGCTAAACAAGCATTTTTCAATATTAGTACTAATTAAACATAATAAAGAGTACTTATACAAGTACTAGCTGGTGCCCGTCCTCTTCAGTGAATGTATTTTTTTTTTAAATTTAATATATCATAGCACTTCTAGAGTCATAACGCACATTAAAATACATATTTTCACTCCATCTTTTACAGCCTTAATTATTGAATGTGAAAATAACTATGAAACAGAACTTTTATACTTTCTAACAGCATTGCTAAATACCAATTTTCATAGATCTATTTTCAAAAAAGACAGTACAAATTTAATTCCCTTTTTCACCACCTTAGGGGTTTTTGGCCTGTGCGTTGATATGCCAGTCAATCAGTTAGTTATTCTTTTTTTATATAGATAAAGATGCCTTTATACTTGCTCAATGAGGGATCCGTACCACCACACAATATACTTGTGTTATGTATTTAACAAAAATATTGTATTTGCTTTCATTTAAATTTCCTTCCTTAGCGCTAGCTCGATAAATACAACCTGCTACCTATTACGGTTCAAAGTATACGTTCCTTTTAAGTAGAACAGACACAGACAGATGGCGCGGCCGTGGGCTTAGTAATAAAGTTCTTCATTGGCTTTAAAGCCTTAAAAAACAGTTTATGAAACAAGAGTATGATTTGTCACGTTAAAAATAAGTCGGTCGTACTGTCTCTTTGTTCTTTTGTCACGTATCGCTACAATCAATAGACGGTCCATCAAAATAAACCAAAACTCGTACGGTTGGAAAGAGCGTAACCAATTTGGGTAAATAGGTGTTCGCTTGATGATTCCTTTTTATTTATAGTAAAAGTGACGGAACTATATCTAATGGTAAGGACAGTACAATCCAAAACAGGCTGTCATGCCAACGTGCGTATATAGAAACTAGATAAATGTACTGGCTAATCGCGCAAATGTAATACGTAGCGAGATGGGCAGTGAGATGGAACAGTGTTTCTTGTAGTGAACTTCTTAACAGAGGTAAGTCTTCACTAATCAACAGCTCGAGGGAGAATGCCTTCAAGCTAGTCGTTGCCTACGTATGAGGTACGTGCGGTTACAGAGTACACCTGTTGCTAACGCTATCTTAGAGCGGGTCAATAGTATGTATACTAAGTTATTAGTAAGGATTTCATAATCACGTCGACATGATTCTCTGACATATATTAAATAGTAGCTTATTTAATATGACGTCTTGGTGGAGGATGCTGGTTCTTGTGACACAAGCGAATCACTATGATAGATTTTTCACTATATGTATGGTGGTTGATTCAGTTGGACTATATAGATCTTACAACCCTGTTAACACTATTTCCTCATTTGTTACTCATCGGGTGCACCACTTTGGGTTGGCTTGGGTGCCTCGGTTCTGAAGGCGTTTTTTAAAATATTATATTATGTTATAAATTTTATATTATATTTTTATTTAATTTTATTATTTTTCTTTAAATACGCCGACTTTTTATTTTAAAGCTTTTGATATCGTTTATACGTTTTAGCGTTATGGCCACAATCTCACCCGATTTTAAGTGACGATGTAGACCAAGATGGTAACAATTAACTGGATCTCAAGTGTAGCCGCCGAAACACACCTATTGGTGCTTGGCCACAAATTTTCTACTTGAGGTTGGTAGCTGGCCAGGCGGGGATTAGAAAATACCCTACCCACCAACATGCTATAGTTTTTCATTACGATGTTTTCCTTCACCAAAAACCTCAGGCTTGTAGGGATTTGAACTCACGTCGATCGACGTGGTATCCGTACAAGCTACCACTGAGCCGTCAGGTTGTATATTAATATATTATTTAAAAGTCTTATATTCAATACTATTGAATTCTTATATAAACACTTTCGTAGATAAATTTAAAGAAAAAAGAAATCTCTCCTTTATGTCCTCTGCCCCATTCTTGGTTATATGGAATTATATCTAAATGTTTTAATTGTTATGGAACAATATAAATTAACATATTCTTATTAAGTAAATGCAATAACAGCAAATTTATAATATCGGAATCGATGACCTATATTCAAATAATTTGTAACTTTCATACATAAAGTGCGACCGAAGGAACATGATTAATGATAAGGTTAAGATTTTTCGAAACTTTTCCCGCTTCATGTTATTGACAAAATGACTGATCCCCTTGAAACTAAGATGAAACTGCGTTAAGAAAGTTTTACTGACATAGGTTTGTGTTTAAACGAAAATTAACCTTAACGTTATAACGATATTTTTGAAATTTACTTATCTCACGTCTCGGTACTAACGTGCTGTAAAAGTTGTTTACTGAGCTACATCGATAATTTACACGTTCATATAAACGTTCAAAGTTGTGATATTGAATGGTAAAACCATTCAAGAACGAGAACTATATATCAAGTTATATATTTACTACGACAGCTCCAAGTTAAGAATACCGCCCACTTTTGCGCCGTCTAAGTGTCCAAGGTTCCGCAGACCGGTGTTTTACGACACGCCGTATGAATATTGACAAAACAAGTTTTTATTATAAGGGGTTTTTAGCGTTTGTCAAAATCTCACCTGATGTGACGATGTATCCCTAGATGGAACGCACGAAGCGTAGTGAAGGACTGGCTTTCAAGTAAAGCTGCCGGAACAGTTACATATTGTCAACTTTAGGGTGATAGGGCACAGAGATATTTCATTGGAGATTTCTCTAATTGTGGCAGTCCAACTGGCAGAATACCTCCACCCTACAGAAGATCGCAGCCAAATAACCATGTGTTATGTTCCTGCAGTGAGAAAGGTTTCCAGAGCTCCTTGGGATATGGAAAGGGATAGGGATAGGTTCAAGATCGGCAACGCGCTAGTGATACCTCTGGTATTACGTCCATAGTCTACGATAGCAGCTTATCACCAGCCTGCCGTATGCTTGTATGCCACCTTAGATGTATAAAAAAGAAGGGCATTAGAAAATACCCTATCACCATGCTATGGAATTATCATTACGTTTTCCTTCCCGTGCATGCTTACACTGAGTCATCATTTGCTTCGAGACAGCTTAAATTAATATAATTTACTGGTAAATATGGATATTAAGAACTGTTTTATAGCATTTTAAACTGAAATTCAAATAGAGTAACGGACGGATAAACCATCTGATAATATGTCTGATGTTTAGCATACTATAGAATTAAAAAAAGCGGTGTCCACTGGGAAATCCGCATTCCATTACAAGTTGTCGTTGTCAAGCCGTTGCAAGCATCTTAGCAGCTGGATATACTGGCAGACCCAGGAACACGACACGCCTCATCATGCCACTACATTGGCTGTTATAACTGGTGTATGGGGTGGGCGCGATCCAGTAGGACAAAATTTTCTTGCCCTACAACCCATAGCATTGATACGTGTCCACTATTTTGACATAGTACTATAGTTCTCTATTGCCCTAAATTATTCAAGTAAAACCAAGATATGTGATCAAGCTATGCTCCAAATACATACAATACACTACCAATAAATTAAAACAAACCCATTACATACACCTTCAAAAAATTTTTTACCTTAAAATCAAAAGGTTAAGTTACAAATTTATTTGAACATTTTAATGGCTGATGACCATTCGTTAACCGATGGTACGATTATCTTAAGCCTGCTACATCCGTTCCCAGAAGAAATCGGAGGCAAAAAGTTAAAGAAACGCATTGGACACACAGTTTTGTTGAGCGACGAGGAAATGATATGGCTCAAATTACAACACGATTGTTTTTTTTTTTTATTAATTGTTTAGTTTAAAACGTTATAAAAATAATTTATATAAAAGGATGCGCACAATATAACTATTATTCAAATGTAATCGACATAATAAAAATTATAAACTAAGCATAGTAATTTAAGATTTTCATTATTTTTCGGTTATTTTTGTCCTGTGCAATTTCAAAACGAACTATTTAAATTACATAAGATAATTTATGATAAGTATGCAAAACATGTAATAGGTATATATTATGTTACTAGAGTTTACCTGTGATTTACGTTAAATTTAAAATAAAACATCTAGGCTGTCATTATCATAAAACTAAATGTGCCTGCGGCTCCGCTCGCGTGGGCTATATAATGCCGTCGGTCGAGTGCACACGCAAATCGCGCTGCCCCCGCTCAAAAGACGGAAGACAAAAATGCCTATCGTGGGTGATCTATAGAAGATAGATAAGAGTATATGCTATCTCTGACTTTTCCGTAGGTTTTTTTAAGATTTACAATTATGCACAACATTAATTTGATATTTCTCTTACTCAGCGTAAGCCATTTAAGCGCCCCGAAAGAGAATTTTGTTCCTGATTGATTCACCATTATATTGTCTGCCTATTTCGTACGTTAATTTATATATAACAATATATATCCTATAACCTGGTCAGATAATATAGCTATGAATTAAAGAAAAAAACCATTTAAATTTGATTAATGGTTTTCACGTAAAAAGAACATAAACAGACAGACAGACAGAGACAGAGACGTTGACTTTTATAATATGTGTATATAGTATATATAGATGTTTGTACTAATTTAAAAACCTTTTCGGTTGTGCGAGCAACAACTCACAGCAATCGGGTGAATGGTCTAAGAACGTTTAAGGAAATAGCAGACGATTTTCTTATAAGTTTCATAGTCTAATATTATTAAAAAAATACGAGATTGTTTATTTGCTTGAACTCGCTAATCTCTGGAAATACCAGTCAAATTGAACAATTATTTTTTTGCATTTTATAACTTATTTATTGACGAAGGTTATAGGCTATATAAGTTTACGCTATGAATTTAAACAACAGAGCAATAACCATGAACCCTCAATAAATCTGGCAAGCTATAGGCAAGTACGGGAAATGAGAATAACGATAGGTTTCACTAGTGCGCTGGCGGCGGCGCGTTGACGAAACGTGGTGAGTTGGTCGAATTAATTAATATATATATATGTAGATATATATACTAGCAATCCGCCTCGGCTTCACACGGGTAGCAGAATAATACAAATAACTCTATTGGTTTACGCGGGGCACGCCTGTAAAACTCCCAGTCGGCATAATTTTTTCCGACATTTTCACCACTTTACACAATGCCGTAATGAATTATACACCTAAACCTTTCTCATGAATCACTCCGTCCATTTATGAAACCGTATGAAAATTCGTTTGGTAGTTTCTGAGTTTGTTGCGTTTAGACAGACAGATAGACAGACGCGGTGGGGGACTTTATTTTATAATAAATGCATCTATAGATATATAGGTACAATATATATAAGATTGGAACGTAGTGTACCAAATTAAAATTAATTCATAAGTTTTGATACTATTAAAATATGTATAAACGTTTTAAGAATTAACTGGATAGTTATGTAAATAAACGAATTTAATTAAAGTCAATTACTTCTAACGTTGAATAATAAGACCGGTGTTGGTACATTCATTTATATTTAAAGGAAACCAATGTGGTTCATATTTCCTGATGTGATTAAAAATACGATTACATCATTAGATATTCAGGAAACAAGCTAGACGACTCGCTACATGAACCGGGCTACCGTGTGTAACGTACAGAACCTTGCCGCAGATTAATAAACAGTAACTCCAATTGTAGCTCGTTCTAAAACAATGTTTGCGTTTACCTAACAAGATGATTACTTCAAACAATAAACTTGAATTTTAAATTGTAGGTCTGTCGGTCTAACAGTCGTCTCTAGGGATTTCAAAGTTGTTAAAATATGTCGATAATTTGTAATAATAAATAAATACCTACTTTAAGAGGGAAGGCTGTCGGCAATACATTTATATAATACGCTTTAAGCACTTGTCAGTCCATGGTCACATGCACAAAGCAAAACTGCCCTCTGGAGTCAATGGCATCAATAGTTGTCGTTTTCAAATTTCGCGCTACGGTCCCACATTTTTCTGATTTGTCAAAACTGTGGGAAAGCTTTCTATTTCTAAGTCATTCTAACAAACTACGAAATGTCTCTATTAAAGCAGTACCACACTAGTGGCCACAGGTTATAGTGAAAAAAGCGTTGGAATATTACATTACTTCGTGCGACTGACGTATTGTTGGTGGCAGTGTATTACGAAATTTTAGATATTTGTCATGTCGCAAGTATTTCAACACAGATAATTATATAACAGAATAGTCTTAAAGATGTGGGCTTTGTCTTAATATTGTAAGATAATAATTAAAAATAAGTTATCATTTAAAACTTTTGGTCTTTATTCTTAACGTTTCCATTTTTTTTATTAAATCGGCTTTCTTATAATAGTTTTTATTTCGACTAAGTATTAATAGTTTGCGAGATATACGCATTTCTTTCGTCCGGTAGGCAATTTCGCTATCGTGTCTCTGAGGCGCGAACTGTTGAGAGTAGTTTATTGTTGTGTGCGCTCTCCCAAAACGATGAAATAGAGCGTGAGAGTGACAGCTGCAGCTCGGACTGATAATATCTAGTCATAATTTCGTATTCCCCTATTTTCTCCTTATGGACTAATTTTAATAAAAAAAATTATATAACATAAACAGGACTTTGGATAAGCCTATTTATATATTTGTCAATTTTGTTTTAAATCTTATAACGACGATAAAACTGAGCAATTTTAGAAGACTATCGGTATTGTAGATTTTGTGAAAGTCTTGCACATAAAACATACTGGGTAACAAAGAACATTCCTTTTTTGAAATCGGTTAAAAATAGATAAACATATCGTATAAAAAAGATTTTTATCGATGTTATTCGCCATCCCTAGCGAGCTGCCATATTGTACAAACATAATATTATGTTTTCGTTTTAGAGTATAATTGGACTGACCTTTTATAATGATATGTTTCAAATACAATGGTTTTCACGTTGATGTAGGTACCTGATCCCGTATTAGAACTTGGCAATTATTATTTTATTACCACGAAGTTCCCAGTAGCCATTTTGAAATTAAAATAATCAGAACTTGTTTTTAATTTTGTTGGGTTCCGAAGTCAACAAGAAACCCTTATAGTTTCGCTCTATGTCCGTTTGTTTGTTCGCGGTTTGGTTGAAAGCTGTAGTGTAAAGTAATTTCGTACAAATTCCATTGAAAATCACTTAAAGCCCTCTCTAAGTCTGCATATTGTGACGGGCAACTATGGAACACTACAATGCGCGTGGCCCGATATGTACTTGCCATGAAGAAAAAATTTTCTTCTTTTTGGACCGAATTTTACTCAAATTTTTTTTAGGTTTCAAAGGCAAAGTTCTTGATGGTATCCAAAAATAACGACGATAGTCGGTGTAATGCCGGCAGATGGATACACTTACCGTCCTCCACTCCACTACCGAGTGGAAGGAGTACTATCTACCGCCCACCCTATACGCTCAGGCGTCCCACAAGGTTCCATTCTGGCGCCTTGCCTTTTCAATCTGTACGTCAGCGACCTCCCGAAGCCCCCCGGGGTCGAGGTAGGGCTCTACGCTGACGACACAGTCATATACGCGTCAAACAGACACAGAAAAAATCTCGCCTGGGCAGTCCAACGTGCCGTAACCACTCTCGGGGAGTGGTTTCGAACGTGGCGAATAGCTATTAATCCGGTAAAGAGCGCCGCGATTATGTTTGAACCGCATACATGCAAACTACCACGCACGGTAAGACCCCTCTCATTATTCGGTACGAATATCCCTTGGGCCACCAAGACTAAATATCTGGGTGTCACCCTCGACTCGAAGCTTAACTTCAACGCACACGTTACTATAGTCAGGAATAGGGCCATCTGGATCCTTTCCCGCTTGCGACCCTTGCTCAGTTCGGTAAGCAAAATGTCCTTAAGACATAAGCTCACACTCTACAAGATGTGCGTACGTCCGATCTTGACATATAGCTGCGCCGCGTTCGCACATATGTCCAAACATAACTTTGCCCGCATGCAAAGAGTCCAAAATCGGTTTCTCCGTCGCCTGCTTGACCCTCCAGCCTTCGTTAGGAACATGGACCTGCACAGGGACATGAGGCTTCCCTCGATAGAAGCCTATGTGAAATATCTCACCAGGAGATACTTCGATAGCGCTTCGAATCATCCCAACCCGCTCGTAAAATCCACCGTGAACTACATCCCAGACAACTCGATCCCCGTTGCCAAACGTTATAAACGCCGTCCGCGAAATCTCTTTGTCGATCCCGATGACGACATCGAGAAAGCTAACAATTTCTACGCGTCCGCTCCCGCAACATATGCGTGCTCGCGCCCACGCCCGCGAAACCACCGTTCCCTCCGCAGGGGACGTACGGTTAACTTCGCTCCCGGGTGTGCGGGACGGGCCACGACCACCCTCCTCTGCGGCAACTCAAGCCTAGGTCCGATCCATCGGCATGGAGCCCTTGAGCCAAGCAGCCGCTCGCGCGATACAAGTGACTGTACAATCACTAGCTTTCACAGCCATACATGACACTGCATTATACACACATGCACGACACACAGGTACATAGGTTCTGTAAGGGACCTTTTTTTTCTTTTTTTGCCTAGTTAGATTAGACAAAAATTTTCAGACCACTAAATACACATACACATGTTCCTTCCCTCCTCCCAGGGGGCAGAAACATGTATATATGTATAGTTAGTTTAGATCGAATTACGGATAGGGAATTAGTCAGATCGCGACTTAATTGCATACGCGCAACAGTCCGAGCCGAGGTTCGGCCACTTTGGCACCCTCAGATGTTGTTGCTTAGCTTTCGTGGCTGAGTGCCCTAAGCGCTCGCCCCCAAGCCCGGTAAAGCTGTAAAAGCCGTAAAGGCTCCAGGGCCCCTAAGGCTAACAGTATAGTCAGTCAAAAAAAAAAAAAAAAAGCAGATGGATATACACTGGCTGATCACGAAACGCATTAAACCAAATAGTCACTGTCACGGATCCTTGTTACCATGTGTATGGTGGTTCCGATCCAGCTGGATACCATTGTCATGTCCGGTAGAGCGGTAACCCTACAATATATCTGGCTAAATACTATATACCCGTATACTTTCGTTCTCGTTTCACGTACTCAGATTATCAGGTTATCAGATTGGTTGACGTTTAAAGACACCGCTCCGCAGTTTAGGATCGTGGTGCAAAGTTCCAACGCAAAACATATTTTTTCAAATCGGACTTGTAGTTCTTGAGATTAGCCCGTTCAAACATACAAACTCTCTTTTTGTATTTTAGTATAGATATATTGATAAAAACGTATAATTATTTTATTTCTTTAAAATAATAACCTAGTATAATTAATTCTTCACGAAGATCTCTTTCCTCATTAATTTACATGCGAATAACATAAGTATCCAATAAGAATTAACAATTAATATAAACCGTTTTCTTTCTTCTATAGCCGTCGTAAACATTAATAATCAGAGCATAAAATATAATCGAATGACTACCGAACCTGCTCGCCGTCTTTATACACCAATGTTAAATACGCAATCAGAATCAAACCATTATTTAGTAACGACGAAGTTATTAAAATTAATTATCAGCTACCAGTTCAGTCAAATATGAAAGTCGCTGGAGCCTTTCCCGCGGTCGCCTTTTAAAAAACTCGATCTAGTTCAAAACCTGTATACAACATTTACTTGGCTTCCGGATGATCGATAGCGTTAAACAAGATCAGCTATCTCACTCTACAAACACGCGTAGTTAAAAAGTCTTCATAAAAAGTTTTTTTTTATTGATTTTGTTTTACATAAACAATAAACACAATTATTGTACATTAAATGGTTACCCTAATGATTAAAACATTCCCATAATAATACATTATTGTGTGGTTTTATGAAACCACGATGCAAGGGAAACTTTTTTTTTTATTTACGATTATAATCCTTGACTGCACGGCATAAAATTCAATTTTATTTGCGACAATGTAATGTAATGCGACATGCGATAGATGAACGAACAATTTTGGGGCGATAGAATATAAGTTTCACTTTAGTAATACCAAGGGCTTCACCGCCATGTCAGCTCACGGTGTATTGGCGATTTCAAACGGAAGAAATCCACAGCTATATATCTATCCCTACATACATTGGTACTAAAAAAACATTCCACAAGCGTGCAGGTTTCCTCACGATTTGTTTTCTTCAGCCGATACTGTTACCAAATTTATATTAATAAATGTACACGAATTCTAAAAAATAATTAGTATATTTCGTGGTTCTAAATCTGCGACAATAGAGTCGGTATTCCGCAGGTCTAAATGAAACGACAAATACGACTTTCCGGTAGACCGTATCGTATATGGCGTTTTGAAATAATAACAATAAAATTTTTAGTATCTTTTTGTTATCCAAGAACTAGCTGTTTTCTAAAATCTACACACCAGTTTAGAATTTAAATATAGCGTTTCGAACATCTCGATTTTGGTGTTTGCTATATTACTGTTTCGGACTAATGACATAAGATTCAAAATATTATTTGGTCGCCTTGACAGATGCTAATTCGTATTTAGGAATTTGTAATTTAAGAAGGCAGTGGTGCATTTTAAATTGTCTAAAGCTTTTAACTGGTAATTCCATTGTGGTTATAGTCGGGGTTTGGATCTTGTTAATCGACGATTAGGGTGACTTACAGCATTCAATTATTTCTAACAAATAATTTATTTTATTATGTGATCAACGGTTTCGAGGGTAGGACATGACGGTGAAATGGGAGGGAGTAATGAGCAATTTAAGTACTAACACAAACTGAAATAAATAATATTCAACAACAACTTATAATAATAATATAACAACTTTTACTTTTACTAATATTTAACAACTTTTACAAGTAAATTTTCATAAAAAAATTGTCAAGGGTGTGTCGGGACACGCGCAGTGTAAAGCCCCTTCACAATTTGCAGCCTTAGAGAGGGAGCTTTAAGTAAGTTTCAATGGAATTTGTATGAAATTACCTCTCCAAATACATTTTAAATTGATTGACTATTACTCGTTAACTTATAAAGTAAACTTACTACTTACCTCTGATAGTTTTCCTTTTAACTTCATTATATCACAATCAAAAAATACTTTATTCAATTTAGGCCCTAAGAAGGCATTTAAGAACGTCAACGCTACCGCCGGTTCGGAAAACTTCCCAGTCATCGAGACGAACCGGCGAGAAACTCGTCCGGGCTTATCTTTTAAAAAAAACCAAAACTGTACAAATAATATTTACAGTTACTAATCATAATGATATTTATAATTTAGTGGATGCACAGACAGGGAGTCACTTCCACTATCTTTCACATAATGATCCACCCTATAATAACTTTATATTTTACTACCATGAATTTCTTCATATATCCAAAAACAACCATTTAGCTACCATGGGGAGGGACACTTGATTTTAACAAAAATTAGCGCTTTAAAGCTTAATATTTCGCAAATAGATCCCTGAATCTAAAAAAGTTTTTACACACCCGCAATATTTTTGCAACTATCTAACGCTACCCCACACAATGGAATAGATGAGGAAAACATAATCATTCCCACTTTATCTATATATATATATATATATATGTGTGTTTATAAGACAAAAATGTGCATCCTGTATGTCTGAATTCGGTTAACTAACTTTAGACTTCTGATACAACAGGCTATTGTGAGTCAGTTCCGAGGCAGACAGAGCGCACGAGGGGGTAAGTTAAAAATACTCACTATGTTGTAAAATTCATTTGGGAAGTCAGTCGCATCCGCCGGTTGCACTGTGTTGAACATCCACGAAATATATCGTACACTTATTTCGTGACTCTCCAGGATTCTTTTATACGACTGTGTTTTATAGTGTTCTCTCACAGGTAAGTTTATTTGATACATATTCGTTTGTTGTCAGTTTAGTTAAGAAATTCGATAGGACGAGAATAGAATTGATTTTATTTATGACTATTTGCTGAACGGTAGAACATGACAATTGTGTCCGACTGGATCGTGGTCACGATACCCCAGGCGTAACAGCTGCCATATAGGCACGCTTCTTAGAGTCGAATTCCAGGATCAGTCGGAGTATATTCAGCTACTGAGAAGCTCGCAGGCCGGCATAACAACGAAACCTAGCGATGCGTTGTCGATATCTTGGTGTTTGCCGGTATTTTTGGATTGCTATGCTAACTATCAGACACAATGCAGTCACTCTACCGTGAAAAATAAAAATAAAAACTATATTAGCTGCTTTGTATAATAGAAACGATTTCTTATACGGTCTTATACGGTAAAAGTATAAACTTTGTTCAATTAACGGTTGATTTTAAGGCTTCCGTTACAAGAAAATGAATCCTATTGCTAAGCCAGTATGTCCTAATTTTAAAGGATAGATATATTTTCACAGAACATAACGTGTTATTATGGCGGATACCCTATCCTCATAAATAAGAGATAAATCAAATAGTAAGAAATTAAAGGTAGGTAGGTGTGTGAGATGACTTCATGTTAGATTTTTTTTTTTAAGTTTTAGCAAGAGGGTTATTGGAAAATTCAAGGGAAAACAATCAGTTATTTAGAAATTAAACAGCAAAAAAGCACCCAAAAGACTAAGTCATATACACATCTATACCTAATATAAAACTCAACGTCTCTCTGTCCGTTTATGTTCTTTTCACGCTAAAAAACACTTACCTGATTTACATCGTTCTTTTTTAATTCATAGCTATATTATCTTGCCAGTTTATAGAATATATTTTTTGTTAGATAAATTTATATACGAAATAAGCAGTAACGATAATGGTGAATTAATTCGGGAAAAATACGCTTTGGGTGCTTACGCTGAGGAAACCATAAGAGATATATTAAATTAATGTATGACATAATTGTAGATTTTAAAAAGTCAATGATTTCATATGTTTATCTTTAAGAATAACACACAATAAAATTTTTGGGGCAGCACAATTCACGCGTGCGCTCTACTGACAGCATTCTGTAATCTACGCGAGCGGAGCTGCGGCCACACCTAGTATATATATATATATTAGGTCTTTACCTATGAAATTGCCGTTTTGTATGAAAAAATTTAAACGATGTTTTTTCATGTATTTTTCACAACAGTGACCATTACTTTTCTAGGGATAAGTTTTCATTTAGGGCATTATTTAGGTGCTGAACTAGGATCCAACCAACTTGCTGAGCGCTTGCGGTTATCAAACAGAATCCATTTTTCATCGCAGGTAACAATGCGGTTCAAAATTGCTTCATTCGTGTGTCTGTTGAGCAGTGCAAGGCACGTCTCGACGCGTACTTCGCGCTGGCGATCATTGAGTTCGTGGGGCACCCATTTGTCAAGCTTTTTTACCTTGCCAATTTGTCGCAAATGGACCAATATTGTTTTGACGCTAACGTCGAAAGCTGCTGCTAATTCAGCCGTAGATTGTGTATCATCAGCTTCCACAATCGCTTTTAATTCGTCATTGTCGAACAAAGTCTTCGTACGACCGCGAGGTTCATTTTTCAGGTCGAAATTCCCAGAACGGAAGCGAGCAAACCAATAACAGGTGACATGACAATAACATGATGACAAAAAAGATTGAAATACGATGAAAATGTAACACTAATCAATAAACAAATAACTACTTTTGGAAAAAGAATTTCATGTTTTTAAAATTAAATTAAATTGAAATTAGAATTCTTAGCCAAACAAAAATTATTTTGATTTGAAATGGCCAGTACTGCAGAACCTATTATATATATATATACAGATTGACGTGAGTTGGAACCCCTGCAAATAGCCCGAGCTTTCGGTGAAGGAAAACATCGTGATGAAACCATAGCAGGGTTAGCAGAGCATTTTTTAATGCTCGACTGACTACCTACCACCCTCAAATCTATCGCCAAGCACCTCTAGGTGTGTTCCGGCCGCTGCACTTGAGAGCCAGTTCCCCCACTTGGCTTAGCGTGTCATCATCTTGGGTCAAATCACTTAACATCAAGTGAGATTTTGGCTATAACACTAAACATATAACTGAACGATAAAAAGCGCCATTATGCCGGTATTACACTAAACTAGTATCTAACAACCAAGCACACGTAATTTCGTTCTAATTAATTACGACATAACATTTAATATTAATTAAGTTGACCTACAAGTTCAGATAAGTTAAAAAGGCAAATGCGACATAATTTATGAAAGTAGTCGAAAATTAAGTCACGTCATCATTTACCATATGACCATTAAAAAAAAGGTAATAAAACTATAAAAAAAATTAAAATTATCTTTCTGATATCACTTCATGGATATCAAATATCTGTTATAATGAAATATCATAGGCTTAAAAATGGAATTAACTTCTTAATAACTTAACAAACTACTTAAATTTACTTATCATGTCGTAAAATGAAACGAGGAAGATAGAAGATTGAATTATTAACCACGCCAGTTCCTGTTGGTAGATAATCTTAAGAGATCACATGACTTACTAATTATAAAAGTTATCATGTATGACGAGAATAATTTTGTTTGATAATTTTGATTACCGACGAAATGAGAGATGGGAAAAATCAAAATTAACGTCTTCGTTGAAAGATATTATTGATTTAAGATAATTTAATATTAGAATTAATATTCCAATCGTAGTTTTTATTTGAGAACTGTTAACATTAATAAACAGCATTACATGGTTGACTATTTAAGGTCTCTTGTAACTAATACATTACTGAAGTAAAACGTTTTTAAGCGCGACTTGAGACTCATAAGAGTTAATAAAACCTTTTTTCGAACGTAAATAACGTTACGTAAAATCTATTGTCACAATTACTTTTGTATAATTCAATACTAATAGTAAAAACTATTTTATTAAGAAAAAACATTTATTCAATCAAGAACAAAAAAAAAATGCGTGTAAGTATCCGCTTAACGCACGTTTGAATAAAAAAAAAACCTTATATCAGATATACCTAATGTTTATACTAAAAAATAAATAAATCATTATATAATTTTGTGATAGGTATTTTTCTTTTATCTATACATATTATAAAACTCAACATATCTCTGTCTGTCTGTCCGTTTACCCAGTAAAACATAACGTAATGGTTATCGACTTTTTCAACTACAGTGGTCAATATGGAAAAAATATTCTCGACACACAGTTAAAGCGGTAATATTAACCAAGACACAATTTATAACCAATAATCATTCTTTAATGACGTAGATAATAGTCAGACAAACCACAAATTATTTCTACTGACTGTTATTCAGGTAAGAACCTAAATAATGCATGTATTTAACCTTAATTCTCTTTAATAACAACGCGCAACAGTACCCCATTTCCCAAGGTATAACAAAATATCGTATACTTAAAATTCATTATAGTTCTTAGTGCGGGGGTGTGACCAAAACAGGTAGCTTTTAGGGTTTCCGATATGACATTCGAATTTTGTAAGTAATGTTTTACTTTTACAGATTAAAAAATTAAATGCAATGAATATTACAGTAGTTATTAAAAATGCATGTTACCGAGTTTTTTTTTTTTTGTTAATATTTAAAATGGTATATTTCTAGCATTTTTCGGGCGTGGTGCTGAAAGAGGATTTTTTTGAAAAAATTTGATATATGTGCTAAAAAAGTGTAACTGTAATGACAATAATTTCATACTACTAAATACAATTGTATGTGTTAAAAAGGGCTGCAGTTTATAAGAAATAAAAAAATCCATTTAGTCTGCACGTATCAACAATTTTTTTGTTTTTGTAGTACATTTACTCACTTCAGTTAGTAACAATATTGACTCATAGTGAAAGAAAACATCGTGAGGAATCCTAAACGCTTGAGAATTGTTCTAGTAGTACCAATGTACGTGGGAAAAATATAGAACTGTGGTTTTATCTGTGTTTGAAATTGCCAATATATTGTGAGCTGGTGTGCTGATTAATCCCGTGTCTTTACTCAGGAAGAGGTCGATGTTCAGCAGTGGGACACTTAAAGACTGGTATTATATAATTATCAATACTTATGTCAGTTCTTTTAAGTTCTTTTGATTAGATTTGTATTTATAAAAAACAATGTTAAAAGAAATAAATGACGTGCTTTACTAATATTTGGTTAAAAGTTTCGCTTTGTAAAGTATTAATTTTTGTTGACTAGCTTCTGCCCGCGGCTTCGTCTACGTGGACTTCAGAGTTGCGCCTTTACCGAGACAAAAGTATACTATGAATTAATTCAGATTATAAATTATCAGTGTGCTAAATTTCATCCAAATCCATTCTGCCGTTTTGCATGGTGAAGTAACAAACGTCCAAATATACAAAATTTCACATTTTTAATAATATAATATGATATTAACATTTTAAAAAGAAAAGAATTAAAGTTAATTCATTTAATGACAACGTTTAAAATGTATATTTTGATCGATTATGATACATGTGATTTCGGCTTCATTTGTAATCGAGATTTGCTCATGTTTCCCATCACTAATACTCACTAATAGTACTGCTCATCGATAAATGATAGGGTCATTACCTTAGTTGGTAACTTCGGAGCACAGTTTAACGACTTCGGTTTTGTTAAAGTGCACACGTAATAGTGTTACTTCCTTAATCCATTGCCGCATTTATATGTTAATCCTTGACTACTAGGTTTTAATTAAACCGTGAGGGTTTGATGTTTTATGTTAATACATAAATTATATACGGCTACTGAGATGTTAAAATAAATTAATTTAAATTTGGGATACATATTTTATTGACTTTTTTTTTTAGTTAATATATAGGTCTTTTAATCGGATACATTGTGGGAAATATAAATAATTTTATTTATTAAGTAAACGACGACATCCGTCAACAACGATCCGTAAATTATTTTTGAGAATATAAGATATGTATAAAATGTTAATTTTTGTTTTGTAAATTAAGCTTTTAGAGAATTGTTAAGTTATCTAGTGTTGTGTTCTCGTGGTTAGTACGGTTTCCAGAGCTCCTTAGGGTAGGGGGTTCAAGGTCGGCAACGCGCTAGTGGCTACTACGGTAACCGCTTACCATCAGGCGGGCCCTATGCATGTATGCTACCTTGGTTTATTGTAGCAAAAATTTTTTTGTCTTATACGACAACAAAAAAATACCAACAAATTGAATTGTACTATTTTCAGTAGGAAAGTGATAGATGTGATATCAGAGTTTGTACTTTGTGGATGCCTATGAAAATATGCATATTTTTAACTTAGCTTTAAAAATTTCCACACTAGCTAATTTGATAACCGATACAGTTAATAATGATATAATTAATGTAATCTGCAAAATTTAAGTATTAAATTATTTATTTTTAATGGACCAGCAACTAAAGTTTTAAAGAAAAGTACACATACCCGGCAGCAAGACTGAAAATAACTGACAAAACATATTCCGAGAACATTATTTAAACTGTTTTCAGAAAATGTATTCAAAAAAATTCGCAATATCTGACAACATGTCGATCTAAAACATGTTTGAAATACTCGTATAATAATACCGAATACTGTTCGAAATGTCTGTTACTTGGCAAACATCCTTCGTTATTTGTAACATGTAAATGGAATAATCAATCAGATGAGAAATAACATTTTTCTTATTTTCACTTGTACATCCTATTCACAGGATGCTGGGTCGACCAGATCGCAACCACAATAACTCACGTCATATTTGCACGCTTATGCGCGATCCTCCTTAAGAACTGCGGGATGCGGGAGGGGAACAAGACTGACCAATCTTGTCTGTTGCCGGCCGCTGGCATCAATAGACCTTTGACGTATGAGCTTACGCGGTTTTATTTTTTTAACTAGTAGACATGAGATTAATTTACCAAGATTAAATTACGCGGACGATAAAACTATAAAAATAATAAAACTATACAGTCAATATAAAGTAATTCTTTAACTAGTTTTTATTCAAATATATTGTCAATATATAGAAATATGATCAAAGAAGTTTCACTTCAACTGCGTGTAACAGATAAACGCATTTTTTTTTTTCAATATAGTAGTTTTTTGATTAGCATTTTTATAAAGACAACAATATTATGTGTATGAAATATATTATTAAGGATTAGATATCTGCCCCAGTTGCAATCACATGTATAAACTATTGATCTTAAGATATAGGGTATCATCTCAATACCGTGTATATCCGTGCACACCCGCCGTCCCGCTTCGCGCAAACCATCAGGAGGGTCGCGATTTCAGCGGTCGGCTTATAAGCCTGTCACGTTTCGTGATTAGCCGGTGTACATCCAGTAAACTAGCAGACCTGTACCCGACTGAGTCACGACCACCATTCACGCGCTGACAAACCCGTCATAGCGACTCTCTTTTGCTTTATCTCGTTTCGGGATCAGTCAGTGTACATCCAGCTGCCAAAGGCCGGCACGACGACTGAAGATGTTATTGGATTGCACTGTGCCCACCATTAGGTACAGTGCACACTTTGCAGTTTAGCGTACTTCAATAAAAAAAGATCGGTATGACAACGGTGACCGTCGAAGGAATGGTGATCTCTCTACAGTTGCCATAATGTTTTGCTTATACTCTGCTTACCATTAAGCACATTGCAGTTACACTGTTTTCTGCTATCAAAAATATATAACAAAGGTATGACATCATATCTAGATAGTTGTTTGTGTAACTTTAAACACAAACATCGTTTATCCTTTTTTGAAATAGATTTATATCATTTAGTTCATTTTTATTCGTTCACTCGAGCATAAACTGAAAAGTTCTAGCGAAACAGTCCTCTACATTAAGATAGTTTCCACATAAATTGAGCCGTAGTTCTTAACAAAGTTTTATACGTTTTGTGATACTTAAAAAGGAATTACGAGTCTCGACTTTGCTGTCCGGTAAAATTGTAACTTGTTAGCTTTAATACTTTCGAGTATTCTAAAGAATTTTCGCTTAGTATTTTTTTATCGTAGCACGGCACTGACTTCAATGTAGGCACCTAATAGTATTCAGGTACAATCTCAAAAATCGGCTAAGTGCGCGTCGGGTCACGCGCAATGTAGTGTTCCTTAGTTGCCCGTCACAATTTGCAGACTTATAAAGGCGCTTTTTGGATGGTACTATGAACATATAGCGTTCACGGTTTAACAGCTAAAACATTTAAAAACGGGTCCACAAAAGGCGATGTATAGCTGTGATAGTTTTGCTTTTAACTTCTTTGTATATACTACTGCCATATATATTTAAAAAAACTGTATAGCTTCTAGGTGAGGGACACTTTATTCAACAAAAATTTGCACAAATAGAAAATATGGTTTTTACACATCCGTAATATTTTTAAACGACTTATCAAACAACACCCCACGCCATGGGATAGACGAGAAAAAAACATCTCCATGTTACGTGTAGGGGAGGTAGGTCCTATAATATATATATATTTTTTACTACTTTGTCGACGTGATTAATATGTATGTATACCCGTGCCAAATTACAGCTTTGTAGTACTATGAATGTTCTAAGCCGGTGGCAGAGAGCCGGTCGGACCGGATACGGCTAAAATATAAGGGTTCCTTGTTGTCTAAAAGACCCTATAATCAAAGGCGACCACCGAGAGATCAGCAGTCAATCACTTGTTATTACTGTCATGCCAGCCTGCGAACCTCTCTGCAGCTGAATATACACTTGCTGATCCCGAAACGTGGCAAACCAAGAGACAGACAGGTTTGTTAACATGTGCATGGTGGTCGTGACCATCTTGGGCCACATCGTCCCCCCTTAAGATCAGGTGAGATTGAGGCCATAAAGTTAAACCTATAAACGATTTAAAAAAATGACGTGTTCTGCCACCCAGTAAACTTTTTTTTTTCAAACTGACTATACTGTTAGCCATAAGGACCCTGAAGCCTCAAACGGCTTTTATAGCTTCACCCGGGCAATCCCAGCAAACCCAACAGTCATTGACAAGTAGAACTTATCGAAGAATAACTTAACCAAATTTGAGGACATCAATCATGTAATTTTACAAGCAAGTATGCCACGTGAACGAGGTCGCGGGTAATCGGTTGTACGTACTTTAAAATATTAAAATGATGCGTGTTAACGTTTGTATTTAGACCGGCAGGTGTCACTTTTGGTACGCATCAATAGCATATTTGTAGCGGTTGGGTTGTTAGTAATTGATCCCGCTAAGTATTTGAAAAAAAAAAGTTAAGTTATTTACTCATATTTGCTTTCCATTTATTTAATTTTACTTTGGGAAAATTAGATTTCTTGTCTGGGAGTCACGTGATTGGAAGCGCCAATCAGAAAACGTAACGTGATCGTACCATATTTATAAACTCAGCTGAGTGGTTATTCTTTTTAGGTTTTCTTGTGATGAGTAACTCTGAAATTATTACTAAGTGTAGAAAAAAATAAAAATGAAGGTTTAAATACTAACGCATTAATATAAATTAATGTATATTATTTTCGACATAATCAACGTTTAAATCAACTTCTCAAAACATGTCTACTCCCGGATTAGTCAACACGAATCTTAAAACTGTTGTTGGAAGGTTGGTAGTTGCATTAAACAATTTATTAATAGGAACGTATACTAACGGATGTATGCCACAGATACTTGATCAACAAACCGATGTCGGTAATCTTACATGATGAAAATTTGATCAAATAAGTCATTAGTTGTATTTTAATACTTTTACTTACTAAAATGCCCTTGGTCATTTTTGTGAATCTATATTAAATCTGTAGGTTGTTATATCTGAACATGATTTTTTTTCTTTAATTTTCTGATAGACATCCTATATAAAGAACACTGTTCAGTGTTCATGACATTGCCGTTAAAAAAATGTCTGTCTGTCGGCCTGTTTGCATATCCAGTTTGAACTCAAAAATGACTAGATTGATTCTTATGAAATTTTGTACACGGGATGCTTATAGCATTGGTCAATTAATAGGCTATAAGAGTTTAGAAATCGTAAAAGAAAAAAACATTATTCACAGCTAGTGTATAATAATAATAATCTATACAGAATATTAAATGTAAAAATCAGTTTGTTGGAATAATTATCCATTAATAGCGAACGAACGGTTACGGATTGTGAAGAAATTATACATAGAAATCTATTATGCTGTGTTATGATCTAACTTTCATTAATTTATTTATTTTCGAACTGACTATACTGTTAGCCATAAGGGCCCTGAAGCCTCAAACGGTGAAGTTGTCTAGACAAGATGTGTAGTTTAATAGCTGTATGTAGTATAATTTAGCTAGTAATTTTATGCATCTCTCTACAGCCACGTGATTTACATTTGTTAAATCCACTAATACCTTCCTTCTATACGTATCTATTTTTGAATCTATCCCTTTTTGTTCCAGATTATCATCGACAGCGTTCGTCGTGGGCCCTTAAAAGAACAAAACCATAAATCATTCCACTAAAAAGCAAATAAAAATAAAAGATGGCGCTTAAATTCAACGGATCTATTTCGAAAATAGAATACGCTAGCTCTTACAGTAGGGGAAGCTGAGCATTCGTTTAAAATGTGAATATTCAAATATAGAACCCCCGGATATCCCTGTTATGTTGGTAACGGACGCCGGAAGTGCATAGTTGAGTTAAAATGTCGAACTATAAATGTAGGATGAGAACCACTAGTAGGGGTGTCAAACCTTTGTTCCTATTGTTACGGACCCAAATAGTGTCTACAATTAGTTTTTGTATAGTGATGTTTGGAATTTTTGGTGTGTGTTGTGGTTTTCAAGAACAGAAGTTTGCTATGGAGCCACAGGACCAGGTATGTTATCAAAGTATTTTAATGCCATTTTTAGTAAAAGATACAGATTTATTTGTGTGTATTTACTTGTCTGAAACAAAATGCGTCATAGCATTAAGCTTGCCAGTGCACGAACTAAACTATGCAATAAAGTATTCATTTAACACATTTTCACAAATATTACAATTGATTAAAGTTGGAAATCATATCACAACTAGCTTAGAATGAACACTAGCTCATATTGGAACATATTGTTAGGTAGCTGAAGAAAAACATAATCAGATAAGCATGCCGAATCTGCACCCACGGTCTTAGGCACTTAGGGGATCATTTTAACCAAACTTAAAAAAAACTGCTAGAATTTCAGCTCTTAAACTCAAGCAGTTATCGAGTTAATCAAAAAAATCTTGTTTTTTTTTCAATAGTAAAATTAATAATTAACAAATGGCGATTTTTCCAAATACCTACGAGTTAAAGACACGAAAAACACGTTCGTTATGATTCTCAGATTGAAATTAGATAAAAAATACCAAAATATATTTTCCCGCATTTTTGCAAACATGCGGTCACCGAATTAAAAAAAACCTTTCTCTTTTATTTTTTATACTCAGTGTTTATCAGTTTCATCGATTTAGTGGAACATTATGAGGAGAAAACTATTTATTTTATAGTACATTTTTATTTAACTTAACTATTTATTTTGTTAATGAAAAAACATAAGTATCTAAATGTTATTTTTATAGGTAATGAATATTACAAATAGCATTAAAAAGTATGATAGACGAATGAAATCAAATTATTGTCCGTCGCTATGTTCATTAATATAGATACACAATGTTCTTTATTATTTGAAATACGACTTATAATTTCTGCTGATTATATATTTTTTGATAAATATCTACCATGTGATGGATAATAGATTATTGCTGCTACGTGACATACACAACCGACTGTACGTCTGCCATTTGCACAATCACAGCAGTATCGAGAAATCCAATTTGTTTCATTGCTGCTAGGATACATTATTGCTGCTACGTGACATACACAACCGACTGTACGTCTGCCATTTGCACAATCACAGCAGTATCGAGAAATCCAATTTGTTCCATTGTTGCTAGAATACATTATTACTGCAACGTGATATATATAACCAACTATACATCTGCCATTTGCACAATCACAGCAGTATCGAGAAATCCAATTTGTTCCGTTGTTGCCAGGATACATTATTGCTACTACATGACATAAACAACCGACTGTGCGTCTGCCATTCGCACAATCACAGCAGTATCGAGAAATCCAATTTGTTCCATTGTTGCTAGGATACGTTATTACTACTACGTGATATATATAAACATCTGTACGTCTGCCATTTGCACAATCGAATCAGTATCGAGAAATCCATTTTTTTTTCATTTTTGCTAGGACGATACTTAATGAAGCAACTAGCCTTTGCTTTGTTTTGATTGTACTCAAACTCTAAAGTAATTCAAAAACTTCGTATTTAGTAGCTAATGTTCCGTTTCATATCTTAGACAGCGGTTGTGGGGTCAAGGGTGACGTTACCTTGCCGAGTGGAGAACAAGGCTGGTCAGCTGCAGTGGACGAAGGACGACTTCGGCTTAGGCCTTCACCGAGACTTAAGCGGTTACGACCGCTATAAAATGATCGGTAGCGATGAGGAAGGTAAGAATTAAATTCTGATATGATACAGTAAATTTATAATAATGTTGTTTATTCAGTAAAAATAACGGTAATAAGTGGCGCAGTTAATATATTTGCCTTTTTTCACTTTGAAATAGTAATAACCCAAATTCAAGTATAAAGTGAAATAACGTAATATATTACTTATATAAACTTATCTGTAGTCTAGTCAAATAGAGATTCTACTTCAGCATTATAGATATATATGAATATTTCTGTAGTTGTGTCTGTACATGTATTTTTTATAAAGGACGGATCACAAATGTGACAATAAAAAAAATTCTCCGTATATTTTCTGATTTAACTTATAAACGACTTTACCGTTTTTGTATGAACTTTTGTAATCGGGAAGTTTATGTCATCCCTTAATTGATAGGCTATAAGAATTGTCAACTATATGAGTAAAAATAAAATTACCAGACGAAACTAAGTGCTGTGTAATAAGAGCGTTCAGAGCCGCGGGGCACCGCTAGTAAGCTATAAATTTGATCAAATCTATTTTGGTTTTTTAAAAGTTGACTCAAAATTCTCACAGAATCTCGTGTACACGTCACAAGAGATATCCTCTAATAAGAGGTCAAAGGTCATGATAATTGTTTTTTAGGGTTCCGAAGTCAAAAGGAACCCTTATAGTTTCGGTATGTCTTCTGTCCGCGGCTTAGCTCAGAGATTCTTAGTACTAAAAAGCTGTAATTTAGTATGGTATATACTATATATATTATCACGCCGACAAATAAAATATTGTAAATAAAATTTCGTACAAATTACTTCGAACAAATATATGTTATAAATGTTTGACGGCCGACCCGATCAACTCCGGCCTGGTGTAACATGAATTATAGGTTTGCATATTGTGACGGGCAACTACGGAACTCTACACTGCGTGTGGTCCGACACGCACTTGGCAATTATTATTTTTTTGTAAATATCTTGTTTCCTTTGCTCTAAAAAACTTTAAGGTTATAAAAAAAGTTGTAGAGCCTACAATTTTCTACAAATTTGTTCTTGGATTATTATATTTTATACAATAAATTATTGTTGTTGGTTTGGCGTAGTGGCCACAATCTCACCTGATGTTAAGTGACGATGTGGTCCAAGATGATCACACGCTAAACCTAGTGGAAGACTGGTTCTCAAGTGCAGCTACTGGAACACACCTATTGGTGCTTGGCGACAGATTTTTAACTTGAGGGTGGTAGCTAGCCAGGCGGGCATTAGAAAATGCCCTACCACCATGGTATGGTTTCCTCACGATGTTTCCTTCACAGAAAGCTCAGGCTCATTGCAAGGATTCGAACTCACGTCAATCGACGCGAAGTAGTACACGCTACCACTGAGCCATCATTGCTTCAATCATCAACTCATTTTCATCTTCATTGTTAAAATGAAGCAGAAAGAGTGGAAGAAGTGTAGCCATATGTATGGTAATGTTTCGGTCAACTGTGAAATTCAGTACATAGTATACTTATAAGCGGATGTTGAGGCATGAACGGTCTGCAAATTCTGGACTGATAAATAATTTGTTTTGCTGTCACTCCCGCATTGGTTTTGGTAAGTCACCAAAGTGTTTCGCTACGCTGCCTAAAGCATCTTTCGTAGATGTTCAATGGCCAATGAAGATGAGTAGCATTTTATAAAGTTACTAGCTGTACCTAACGGTTCCACCCGTGTTCAGTTTATTCGACGAACTTTCTACCGTGTCACCGCTAACGTACCCGTCTAGCCTATCGTAGCGAAATCTTTTTTTTTTAACTCACTTGTTAGCCTTAAGGAGTCTGGAGCCATTAGAGGCTTTGGTAGCTCCACCGAGTTTAGGGGCGAGCGCGGAAGGCACTCAGCCGCGAAAGCTAGGGCGGCACTCAGCCGCGAAAGCTAGGGCATAATCTATAAACCTCCCTTAATAAATATACTATAAAATAAAAAATAAATAAAAAAACTGACTGGTTGTTCCAGAGCTTAGCGCGTTCAAACACAAAAACCACTCTTAAGCTTTATAATATTAGTACAAATGGATGCATTAAAAATGTTTTAATTAACAAATCGACCCTAGTTTTTGCCTTATTTGACTAAACTACAGCTGGTATTTTACTTACTTAAGAAATGGGTTTTTAAACGCACTGTTATATATCCCAAAAGTGTTGTTTGCAACAGCACTGATACACGAGGCGTTTAAATTCAGTGCTTAGGAGTGGCCACTTATTAATTAAACTTATTATATTAAAGAATACCTTCTCCAGATAACAGAAATCTGAATTGAAAAATATTGTCAACGAGACTAGCAGAGTATCCCGCAGACAAACTGCTCTTTTTAAGTTTTCTGTAAACATTTTTGTTACTAAATAAATGTAATAAAATAATAATGACTTGTTGCCTTGGTTATGTTAAGGTTTTTGTAAGGTTGTTTATACATGACAATAGGCTACAGCGACCTTTTAACATACAATGGTTTACAAAACATTTTGTACTTCACAATATAAAAATATTAAAAATGAAAGTGGATTCAAGTACTTATGTTCCCGTTAGAAGTTATATTTATTTGAACATGACGCATAACATCGAGTGTGACTATCTTCACCACAATAAGAAAAGAGGTTTTGCAAGCAATTTCATAGTGTAGAACTCACGTTACAGTGCTTGCGCGCATCGTAAAAAAAAGTCATCATTTTTTCCTAACACGCCTAAAAAAGTATAATTTGAAAAAAAAAAACGAGACATAAAGAGTATCTCCACTGAACCCTTTTAATAGACGATTTGATTACGTTCTAATAAAGAGTTTAAACATGGTACTTCACATAGTTTTAATTTAATTATAAAGATCGGCAACTCGAAAGAGAAAGAACATAGTATATGATTGTATTTTAACGAAATAGGTATACGAGACCATTTTCGTATGTGCTATCGGCTTACGTAAATCGTGAGCAAAACAAATCACGCTTATTTTTGCAAAATCTAGGGTTTTAAAGTGTAATTTACTTATTAATGTATTATTTAAAGTGTAAGTTATTTAGTACACGTGTTCAATCGTGATTACATGTACTATAACTTTATGTAACTTGTATAAAAAAAGAAATCAACAAAATAGTGCGTAGAATAATAAATTCCGTTTTTGTCAAATATTATTCAACCTATTGCCGATCTATACTATACCTATGTTATTACATGATGTGTCTTAAAGTTCTTGTTTTTTTTCTTAGGAGACTATTCCTTGGACATCCGAGACGTGACGTTAGACGACGACGCCAAATATCAATGTCAAGTCAGCTCAGGATCTAAAGGTAAGACAAATTATATTACCTAACGTAACCTAAGTTGGAAAAGTTACTAATAATTTTTCAAGTTTTAGGGAACTAAGAAGTTCCCAAAAACTACTGAAAATCCATACAGATTATCAGTAACGGGACTATTTTTAAAGTTAATCTTAATAAAAGATGTTTTAATATATTATCAAGATTTATTTATACTAATTTTGTTTGTATTGCGATATGTAAGTTAAGTGAAAGTGTAAGAAATACAACCGTACTTTGTACATTAGAAATATACTAGAGAATAAAGTCGATCGAATAAATCAAAAAATACTTTATGCAGTCTAGGCCCTAAAAAGACACGAACGTTACCATCACTACCACCGCTATAGAAAACATCGAAGAGCCAGCAAGAATGTCGATCGGACTTATCTTTTTTTTTACTGTGTAATTATTATTTTTAATTAATAATTATACTAAGAGGATGTTTAGAGAGGGAATCATTTGCAGACATCACTTTTATTCAGGTAATGATCCAACCTATATCAATCTGTTGACAGTAAATCTTGCTTGAAATTGTTACCTGAACTCATTGACCGGCAAACCGATAATGCGCTTAGGGATCTTATTATATGAGTAGAACCCAACACAATTACTTCAAAATCTTTTATTAGTCTTACTAAGACTAACGGGATGTCTGATCTGCATAATCGTCAGTTTTGTATATGGGTGTTATTTAAAATTGCGTCCACATACTTATAGGAACACTTGCGCGTGCAGCACCTTACACGTGATAAAAAGTGAAACTACTTAAAAACGGAGACGCAGATAGCCTATACTGTGTATATAAGTTATAGAATTTATAGCTGTCTTTCTCCTTCTCTTTACGTAAATGTTACGCCTATAGGTAGTAAAATTGCCGTAATGTTTACGAAAACAATTTATTCGTACTTAAAGAAATTCAAATTAAAACAAAACAAACTCACAAATCGCTCAACGAATGTGCTTGCAGAATCAGTTAGTATGTACTTACAGAATAATACTATTTGTCCCTCTAGTAGTTCTTCTTTTATTTCGCTTATTGTTTCCAATTCGCTTTCGAAATTAGAACTGCCGTGACGCATAATACGGCTCGCTTTTATACCCAAATGAGACTATCCTGAAATCTTTAGAAGGTCCCTGAACTCTTAACATGTTGTAAAAAACTTACATCATCGTTTCAAACGGAGGAGAACTTTTGATTTATAGCGCATTGTTTGTTGATAGATGTAACGATAAGGTTTTCTATGTGTGCGTCACGAACCTATGATTACACGACACATTATGATATAAATACACGATATTTCGAGCACATTCAGGACAATTCTTGAGATTTCGAGAATAGTGTTTTTTTTCTCTTACTCAGACCGTAACATACATTAAATTGTCAAGGATGTAGTTCTATATTTAGCTCCTTTTGGGGACAGCAGTAATTAAGGTTTTTTTTAGTTACAAAAAAGGATTATTCTTAGATACATATTTTTTAAATTCTAAGCGTTTGTTACTCTTATGCTAGGCATCATATTTTTATTAAAATGATTTCCAATTATTTCCGCAATCGTGACCAGTTTTTTTTAATTCTAACGTTATAGTCTCTATAAATAAAAGCAATTTAATTACAAATCCATAGTATTATTAGTTACTAGCTATACTCGCGGCTTCGCTCGCGTGGACAATAGAATATTTTTTTATGAATTTTTTGCGTGATACGCGCATAAACTGGAAACCGTAATAATTTCATTTATATTTATACTATTTTCTAGTTTAGGCAAATCTTTAAAGAATTTAGTCTTTTTTTCCTGGTTATGCAGCTTTTAAAAGGCCTTTTATTTCTGTTTAGAATTCAGCTGTGGCATTAATCATTTTCCTCTTAAAACGATCGTAAACGATTAAGCATTTCTCTTTATATTTTTAGCGGCAACACATTTTTTCTGCTTTCAACAAATTATTTTTCTTTGATTTACTCGACGTTGCGAACAAACCAGGTGAAACACGTGTGAGGAAGTATAGTAATTAGTAAAATAGCGGCTCCGCTCGTGTGTACTACAGAATTATTGTTTATAAAGATATCGTGCTTTCTTTTTCTTTTTTTTTTTATAATGACCAATTATCTAAGGAGTTAAACAAAAAATAATTGATCAAAATCTATCCAGTCGTTTTTGCTTGATGCGCGCACAACAATAAACCTCAAACATTTTATTTATATAGAGTTAGGTAAATAAGAAAAACCAAACACTTTTCCCAAAATTACGATAGTTGACCTTAAATAATGAACGGACCCGAATACATTATTTCACCTAATAACATCCCTAATTTGAGTGTTTAACGGCTCATATCGGTATCGGTTCTCAATACCGATATTTTACCGTGTAATTTGAAACAATAAATCAGGGTTCGATACACAAAATTACATTACAAAACGTACCGTGCAAACAATTGCTTGTTAACGTTATTTAGGGTCGTATGAATCAAAGTGTTTTCTTCATAATATGAACAGTGAGCGATTTTATGAACACTAATAATTTTAAACTTGTATTTATTGGAACGAAGTTCCTTGCCGTGGCTTGCGAATTTGACTTGTAGAAATCGTCACGTAAGAAAAAAGTGTTATGCCCCCTTCCATGCTACTCTCTCTGTCGTACACACACTCTCTGTCTCTATATACAATTGGGTGTGTGCGTGCGAGTATCGATATTCGAGCAGACGAGCATCGTGCGCTGCCGGTTTCTTTTCCTCCACTGCGTAGCACTGCCGCCAATGCACCCGTATAGCCTGCAGTTGTTCTCACTTTCCGTGCTTACCTACAGCTGTCCAGATTACTTGACGTTCATTGCTCCTTAGAATCGTATCATGAAATTTTATAGCCAATAACCTTTCTCAATAAACAGGCTATAAATAAAAAAAAATAATTGAAATCTGTCTGGTAGTTCCAGAGGTTACCGTGTTCAAACGAACAAATAAAAAAACAATCTGTTCAGTTTTATAATATTAGTATATATAGGGTATGACTTTTTAAATGATGTTTTAGAACATTTAATTACGAAATTTTAAATCGTATCAGTTGCTCTGACTTTTAACGGTAAAAAACAGATTGCAGTTATTACATTCTTATGTAATTATAAATAAAAGAAATATAATCAACTTGCGAAAATCTTTTCAATTACACTGGAGGTGTTCTTCCAAAGCAAACTACTGTTTTCGTTCTTGAGCCGAGACTTGCGAAATTGTGTTTACTTTTAATAAATTGAAAAATCTTACTGCGCATTTCTTTCCTTTCCTCCGTATTTTTTTCCTATCTCTGTATATATTATCATCGTTTGTACTGCTCAATTGAAATTCAGCTCTGTTCGGATGTCGTAATTTGTTTTTAATTTTTCTCCCTTTTTACCCCTTTGAGTTTCGTGTTTCTATTTCCCCTTGTAATTTTTGTGACGCCTAATTTCCCTTTGCGGCTTGCTCCAAAGACTTAACGATATGAATTTAAAACACAACTGCCAGACGTGATGTGGTAGTTGATTGTTCGATATTGTAAAGTAATCAAGTGATATATATTAGTCATTAGGTTAAAGGAGTATTTGCTATTTCTTGTACAATTATTTTAACCTATTTTTTAACACGCTTACATTAGCTTCACTTTTAACTAACTAACTAATAAACAATATAATAAAATATTAGAAGTCAATTTTAACCTACTTCTAATTATCGTATCGAAATGAAACTTTGTATGTTATATGTAGTTCCGAAGAAAACACTACAAATTAATTAAATTATTAATTGAATTTATCTTGAAGCTGATCTGATGTTGGATCCAGGCTAGTAGAACTCTTCAGTTGTTACTAGCAAACCCCTCGAGTTTAGGCTCATATGATTCGTTTTGAAAAGTCAAATAGATTGGGGTTGGTAACGAGATGTTATTATAAGAAAAAAAGTTTTATAATTTTTGTGCGTAATTTAAACGTCTTTTTAGTTTTTTTAAACTATTTATCTTATTACAATGTAATGCATGTTGTAAGCCGTATATCATTATACGATGTATAGTTCATAACTTAAATTAAAATTTCCATATTTTAAGAAAATAATACAAAATAATCAACCCATACCCAAAATAAAAGTTTGTATGTATCCACAATGTTTTTACGATCTGGCATGGAACCTTAAGCTTTCAAGATTATTGGTAAGATTTTCCACCTTCTTCCGTTATCTTAAAAGAAGGGTCGGAGCATGTTTTTCTTTTCTACTTTCCTCTATCAGTCCTTTCAGTATTCACATCTTTTATACACATAGCTATACACGTAGCTTATTCGGTCTTGCTCAAAGCCCACATATGTCCTCTCACCTTCATATTTAACATTCTTCTAATTATATTTTTTTTTTCCCTTGCCCATACCACGCTAACCTATCACATTAAACAACCCGATAAAAATTATTAACAGGTGCCCGTATATGAACTTCATTTATCTGTCTAGTAGCCATCTAATATAATCTATTTCTTCCCAAAACACCACTCGAAAGTTTCAATGGAACTTATCTAGGCATTGCCTTCTATGTTACGCCATTCAACAAATTTAATACCTCTAAGATTATGCTTTATAAGCCGTCTTATAAATTTCAAGTTTCTTCGATGTTGTATTCAAGTATCTATTGAAACGCAGAAAGGCTTACGAAATTAATGTACATATCTCTTTACGAATATTTGGCTTTTCATTAATTTTGCTTTGAAATGTCTCAGATCCTTTTTATCTTGTTTAAACTTTTAATACTTTGACTTTTGTGTTACGAGTTTATGTTTAGATTTGAATTTGTGTCGTTAAATTTAATTGGCTTTATCTAAATGTTTATTTGAAAGTATAATCATGTTTATTATTGTATTTTATTCACAATAGGTAAATAAATCTGACTACGAAGTATGATTACGGAATTTGACATTAAAAATGAAACGAAATTTGAGACCATAGTTCTTTCATCTTTTGTTCTACTTGCAAAATTCTTTTTGCTAGGTGGTAAGACACGAAAATTGTGTCTGAATGGATTGTGACCACCATAAACCAGGTTTAACTATGGTAACATAGTTGTACGCGTAGGCGTATGTATAGTCTTGCGGGATCAACCAGTGTATATCTATCTTCTATACTACAAATAAATAAAATTGAAGTGTCTGTTTGTATTGTCAAAATAACAGCCTTTTACTAAATACAATTATGATAGTAATATACGGTACTTATATCAAACCATTTTTTTTTAATTTTTTTGTCTGTCTTTCTGTTTGTTCCGGGTAATTTCCAAAACGGTGGAACCAATCTTAACGTTACTTTCACTGGCAAATAGCTGATATTATAAAAAATAATTCAGGATACTTTTATTTTTGAAAAAGAATTGGGTTTCCGCGAAAATAAAAATTATTCGAAAAAGCGACGATTTTGGGGCGCTTAAATTGCTTACGATGATTAAATCATAACAGATATATCAAATTAATGCAGTACATAATTGTAAATCTAAAAAAAACTACAAAAAAGGCAGCGAGAGTATATATCTATCTTCTAAAGTTCAACCACAAAAGCATTTTTGTCTTTAAAATAACCGGGAGCGTGGGTAGCACGATTCGTGCGTGTACCCAACCGAAGGTATTCTGTAGTCCACGCGAGCACAGCCGCGGGCACAACTAGTCCAGTAATAAATCGGAGTGGTAGAGATCTTTACTCGGTTGGGGTGGACGAGGGGGATTGGGGTTACGATCATCGTGCATATGATGATACACCCTTTTCAGTGACTTTATTTGTCGCGTTTCGGGATCAGGCAGTGTATTTATCTGTCGAGAGGCTTGTAGGAGACAGCGACGAATGGTCATGGAATGCTGATTAACTAGTGATCGACGATCTAGGATAAAAAAAAAACAAATAGAAAATCGGATTATGAAGTGACTTTCGCTCGTAAGGATTAATATGTCATACCTAATAATAATGTTCACTCATAAATCACTTTCAATTTTCTATAAAAAAATATCACAAAATACCTTATTGTGGCTTATGTATAAGAGATAGGCATATGGCCATCAGGAGGGTCTTAACTGACTCGACTGAACAGCGAATGATGAGTTTGGATATGAAAAGGAGATAGGCATATGGTATTGCAGTTTTTTTTTTATATACTAAGTAGCAATATTTTTGTAGAACATTGTATTTACGTATCACTAACCATTACGCTGGCGCACACTGATAATGCAATTAGAGCGCGCTATTTCTTCCGACTTACTTAACAAACATCATTATTTCAGATTAGCTGAGAGGTGTATCCTAATGCTAAATAGCATTCCTATTAGATTCCTCCTATTAGTTTCAGAGGATTAGCATGTTTAAACAAACAATCAAACAAAAAAAACACTTCCGCTTTATTAAATTATTAGTATATTTGTATAGATATTTGATCAAAATTTTTGTTACAGCATACTAATTTAAACAAGTTTAATTTATCAAAATTCGACTTCTTCGCCTTCATTCCTCTAAATTTGAATGTCAACAGTCATTTTCCATTTCGTCCCCCTTTCCTATTTCCTGAAATAGCTTTAATACGAGTATTACGGGATATAAAGCCTGAATGTACAATTTTACACCGGAAGCTAGTTCCGGCTCTGTTTGTTAGTTGTCATAACGGATATGAAGGGTAACTTTCAAGGAACAGACAGAAACAATAAACTTTAATGTTCCCTCTCAATTAAATCTTACTTTAAAATACATGGTATATTCTTCTTCTTTCTTTCGTATCGTTAAACCTCTGATTTAAAGCCACTTTGATCAGTAGGTGACTACTGTATGAATTATTAATACAAGGTATATTAATATTATTTAAAATGTTATACTATTTAGTTAAATTTTATATTATATTATATGTGATTAAATTAAAAAAAAAAAGTGTTTGCCTGTATTTATGTATGCTCATTAGAAGTTTGAATACACAAGCTATCTTAGACTATCTTTACCACAATAACATAAGAGGCTACTCAAGCAACTTCATAGTTTACCGAGACTTTTTGTTATTTGCGCGCATCGTAAACAAACCCTCTTATCATTGTTTATAACGCGCCTAAGAGAGGTAAGAAACAGAGAAATTTCTTTGGAGATTTCTCTCTACTTGGGGCAGCCCGACTGGTGGAATACCTTCACCCTACAGAAGATCACAGCTAAACAACCCAGTGTCGACTCCTTTGTTGAGTAGGGATTCCAGGTCTTTGAGGTACGGGGGTTCAAGGACGGTCACGCGCTAGTGATACTTATGGTATTACAAGCATTCATAGGCTATGATAGCCGCTTACCATCAGGTGGGCCGTATGATAGTTTGCCAACTTTGTAGCATATTAAAAAACATTTATACAAACATATATAACATATATTTAACAAATAACATTCTTATGTTTAAATTCCTTATAAATTATACGTATACTCTGGAACAGGTTACACAAACCCGAAAATAGTATTTTCTTTATACACTTTTTGTACTTCATTTTTACCCTTAGGGATCGAATTTTGAGAAACGTCGATATACGTCTTTCATCTATTTTGTCGAAGGGTATATTAATAGAAAAAATCAAATAATCCGAAACAAAACATATTATTTCCCATCCAAAATTTGCCATCCACTTTCATACACTAGGGGTTGAGTTTCGAGAAATCCCTTCTTCAATGATGCTTGCAATGTAAAAGCAACACTCCAACAAAATTCACATTATACCCTTAATAGTTTTTGTTGGGTCAGTCAGGACGAAACCTGTTATTTTATATCAAAGCGTTTAACCCTTTATAGATCAAGTTATATTTACTCTTAGTTATCTGACAACGTATCCTGAACATTTCGAAGAAGGATACAGTTACAAATGAGAAGGTGCTCAGTATAGCAAGGCTGCATACCATTTTTGCACTATTAAAGCAAAGGCATCCGGATGGAGTCTTCTATTTGCTAAGACAAATTCTTTTGAGCGAGGTTGCTCATACAAAGAATATGCTCGCCTTCAATATCAACCCGAATTGTTGGGAAAGAGAGGCGGATAATCGCGATTACTGGGGGAAAGGATTTCCTATGTCGTTGTGGTTCACGATCATGCATGGTTCGACCTACTCTCTTATAGGCGCGAGCTACGCCACTAATGCGTTGTGACCAATCCCCTGAACGTTCCAAGAATTCAGTTCGTCTATGCTTGGTACTGATTTACCTGTCGCTCTCGCATCGGGTTGACTAATCACGGGCGTAAGTGCCGAATTTAAACATCGGATGTTATTTCAAATAATATTTTTATATTCTGCAAGGCCTTAATTAACTAAGTTACCTGATGTTAATGAATTTAAAGCTTTGATAAAAGCTCTAACATTATAACTCTCTTAACATTATTAACAATTCTGTTAAATATGAACAATTTAGCAAGCACATAATCTAATATGATATGAATTTATCAAGATTGTTAAGGAAATACAATTTCGAAGTTATTATGGCTTACATTTTCTTATACACCAAAATTAATTATAATTTATTCTCAAAGGAGTGCTGAAATAGGGTCTCGAAGACTTCGGGTCCACTTTAAAATTTGTTAATAATATAAATATTAAATAGCTAGTTTCAATCAAAAGCGTAAGAGATTGATAAAATATAAGTATATTAATTTAGTTTGAAAGTCAGTCTTCGTCTATGTTTAATTGAAACTATATTGAAGAAAGTATTTTTATTATTTGTAAATGTCTATAATAGTAGCACGGTAAAGTAACGGCACCGTGCCTTCTACCAGCAATCTACTACAGATACACTAAAAAGAGATCAGCAATCCATTGACGGTCTTCGCTGTAATGCTGATTTGCAAGCCTTCTTCGCTGTAATGCTGATTTGCAAGCCTCTTGCCAGCTGGATATACATTACAAAAGTGAGTTACTGGTATTGTGGTTGCTACACAATGGGATACAGATCCGTATCATCCCACACGAGTACTCGATATAAACTGGTGCGACAATACTAATTCTGCCACTATGGCTTGTCTTACCTACCGGTTTCGTTAGCTAATTTTGAGTAACAGTTTACTTTCTAGACTTCATTTATTAAAACCAAAAATACAGAAATATCACTACTTACCCCATAATGCGTATTTAATAAAGTAAATTCACACATTATATTATTAGTTTAAGTTTTACTGTTGCTACCCTGTATAAAATCAAATTAACGCTATAAATATCTAATTCACTCTCAAAGAAACTTTCGTCTCTAATAATTTACTGTTACCACAAAACTTGCTTGGCGTAGAATTTAGTTTAAATTTTCAAGAGGGTCTTTCAAATTTAAAATTATGAAATTCTCGTCTTATTTTTTTATTAGATTCTACTATTTAAGATTAAAAGTCGTGGTGGTCTAACGGTGAAGGAAAACATCGTAAGGAAATCTGAACGCCTGAGTAAAATTTTTGTAGTACAACTGTATGTAGGAAAAATACTGAACTATTGATTTCTCGGTGTTTGAAATCGCCAATACGTGGTGATGAAGTCCATACCCTTCCCTTGGGAAGAGCTCTTTGCCTAGCAGTGGGGCTTTTACAGGCTAATATTATCATTATAAGATTAAACAGATTGAAGATTAAATTTAGACGATATTATAAATGAATAATTTCAAAAAAAAACCCTACAATTAGCTATATCCCATAGCAGTTATGGTAGATAATTATAAAGAAACAAAAAATAATAAATAACTCAATTTTACAAACAATATAAAAAATGATACAACAATGAATGAGCAAAAAGTTAGCATCTCAGTAGCAATAGAATATAATAGTCCAGTCCAATAAGATCAAGATGGGGTAAATTTTGGATTTAAAGATAATAAGCTATAAATTGGTATAAACTTTTGTTTTGGCTTTTTAAAGGTTTGGTTAAAAGTCTCATAAGATCTCGTGTCTGCGTCTTAAGTTTCATCATTTATGTCGTTTATTGAAGAAGGCTATATAACATCACTCTGTGATCCGTAGAAGTTGGAGCAATTACCATACAATGTTAGACTTAAAAATTTAATGCGAGTGAAACTTCGGGCACACCTAGTAATATATAAAATAGTTAATTATGAAGATTTTCTTCATTATTATATATTTTTTTGTGAATAATACTTTATAAAACTTTATAAACCATAATATTTATTGGGATTCTAGGATGACCTTGCGTTATGACATGTTGGCTGATCACTTCGCGCTCTATTTAAAAAACAGTTAAACTTATAATAATTGTGTATATCAAAATTTGTAGAGAATTTTATGCTCTATAGTTTTTAAAAAGTGCAGATATCATTTAAAGCATAGGAAGCAAAAAAAAAACGAATAAATCCGTTTTCGCGACCTTTGACCATGACCAAATTAAGACGCAGACACGAAATCTTATGAGACTTGACCGAACTTTTAAAACGTCAAAACCAAGGTTTAATCCAATTTATAGCTTATTATCTTTCATTCCGAGGCGAAACCCTATTATGACTGGACTAATAATAGATATCTGTAATAATTATCAACCAAAACAAACTTCCATTCCGACGCGGAAACTGAACGACAAATCGAATCATTTGAATTGTTATTCGAATGTAAAACAAACAGTCGGACGATTCAATTGTTTATTCGCTGTTTCCAAATCTAGTATACACTGAAATAAATTAAAACCCCTTTTGTACAGGTGAACCAGCAATCAGGTCACGGTACGCTCGACTCACCGTACTAGTACCACCGGAGCCTCCGAAAATACTACAAGGAAATTTCTACTCAACAACTGAGGACAGAAAGATCAAGTTGGAGTGCGTTTCGATCGGTGGAAAACCCCCGGCTGAGGTAAGAATTGATTTCTGGATCATTCGTGCGTGTCTACGGATGATACTAGTGTGGTTTTAGGTGTCATCGCGTAATATTTGAAGTTTATTTTTGAATAATCTTCTCTGTAATGACAAGTGTATTATATCCATTATAATTTTGTTCTTCTACAATTTTTCTATCTTTAGTTATGTAAATTTTGCATAAATACTGTATAGTCGCATTTATTTACAGAGTATGTTTTTTTCTTTTTATGGAGGTTCTGGATTATTTTTGGTTACATTCTCGTCTGGCGTTATAGGACAATGCGTCCGAATATTTATACCGATGATTCTGAAATGCAGTCAGGTGATACGTCTAAATAATCCTTAATTCATTAGAAATATTATTTTATCATGATAGTTTATATTACCAAAAGATGAGCTTCGTTTTAAGATTCAAACAAACACTTTGTGGTCTAAGCGTGCTATCACTGAAAGATCATCACTTGTAATCAAATATATTGATCAAAAAATCTGACCGAAGTTATAAGAAAATTAGAAAAAATAAAAGAAATGATGGCTCAGTAGAAGCGTGTACGGACACAGCGTCGATCTACGAAAGTTCGAATACCTACAATGAGCCTGAGATTTCGGTTAAAGAAAATATCGCGATGAAACCATAGCATGGCGGGAGGATATTTTCTAATACCAGCCTGACTACTACTTTAGCCTACTACGCCTACTACCTTAAAGTTGAAAATTTACCGTAAAACCAGTTCTCACTCTAGGCTTAGCTTGTTACCATCTTGGGCCACATCTTCATTTAACAGGTGAGGTTGTGGCCACCCGATAAACATAAAATGAATTAAAAAAAAAAGAAAATCGTTCCTTTATAATCTAATTATATAATCTATTGAGGTCTTTTCTACAGAATATATTTGATCAAGCCTTATAATTGCTGTTAAGTAGGTCGAAAATATTTTCGCTACAAATTTTCTCCATTGTCATTCTGCTTTAAAGCTGTGATAATGTTAATTAATCAATGTCATGATTTAATGGAATTTCACAAGCTCGACCCACTATAGCTCTATTCAGGGCATTTTTCCCCTAATTTTTACTTTATTCACTTGCTTTGCTAATCTTGGATTTTAGGTAAGTGTGAGCTCTATTCAATAAGAATGTTTATTTCAAGAACCAAGTTTTAACAAATTTTCAAACCTTTCTGCACCTTCTCTTAAAGCTTCTGCCAAAATAATAAAGGTATAATGTGACAGTTCACTCTTACCGCTTTTTATTCACCTCTCGCCTTTTCATAGTTTTCTTATATACGATACAAGAGAAATGTAGCTATAATCCATCATGAGATTGTACTGTGTTAGCAAATGCTTTTATTGACATGAAAGCGAGTAATTTGGACACTCTGATTGGACTAATAGCATTCTATTAGAACCTTTAAAACCGAACTGAATAAGTTCGTATACCGAACTGAATAAGTGTATATTATTTTTATTTATACTACAAAGGTGGCAAACAAGCATACGGTGCGCCTGATGGTAAACGGCTACTGTAGCCTATGGACGCCTATAATATTATAGGTATCACCAGCATGTTGCCGACCTTGAACCTCCTACTCCAAGGAGGTCAGCAAACCCTACTCACCGCAGGAACACAACACATGGTTATTTGGCTGCGATGTTTTGTAGAGGAAGGTATTCCACCAGTCAGGCTGCCCCAAGTAGAGAGAAATCATCAAAGAAATTCCTCTCTTTGAACCCCTCCTTCACCAAGGAGCCCTGGAAACCCTACTCACCGCAGGATCACAAAATTAGGTCATTTGGCTGCGATTTTCTGTAGGGTGGAGTTTTTTTTAATCGTTTATAGATTTAACGTTATAGCTACAATCTCACATGGTCTTAAGAGACGATGTGACCCAAGATATAACACGCTAAGCTTAGTGGAAGACTGGTTCTTAAGTGCAACTGCCGGAACACACCTATTGATGCTTGGCGACAGATTGTCAACTTGAGGTTGGTAGCTAGCAAGCGAGGATTAGAAAAAGCCCTACCATCATCCTATGGTTTCATCTTGATGTTTTCCTTCACCGAAGCTCAGGCTCATTGCAGGGATTCGAAATCACGCCCATTGAGCCATCATTATCCACCAGTATCCACGAGTCAGCCTGCCCCAAGTAGAGAGAATTCTCAAAAAAATTTCTCTGTGCACTCCCTAAAAAAACATAAAAAATCCCTCAGAAATATCACTAAATTAGAATTTTTCTTAGTCAGTATGTTACTTTTAATTAAAAATCAATGCACTAAAAACAATTACGCGTCATATACTCACTGTAGCTAGCTGTAATCTGCTATGTACTGTAATAGATAACTAAATATGGTCGTGGATTCCTTTTTTAAGGTTATTATGGGATACCAATACTCGTTACAAACTCAATACATATATAATACATTTATTAATATGCACTATAAAATAGTGCAAATCAAAGTTATAGATTCTTTTCATAACGGTGAAAATTTATTAAACAAACTCACTTGTAAATTTTATCGAGCTCCTTCCAGGGGATACTAATGCGGGGTATAAATAATTCGGGTACTATTTTGAAGATCGTCTTCACTTCCTTTTCGTTTATTTAAATGAATGCGTCCAGTATTCAAGATTAATTATTATTGGTAAAGTACATATTGACATTAATTAAGTGGGTTACAAAATCGATACAAAATCCACTTTAATATCCCTAATAGCATCATTTCCATTTTCGTAATTACTTATTTTGGTATACTAGTTGTCAAATTTCATTACATTATGAATAAGTCATCCTTTTACATCGTTATTTGAAAGGCCATATGTAATCAACATTAAGTTCTTTCTATAATTAATCTGTTCCACTTATGTTCTAGGTAGAAATAATTAAATTTATTACATAACTTTATTTCATCTAGTATATTACACAAGACATTCACGAGGATTTCCGTTGGTACGCAAACGATGTATAACCTGTTCAAACGGAATATTAATTTGGGCAGTAATGATGGAATATTTAGTGAGAGTATAATGAATACGTCAAGCAGTAAGGGAACCAATATGTGATAATTAGACTTGTTCCAATATCTTCCTTTTTTATGTTAGCTCGGAAAAATTACTGCACAGAACCTAACCAGAAACATCACAAATGGCAAATTCCATCGACAGTCGTCGTCGTCTTGTAGGCCTGCAGGAATGCCTCTTTACGTTTGTTTGTAGGACCCAGTACAGTTGCAGGAAGAAAACACGTTAGCTACATTCCACACATGTGATTCAACATCTTTACAATGGGGCAACCATAAGAATTTGCAAACTGCTTTGTTCTTGTCGAGATTAATGCTACTGTGTAGATGAGGCTTAGTATGCTAGCCTATGTAGTCGTGTAGTTGAAGGGTGATAGAAAAAGGTTAAAAAACTCTTCGGAACTCTCGCCATGATACAGACGATCAAATACGCTCAGTGAAGCAATGCCCTTTCGTAACTTCATAAGAGTGTTAGACAATTGTGGTACTTAGTAGTTGCTACTTTTACATTTTTTATTACTTCATTAATTTTTAGTGTTGGATATACTAAAGAACTATTACTTAATGTTGACCATAGTGAATCTTGAACTAACTCTGATACGTGGAGTCGTATTCTACTTGGAAAAGTGATAAGCTTAATTTTTTTTTTTTTGGAAAATTAATTTATTGCTTATTGGTAATCATTGTATCAGTGTCTATCAGATTTATTTACATATATTTTTTGGATATTACGAAAATTGAATTTTATAATCCTACATATTTAAACCATATTTTTTTTATTCTGCTTTGATATGATTTTTTACAAATTATAGTTAATGCAACTTATGAACTTTTACTTGAACTAGTAGTGTAATGTATACCTAATACATTTATTTTGGAACAGAAATAGGGAACTAAACTAAAAAGCAAGGTAATTTATGAAACCTCCGACTCAAGTAACCTATTCGTTGAGACTATTAAAATGAGCTTAAACACGATATCTCTGCTGTAAGTTGGTGAAGAGTTAAGTATCCTGCAGATTCCAGATGATGCTGCAGCATCAGCTCAATGTTGCCATGTTCTTCTAATATCATGGAAATATTATAATACCAAATTATGAGTCGATCAGACCTGTGAAAGATGCTCAGACCCATTAATCAACTAGAAAAGAGTTGATAATCTTCAAATGGCAGAATATAGTTTCCTAAATCCAAACAAAAATCTAGATCAAAATTGGTTTAGCCATTTGGGAGCTACGATGCCACAGACGGACGCACAGATAGATTACAGATACCTCTTTTTGCTTCGTGAGGTTAAAAATCAGTCTAATCAAACAAATTAAAAATTTCAATTTCAATGCTCTACTTCTAGTTGTTATTTTTATCTATAAAAGTTAAGGTTTGTCTACCTTCCTTTTCTATTTTGAAATAAGATTTTTTTAAAGTGAAGCTATTTAGGATAGACATATTGATACATTTATTACAAAGGTTCCAAAGTAAGCGCTATATAAATATTGGCTTTGTCTTGGTCCAAATCAACACAGACATGCCCTCAGGGAATCCCACCATCAAATTTCGGAGTGTCAATTTGTTTCTGCTGGTTTAAGTACGGGTGTATTTCATTTAAGCTATTCAGCCGGAGCGAGTAGGTATACCGCTCTCGGGACCAGACACAATTAGGAACTAAATTGAAAATGATGTTTCGACTATATTGTAGAGTCCCGTCGAGAATGCAGCGGGGTTTACTAATATTTACAATCATGAATTGCCTGAAATATATCTGAGATGGGAGTAATTTCAAACCATGTCGATACGTATAGTCCATTTTAGATTAACGTAATTTGTAACTTGGAAATGAGATTTTTATCATGAGTAATGTGATTTTGTGTACTTTGTTTATTTTTCGTACTTTTATCTAAATTTACAATAAATATTTTTTTTTGTTTGCGAAATTCTTCTGTATTTACGTATGATATAGTCTTAGGATCGAATTACATGTTATAACAGACACCTGATGCTTCGGTTACTAGTACTAGTATACTGTACAAATTACTTACTAGTAAAGAGAGTTTTAGCGGTATCTTAATCTGTCATGCAATGTTTTTTTATTTTAATTAATAAACTTGTGATATTCCAGCCTACATTTTGTAATATTGGTGGTATTTTGCGTTATATTCTTTGGTCAAAGGGCAATGGAGAAGGCTAAGTTCAGAGTTTATCTGCGTGATCGAATCAAAAATGAGGAAATCCGCAGGAGAAACAAAGTCACCAACACAGCCCTAAGAATAACTGAACTTAAGTGCAATATGCGGGCCACTCTCCATCATCCATTCTCGTAGAATGGATGCCCAATGGGGCTAAATAGTTCTTGAGTGGCGGGCACGTACCGGAAGGTGCAGCGTGGGCGCAACAAGGTGATCCGATGACTTGATAAAGGTTGTGGCGAACTTTGGGGAAGGGTTATGTCCAGCAGTAGACGTTTTTCGGTTGAAATGATAACGATGATGCATAAGTAAAGTGAGTCAAAATAAACACAAGGAACATGAATATTGAGTTGCCAGAAACATTTCCTGGAAAGTTCTAGCAAAAGAGATACCTTTTTGCTAAAGCATTGTTTAAGTTTTGAAGATTAGAAATAATTATAATTACTTTATCCACGTGGTATTGGTAGAATTGTGTTACACGTTGCCATTAAATAAGAAGAACAAATAGAGCAAAGATATAAAAAATCAGAAACATCATAACAACATCATAACATCAAGAGGGCATAGATAAATTTCCTTGGAGATTTCTCTCTGTTGGTATAGTTCTACTTGCGGAATACCTTCACGATACAGAAGATAACCAAAAAGCTTTGTGTTGTTTTCCTGCTGTAAGTACGGTTTCCAGAGCTCCTTGCGGTAGAGGGGTTCAAGATCGGCAACGCGCTAGTGATACATATGATATTGCAAACGTCCATAGGCAACGGTATCCGCTTACAGTTCGTGTGCTTATTAGCCACCTTTCATATCCATCCATCCATTCAGCCGAAAGACGTCCACTGTTGGACATAGGCCTCCCCCAATGATCGCCACAACAACGTGTCCTACGCGCTTGCTTCCGCGGGTTCCCGTAACCTTCATCTACATCTATCATCTTCATCTACTAACTAGGTCATCGGTCCACCTTGTGGCGGGTCTGCCCACATTGATTCTTTAGGTACGTGGCCGCCATTCAAGAACCCTACGGCCCCCTTCGTCTATCCGTTCTACGAGCGATATGCCACACCTACTCCCACATAAGTGTAGCAATTCTGAGAGGTATGTCAGTGAAATTGGTTCATCTGCGGATCTCCTTATTTCTGATTCGATCACGCAGAAAAATTCCAAGCACCTTAGCCACCACAGTTGCATAGAAAATGAAACTCGGTAATATTTTATTAACGAGAAATCCCGGGTTCGATATTGTCTCATATAATACTTGCGGCCAATCCACATTGTTTTCACCGTCATCACCAAATCTTCTTGTTTAACTACTAAATATTTTCTTCTTAAGTTCTGCAAATAACCTTTTATGGATCCTCTAGACGTTGTTCTACCCTTTTCGGTAGTTAAAACTCGACTACAGCGAATTTAGACTTTTTGATTTCTTTATAACACGAACTATATTTATATAAATAAAATGATTGAGGTTTGCCGTAGTGCGCGGATCACGCAAAAACTACTGGATAGATTTTGATCAATTTTCTTCTTTGTTCTAATCCTTAGAATCTTGGTCCTATCGATATCTTCATTCTATAAAAAGTTATACGTCCACGCGCGTGGGCACAGCTAATTGTGAATATAAATAATTTTGTGCCACAAATATATATTTAAATAACGATTAAAGCGCCACCTATCGGATCCTGACATAGCTATGAATCATCGTCTCGATAATACATATATATGTATATATATACGAATAGGAGCTCAATTGGTCAAATCGTTAGAGGTGACTAGATCACAAACAGTCGTACACAACAATTTTATACATAAGAAGATAGTGATTTTATTTGTAAATTAACAATAATACACAACATTTAAACAAGTAAAATATTATTACAAAATAAATTGTGTTAAAACATCTAAAATGAATAATTCATTACTTGTAACAACCTCGCCGTATTTATTACTCAGAAGAATATTTTTCTTAGCATCCATTTCATTTAAGATATTCAGATTATTAAAATAAACTTGAATATCAGAATGCGATGTAAATAAACTTCGAGATTATGTTATGATAAATGTATTTAAGTGAATAAAAATTAGTAAGGACATATACAATTCAAATAATTGTTATTTAAATTCAGACTTAATTAATATATCCCTTATAGAAGTTTAAGTCAATCACTTATCAGGACCATTATCCTATAGGAAGAAGAACTAACGAAGTGAAAACAAATTTTTTCTACCAATATTTCTTTTTTTTTTTTCTACCAATATTCTTTCCACTTTAGCAACTAATAATCGTTATTGAAAATATTTTTTTATCGCATCTATGCTGAAGAACTGATATCCGATGGGGTAGATCAATTCTGGAGTGGAGACCGTGTTTAGGCAAACGAAGTGTGAGACCCCTGCAAGATGGAGTGATAACCGTTCAGGGTGGCTGGATTCGACTGGACACCTCCTTCCTTACCTTATGCCAGATACAGGCTGATGATGATGAGTTTAGTGTTCAAACAAAATGATGACTCCTTGTTAGAAATTTCCAGGGAGTTTTTGTGACATCGCAGAACTTATGGTGTATGCCATTATTTCCAATCAACTTCACGTTTCACTAGTCACATCACAAAGGGCTTGTTTTAAAAGCAAATACAATACCCTGAGATAGATTTATTTATTTGGACTTACTCATATAACTTCTTACCTCTGTTTAGGTTTGTTAACTTGTTTAAATTATCGAAGTATGTTTGTTTTAGATCACGTGGGTTGATAGTAATGCTGGCGTTCTGACACAAGGAGTCATCTACACCGTGGAACCTCTAACAGACGGACAGCGTTTCACCGCAAGGTAATTCAATTATTTTTTATGCAAAAAGAACAATAAACAGCTGCAACACTAGGGGTATTGCCGACTTTAGAAATCGTATTTCAGTTAATGTTAGCAAATCAGTCGGCCACGGGTGGTATTTTCACCAGTTTCTTGTATGGTCCTTGATATAGTATTCCGAATGCAAGTAAGATCGTGATAAATGTAGTGCTTAATATTTAGAGAATCTATTTCCTTTTAACAGATCGATTATCAACATGACACCGAAGAAAGAGCATCACAATCAGACCTTCACGTGTCAAGCGCAGAATACTGCTGATAGAGCATACAGAGCCGCCAGCATACAAATTGAAGTGAGTATTTATTTAGCACTTGACCACAGTTTCTCTTGATATAGCAAAGAAGCAAAAAGTTCACATGATGTTGTCACTGCAGCAGATATCTAGCTATTTACCACCAAACGTACAAACGCTGAAGTCTTAACTAAAGCTTTAAACATATATCTGCCATCTTGATTCTTTCCTTTATCAATGAATATTTCTTGGTTCTCTTTATTTATTTAATTTTGTTTTAACTTACCTTACCTAATAACTAATACCGCCTAATGGTTCCGATGTCATAAGCATTTGAAATTTGAATCTTGGATTTTAGATTTTTGTCTGTTATACTACATTGTCCAGGGTTCTCTATAATTTTTACTCTGTTTAAGTATTTATAGGTAATATAAAAATGAGCATTGTTACCTATGAAACGATTTTCCCTATTCCTTTTTTGTCTTCAGGTAGAACTTTTACTGTGTAGTTACACACAAGACCGCATATTTTTATACAATATTAAAATATACGGGATGCTGACATTGCATGAAGTTTCTTTTCAAAATAGACACAATTAACTTACCCTGGCAACATTATTCACACGGTCGTACGTGCTGTTATCTGGTTGCCAAGGATACGCAGCTAAATTTTTCTCCCATTTTTGTTGTTCATAAGGCTCCATCTGCCTTTTTCTCAAATCTTTGATATAAATGATATTTGACGTAAAGATAATCCAACAAATAAAAATACACGTTTCTGTAGAATAAATAACTGCGTTTCGTTCGATGTACTTTAATAAAAACGACATTTTATTTAAAAACCTTTGAATATGGTAGTCATAAAATTCTTACCTGAGTATTTGTTAAAATATCAAGCGATTTGAGCTTTCCACCGATCGTGAGTTGAGAACAAATATTTTCTCTCGCAAGCGGAATACAGATTTTGAATACATTTTCTTTACTATATATTTTATTCGTTCTGAATATTCCTCAATCTTCAGTATTCTCTCTGGTAATTTACTTCTTCTGTTTTATTCAATAATCTCGCCCCGTAAGGATATAAAAAATAATTAAGCCGCAAAAAACAATACTCTTCCCTGTAATAGGTGTATGTCTTCCAAGTCCGTGTAATACAAAACTTCACCAGATTTCTTTACCTAATTACGGAAGCCTACAGTCTACGTTCTCAATTTACTATTGTTTTGTGTTGTCTTTATTTATTCCGATCTCGTTTCGGTTTTCCTTCGAATTTCTCTTTTTTGTTTTACCTAACGTTTCGTAACGTGGATCTATAAAATGTTAGAGCGTATAAGTACAAATAAGGGTTTCTGGTGTATGACTTTTTGCATTTTTTATAGACTTAAGAGCAAATGTTGATCGTAATGCAGCTGATTTCTATACATTGGGATTTTTTGTTCTATGATTTACGTCTTTCAAATTCGGTTATTATTTTTTAACATCAGGTTGTTTAAGTTTAATTTATTATTACGTTAGGCCTCTTCAGGTTAATACCTAAATCTTCTTATGCACTTATTTCAACTAAATACTAAGGCTGCTTAACCCCAATACAATTCGAGAGGTGTTATAAGTTAAATATGTATATCTGTGGTGTATGGTATCGTAGCTCCCAACCATATGAATAAATTTTGTTTGTTTGTTTTTGTTTGATAGGTTTCTTGATATGCCGTGAAATACTAAGCTATGATTTAAAAATAATTGGCAGTTATAGAGACTGCCGATAAAAGTGAAAACCTATAACTTAGTATTATTTTCAAACAGCAGTATAAATAAATACGAATATTTAAAATAATAAAAAAACCGTTTTTTTTAATATTTTTCAACTTAATATGTTAGTATATTTATTTAGTACTCACTATTGTACTGCACAGTGATTCTACAATTAAACAATTAAGATAATAATCAAACTCAAACACTATTTGAACAATGTACAGTTTATACACATTAAACTTTTTACTAAATCCATTCAATTTTTCTTGAACTAACACAGCACTAATGTTGCACAATACGTCATCTGTATAGCCTACATATATACTGCTATTACACATGTCGGTGACGCGAACTCACAAGATTTCACGCATCCAAAAAGCGACTAACGCGCTCAGCACACGGTCAGGTATATACGATGTGTTTATACGTGTATATATATTTATTCGTGTACACAGGCTGCTGCGCATGCGCCAGTCTGATATCAGAGCAGTACATGCTATAGATGTATATACTAATATATATAGATATACAATTAACATAAGCATGTCAGTGACGCGAACCCATAAGAATTCCTCTACCAGAAAGTGCTCAACGCGCCTATAGAAGTTTTCAAATACAATTAACATTAGCATATCGGGGACGCGAACCCATAAGATTTTCCCCTATCAAAAAGTGATCTACGCTGCTATAGAAGTTTTCAAATACAATTAACATTAGCATGTCGGTGACGCGAACCCATAAGATTTTCCCCTATCAAAAAGTGCTCAACGCGGCTAAAGCAGTTTTTACTTCAAAATCTGTTCAGGCGTTTGCAGATAATCAACTTTTTTCTAGTCGATGAAGGGATGTGAACAACTTCCAATTTGGTTTCTTCTTATTTAAATGACATCGCAAGAACATGACCTGATGCTACAGTAAAACATGTTTCCCTCCACTCTTTCCTATCAACTGTCATCTCAGTATTCACACCTTTTATATACATATTATATCGTTTCTAACTATCTACTTTATTCAATCTTTTTCTACTTCTATATCAGTTCACCTTCTTACTTTATACTTTTCCAATTATAAGAATTTCATCTTTCATCATGTTATGTTCGTACCATTAATCTAATACTTCTCAACTTATCTGTCACTGGTGCCACTTTTAAGTTTCTTCTGATATAATCATTCTAAATCTTATTTATTCTAGTTACACTACATACCCATTTTAACGCTTAACATTATTTACGTAAATAACTAAATCAAGTTCTAAAAGAAGTTAAAACTATAGGTTTAAACTGACTCCGAAATACTTCCTATCTCTACAATCGAAGGGTTCACCTAGCGGTTGTCCTGTCTTATATAATATTGAGATCGCGTTTCGGATTCTGACAATTTCGTTCTCCGCTTTTCATGCCCGAGATAATTTTTTTATTGTCTATAAACTGAATTAATATAATGTATTAACTACTGGAACAGATATTTCAAATAGAAATTCTAGTATAACAGAGCGCTGGAGGTTTCCGGGAAATTTTCCGATTCTCATAGATTAAGACTTAGATGCGATTATTTTAGTACCTTCAAATTCTAGTCCGTCGACCATAAAATATTTTACAAATAACAAAATCATATCACTATAGTGACATCTCCATTAATTTTGTAAAATGTTAAACACCAAAACTCCCTACGCATATTTATTTAGCCTGCATAATGCACAATGGCCTGGAATATTTTTAAGGCCGCTAAAATACTAGCGTTTGTCGGGCGTGCGCGTTTGACCAGCGCTGGCGCTGCGCTTGCGTCACCCGCCTTCTTAATGTAGTCTCTCTAGTATTCATTAGAAAAAGCATCAAATAAGACCAATTGATTTGTTTTCGTACCACAAATTTTAGTTACATGAAAGTACACTAAACATATTTATAAACCAAAAAGACTACACTAACTGTTTAGAGTTAGTGAGAGAACCATAAACAGATCTCAATTTGGATAAAGTAGCAGATAGACAGATTTTATATAATTAAAAACTAAGCTAACAATAACAAATCCTATGCTATCCACTCGTTAATATATATTGCTAGTTGTGCCCGCGGCTCCGTTTGCGTCGACTACTGAGTGCCGCGCAAATCGTGCTGCCCCCGCCCAAAAGACGGAATATAAAAATACTTATTGTTGGAGCTCCTTAGAAGATTGATATATGATATCGCTGAGTTTTTTGTAGGTCCTTTTAAGGTCTACAATTATGTACAACAATAATTTGATTTACCTCGTATGATTTACTCAGCGTAAGCTTTTAAGGCGCTCCAAATGCTTATTCTTTCCGAATTTATTCACCATTATCGTCATTGTTTATTTCGTATATTAGTTTATCTTACAAAAATTATCCTATAACCTGACCAGGTAAAATAGCTATGAATTAAATTAAAAAAACATGTAAATCGGATAATTGGTTTTTACATGAAAAGATCATAAACGGACAGACAGAGAAACATTGACTTTTATGATATGTATAGATTATGACAAAATCTTATGGAATCTAAAATTTAATTCCAACAATTCGTTTTAAATCATAGTTTTGTAAATATTTAGTTGGACTGGCGTATTCTTCTGGAACCAAATACTTGAATTAAATAAAGATAATAATAATAATAAAGACGTTATGAATATCGTTAAACGAATTGAAACGAATATAATAACGTTAAACTTATGAAGTTGCTTTTGAATCATATAATAAAATTATAATATAAACTGAATTACTTTTCACAAGTTTATTGAAGATTACATTTACATAGGTATTACAACACGATTTTGATATTTTACAATAAAGAATATGACAATACATCGACGTCCCATAAAAATACATAAATACATAACTCCCAATGTTCCGTTATAAAAATTATTGTCCTCCGAAGAGTCTGTTAAAAGGAAATTACTATTCCGGTCCCGGATACCAAGCGTCTAGATGTGACGTTAATAATTAATATATTCTATTCCTTTATTATTTCACTCGACTTATTGTTTACTGTTATTATTTGTGTTGCGGATATTATTACGCTGGATAGGATCAACTAAAATAGTATTTTCCTAGGAAATATTGCTTCCGAATGATCTGTGAAGAATAAATCTTGTATATTAAAAATTACGGATTTACTGAAGGGTTTATTAGTGACTAGCTGTGCCCGCGGCTCCGCTCGCATGGCCTGTACAAAGCCGTCAGTCGAGCGCACGCGCGAATCGTCCGCTCAAAAGAGAGAAGACAAAAATGCGTAGTGTGGGTGATCCTTAGAAGATAGATATATGCTATTGCAGACTTTTATGTAGGTATTTTTAAGATCTATAGTTATGTAGAACATTAATTTGATATATCCAGTATGGTTTACTCAGCATAAGCCATTTAAACGCTCCAAATACGTTTTTTTTTTCAAATTTATAAGCCATTATCATTACTGCTTATTTCGTGTGTTATTTTATCTTACTTAATATATCCTATAAACTGGCCAGATGACATAGCTATTAAATAAAATAAAAAATATGTTAATCGAATTAGTAGTTTTTGCGTGAAAAGAACAGAAACAGATAGAGAGACGTTGACTTTTATAATATGTATTGATAGATAAAGATGACAAGTAAAAGAATTCAACTTTGCAGTTGCATGATATATTGTGTTCATAATACTAGTATGATATTAAATTTAAATTAATAATCAATAAATTATAAGGGAATTCGAGAAATGGTACAAAAGTTACCTTGTTTAATTTCTAATCAAATCTTAGTATGAAATGGGTTGTAGAAACAATGATTTTTGTAAAAAAATATGTTTTATTTTTCAACGTTGTTATAATGGTTTACGTTTTAATTTATTTAAAAAAATCGGATTAATTTAAAAGCCGCCTAAGTCGTAAAAATGTCAGTAAAATCAATTCACATGATTATCATTGATGGCTAACTTCATCATATAGCACTACCGCCAGAATGCGAGCGCCAATTTTACTCTCTACTAAAAGCGTTAAAGAAGTATACCTCATTAAGGAAAATTATTAGTAATATAATAATAGCTTCTTTACAACAAAATATATATAGTCAACTACGCTCAAACTTACGATATCCACGCTCACACTTCCAGTAAATATGTATATCCTAAACCGTTGTTATGAGGAGAACGCTCGGTTTGTTTATCATGTATTTTTTCTTGGACCATAAAATAAAACCCCTTTTATGGGCGACCCAATTACATTTTACGGTTTAGTCAGGCCACGATACGTGTAGGTTCGATATCCACGCTGTTGCCATTTGTATGTGATAGTTATCCGTAAGTATTTTTTTTATATTTTTAATATAAATGGTAACTAGAAAGAAATGTCTTATACCAATTAGCAATAAACAGAATTGTAACGTATATATATAAAAAAGTGTGTGTGTCAACTCCAACGCACGACTGGAGTTTACTCCTCAAGAACTGTCTTGGAATTTAGAATATATACAATTGGCAAGAAGCGTAAATGCCTTTATTTATCCATTAGGATATAAAATGAATTAAAAAAAAAAATTGCCCCCGCGCGACGTTCCCGCTCATTTCATCGGTTGATTCGCGTCTGGCGGCTTTCGCAGCAAACGAATTAGTGTTGAATAAATATCAACCTTATTTGAATACCACTAAGGTGAAAATTGTTTGCGTTATATTATGTCGTGTAGAACTTTCAGTTTCACTCCTCATATTTTTTTCATACCGTGCCCCTTATATCGTTTCCTAAGGATGAAAGATGAAGGATGAAGAAAGAATGCGTGTACATTTACTAATACAAACTGGTATCACTATTGGCTGATGGTGAAGGAAAACATCGCGAGGAAAAATAAGGAAATAAATAAGGAGTTTTTTTAGTACCACTGTATATGGGGAAAAATATAGAACTTGATTTCTCAGTGTTTGAAATCGCCAATACGTCGTGGGCATGACGTGGTGATTAAGCCCATACCCTCCGTTGGGTAGAGGCCGTTGCCCAGCAGTGGGACACTTGCAAGTTGATATTATTAACAGTAATATATATTACTAGCTGTGCCCGCGGCTCCGCTTGCGTGGACTACTAAAAAGGACTTAATTGTACTTACTATTTTATTTGCGTGGAGCCCTAATTATTTTTCTAACATTAAAGTAGCTTAAGTTACTCCTTATAACATCAGCTATCTGCCAGTGGAAGTTCCCTCAAAATCGGTTCATCCGTATAGGAGATTTTTAGCTGGAACTAAAAGAACAGACAAACAAAAAAAAAATAATTGATTTTTTATTGCGGTAACTATGACCGCGTGTACCTACTTTCATATGCATTTAGTAAAAATGTGTTATTTTGACATTACAAATAGACACTTCCATTTTATTATATGTATAGAAGATAATTAACATTTGTAAATTAAGTTTAAGTTTAAAATATCACGAATTGCTGGCAGAAAGTAACCTAAAAACCTAATAAGGACAGTACAGCAAACTGTAATACATTGGCCATATTGTACGTATGATTTGTAGTAAAAATTAAATATTCAAACACATAACCAAACCTTGCATTTCCTAAGGTAATTTTAAATTTATATTAGGCAATAAAACATGAAACTAATTTAGAATTAAAATAATTTAACCGCTGTTCAACTCACCCCATTAATACTATACGCGCTGCGGGCGAAAACTACGGATATAAAAAAAGAAAAACGCTATAAATAAACTCGGAACGAACTCGTAAATATCACGAATAATGAATGAGGGGCAGTTTTCGGTAGTGTATTTTTATAGCCTGCAATATAATCTATCGACCAATATAGATTTTTTGTTATTATTATTATTGCTCAATAATAAATTGATGAATTTATAAATGGACGGATCTGATAAAATGCTCTATTGCGGTTTTATGATACAAATAGTGCTTAAATTGTATTTGCATGGTATTTTTTGTATTCATCAATACTTCTGGTATATTTTTTAATATTCCTTATAGGTATTAGCGTTTCGCTACAATCTCATCTGAAGTTAAGTGATGATGTGACTTAAGATGTTGACCGGCTAATAGTCTAGAAGAACCGGCTTTTAACTGTAGCTGCCGTATCACACCTATAGGTACTTGGCGACAGATTTTCAACTTGGTAATTAGTCAGGCGGGCATAGGTAAAATACCCTACCACTATGCTATGATTTCATCACGATGTTTACCTTCGCCAAAAGCTAAAGCTCATTGTTGGATGCGAACTCATGTTGATCGACACTGTGTCCGTACACGCTATATTGAGCAAACAGTGTATTTAAACTATTTGAAATTAAAAAAATGCATGGACTGATTATGAAATTCCGTTATAAAAATTTATGAAATAAAATGTTTTATGTTTAAGCATAAATATAAGTTAATAATTATTTGGTTTAATTAATGTACATACTATCAATAAAAAATATCAATTAAAATAGTTAATACCACCACAAAACAATGAACAAAATTCCAGACCGTTATTAATATACCCTTCAATTAATTAATTTTAATGTTAAACCAGAGCATTGTTTGACGGTTGAATTCTAAATTCAAATTGTTAATGGAACTTGTTTGGAAATTTTAACTAAATTAAATTGGTGTTTGTTAATTGAATTCTATTGTTAATAGGTGAAGTACGCGCCCAAAGTAAAGATTTATATGAAATCTAAATTGAATGGGAAGATACCAGAAGGTGAAGATGTTATTATAGGTAAGTGTTATTTTTCAGATAAAATCTTTTTTTAACACGCGTTTAGTAACTTCACATGTATGTATCCAACGATGTATGAACGTAATGGAATCTTACGATTCAATTGTCAACAATTTCCAGACGCCTCAAAAACTCGCAACTTTGCTTACGTATTAAAAACAATGACAATACACTAATATCATTAACTCATTAAAAATCATGTCAAATTTATGAGATTATACGAACTCATTTGACAGCATTGCTTGACATATATCACATATTAGGTCAACAGCTTTGTGAACAGAAAATAGTTATGATATAAGAGATGTCGCTAGAACACTTTTTATGGTTCCGTACCCAAAAGACGATGGACCTTATTACTAAGTCTCCCTCCAGGGCGATACGTCTGTCTGTTTTACCTAAAAAAACAACCATGTTTGAAAAAATAATAAAATAATATTAGTCGGTTTACAGAGAATATGTTTACGGATGTTACGGACTAACAAATGAGTCCTCTGTTGAGCTTAGTCGTATTTTATTGTACGCCACTGTAGACTATATCACTTCACGCTACGACCCTAAGGACCGGAGCAGTAACCTTGAAACTCAAGCAATCTGGAACGCTGTAAGCAATTACGGGAAGTAAGAACAACGAAGACTACACGTTGATGAGAGTTGGTCGAATGAACTTAACACGGTTGAAACAGTGAGGCACTGTTTTACGGTAAAATATTTAATCCTGTTTATCGTACAGGAGAGATAATGTATGATATATTTATTTATAGCATGCAGAGCGGATGCGAACCCGACAAATTTAACCTACAAGTGGTATATTAATGATGAAATTATTAACGGGAACACGACTGAGCTGGTAAGTTTTACCTAAAACCAACATTTTGTTTAACATCAAATCTGCTTCTATTATACAGAGGTAATGTTGTGTAAATTCTGTGTAGGAGGTAACCTCTGGGACTACTGATCCGATTCTAAAACATGTTTCCACTATTAGAAAGCTGCAGAACCCCTGGGAGATATTTTGTTTTTTTATTACCAGTTCTGTTGATTAACTTTTCTGGGTGGCGGCATACGATGTTTTTTTTTTATAGATAGTGTTTAGTCTTGTAGCCACAATCTCACCTGATTTGAAGTGACGATGTGGCCCAAGATGGTAGCACGCTAAGCCTAGTGAAAGGACTGGCTCTAGAATGCAGCTGCCGGAACACACCTATAGGTGCTTGGCGTCAGATTTGAGAGTGGTAGCTGGCCAGACGGGCATTGGGAAAAGTCTAGTGTAAAACTGGCTCTCAAGTGCTGCTCTCGGACTATATCGCAACCACCTACACCAGGTGTAACACTCGCTATTGTGTCACGCGTCCTTGAAGGCTGGCATGACTTCATCACCATGTGTATAGTGGTCGCCATCCAGTTGGGCACAGATCCTTACCACCCCGCTTGATTAGTAGGTATACACCTACAGGTCCCGAAACGCCATACGTCTAAGCGTGTCACTGGAATCTTTGTTACACCTGTGTGTGGTGGTCACGATTCAATTTGTTGTTATCGTCATGTTTCTACCAATCAGCAATTTGAAGAAAGAAATTCTAGTGCACTTAAGAATTTTTTTATCGTTATAGGTTTAGCTTTATATCCACAAACTTACATGATCTTAAGTGACGGTGTGGCTCACACTAAGCTAAGCCTAGTAGAAGATTGGTCTCAAGTGCAGTTGCCGGAACACAACTTTTGAGGGTGGTAGCTAGTCAACATTAGGGCATTCGAAAAATACCCTACCACCATGCCATTGTTTCATCACGATGTTTTCCTACACCGAAAGCTCAGGCTCATTGGAGGGATTCTAACTCGCGTCCATCGACGCGATGTCCATACACGCTACCACTAATCCATCATTGAGCCACACACGTAACATCTTATCATTGTTTAAAACTACAACTAAGCAAGTACGTCATATGAAGCCCAAGCTTGCTTCTAGAGTTACGAACACCTGATATTTAGCTAACTTGTATAAACAACATGATATCACTATTTTTGCTGTATCAATTAATCTAGAGAAATGCGTTATTTTAATTCCAAACAATGAACTTTAAGCTTTTAATAGAGGAAGTCATTATGATTGTATCATAGCAAAATAATGGGGCATTTATTTTTGAGTTGAAAATTTGCTGTCAAATAACGATCTGTGTACAACACCAATGTTTACCATCCTCATCAATATTACTACTTAATATAAAGTAAGACTGGGCAAAAAAAAATAGTAAGTATGTTAAATGATATCATAAAACTCACATATGTTGATATTTCCAGAAAATCTACAATATAACTAGAAAGTATCATGACGCTATAGTGAAATGCGTTGTTTACAATGATGTCGGTAAAAGTGAAGAACAGGAAACCTTGGAAATAACTTGTAAGTTGGTTTTACACCCTGAAGAAACATCAATCAGAATCGAATTGTTCTTAGAAACTTCGCGAACTTTCATACATATTTACATTCATACTTCGAACCATTGAAAATTCTAATAATCAAAATATGGTTTCATCTATGTTTCGACAGTTGAGTCTCATGTTTATTAACTGTATCACCAAAAAATAATATTATTTTGTTATCAAAACTTAGCACCTTGCTAATGAATTGATGAATCCTCCATCAGTTCTGATTAATAGGATATTTCATCGGTTTGTGTTATAATCATGTTAATAAATCCCTATTCTTCATCAGATGCTCCATCTTTCAAAAGTCTTCCGAAAGACGTTGAAGCAGAAGTAGGCACGAGCATCACGCTCAGCTGCAATGTTGATGGATATCCGACACCGGAGATAAGATGGCTTCATCACGAGGAAGATCAGACTATCGTAAGTTATAAATATTGGCAAAATCTTATGAATAACTAGCTGTGCCCGCGGCTCCGCTCGTGGACTACAGAATGCTGTTTATCGAGCGCACGCGCGAATTTTGCTGCCACAACAATGCTTATTTTGGGGCATCGTTAAAAAATAGCCATATGCTACTGCTGACTTTTTTGTAGGTCTTTTTAATATCTATAATGATGTAGTATATTAAATTAATATAACTCTTATACTTTACTCAGCGTAAGCCAATTAAGCGCCCCAAAAGCGCCTTTTTTCCGAACTGATTCTCCATAATCGTTACTGCATATTTCGTATGTTACTTTATCTTACAAAATATGTCCTATAGCCTGGCCAGATAATATAGCTATGAATAAAAAGGAACCATGTAAATCGGATGAATGGTTTTGTGTGAAAAAAACATAAACGGACAGATAGACAGAGAGACGTTGAGTTTTATAATATGTATAGATTCAGTTTACGACACACCTCCAGCTCGGCACGTACGAAGAAGTTTGCTTTGTCATGTCTTTGTTATGCTGTGAAGTTGTGCAGCAGTCTCCAGGTCAGTGCGTTCCCTCCTTCCTACAAAATGGAGTCCTTCAAACAACATGAGGAGACATTTGAGCAGGCCGGCATGACAGACGATATACGGTGGATTGTAAAACCCTCGATGGTCGTTTGTTTAACCTTTAAACCCTGGAATGCTTTATACTTTTGTGTTCAACAACAAAGTGACCCAAATTACGTCAACACTTAAAAATAGAGCTTCTACTATATAGTAGTGTTTCAGTTCATTATAAGACCGTTTTCACATTAACGTCATGTCGGTGCGACAATCGCTAACGCAGCACAAATGTACACTTAAATCCTTATATGAGTAGTCTAGAAATACTTGTTTACAACTTGTTGTGACAAGATATCGAGCCTAAGTTTTCGACACAAAGGATTTATAAAAGCAGATTAAAACAGGATTTCTGGAGTGGCAGGGTTGTACAAACCAACTAGGCCGCGAGCACAATGCGTATAGTTAAAAACATGTTACAGTGATTCGTTTATGCTCGTCGGATTTTGGGGATCAGCAGATGCATATCCAGAAACTATTTACACAAGTCGACATGATAGTGGCTGGTAATAACGACGAATGATGAAAAAAAATTTTCGGTAAAATAAAATATTTATATTTAAGTATAATGATTGGTTTTGGCATGTATTGTTTCGGGATTAGCTGGTTTTTATCTAGTCACTAAGATGTCAAAATGCGTTTATGTAGTCACCAGTACTTGAAAGATCATAGTACCAATGACTTCCGATGGAAATTTCTTACATGTGTTCACTTTTATATTGGAATTGAATTGCCGTCATATGTATTAATGTTATTTTAGAGACTCGGCAATAAAATACACGGTTATCAATAACAGCATATGAATCGATGATGACTATTCGCCACTAGTCAGTGACGGTGAAGATATGTAACACAATAAATTTTGATGTCGTTAGCATCAACATTTTATTTATCTTATTTAAAATCAGTGACTCTTATATAAAATCAGTGACGAAAACGCACGACTTATGCTAATATGAAAACACATTTAGATAAACTGAATGGAACCGCCCACGTCTAGGCGTATCGATTTCTAACCATAAATTCAGTTATAGGTACATAATTTCCTTTCCACTAGCCTTCATTTTCAGGGAAATTTATTTGTTGACAGTATGTAATGTATGGTACTATGCCGGACTGAAAATCGAATCTCTGAATGTCTACGTATTCTTGGATAAAACAGTTTATATTTAGTTAACCATGATTTTATTTGAAACTAGCTAGTGCCTGCGACTTTGATAAATTGAAAATACCCTTTTGATGTTTCACAGAAACGTGTCTTATCTTCATTAAAAATAGGCTCTCTTTTATTATTTTAATATCTAATTGTCTATTTACTACGTATGACAAAGCTTAATATGTAGCCTAGATTCTTTATCGGTTTCATTCCTGTATTAATCTGATAACTACATCCAATTGCCGTGCTCCTAAAATAAAAATATATGTTTAAATAATCAAAAATAAACTATATTTCATAATAACATAAATGGTTAAAAACGTATACCTACAACGAAATCAATATCAGACATGGGCAGTTCCATTCAACGATTTGACACAAACCTTTATATGAACCAGTAACAAAGCCTATTTGAGCATAATAATAATAGGTCGTCTATTTGGAGTGTTGACGTAATTCAGGCAAATGAACTACGGTTTATGAAAAGGTGACCTCAGTAATTGATTTGTGATTTCATATTGTTTTAAACTAGTTACGTTCTCAGTTGTTATGTGTATTATTTAAATATTTCCTTAAATATTTGAATATATTAAATAGTTTCGAACCAGTTTTACAAATCATCAAAACAGTTTCCTTGCACCGTACTTGTATAACTTAATTAATAAAAATATACCTATTTATTCCCTTAACACACAAGTAACTTAAAAAAAACTAAAAAATTGGTTGTCAGATCTAAATTACCCGGATACTGAAATAATACTCCATTTTTTTTATAATAGCTCGGCACATTGACTGTATTGTCCCCGATGTAAGCACAGTACAAACCAAATACAACGGCGTCCACCAAGAGACCGAAATCCATCGGCGGTCGCCGCTGTCATGCCGGCAGAATTTCCCACCATTTTCACTCCATATTGTTAAATAGTATTTATTTTTCATAGAAATATTTGCTATTCATTATTTGTATTTTTCATAGGTAGTAATGTGTATCTTGTAGTTATTTTGATATATTATTTCTAAGCACTGTTTGATTTGTGGCACCTAGTTTATGCTCTAGGGCTTCCCGAGTAGATCAGTCTATCACTTAGCCCTCAATGTCACATACATTACACTCAGTCATACATACACTGACTCTCACACACTTGCATACACAGAATCATACACATACATACAAACACTTTACCTTCCCTTACACATGTTTTAATGTAACGTTTCATATATTTGATAATATGATTTTTATATGTAATCACAGGAAGGCCATTGGAATCCGGGACACAAAATTATTTTTATTCCATTTATAAAATTTTTTCTCTGTCCGTTTGTTTGTTCCGGTTAATCTCCGAAACTGTTGGACCGATTTTGACGGGACTTTCACTAGCAGATAGCTAATGTTATAAGGCATAGCTTGGGCTACTTTTATTTTAGAAAAATAATTAGGGTTCCGCACGAAAAATAAAAAACCTTTTTTTGTAGTCCACGCATGCGGAGCCGCGGGCACAGCTAGTTATTTAATAAACATTATTATCTATACTATAATATAATAAAGCAGAAGAGTTTTTTTGGTTGTTTGTTTAAACACGCCGATCTGCAACTACCAGTCGGATTCGAAAAATTTAATTACATTATTTAAATTGCTTTAATTTATTAATTAATCTAGCATTTAGCTACACCTCTCAGCTACCCTTAAATATTGATTTTTGTTAAGTAAGTTGGAAGACCCAGTGCACCCTAACCGCTTTATCCGCGTGCGCTTGCGTAATGGTTAGTAATACGTAAATACAATGTAAATGCAATTAAAATTTGTTATCAAGCCCTAATTGGTGTTTCCCCGAAGCTGCACTCAGGATCCAACTATACGCACGCCTGTGTAATTTTATGAATTAGTACAACTATTGTACAGTATGTGGCGCAGAAGTCGTTTTATATTAAAGATAACGGGAACAAATTTATTGGTAAAAGCAATATTATAAAGTACGCTTTAAGGGCTGGACGGATTATAATGAAATTTGGCAAAAAAGTCGATTATATCGTGGAATAGAACATAAGATACTTCTTTTTTAATCCACCAACCACCAAGCGGCTGAGCAACAGATAGTTTTTGTATATCTTATTATAACCCCGGGAAATTATTGCTTGCAGCGGGTGGGCAGGACTCCCAATTTAACGCTTACTGTGGATACGCACACGTCAGGTCGGTACTTATGCAAGGCCAGCGTTGATGGCTATCCTGAGATCGAGGCTGAAGCTTCCGTCTTCATCAAAGGTAAACTATATAATTTGTATATTATTACGTTAAGGAGTGCATAAAGATAAATTTTATATATGTGTTCTTTTTTTTAATACTACAAAGGTTGCAAACAAACCCTGCCCGCCTGATGGTAAGCGGCTACCCCAGCCTATAAACGATTGTAACACCATAGGCATTACTAACGTGTTGCCAACCTTGAACCTTCCTACCCCAAAGAGCTCTGGAAACCCTACTCATTGCAGGAACACAACACTAGGTTTTTAGCTGTGATCTTCTGTAAGGTGGAGGTATTCCACCAGTCGGACTGCCGCAAGTAGAGAGAAATCTCCGAAGAAATTTCTCTGTGCCCTACCTGTCTTTGAACCCTCCTTCCCATGGAGCTCTGGAAACCCTACTCACCGGAGGAACACAATACATTATATTTATTAATATAGTTAATGCGATAAATGGTACCTACATACCCTGAAACCAATCTTTTGATCGAAGCTACTTTTTCAGAAAACAGGAAAGCTTTTATTGAATCTCTACTACATACAACATATATTTCTACCTATACTGAATAATTAATTAATTAGAAATACGCACAGGGTAGATGGAAGGTTTTTCGTAAGAGAAATGTGAATTCAAAGAACAAGTGAAGGTTGTCATTCATTTGTTATTCATGAGGGGAAAACGTTACTCTGTACCGTGTCATTTACTCGGAAATGACCTACATTATAATGTACCGGTTCTGCGAAAATTTTATAAAAATAAATTCACATTAATCCGTTCGAGTACGGATTCTTGCAATCGCGTAATCGGCCACGATCGATAGTGTTGTTGGAAATGTTATAAAAAATCCCTACGCCTTGTATTTGGTTTTATAGAGAACTAGCTAGCCCGGCAGACGTTGGTCGGCCTTTTCCAAAAACTCGTCACCTATTCTGACTATTTTTCTAAAATCTTTCGCAAGTTTATAAAAAAAGCCAAAGGGAAAAAGCAATTCCCAAATTTTCCAATTTTTCGGACAACTTTTCCATAAAAACCTTATTCGGAATATTACTAATATATTAAAAAAGAATTAGGTAAATCGGTTCAGCTGTTCTCAAAGTGATGCGCTTACCAACGAACAACATTTCATTAAGATTTTTTATTAACAGTATGAAGTAGCTAACAGGTGTGTAGTCTACCTTATATTAAACTAGCTGTGGCCGTGGCTTCGCTCGCGTGAACTACAGAATGCCATCAGTGGAGCGAACGTGCGAATCGTGCTGCCCCCACTTAAAAGACGGAAGGCAAAAATGGTTTTATGGGTGATGCTTAGAAGATATATTTATGTTATCGCTAACTTTTCATGTAGGTCTTTTTAAAATCTACTATTATGTAGAACATTAATTTGATATATCTCGTATGGTTTACTCAGCTTAAGTCATTTAAGTACCTCAAATGCGTGTTTTTTCCCAATTGATTAACCATTATCGTCACTGCTTATTTCGTATGTTATTTTATCTTATAAAATATATCCATTAACCAGGCCAGACTATGAATTAAAAAAATGATTAAATCCAATAAATTGTTTTCGCCTGAAAAGAACATGAACGGACAGCCAGAAAGAGAGAAGTTGAGTTTTATAATATGTATAGGTAATCAATCGACAGCTATGTATAACTAATGTTAAAAACACCACATACTTGAAGCTAGTAATAATAGTTTGCTACTCCTAAGAACTTAGTTGGAATACCTCGTTTTGCCAGTGTGTGTTATCGGTCATAACCTTCGGATTCAAAAACAGCGCGAATACTGCTTTTTAATTCTTTATAGATTTGAGCGTATTGCCACAATCTCAACTGATGTTAAGCGATGATGTTGCCCAAGATAATACGCTTAGCCTAGTGAGTGGACTGGCTCTGAAAAGCAGCTGCCAAAACACACCTATAGGTGATTGGCGACAGATTTTTATCTCGAAGGTGGTAGCATTAGGTAATGGGCTACCACCATGCTATGGTTTTATCGTAATGTTTTCATTCACCGAAAGCTCAGGCTCAGATTCCAACTCACGTCGGTCGATGTCTTGTTCGTACACAATACCACTGAGTCATCATTAATAATACTGCTACTTTGCTGCTGAAATAGATGTAGCTGTAGTGCTTCTGCCGTCGAATATTGTAAAGGTTCTACCAATCTTTGTATAAAATATTAATATATTTAACAATGAGTAACGTTATTAATAAAGTTCAATTAGAAAGAATAAGAGTTATTCCAGATTTAAAAGGAATATTCGAATTTCTGATCACTAACTTGTTCATTCATGGAATGATACATCATAACAGCATTGCAAGAGACGATTACATGAAGGATTTTGGTATTGGCGACATATTGAGTTTGATCTTGTTGTAATATGAGTTATTATATTAGGCAAGGTTGGGACACTTGGTCACTTGGACACTTGGACAGTCTTCGTCAATTTTTTCATTGCTACAGTGAACTTGTAGACGCGTACGCGTACGTTATCTTATATCCGAGGGTATGGAGGACAAAAGAGTTCCAAAATGGCTGGCAACAACAATTCCCTAATCTACTCAGTCCGTTTGAAACGCATTTTCATTTTCTGCAGAAGTTGACTAAAGTTCTGATACAGAAATGGCCAAATAAAATATTCCATAGTGCTAACTGCATGATAATGAATTGTTGTTATTCTTGTCTTGAGAATACTTTAACAATCGTAAAGGACCAAATATCGAGATTATTATATTTAGATCCCTCTAACCTCTAACCGATTTTAAGATCTTTGCGTATTTTAGTAAAAGGAGACTTCTTGACAAAGAGATAACTAATTCAATTTGCCTTACTAAATTTATTTTTACAGACCAAAAATAATTTGAAAGGTTGCTGAAAATGCTATCGGTAATATTTGAACTTAAGCGTGATTTTGAAGATTCTTTTTTTTGCAGGACCACCAAAGATTCTATCAAATCAAACGCAATTTGGTTCACAAGGTGACACTGTGAACATAGAGTGCGCAGCGTTTGCAGTACCTAGGATCGAAAATATCGTTTGGATATTTGATGGAAAAGAAATTGATTCAATTCATGATCAGGTGTGAGATTGTACATACTAAATAATACCTTTTCATTTTGCTGGTACAGTGATAATATTCCAAAATGGTTGCTTTGTTAAAACATTATTTAAAGATGAGTATAACATAACTATCCACTAAGATATTTCATGTTCCCTACAGTCATTTCTTCAATTAATATTTTAATATTTTCTGCGATTATTTGGAAACCATATGATAATATACCTTAGTGATATTTGAAATTAGCTTGGTAGTGGTGGAATTTCAATTGAATATATATGTGATAATAAAAACAATTACGTTAGGACAGTGTTTTCCAGTATGAAAAGATATCAATGACGATGTTTCTGGCAATCTAATTTATTAGATTATAAATTGGATAAGGTTAAGGATACAGTAAAAAGCCTGCATTATAAACAATGGGAATTATATATTTTTATGGCGGTATACATTATTATACCATTTAAAATCAATTTGTCATCTTTGTTTTCCATTTGTGCTAGGATTATGCGTTTTTGGAAGAATTGCAACAGGGTGGCATTGTGAACTCAACGTTGATCATCAGAGAGAGTCAGTCCAAACATTTCGGAGTATACAAATGTAATGTATCCAACGACTATGGAAGTGATACATTGGAAATCACATTAAAACCTAACAGTAAGTAAATGTTGTTCAGAATAATGTATCATGTTATTGATAAATTCGCTCCCATCTTTTGTGTTTAAGTGTGTATCTATCTGTCCCTTGTGTAAGTATCTAGCAGTAATTTAACAAATAAATATATGGTCGTCTTTGTGTTTCTGCATTGTTCTTATGGCCGTTCTACACTCACTCGTGAATTAGGCGCGATGGCGAGAACAACACGTGAAACATGAATGTGGAATTGATTCACATTTTCTTTACAGGTTCACGCCATATTCTCCATTTTTATCGGTGTAACATATTAGAATTGACATTTCTGGATTACATTCAACATGAACCAATTTTTATACTTTTTAATTTTTTACTTTTAATATAATAGTAATTACAGTACGCAATCGTGTATAATAATAGGCTAGTTGGAACATCAGCATTGTCCATCATCGTTGAGCGCGCGAACTATCCTGTGAATCAACCGCGAAATACTGAGAGTGTGGATTCAGGACAATTCGCGCCGCGCATCGTACTGTGATCAGCGACGAGAATCGTACCGTGATTCGCGTATGAAATGTGGAGCAGGCATCATTGGAAAAATATTTTATAACAATATTATTTGGTTACACAGGCGCTAAATTAATTGTAGTAATGATACCGTATTAATTAGATTCAATAATAAATTGTTTGTCTTCAAATTATAGTTGTTATAATTTCGTTGTAAACTTTGAACTTTTTATTGCTAGAGCAATTGGCAATTGGCTGTTAAGAATGCGTTTATTTTTAGGTCTTCTTAATATAATTTTACTGTATGTTTTTTTTATGAAGTATACTTAGCAGATCTCCGAAGGCTTATAAACACTCGATTTCATTTTCTAATCAGAAATCTGCATCGTCGATCGTAGTCATTATGGTTATCAATTTAATATTTAGTCTAAACTTATTTTGTATATCAGTTTTTAATCCTAAAAGCTGATGAGTTATGTCATTAGGTAACTTCATTTCCTTTTATTAAGTATTTTACGATCGTGACTTTACGACTCCACGTTATGACTTTTCTTTCTGTGGTATATAAGGAAATTGAAAGTCGGGATGCTGCATTAATTTCGTGAGTTTTTATGATTAGGATGAAAGTATCACGGTTTATAAATGTGACACGGAATAGTTTTAAGATATCCTTTTTTAGTTATAAAATCTTAACTTAAAATATTAATATTATCTTTATTTGCTATTTGGTTAACAGCTTCGTTCGTCTGATAGTATTTCTTTGTGTTTAACACAATTTTGCTTATGGTCTAGCTGTTTAATTGTTCATAAGTTTAAAATATTAGTAATCTATCACAGCATATATTAAATAGATACAATAAAAAAATCGGTTAACTTTACTAATATAGTTTTAGATCGTTTGTTTCATTTTGATAATAATGCGTGCTTCTTTATTCTTAAGCTCATTGTTACCAAAGTACTTTTCATAAAATGACACACGATAAATGATCAAGCAAGTCTTTTGCTTCCAACAAAACATATTTTACGGGATCGCCTATTGTTCGTTTAATTTATTTTATTATTGTCACGTTTTCTTTACTATATCACACATATTGGTTTTTAGATTACTGGGTTTTGTGTTGCTTGTTTATGACTGTGATTTGTTGTTAGTAAAAGCTTTTTATATTGTAACACGGCATAGTAACTGCACTGACTGTGCTTGATGGTAAGCACAATGCAATCCTTAAATAACGGCAACCACTGAGTGATCGGTAATCTGCTAGCCTCTCAGCTGCTGGATACACTGACTAATTCAGAAACACGCCAAATCAGAAGGGAGTCATTGACGGGGGTTTATACATATTCATGATGTTCGCGATCTAGTCGGACACAATTATCTTGTGTAATTGACTTGTAGCAAACCTCTCATTATTTATCAGTAGCAAATTTTCAGCAAATCGTTATCTAAATCAAGTTTTTTATATCCCTAGAAACACTACCGCTCCTACTGATTCTGTTTGGCGTGACATCTGGAACCATTATGGTGGTAGCTCTGGTGATGTTAGTGATAATCTGCCAGAGGAAGCAAAGGAAGAACAAGCAGACCCAAGTAACCGAGAAACCGGACGTGACGGTCACGGCTGAGGAACTATTCAAGGAAAACGATAGAAATTCAAATATAAGTGACCTGAAGTTAGAACTTAGGCAGACTAACGGAAGCTGTGAAATTGTAAGTTGTTTGTCAATTGACCTAGGTTCAAATCCCTATCATGAACCTGAGCTTTTGGTGAAGGGAAACATCGTGGTGAAACCATAGCAGAATCGTAGGGCTTTTTCTAATGCCCCCTGGCTAGCTACCACACTCAAGTTGAAAATATATCGCTAGATGTATTACAGAATCTGCATTTGAAAGCTAACTCTCCCACTAGGCTTAGTGTTGTGGCCAAATTCAACAGACCAATACAGAATTAAAAAATATGTAATTAATTTTATAGCCTATACAATGTTTATCCTGTACAATTTAAAGCTAAACGACTAAACTAAATTCAAAAACACAATATCTAAAGTGTCATCAAATCAATAGTTTATATTTAAGTAGAGGTAAAAGTTGGTAAAGATAATAATTATCTTATAACGTTTCGTACTAAATGAATGTCTACTGATCAACTAAGTCACAAGACTGTCTTTTACTTTCAAGCAATAACATGTTATACAGGTAGATTCTTGAAAAAACTGGATTACCTATGTTATTTCCTGTTATTAATAACTACATACCAGTTTTAGTTAAGTTGGTTAACTCACCATATATTTACAGGATTATTCCAATACTGGATCGGACAGCACTCTATGTTCTAATGCCAAGTTAGGCAGTGGAATACCGTTGGCGGGTTCCGTACCTCTTTCATCTGTGAACCAAAACACGTATCAGCCATATCGTTATAGTAATGATTATAGTGATCCTGCGTATGCTGATTGTTATAAAGTAAGGTTTGATTTTAATATTTATTTATACAATGACACAGCCGGTAAAACATCTGACTTCGATATCTGAAGGCGGTTACTGTACTTCTAATAATTTGAATAAAAAATATGATTTTCATATATCACGTTTTTGAATTTAACTAAAATATATAAATAATTTTAGAAAATATAATGGGATTAAATATAATGAATACTAAATAATATATTGAGACCCCAAGAGTTTCTAGCTGTTTTAGTAATAACTGCATTTTAAATTGTATTCAAATACCAAATATAATATATGATCAGCAAATCTTAACGAGTAAATTAACGCGTTTTAAGATGTGGCTGGGTTAGGTTAAGTAAAACTTTTGATATTTTGAAGAAGTATGATACAAAAAATATCATGTGATTAAAACTTTGGTGATAATTTACTATTTTTAGCAATACAAAATGCTTTTTTGAGGTTATATATTAATATACCTGGTAATTAATTCATAAATAGTTCAATTAAATCGCTAATAATTTATGAATCGATGAATAGCACACCAATAATAATTATGAACTGTAATGTGAGATTTTTTCAACGACAGCTACTTCCTACACTTCTTATTGTACATTAAAACTATGTTGTAGTCTTTATTATCTTTTTATAAACATGATATAGGTAATAAAAATAATTATTATCGGCATGTGACGATGCACAGCATCTGTGAGAGAGGGCGTTGTATACTTCCGCTTGTTTTCCACCAATCACGGCGCTTTAAACTGATGACCTTGTGCTCTGCAGCGCCATCTACTGAGTTTAAGTCACAGGAGGCCGGTGGGGGCATTTAATCAGTCTTAGCGTCGTTACTTCCCGAACGAGCAACACGTCTACAGACCTACGTGGTTCTGTATTCGCCAAAGTTTAAAAAACCCATTGGGTTTTTTGTGCAAATTTGAGTTATACTTTTTGTTGTTCGTTTAAAAAAGTCAAATAAAATAGAAAAAATAGTGCAAGTGACGAGTGTTTAGTACAAGTGATATGAATGTTAGTGCGCACGCAGCGTTTTTATACCGGTGTAGCACTGTCGCGCCCGACAGGCGACGGCCGGGGCTCGTCAAAAACATCTCAACTCGTAGTCGTTGTTCCTAAATTTTTCGGATAGCGAGGTAACGTGGAGAAGACGCGGTGAGTCTAGTTTCATTTACTAGTTTACTTACCCTCGCTACGGGGCGAGGATATTTTATTACAAAAACAATGTGTAATAGTTTATGCGCTTTAAAATCGGAGGGTCTCCAATACGCGTGCCATATGGCACCGGTTTAAAAGCGGCTTACTCCAGTTACTATTGAGACCTTTCCTTTACAATCGCGCCTTTTAATTCGTGAGTACATACTTTAAAAGTCATTAGAGTACCTCGGTTTTTGATCCTGAACGCTCAAAGCGTTTGGAATGATTGCATATCGAGTCTATCTTGGATATACGTTCAAGTATCCGATACTAAAAATAATACTCGGTCTCGTAGACCTGGAGTAAATTTTTTAATAACTTTTAACCTGTAATGTTTCTTCTGGTACGATGTTTTCGCCAAAACAGTATTATTATGGTAAAAGTATATTTGAGATTTCTCACCTTATTCGAAATTTCACGTAGTAGTCACAGACCTCATGGCGCAGTGTTAGTAAGCTTTACTATTGAGCCGAGAGGTCGCGGGTTCGATCCCCGCATATGACTTACATTTGAACATAATTATTAGTTGTCTGGGTGTTAAATACCCTATAATATATATGTGTACATCCAAAGCTTACAAAGTGTACATAAAATGGTAGTTTACAAATACGGAGACTCTCACCCATACTTAGTAATGAAATCATGCACTCATATGTGTATATCGGCCGTCATTACCATATTACCATAGTACTAACCACAGTACAGGCAACCATACTTACATACAAGTAACCATAGTTAGTATAAGCGCTGTTTAGTTTGGAATTAAATGGTGGTGTAAATATGGGGATTTAACCCATATTTATTTTATTTAGTACTGAAATCTTTCACCCATATGTGCATATGTGTATATTAGTTTTTAAACATCGTACAAGTTATGCTTAACTGGCAATGAAATGGTTGCGTGTGCATATGAAGAAAAACTCCATATTTATTTTATGTACGGATTTATACACACGATATGTCACACGGTGTCACATATGGTCACAACACCTTTAAAACGGCAAGGACCGTATCCTGATCGATTTGTGAGGATTTGCGTAAAATCCGCGCAAGTTTAAAATTTTGTTTCTTCGACAAAGAGCCAGCTATCGCTTTGCTGCTCTAGATTCCGATCAGAGTTCTCGCGTCGCGGCACCAGAAGATTATACTAACATTTTTGTAAACTGACTAGATGCTTGGGAGCTCACTCTACTTCATGTCACGGGTCGTCCTGGCATGGCAGTGCCACCGTGATCGGGTCACAATGAAATAAAATGTTTGTTCGAAAGAAAAATTTTATGAAGCTTACTCTTGATACTGGTGGAGTAGATAGTTGGATCCAGTGGTTTGAAACTGAAAAATGTATTCTCAAACAAAGCTTATTAGCTAGTATTTTCTTCTTGGCGAAGAGAAGGGAGGGCGAGCAATGGGGTGAGACTTTCTAAAGTACCCCTTCAATCAAAGTGGGGGAAAGTTTAAATAAGACTGTCTATTTATTAAGCTTCCTTTGAACTTTGTTAAAGCTGTCGTTAAGCGTATTGGTGACAGTGGCAGACCCTACAGGCCTTCTCGATCACGCGAATGCGCCTGCCATTCACCCCCTAAGCCCAAGCTTCTCGACTCATTCTAAAACACAGTCGAATTAAAATGGGTCTGTTAAGCGGCTTCAACCCGAATTTTACGAGGGCTGTACCCGAGCGTATCGGGAACAGTGGCAGAGCTGCAGGCCTCATAAGCTCTTCTAATTTTCACGGGAATGTCAGACACATTTCTTCACCCTCAAGTTTGGCCTTGTGAAACAGTCTAATAAATTGCCATCAGCGGCTTCAATTCAAATTTTCATGAGGGCTGTCCCCGAGCGTATCCTGGACAGTGGCAGACGCTGTAGGCTCCGTAGGCCTTTCTCGAGATTATTACGAGAATGCGTTTGTTATTTACCCTCTATACTCAACCTTAAGTAACAGAGACAATTAAATTAAGCAGTGGCTTCAGCACAAAACTTACGAGGGCTGTTCCCGAGCGTATCCTGGACAGTGGCAGACTCTGTACGTAGGCCCTTCTCAAAATTATCATGGGAATACGTCTGCCATTCACCCTCCAAGTTCGACCTAGTGTCAGCGTAATGAAACATCATCCAATTAATAATCGTCAATAGCTTCAAATTTTACGACAGCCATTCCGAAAGCGTATTGGGGAAAGCGGCAGACTGCTCAGACTCTGATATGTCACAAATGATAAGAATCCAAGAACGATGGTGTGAACGATGATGTTGACGACTGGCAGCAACTCGGAGCCCATTCATTTTACGAGCATATTTTTGTCAAGAGCATTGGCTCTTTAAGTCCGTGCTGAACCCTCTAAGTACATGATGTTCTTGAGGTTACTGACTGACAGAAACTCGAAGCTCAGTTTCTTTGACATGTTTTTGACTAAAACATTGGCTCTTTAAGACCCAGCTGAACCAGGTCAAGGATATACAACACTAATCGGGCACTTTAATTCAGATCCCTCAATTCCGGAGGACAGAGTGAATCGTTTAGCTCAATCTATTTCATACATACTTTCACGCAACTTTTGTTACAAAGGTGACTGATCCAAAAAAAAAATAAAAAACTTTGAGGTAGTGCTACTGTTCTAGACGACTTTCGTCTAACTGTTCATGCTCGTTACTTCAAGCCCAGTTGTGGAGTACATGAGTTTAGGACGACTTTCATCTAACTGGTGATGTTAGTTATTTCAAGCCCAGAAAACCCAGATGCAAAGTAAAGGAGTGAGTGAATGTATATTTGGGATGTATCTGTCATTCACGTAAAGTCACTATTGGATTCAGGTCAGCAGATAATTGGCCCTGAAAAGTCTGCCGTTGACTGAGACAGATTTTCTAGAACTCTCGGCATAGGTCACAGTTAAATACGTAACCTAATTGTTCAGACAGTCAATGAAATAATCCGTATTATATATTCGCAAAGAAAGCGGACATGGTCACTAATCCCACGCAACTTTACATTGATTTGATATCTACTATCTCATCGCGGATAGATTCTCACGAGGGAGGCAAGCAGCGCCGAGGACAAAATTCCTTTATTTGGATTCTCAGAAAACATTCATTCGCTTCCATACAAATCACAGCACATCTAGGATGTCGCCTTATTACTCGGAGAGAAGGCATTACAGACCGATCAAACCCGCAAATAACGTTTAAACTTAAGTTATAGAATATTGAAAACATACAAAGCCTCATGGGATTGATGGGTTAGGTCAAGCTGTGGAATCGAATTTTAGATTCTTAACATTATAGTTATCTCTATTAGCTATCGATTATTATTAAATAATCAATCTATATTGTTGCTTAAAACATTATGTACTCGCGGGAGAGTTGTAATAGAAAAAGCTTCAATTCAAATTTTTCTTGGTTAAACAGGTGTAAAAGCAATTTTCCTTCGTAAGTTTAGAGCAGAGAAATCGTCAATTTGGTGTCCAAGTGCCATGGTGTCTTGAGGTTGTTTTAGGATAATCCACCGCGAAGGACATAAGGCGTCATGTAGGCTTGCATTCTGCTCTTGGCGTCAGGCCGACGACTACACTGCCTAGTTTTATTGCAGGCGTTCTAAAACCTCTACAACGATGCTTGTAATTTTGATTCCCATCTCTGTGTAAAGCTGACGCAGGCTTAGACAGAGGCTATGGAGTTTCAATATCTTAGAATAAATAATATTAATATTCTCTGGAATCCTGACTGGAATCCAGTGGAAATTGGTATCATGGCCACACAAACTTGGCCGAGTGTGATAGTTAGTCTTTTATTACTATGAAAGCTAAGACACAAGCTGCTTCGTGAACTGTTGTTGGTATCTAGATAAAAACTGGGTTGAGATTGAGTTAACTGAGTTCTTTGGAATCGGTTGTCTTTCTTAAAATGGTATCGGGATTTCATATTCTTAGCCATAGTTGCTGGTGTAACAAAAATACAACTCTTAAGAAAAATCAATAATTGAAAAAGTACTTAGTTATTTTTATCTCGTATAACTTATTATTACGATGATAAATATAAGTATTGGATTTATTACCAATAATATTTACTGTAATAAAAAAATATAGTTACTGTACTAAAACGATGAATACTGGATGAATCATGGAAATAAGTTTAGAATTATTTTACTAGTGTCATCGTGTGACTAGTTTAAATTTAAATTATTTCTGTGTGATTACAGCTTAATAATACTAATTCCATCCACTTCACATAGCGTCGTTATCGCGTCACCAGGAGTTATAAACACGTCTCTCACAGATGCTGTGCATCGTCACATGCCGATAATAGTGCAAGTTTTACATAAAAATAAAACTTGTATTATTGAGCATTGACGATGCACAGCATCCATTTCAAAGCTCCTGATGAGAGACTGCTATGACTGATTAAATGCCCCCACCGGCCTCCTGTGACTTAAACTCAGTAGATGGCGCTGCAGAGCACAAGGTCATCAGTTTAAAGCGCCGTGATTGGTGGAAAACAAGCGGAAGTATACAACGCCCTCTCTCACAGATGCTGTGCATCGTCAATGCTCAATAATACAAGTTTTATTTTTATGTAAAACTTGCACTATTTTCTGCTTTTTAGTTTTGTGTGTGTGCAATTTGGCAATCGATTCTAAATAGTCTTAGTCAGATTATGATAGAGACATGTGATAAGTTATCTATTGTTATATTATCGTATGGTTATATAGTTCTGAGCTGTTTTAAGTTTATCATTACACTATTATCAAAATTTGAGCTGTTTTAAGTTTGTAGCGGAAGTTAGTGTAAAATCGATTACAATTGTTTTACCTAACAGACAATAAAAAGAGTTACTAAAACGTGTTCATAATTTACATTGGTAAATTACTGCGATATTTTTATGTTGATCAAAATTTCTATAGTTATTCCGACTGCTTCAAACGTCCTGATATTATCTTTTCCTCTAGTATACAGTTTACATTACGAAAAATCACGACACATCTTCTTGCTATAGATATTATAGTACTCATCAAATGAGAAACCAAAAAATCATATGATTATTAAAGTAGCATATCACCGTGATTTTTTTAAAATTTACTTTATTAATCACGCAAATGTGATGTTGAAATATTGAATTCATAAATTAAAGCCTTTTAATTGAATTACCCTTCTTTTGTTAGGTAAATGGCTACCAAACATACGTACACTACGGGCATGACTATACACCCGGCTCGCTACGAGTACAATCACCTACGCTTGGAAGTGATAAAATTACACCTAACAGGTAATACTCGTTAGAACTCACATCACTCACATTGTGATTTGACATCCAGTGTTAGTAATATGTGCTTAGTATGATTAAAATTATTTTAATCTTCACATTATCAGTTTATTATAACTTGTTCACCATTTATCCTCGTACACTTTTCCTTATAGGGTGAAGTAATAAAAAATACTACGTCATCCGTGCTAATATTTCGTGCATATTATAGAATGTAAACAATTCCAATAACCAACGTCATGTTAGTTAATCATATCGCTAATAGGCGGCGCATTGAATATATTTTCATAATGCATTAACAGATGTCATTCTATGTGAAAAGCATTTTATCTTTTTTATGAGGAAAAAATTAATTTTAAATTATTTGTTTGTTCTAATCATAGTTTTGATGAAGAAATAACATAGGATACGTAGGAACGTAGATAGAAATAAGAAAAAAACTCCGTTGAGAAATAAAGTATTATTGTGGCGTACAAAATAATTATAAATAAAAATAAGTAGTATATATTTTGTCTAATATTGAAGTGAGTAACATTTTTAATCTAATATAGGTCTATCAACGGAAGTCTACCAAGAAGCGTTGATACGTCATCAACAGTCCAATTTAATCCTGGGAACGGCTCTCAAAACAACTCCTTGCAGAGATCAGTCAAAAGACAGGATAGCAGCAATGCGCTTAATAACGTCGGTCTACCAAATCCTGAAGGTATTATATTATTAAATGTTAAAGATTTGATCTACTGCATACTGAAAAAAAAAAGAATCGTATACTAATATAATAAAATTGATTTACATTATGATCCAGTATTTTTATAGAATGAAAATAAAGATTTAAAAGAAAATGAAAAAAGGAAAGGAAAAAACACCTTTTCATTGAGACTATTCCAATGAGCCTTAACACGATACCTCTACTATAAGTTAGTGATAAGTTGGGTATTCTGAAAATTCTAGATAATGCTTCAGCATCCGGTTAAGGTTACCATGTTCTTGCTATATTATTGATGTAACAGGATACCCAATTTCATTAACCTAAAGATAGACATGTGAAAAATGCTCACATCCTATATCCTCACATGCTCAACTAGAAAAGAGCTGATAATCTTCAAACGGTTGAACAGATTTTTTGAATAATAGCAAAAAAAACAAAATCACATTTACTTTATCCGTTTAGGAACTACGATGCCACAGACAAATATACAGTTGCTAATTTACTTATAACAAGAGGGTATATGCATCTAGGGTTAAAATAGAGCTTAAAAAGTGTGAATTACATTTCAAATGAACATTTTATTTTAGGAAAAAAATTCAGTGACAAAGAAAACCCTAAGAAGGAAAAAAAACATTATGCTTATTACTTTCTGCTACATTATAACTTGTACCTGTTTAATACTTTAGAAGCTTTTGGAAGAGGAAAATCACTAAAAAGATTCTCGAAAATCCTATTCAATAAATTTTACTCGAACCACAAAATATAAAAGAAATTTTGTTTGCTAACATTAAAGGAGTCCATTTTGTGAGTTTAAAAGAAATTGCTTAGATTCCATGTAAACAACACCATCAACATTTTTTAAGCTTTTCGGTGGTCAAATAACAAACTTGTGTGTTTTGTTAAATCGTGTGCATTTCTTATTTGTCAGAAAAATATTTCTTAATAATATTAACTATGGTATCAATATCATCTACAAATTATTTTAGATACATTATTCCTATATGTTTTTTTTTTTGTTCTTATTAAATTGTATATTATAATTATGAAGAACGAAGTCGCGAGCGATTATCAGTAAAATATAAATGTATATCAATAACTATTAATTCGAAATATTGCAGTATATCAGAATAGTTGTATTAAAATTTCAAGTGAAAGGCACGATCTTTAGGATTCAAACAAATGCTTCTGCCCTTTTAGAGCCTGGCCGTGAGAATAAACATAAGCGCGCTAAAGATGGGTGCGGTTAAGGACATACCATTGCACAATGTTAAATGGGTGTGGACCTGTTTATAAATATACATATAATAGTAGTTTCATAACAAAGCCATAGAGCTTGTTTATTAAAGACGTAGGTAAGAATTGCCGAGAATATGTCTATGAATACAAATTAAAATAATATAATTATTATTTCAATTCATATTTAGTTTTTGAAGTAGTTGAAGGATTAAAGGTGGACGAATATATATGTATAGAAAGGTTTTAGAAGGTATCGTTGGATTATGAGAGGAATGATTTATGTACCTATATAAAAGGTGTGAATACTGAAAATGACTACTGACAGAAGAAATTGGAAGAGGAAAACAGGAAATTTCACAAAAAAAAAACAGTCAAGCTTTTTTGATAAAAACATTGGTCATAATTGTCGAGATTATTTCTATGAATACAGATTGAATTAATCGAATGAAGGGTCGGCAACACGCATGTGATGCTTCTGTGTGCGCGCATGTGTTGCAAGCGTCCATAGGCTACGGTGACCGCGTATATCAGGCGGAACGAATGCTGGTTTGACACCACTGTTATTTATAAAAAAATTAAGTTCGTATTTCGTTTTTGAAGACGAATTACGCTGATAATATTATATTGATTGATGTGAATATTAGGATGTTGGGCGGTGGAATCTTTTTCTTAGTGGTCGTGAAGTGTAGACAAGCTCCGTTGACATTACACTCATATACTCATGCAATAAACCGCGCAGAGCAGATTTAATCTGATTGGTTCACCTTGCCTTGCAAAACCAAGCCCTATACAGCATAACTGTGTCGTAACACATCCCCGAAAAATTTAGCGTGTGAGCTTGTACTATATGAGATAGACGCTGCTTAATGCAAAGTTTTCAAGTATCGAGACATTGGCGCAAAATACCGTCAATCCTTCTTCTCCTCACTCCTTCCACCCAGTGAAATTCATAAAAGAATTTTGAAATTGAAAAGGCAACAGAAAATTTAATAACATTTTCTTTCCAGTAGGCAGAATTCCGAATGGTGGTATTCACGGCGTAGATATTAGGTACGCTGCGACTTATGGCAACCCACATTTAAGAACTGGTGGTGGTATGGGGTTTGCTAATACGGTAAATACCGCCAAGCCAGCTTCCACGCCGGCACCACCTCCTTACTCCTCTGTTCGAAGCTCAGTTATTTTACCTTCAGGTAAGTTTCCATTCCTTTTCTAACCTTATCTTCTACAATGAACGATGTAAATATAAGCTTGTATTATTCACTGGTAATGATTATTCTTGCAATACCTACTAGATTAATACTTTGTTAAACCTACTCCAATCAAAATTTGTACAATGTCGGCTACCTTACTACAAAGATATTAAAAGTTTTACAAAGGCCTAGATTATTTGTATAAATAACGTTTTAATTACGAAATCTAGTAGAAGTTAAAGTAAATATTCTCATTAATAATGAAGACAAAAGGATAGAATAGCTCAAATTATTATAAGAACGTGATTTTGTAATTACGTATTCTTGGATAGTTTAAATTGAATTTAAATTAAAGATTAAAGTAAAACTTTTCTACTTCACATTATAAATTATTTTAAAGCTTTGATAGATTGGAGAAATATTAAACAAGATTATTAAAATGAACAATAATGATAATATTGTTGATTATATCCTAGAGTTTATTAGTTATTTTCTTTTTAGGTACTTCATCACATTCAATAACTTCACCAACGAGCATTGCTTCACTCCAGTGTGCCAGTAGTCCTATTACTACATCCACTATGTCTACGGATAGTACACAACCGGTGGTAAGCTCCAACTGTATTAATATAGACTCACATTTCTAAATCTGTAAGTTTTTAAACCTCGTGTCATTGAGTCAACATAAATATATCAAACACTATCAAATCCGTCCAATGAAAATTTGTCAGTATTTTTATTTATAAGAGTACACAGGAAATATGTATGACAAAAAGTTACAGTAACAACGATTATTGTAAAACTGATAATATTTTGTAAAACTTGGTAAAGCTGATCGAAAATTTTGATGATTATGAGTCAGTTAACGACTCGCACTTTTATAAATATAAACAAAACCCATGAGTAGGAGTAAAAATAATATAACTGGTAAATTTAACAACAGACAGGCGTAGCAACATCATCTGCAACACCTCAGTCGCCTAGCTCACATTACATACTGGCGCCGTCTAACAGAAGCATGGCTAATACAACTGTTACTAAAAAAGGTAAGTTCTTTACTCCAGCCATCTTCAGATGTTTTTTACATTCATATTGTAAATCATCTGATAAAAAATCATTAATAAAATATTGTTCAAAATTATTTGTTCTTTTGAAATTAGTATTAATTTTGCAAACCAGACACCGACGGTTCGTAGTAACAATGTTGATTAAACATGGATTGTTTGAAAGCTCAATAGTTTCGGTTATTTTGATAATAAAACTATCAATTAATCGATTAACCTCCATTATTTCTTCGTAACGTATTTAATACGGCGAAAAAGTGATCATTCGCTTGATCACTTGCGAGTCTGACAAATTGTGTATCCTCCTTCTAAAATATGACTAATCTGCACTATAATAAAGCCTGGCTATCGATGGACTTATGATGTTTAATAAACACAAACTTGCCACTAAATATCTAATATTTATTTATTTTAGGGTTAATGAGTAGAGCTGTTCGCAGTATTTTGTTTCCAAAATATATTTTTAACTGTTTTAAATCCTTGCTTCTTGTCAATAATATAAGTAAAAGTACCAGTGAAAATACACGCGTGTGGAGTCGCAGAACAACGCTTGTATGTTACAAAGGTAATAATTAGAAATGAAGGGAGCGATATATCTTTTTCTATAAATCAAATACTTGCATATTCTAAATACAATTGTTGTTACATTTCCCTTAAATTAAAATAAATCTTTTTTTTTATTATTAACTCTTTAAAGTTTCCTTCCCAGGTAACGGTCTTCAATCACCATTAGCTACACACGTATAACCAAAAAGTTGACTTTTGTATAAACATCAATCAAGCGGAAAAGTGTGGTTTAATTTTGTTAATAGTAGGAGGTATCTATTGAAGAAAGGTTGGGATTAAAATATAGGTACTAAACTTTCAATAAGTTTGACTTTTAGTGTAAAGTTTGTGTAATTGATGTCAATTTAAATTACCTAATTAGTTATAACTTAATTAATAATTATATCACGTTATAGGAGTATTTAAATTAAATTTTATTTTAGAATTTTATTCCAGTATGTTTTTTATACTTGAATTTAATAATGCGAAAGACGGTAATAAGTTGAAATATTTCCTCTGAAACTTATAAATATTTTTAAATAAAAAAAAATATAGTTATAAAATCCGAATGTTTTATTTAAAAAAACTACCCATAAATTTGTTTAACTTAATACGTTGTGACACAATTATATATTGTTTTGACATTTGTTTTTTTTTTATATCAAAACAAAATATCCATTCGTCACAAGAAGTATGCATGTTTTTATCAATCGAATAACATTAAATCCTGATTTGAGTATAACATATCTACTTTCGCTTTTTTAGTTCAAATTTGAAACTCTTTCTGATTTATCGTTTTTTTTATATATTTTACATTGTACCTAAGTTATAATTAAAAAAATGTATGCGCGTTAGAAGTTTTATATAAGTCTTTGAACAGCCACATAACATCGAGTGTGACTATTTTCCCACAATAAATAAAGCGGTTTAGGGCGCGACCTCATAATATCGATTATAAGTTACAACGTACGCACGCATTTAAAAAACAGACCAATTTTTTTCATAACGCGTCTTGAGAGGTATAACTTTCATCACTACAAAACACGCTTGTTTTGTTTCATTACCATATTTCAATTTAATTTTTAATCATACAATGTCAATTTAATTTGTCGTCCTAAATAAAAATCAATTATATAATATAAAACAACATTGTAAATTTCAAAATTATGTCTGGTCCCGTTATGTATAGAAAAGTAAAAAAAATATATTTTGAAAAATGTTCCGGGATGTCATTACGAGTAGTTGTAAAGCTCTCTCTTTTAACGAGATCCTAACTTAATTGGTAACGTAGTTTTATAATCTGTGGTGCTTCATAAAGTATTTTTAATATTATCTTGTTGAAAGAAAAAAAAACTAAATTAATTATATTTATTTTCTGTACATTCTGTAGATTTAATTTAATTTGTATTAAAAATTACTCTGTGAAGCAATTAATGCTATATCCGTTTTTCTTGTACAGATGCTTTTTACAATTATAACTTATGATATTGATTTGAAGTTAAATAACATTGTTGTTTAAATAAATATTATTTACCTAATTAAAAATACCTATGTAGGTAATTTTACGAAAAAAAAATCACTATAAGTTTATTTTTATTTAAATTAATTTACTCAGACACGCTATAATGTACATTTTTGTTTGTTTTTTTTTTTATGTTTATAAATGTATTTTTTTAATTTGATTTAACTTTTATTTAGTGTTTGTAATTTTAGAATAAAATATCATACTAATGTTTTTTATACGATTTATAAATATACGAATAAAATAAAAATAAATCTACTTATAAAAGTAAGAAAATAATTGTAGATTTTAATTTTATCTGTATTTTATAACCTATGTACATATATGTAGTTACATATCAAAATTTCTCACAGTAACATCCCATCGGAATATTAATAGAAATAAGTAACTAACATTGACTTGTATGACGTATTCTACTAGATTTGCAGTTTGCAATAAAAACTGTTACACATTCAAAGTGTTAGGCCCTAGCTGCGATTGCTGAGAGACGTCTATTAGTTACGCAACTTGTTTTTATTTTTTTATGTAAAAGCCCTCTCCTTGGTGAGTTTTGGTATGATGTATTAGGAAACTCCCTCCATCTCACGTGATTTTTATAATCCATTATATTTTAAATAGTTGATTATATTGGACATGTTCATGAATTTTACTAATTTTTCTAATCTTCTATGGGAATCCCAGACGTATAAAATATTAAATACGAAATTTAAAAGCCCCCAAGCGCACACGTGAATGCTATCGTTGTTCTTACTTTCCATACTTGCCTACAGCCTGCCAGATTGATTGACTTTCATGGTTACTGCTCCGCTCCTTATAATAGTACCGTGAAGTTATATAACCCATACCCTTATGCAATAAATAATCTATAAAATGTCAAAAGTTTTTTTTAAATCTGTCTGGTAATTCCGGAGATTAGGGCGTTTAAACAAACAAATAAATAATATCTTGAGCTTTTAATATTAGTATTGATAAAAATTCTCTAAGTGAAAAAGTTGATTTGAGATTTTTATTGATTTCCCTACCATCCTTTTAAATGAGTTTGAGACTTTGCCAGTCTACTCACCGATTTTGAGCTCACGTAATTAATGGGCGTCCTCTAGTTTAGTTTTCACAGCACCTCGCATTAGCACTACTGAACGCGAGGTGTACAAGTAAGCGAGATAGATTTACTAAGATGTATCAATAGTAACTCCATGTTTTTATTTACTATTTATTTATGAGAAAAACAAAGTAAATTATAGTTTGTTAAAATAAAGCAAAAATGTTTTTTTTTTATATCAGATTTAATGAAGTACTTATTTATGTAGTTTTTTTCCAACACCGGATATTAGATGTTAATACAATTTGTGATTTTTTTTTTAATTTGTTAATATGCGTCTAGTAGGATACATAGAAGTCATTGGAATTTAGGAGTAAAGTAAGCTTTAATTTACAAAAATTGTGCCATTCTCATATCTAACACATATCTATGTATATCTATATAAATAGCATTGTTCTTCCTTTCACTATGAACAATGCAAAATGTCAATTCATTGATATAATTTCAGAGTTTTCTCAATTTTACTTTTTTAGGCGAAATGTATTATGCTTGTATTTATACTTTTAAAAAAGTTATACTTTTTTGATGTCGTAAAATGATAAAAGAAATAAAAAAAAAAGATGTTAAAAACTATATATTAATTTCATTTCAACATTTGTAATGTTATTCTAGATGAAACTGATGCAATTTAAAAAAAAAATAGTATGATTGTCTTCACCGCAGTAGAACAAAAGGTCTCGCGAGCAACTTCATGATGTAGATACTTTGTTACTGTTTGTTAAAATTCACTCTTATTTTTATTTTGTAACGCGCTTAAAGAAGTATATCTTTTAAATTATATATAAATTACTTATATAGATACAGCTTATCAAGATATGCTCAATAAACTATAGAAAATAAGGTTGAAAGGTTTTTTTTTATATTTCGATCTAAGACTGATTAGACTTACAGACGACGTTTATGATTTTGCGAACTCTGTAAAATTGTGTATATTTTATGTTTAATGAACCTTTTTATCTTTATAAACGATTGGAAATCTATAAAATTAACTTTTTTCAGGCACAGATTTGTAGGTATTGATAGGTACTTAATTATATATTATTCTTCTAAATATAATATGTACGCAGAAATGTTTCAGTGAAGAAATAGAGTTTATTCCTTATATATATTTGCCAATAAAATGACGCACAATGTAAATCTTCTAGGAATGAAAGAATTAAAGAGAAAAAAATTCATATGTAGTATTGCCATACTAAGAAAATACGAATCGTACATATTTGGGCCGGTTGATAGTTTTTATTTATTATGATATTTTAGGACCTCAGCAATTCGCATATATCAGCCCAATCGTAAGAGTATTTGGCGGGATCTTGAACTGCCACGTTATGGTTTTGTTTAAATTCATATTGTGCATACGTGAAGTGGATTATAAATGTAAATTAGAAACATGCATTTTGAGTTGCCACAAAAACTCTCTGAATAGTGTGAACAAGGGAGCCACCATTTTGTTAGAACTATGTATGAAGATTACAAGAATCATACGAAATAAAGGTTTAAAGTACATGTCCAGAAATCTTAAAATTAAAAAAGCCCCATCGTATCACATCTATATATATATATATATATATATATATAATTTAATAAGATGCGATTGATAAACAGATTAGCCGCCTCATTCAGTTTAGGCATCGGACCAGTTTAACAAAACAAAAAAAAACATAAATCGAACATTTTTGTTTATTATCATTAATTTGTCAGAACTAGTCTTGGACTATTATGATAATAATGATAACAAATAAAAACATAATTGCCTCCAAATCAAAAATACTTACTTCAGTCACAGATCTGGTCCGGGATATGCAATATATCGAAGACATGTACAATTATGTAGAAAAAAACAGATAGCAAATATACTTAAATAAAAACATCAAGCACATCGAGTGATCAAAAAATAGTTGAAGAAATTAGGCGTTTATTGTATAGATTATTTCTTATAGTTAGTTGAAAGAGTACAAACGTTCCTTTTCTTCCTGTTCTTTAAGCTGATTACTTGTTTTCTAATCGGAAGTGTGTGTGACATAATATAACAATATTCCGGCGACCTAGCTCCGCTCAATGTCTAACGAAAAAGAGACGCCTATCTAGATGAACTTGGAAAGTTTAAAACGTTACCTATCTAGATAGATAATTTCTTCTAAATTGTTGGAGCCGTTTCCAAGAAACCAATTATATATTCAAGGATTGCTTACTTAATAGTATCAGATGTGGTTTTGTTTCTAGCGGACATATATCCGCCCTTTGTATCCGCCATGCATTATATTATTGCTTGCGAGGTTTACACTAAAATGTGCAAGTAACATTGATTTTTCTTATCTGATCAATCAAAGCCGTTAACTACTCAGACCAAAGAAGTGGTGAAACGTTTACTCACTGTCAATTATTCCAGTGTAATTTTAGGTTGGACAATAATTACGTTTTCAACCACCTAATTTTTTCTCTCAAGGCCGTACCCGATGTAATCACTCTGTAATTATTATGCCTTTTACAGAACAATAAATATAATGTAACTAACATTATTCGTCCATTATCCACATTTCTTGTTGGAATAATGGTGATTTGTCAAAACTAGTTATCAATGGCATAGTATCTATTTCAGTATAATAATCTGTAACTCTTTACTGTCCATTGTTTTCCAATGTTGAGAATTTTCACGTGCCATTTGCCTTACTAAGAGAAATTTCAAAAGGTCATTGGAAGGCATCATGCTCTTATGATAGCAGAAACTATTGTAAAGTGTTTTTCTAATAGTTTTATTCAACAACTGCTCTGCTGTAGTAGTATATCCATATATTCCTTAAAACACTGGAACTTATTGTTATTACCCTGGCAACCTTACACTGTCGCATGTATTTTAACAGTGTTATCACCAAATTGACTTCTTCTTCTTTTAATTTAATAACAACTGTGTTCATCTATAATTCTGACAACGTCACGTGAATATAATATTTTTCTAATTGTTCTTGTAATATTCAAATCAATCCAAAATTCAAACAAAAAAAATGCCGCCAAAACTACATAATATTGGACCAAATAACGTTTGTTTATGAATTTGAATAAAAACCATGACATGACAGACCAAGATCCCGTCAAAAACTTTCATGTCATGATTTTAAAAGATTATCTGTCGACACGGAAATCTAAAAAAATAAGGCATCTTGCAAATCGTGTCATACGTTCCATTGGCCTTCGGAGACTCGCTCATATGAAATAGAATAGTTTTTTTTATGTTCCTATAATAGGTGTGTATTTGTCACCGGATAATTTGTACGAACCGTTAGTATACAAACAATCTAGTGACATTGCAAAAATTTGTTGTGAACGGACACCAATAACTGAAAATTATGGTTTATGTCAATTAAGCAAAATAATGGGACTTGAAAAATGTAAATTTTCAATATCTAATTTGTTTCTGGCATTATGATCGGCGTTATGATTACATTTCCAACCTAACCAGATGAATCTAGTTAGTTTTTTTAATCTACGAAAATATAACAGTTATTTTACAATCTTACTAGAATGTTTATAAACTAATTCGTATGATTATCCGGTACATATTATATGTATGCTTTTGAAACCTTCCAAATGCTTAGCGTTTGGGAATGGGTATTCAAATCAAGGTCATAAACATTACTATATATATGTCAATTATAACAGTGAATATAACGATTTCATATATCAATATTTAACTTATGTCAATTTTTTTCTGTATTTAATCGGCCTTCAAATTTAGCGTTATCGTTAGCGTCATCTCATTCGTCTTTTAGGATAACAGTATATATGATACTTTTTGAAGTTAATTAAAATTGTCTAATTTGATAGTAGAAATATGTTTGTATTGATTTGTTACTTAAACAACATTTATTTAGAAATATTACAGCACGTTTTGTAAAATCACCAAAAGTTTAATTTTATTATGATAGGTGTTGTAATGTTTGTAATGTTTAGATAAATGTTATCTTAAATATATCATTTTCAGTGTAATTTTGTTTATAAGTGAAATACATAATAATATTATGTACAAAATCATGTTGTATTACTATATTATTATTCTTCTTTCTAACTTGTCAAACAATCTTCACTATTGAAGACCATTACTTCTATTTTCTAGTGGGTAATTATTTTTTTTTTAAAAGTATCTTCGAATGTTTAAGAATTCGAACAAAATTGTAATCCCTTACCTAGAACTTTCTAGGGACTTTTTGTGACATATAATTGTAATATATTACATTCATTATATTATATATGTATTAATATTACATTATTAATATCATGTATTATATTCATATTATCATTTCTAGCTCACTTCATTTATGCACAATAACTAAGCTATGTTATGCAAAATGTTACCTGTATTTCAAAATAGATCAAAGAACGCAAATTTATGAAAAAAAAATTGCTAAGGGCGCGCTCAGTATAGGGTTCCGTAGAGAGGGTGCTTTAAGTAATGTTCAATGGAATTTGTACGAATTACTCCTCCAAATACATTTTATAAGTTGATTGACTATTACTCGTTAACTTGTAAAGCCTGATAGTTTTCCTTTTAACTTCATTATATATACTACCATGAATTTTTTACATATCCATAAACAACCATTTAGCTGGCGTGGGGACATCACTTTAACGAAAATTAGCACTTCAAAGCTTAATATTTCGCAAAGGGATCCCTGAATCAAAAAATGGTTTTCACAGACCCAGAATGTTTTTGAACGTCCTATGTATGGACAACCCACACGACGAGATAGAGGAAAAAAAACATTACCACTTTACGTGTAGGGGAGGTACTCTATTGATTTTTTTTTCATGATTTTATTTTATCACGTTGTCGATGTGATTAATATGTCGGTGTACATTACCAAATTACAGCTTTCTAGTCTTAAGAATGTCTGAGCTAAGCCGCGGACAGACAGACGGACATAGCGAAACTATAAGGGTTCCTTTTTACTTCGGAACCCTAAAAGCTCTACATGACAGACTAAGATCCCGCTAATACCTAATATTCTTTTAAAAATATAATCACCTATTTTATTTGCTTATCTTTTTAGTGTGATATTACTCGGCCTATTTTAAATAAGTGTAAATAACACTCATAAATATGTCATCTTTAGATAAACTTGATAATTTGCTTATACACTTGTATCTAAGTATGAGACAGATTTAACTGTCTATAATGGAACTATGTTTTTGTAATAAATAAACCTATCGTAACGCTAGAATTATAATTATTTTTTCTGTGATACATAGATTAAATTGTTTATGTACATAATGTTAACACTATACGAGTGGACTTTGATAAGATGTACCTACTAATATAACGCAAAGTTCTTAATTTACTTTAGAGAATCGAGATCGTTTTTATCTTGGAGTTTTTCAAGTGTAATTTGTCGGTCACTTGGGCTCGTGATAGAACACCCACTGCGTCTTTGCCGGATATAAAAATGGTATTCAGATATTATGTTTTTTTGTATACGCGCAACATTTTAATATAAAACTAAATGAAAAATGTGAACGCTTAGAATAATAATTCGTTTCACTAAAATCGATTATGAATTCTGTGTTGTTCTTTAATGTAAAGCTTTCGATTTTCTAAATGATTTAGTAATATTTAGTGATTAGTTAAAAATGTACGTTATTATGTTATCGCGGAGTGAGTGTAATGTGTAGTTATATATGTTTGGAAGTTATGACATTTGCAAATTGTAAATTTAGTAAAATTGTACAAAATACTTTTCTAAATAAAACGAAACTTTGGCCTATGTATATTGTCTTTTATTCTTAACTTCTCTCTCTTCTTACTAGCCGATTTCGACTACAGTGACCGGATCCACCTAAGGCTTGAGGTGTTTGGCCTGTAAATGCCCATTTTTAACTTAACTTAATCTCATATTAATTGCGAGGTGTGAATCTCGGCTTGGGCTGTTGCTGATCATGCGAAAAAGTCTCGATCTGACTAAATTCCTATCCATAGAAATTCGAGCTAACTAACTATATATATATAAATGTCCCTGCCTTCTGGGACGAAGAAATGATAGAACTTTTGCCTAAACTAGCCAAAAAAAAAAGGTCCCTTACAGAACAGGTACATAGATACCCGAGTGGTGTGCATTTGTGTGTAGGGATGCAGTGTAATGACTGTATGTAGGTAGCTAGTGAATGCAGTGTCACTGTATCGCGCGAGCGGCTGCTTAGCTCCAGGGCTCCATCCCGATAGATCGGACCTACGCTTGAGTTGCCGCAGGAGAGGGAAGTCTTGGCGGATGTGTGGGAGCAAAGTTTACCGCCCTCCCCCTGCGATGGGAGCGGTGGTTCCGCGGGCGTGGGCGCGTGCACGCTTGGTTTGGAGATACGGACGGGTATGAAGCGTTAGCTTCCGCGAATTTATCGTCGACGTCGGTGAGTATGTTACGCGGCCTACGTTTTATGTTAGGGACGTTTGGGACTGGCGTGTATGTCGCGGCGGCTACCACTAACGGGTTGGAATGATTTGTGGCGCTATCGAAATGTCTTATCGCGAGATATTTCACATAGGACTCTATCGTGAGAATATCTCTGTTAAGAACGACTGGTTCGGCTCTAACTATTCTACGTAGCAGTTTGTTTTGCAAAACTGGTAACGGTTTAATGTTTGGTTTCAACATGAACGCGAAAACAGGGTAAGCGTATGTGATAATTGGGCGGAGTGACACTTTTCGGATGTCCGTTTTGATTATATGAATGTTCTGATAGTAGTCGAAGGTATCCGAATAAAGCCGAACAGATCACTCAAGCATGTCTGAGCACGTTCAATGAAGTTGACTACAATCCACTTATTATGACGGTAGTTGAGTTATTTTTGACCGTAGAATTTCTACTTGCTACTTGATAAATTTATATAAATTGAATCAAAAGTGTTATGGAACTTCGAAACCGTCACCGAAACTATGAGATATTCGAAATATAAAAAATATCCGAAACCGTAATCTATTCCTAAATATTTGAAATAAGGACGAACTCGAATGATACACTGATGAATACCAAAAAATACTAAAATTTTAACTATATTTTATCTGAAATAAAGTTAGTTTTGTTCACCTGCAAATGTAAAATAGGTACCTTACTATGTTACTTGTAAATACAATTCTTTGAAAATGTAATTATCTGAAGTTATCGGATATCTGAAATTTCATATCCGTATCCGTTACCGGTATCGAGACTATTAGTCTTGAAATATCCATATCCAGCGCAGAAATGTCATATCCGTGACATTCCTAATTTATATTTCCAGTGCAGAGTGGAGCCCTCCACCTTTCGAAAGTACTGTTAGAATTCAGCGTTTTATTTCTAACTATCTACGCCTGCGATTTCGGTCACATGGACTACATAATGCTGTCAATCGAAACCACACATGTGAATCTGTGAAACGGTAAAGTGACGTTACTGTGGCTGATGTTAAACACTGTATAATCTAAAAATAACATCGACCACCGTGAGATGACCTTTATGAATCATCGTCATGCCAACCTGAAAGTTTTTTTGCAGCTAGATATACATATGCACCTACATTGTTCCCGAAACGCGACAATCCTAAAGAGAATCACTCTGACAGGTTTACGGAAAGGGAATTAGTCAGATCGCAAAATATTTGGCCACTTCAGCGCACTCTTGAGCTTCTTGCCTCGCTTACGCGGCTGAGTGCATTGCGCGCTCGCCTCCAAGCCCGGTTAAGCTGTCAAAGCCTCTAATGGCCCTTAAGGCTATACCTACAGTATAGTTTAGTAAAAAAAAAGTGACAGCTTTATCAACATACGCATTTTTAATATAATTCTTTGGTGGATGGTGATTAGCCTATTAGTGGATAGTAGAGATGCGCCGATTACTGCGCCGACTCGGTACTGGGCATACTCGGCCATTTTTTAGTACTCAGAAAGAACTCAAAATTTATAACCTCTTTACAATATTAGTGTTGACTAGTCACTGTCAGATAAATCATGTAAATAAAACGAGAATATTTAATTAAATAATCAGTTTTTATTAGTATGAATCAGGTAGTACAAACTATCAATTTCAAAAATATATTTTGTATTAATATTAGTACTTTAGTAAAGGCAAGTTATAATTCAGGAAACACTCTACCCCGTCTGATAGTAGTCCGTTCGTTTTCTCTTCGTATAAGTAACCCGCTTCTGAAAATAAGCGCTCGCTATATGAAGTGCTTGCTGGTGCACATAAGAACATTTTGGTAAATATGCCCGTAGTAATAAATTCTTAATTCTATAGCAATAACACTTTTTGGATCTTCACGGTTTTGCGGCGCTCTAGATGCTAGTTCCTCGTTACAATTCTAAAAACTTCCATAACAATGTTTCTTAATATTTGAAGTTTTTTATAAAATTACTGACCTAGTTTATTTTTATCACATTCACTACTGTTTGAACTCAACATCGTCACTTCTTCGAATGGCTTTAAAAAATAGAGAGGCGAGGTACCGTTCGCTAGCCAGCTGCACTTCGCGAGCAATTTTACATCTGTTTTCTCTCCCAATACTTGCGTAAACTAAACCTAGTATTCAAGTATTCGGTTCGGTAAATAAAATTCCGAGTAATACTCGGTACTTGGTTACTCATTAAAACTTGTACTCGGCGTATCTCTAGTAGATAGGTATACTTCGGTTGATCTTGAAACGCGACACGCCTAAATGTGCCACTATAATGAATGTTCTAAACTTTGGACAAGGAGCTGGTCAAAATCTGGCGAAGATTAAAAGGTTAGTGGTTTACTATATAGAACTTGATATTAATACCTGAATTAGGGCTATTAACACGGTCGTACCAGTCTTTTCGAAGATTCGCGGGTATACATTTTTACAGAACAAAACTTATCGAGTATTATAATTATTATTAAAAAAATCTGAACGCAATTACTTTCAAGTATAATATAACTTATTTGTTTACTGAATTAATAATATCTATACAAATAAATAGAATATAAGTGTCTGTTTGTAATGTCAAAATAACACGTTTTTTACTAATTGCATATGAAAGTAGATACAGTACCTATAACAAAAACACAATATGTAAAATTTTTGTCTGTCTGCCTGTCTTTTACTTCCGGCTAATCTTCGAACGGTTCGACCTAGTTTGACGAGACTTTTACTGGCAGTTAGCTTATGTTATAAGGAGTAACTAAGGCTGCTTTTATTTTAGAAAAATAATTTGGATACCGAGCAAATAGAACAATAATCCTTTTATCTTTAAAATAACTGGCGGGTGAACACCGTGGGTCTACCCAATACGAAAGCGGGGTCACCACAATACCGACGGCATTCTGTACTCTGTAGTCCACGCAAGCGGAGCCGCGGACACAACTAGTATGTAATATATTTAAAACTAGCTTGCCCCTACAGATGTTGTTCTAAGCTTTTTTGACCATAGCGCCACCTATCTCGTTTTCTTTTTCTGATAACTTTTCCATAACCACAAATAAAACAAAAAAATAATTACACATATACATCCTTTGAATCTTGAGTTTATACAAAAATCTGATAGGACGTAAAATTTTTTCCCAAATTTGATAATTTGCCAGAAAAATTTCCAATTTTTCTTGTCATAAAAACTAATTCGGTCTATTAAGAATTAATTTCATTTTTCTTTTTATAGACTAATCTTTGTCTATTGTATACATTCCAAGACTAAGCTAAAAAATATTTTTTTTAATTCACTGTAACTATTTTGATTGGCAACGTTATAATCCTTTGTTACTTCAACAATTAAGAAGAACCATTATTATGTTAAAATCAATCAAGCCGTTTGAGCTACAGATCGTACCAAAGAAAGTTTGGTAAAAAATGGTTTGAAACTGTCACTAACTTAAAAATTCCCTGTCCTGAATTATCTCCATTTCAATATTCCATTTCACACAAACAACATAAATATTATGATATTCTCAGAGTGTTTCGCGAAAGTTCCCGAACAGAAATCATCACGGAAGTCCTTTAAAACAGGCACAAGTAACTTGGGGCAGAAGTTAAATTATTTCGAAAACGCGCGAAGAATTTTTACAATCTGCGTTGCGGATATCATGAGGTTATATTGTGATTCATCCGCAAAGCGAACACTGGTGTAAAATGTTTATCGCTCGCTTTGGTTGTGGCCATGAGAACCGTGACTATTCACAGATGTGTGCTTATATATAAAATTATAGTAGGGTTATATTCTTAAGTATATAGGTTACATTAAAAAAATGTATTTCGGTATGATATGGCAACAGTCGTAATTTTCATTATTGCAACGTCACTAGGCTATTCTAAGTACTTAAAAATACGTTGCAATCATAATAAGCTAGCTAGGTTGGATAGAAATATTATATTACTTTTTAATATATATTTATTTCATAGAATGTTATGGTGTGAAAGAATATACAGCTAAAGGGATTAAGAAATGGATGCTTAGATTGTTTGGGCATGTAGAGAAAATAAATAATGAATAAAAATAATGACTAGAGAGATTTATAAGACGAACATGAATGGGAATGTTGGAAGAGAAAGGCCTAGACGAACGTTCCATGATCAAATCGGGGATTTTAAACCGACGAGCATGCATGAAAAGTTTGATGAATGTAGCGAAAGATTTATGTCAAAATTGTCGCAAGTGGAAGGACGTGGTCTTTGAACAACTCTCCATCGCGCGCTATCGTTGTTCTTACTTCCCGTACTTGTATACAATTTGCCAGATTGCTTGGCAATCTGCTCCTTAGGGCCATAGCGTAAAATTGTATAACCTATAACCTAACTCAATAAATAGCCTATAACTAGTATAAATAGTTTTTCACATTTGACTGGTAGTTTCAGAAATTAGCGCATACAAACAAAAGAACAACAAACAAACAAACTCTTGAGTTTTATAATATTGTTACGCCCGTAGGTAGTAAAATGCCGTAGTGTTTCAAACAATTTACATTAGTACTCAAAGAAACACAAATTAAAACAAAACAAAACAAACTCACAAATCGCTCTCCGAATGTACTTGCAGAATCAACCTGTAGTTCTTCTTTTATTTCGTTATTGTTTCCACTTCGCTTTCGAAATTAGAACTGTCCTAATTCGCGTGACGCCTCTCTTTTATACCCAAATGAACTGATCGACGATCATCAAATCTCTAGAAGGTCCATAAACTCTTAACATGTTGTAAAACCTACGTCATCGCTCCAAAAGGACGTTCCCCACGTTTGATTTAAAGCCCATTGTTTGTTGACAATTAAAACGATAAGGCTTTCTATGTGTGCGTCGTCGAACCTATGACTACACGACACACGTGTACACTATGATAAATACACGATATTTCGGGCACATTCCAAACGATTCTTGAGATTTCGAGAATGTTGTTTTTTTTTTCTCTTACTTACACCGTAATTTTATTATAGTATATAGTATAGATTAACGTGTACGAAGTCGTAATGGGTTACTAGTATGAAATAAATAGATAACAAAATGACTTATTTCATAGCCCCAAAGTTATGTAGGGGATCAGAACAAACGGAAGGTATAAGATGGCCCTTATGAACACTGCGTAGGGTTATTACCTTGGCTATTGTGTGAAAAACATTTCGAGGCTAAGTTACATCATAATACTAGTTTATTTGGATAATATTATATAGAGCATTATTAATTTATTTATTTGTAGCAGCTTGTTGTGCATCAGCAGCAGGGATGTGTATCAATTAAATAAAGAAATTCCTTACATTTCTTCGCTACCAGTGAGCCATCGTCTCTTCGTAGTAAAGAAAAAACTATGATTTTCCATAAACAATCACTTCTTCACTGAAGCCCTCGAGGATAATTAGTTTCATGCTAGCTCAATTGCTAAATCGATACGTTTCAAATTACGCTGTTGGCGTTTAGTTCGATAAAGGTCCAATTAGCGTCATGACGTTTTATCGATTACGTCATTAGACAAGGGAATGTATGTACATATTCAATAGATAATATGAATATACCTAAATCAATACTTTATTTCAGGAAATAATATGTACATATTGTGTGGTACCGTAGCTGTGATGAATGTAAATTACAGTGCCGTATGCACGGTTCCATTCACGCTTTGTTCGTTATGAGACAGATCTTGTGAAATACATAGAGAGATATGAAGCGAAAAGCCAGGATGATGAAGACTAGGAAAAACTTGTAGGCACTTTAGAGCAGTGTTTATTATAATGGACCAATGACAAAAGTAATTTCGTATTTGTTTTCCGAACTTACTACTCTGTTAACCTTAAGCGCCCAGGGGTCATTAGGACCTTTGACAGCTTGGGGGCAAGTGCAGCACTCAGCTGCGTGAAAGGGGCAACTAGCGCAAGGGTGCCAAAGTGGCCAAGCCTCTGCTTGGGATTTTTTTATAGTAGCTCGGTACATTGACTGTACTGTCCCTGATGGTAAGCACAGTACAAACCAAATACAACGGTGACCACCGAGAGATCCACTGTCATGCCGTGTTACCCTGCATGCAAAAAAGTCACGATGAGGCTAATTCCCTTTCAGTAAATTTGATCTAAATAACTACACATTCACATATGTTTTCTCTCTGGGAGGAAGGAAATATTTCTACTGAGTAGTTTGTACATCAATCTGTCATCTTTCAAAGTAAGTGTGGTAGCTAGCTATGCGAGTAATAGAAAATGTCCTACTACTACGCAAACCATGGGATTTCATCAAGATGCTTTTCTTCACCGAAAGCTCGGGCTCATTGCAGGGATTTGAAATCACGTCCATTGACGGGATGTCCGTATACGTTAGTAAGCTTAGCCACAAACAATTCCATTCTCTACATATAGTTAGGTTTATTCACCACACAATAAACCCGGAGCTACGTAAAGTCATCTGACTTGACATAATAAGCCCCATATTGGGTTGAAACGGGCGTTTTAGAATACTTAGGTATTCAAAACCAGTAGTCTGTCATTTATGGGTTTTGCATAACCGTTTTGATGATCTGTAATGTCGGTAAATCTGCAAATTTTCTTTTGAAATGCCAGTCTTTACTGCTTCGGTTATAACCTGTTTGGATTCGGTAAGTTATTAAGTTTTACGACTTTGACCTATACCGAATGAGCAGAGGTTACATTCATCAAATTAAACTTTTCTCAAATAAACAAATATTGAATTTATTGTAAGTATTACCTAACTTACACCTTCTTATTTTTATTTAAAAGTAACTGTTTTCGTCCATATTTTGGCCAACGTCACGTGAATACAATATAATAATAATTATAATTAATCATATCAGCCTGTAAGTATACCCACTAAGCCTAAGCCTGTATCATATCCCACTGCTGGGCAAAGGCCTCTTCATAAGGGAAGCTATAGGCTTAAATCACCACGACAGCCCAAGGCGTATTTGAGATTTCACACACCGAGAAATCAACGGTTCTATATTTTTCCAACATACAGTGGTTACTACAAGAACTCACAATTCAAGTTTCCTCACAATGTTTTCCTTCACCGTCAGCCGATAGTGTTATCAATTCGAATTAGTAAATGTACGCAAATTCCAGAGACCATTCCAATGAGCCCAAATAAGATATCTCTGCTGTAATTTTGTGAGGAGTTAGGTATCTTGCAGATTCCAGATGATATTGCAGCATCAGGTAAAGGACATCATATTCTTCTAATATAATTGAAGTAACAGAATACTAAATTTTAGCCCAACAAGCTCAATGTTGATGGCTCAATCAAGGCTGATGCTCATACTCAAATGTGCTCATATCGATTTATCAACTAGAAAAGAGCTGATAATCTTGAAATGGCTGACAGATATTTTCTTTAATCAGTTTGGGAACTACAATGTAACAGACAGCCACACAGACACATAGATAGATACACAAGTTAAACTTATAACATCCCACTTTTGCGTCGGGGCTTAAAAATAAGGATACATTTATTGATTTACAGAGTCATCGTCATGCATTTTTATACGAATAAAATGTTTTTTTTTACGTAATTAGAAATTAAATTCAAATAAAACAAAGGTTAAGGCATAAAATAAAGTTTATAATTTGTTATATCTGTGCATAGTGAAAATGCTGTTAGATTTTACGTAAATAATTTATTTGTACTCAGAATAGAATTCAAAGAAACTCACTATACTGTGGTTGTACTGACTTACTTTCTCTCTGTATGATCCCCTTGCGGTTTCCTTTTTTATCGTTATAGTTTTGGCGTAGTGGCCACAATCTCACAAATTACCCAAAATGATAACACACTCAACCTAGTGGAAGACTTGCTCTCAAGTGCAGCTGTCGGAACACGCCTACTGGTGCTTGGCGACAGATTTTCAACTTGAGGGTGGTAGCTAGCCAGGCATCAGAAAAAGCGCTACCACCATGCTATGGTTTCCTCACAATGTTTTCTTTCACTGAAAGCTCAGGCTCATTGCAGGGATTCGTTAAATCGACGCGAAGTCGTACATGCTACCACTGAGCCATCATTGCTTCATTCTTCGTTTTATCACATCTCGCAGGGTCTCGCACATGACTCGCTTGTATACCAAAATAAAAAGAGGGTCTAAGTCACTAGAAATGCCATTAACTTTACGAAATCGCGATCGTTCAAAAGTTCTCGATGTTCTATTTTTTGATAATTTTTTGTTGGATTACGCAATAGGAGCAATTATCTTTGATTATGTGATTTATATCTTTTCGAACCTAAAAATACATACTCGATATTTCGAGTAGATTGAAGACATTTCCAGATATTTCGAAAATATTGAATTTTTATATTTTTACTCAGATTGTAATAATATGTAATAACAAATCGTAGAATCCTTAGAGAAATGTGAAACCGATAAAAATTCTATTTCCATACAATTTCACAGGTTATAGTCATACAGGTTCAGAGCGCATCTTGACATAATTTTGGGACATCCGAAATAACGATGTGAGACGGCCTACTTATGATCATCTAAAGGTCGGTTCACATGCGACAGAGCGTAAAGGTCTGATCACGTAATTTGTATAACAACAAACAAATTACTATTTAAACTAACCACATATTTATCGTTTTATGAAAGCCATCAATATAATAATAATTCATAATAATTTCAGATAGGATAAAAGTTAAAATATTTTAACATTCGCGAAAAATGAGTTAGTTATTTACTTCTTCTTGATTAATAATAATATGTCGCAACTTCTTTATTATAATCTACATATTTATAAAAAAAATATGGAAAATGGAATTCATTGGTTATATTTTCACTATGATAACTTCTCTACTTCTAGACGTAGCCAAGAACTTAGAACTGTCTTAGTTACGATGAGATACTACATCACTGAGCGTGCTTTATCGTCTGTATAATACACAGCGTTCTGAATAGCTGTTTAACCTTATCCCATCATCTCCTTTCCTCTACAGAACCACGCGGGCTGAAGTACAAAAACAAAGTAAACGGTAGCATTCTTCTGCACGAACAACGAAGTTTGTAAATTACGGTCTCCCGGTCTACGCGTTCCCTCCATTCTACGATATTGAGGCTTTCAAACGAGATTTCAAGAGGCATTTCTTTAGGCCGGCTTGAGAAGTTCGACTACTGATGGGATCTGCTTTGATTCTGAAGTGCAATACGGGTATTTTGTCAAGCTAGTGTATTTTTTTAGTGAATTTCATTAGTCAATATTTAACTGTTTAACATTATTCGTGCCTAAAAAGGTGGCCGAATGTATTGCACGCAAAAATATATTATGAACCTTTAGCCATTTGACCTGAATAGCAAAGCAGGACTAAGTAAAGAACTAAAATATATCGGTATTTCTGTCGGTACGGTTTGCGATATTCATCAGTAATTCGATACCCGATATGTGTTTTCAGTTTGCATATATGTGGAACACGCTTAACCCGCACTATTGCCCATTCTAAGTCCCTACTTCCATCTATTGTTTCGTAAACTGCCTTTGACAGTTCCTTCTATATCCGCGACTGGTGTTTTGCATAATGTTAAGGCTTCCAGATTGTTTAGCCTTTGTACGGTCGCCAGTACCTTTCGGGACATGAATTTATATGGGTTATGTGGCTAGACCCTTTTCCGGAGGTCTTAGGTAAATCGTTCGGTTTTAGTTTTCTCGTTTTTTGTTCCGCGAAAGGGTATTTTTTACCTCTTTTATTTTTTTTTCTTAAAAAGCAAAGTGGTCTGTTTCTAAAATAAAAAGTACACTCGAGAGGGGTGACCTTGGCATTCAATTTGTCCAAAAAATAGATAAAGTTATATTATATTTTTGTTGGATGTATGTATGTATGTATATGTATTGCGTTGTATGCAATGCTTGCACACGACAAGATCCGACTGGATCGAGACCACCATACATAAGATGAAACACCCGCAATAGTGACACGTTCTAGGATCAGACACGGTGTATCGAGTGAGTTGGTAGGAATCTTTACCCGACTGGGTGGCGACTACAATACACATGGTGATAAACACGTCACAGTGACTCACTTGAGGTTTGTATCATTTGGGGATCAGCCAGTATATATCCTACTGTCGAGAGGCTTGAAGGCTGGAATTTATTGCCGATATCTCGGTGGCCGTAGTTGTTTTTGGATCGTATTGTGATTACCATCAGGCACAGTGCAGTCACTTTGCCTTGCTACTATAACAAAAATCACATACATTAACATTATAATATTTATTAATAATGCATTTTTTTATTTCAAATAAACCCTAATTATACTACTATTACTTACTCTGGAAATATTACATCATTATATATATATCTATCTATCTACCTTCTATACATATTATAAAATGAAGTCCTCCACCGCTTCTGTCTGTCTGTCTGTTCGCCTGTCTGTCTGAACCTGATAAACTCAAAAACTACCTAATGGATTTTCATACGGTTTTCATCAATGGAGACAATGATTCACGAGGAAGGTTTAGCTGTCTAATTTATTAACGTTTTATGTAAATTGTCTGAAATATGATGATGATTGCTGAAAATTTCGAAAAAAATTATGTCTTCTGGGAGCTTTACTGGCGTGCGTCGCGTAAACCAATAGAGTTATATGTATTATACATTGTTACCCGTGCAAAGCCGGGACGGGTTGCTAGTACCTATTATAAAACAAAGTCCCCTCGCCGCGTCTGTCTGTCTTAACGCAATAAACTCAAAAATAACCGAATGGATTTTCATACGGTTTTCATCAATGTAATGGATTCATGAGGAAGGTCCCGGCCGCTGTTTGACGAAACCTTTAGGTGTACAATTCATTATGGTTTTATGTAAATTGGCTGAAATATGACGTTGATTGTTGAAAATATCAGAAAAAATCATGCCGACTGGCAGCTTTACTGGCGTGTTTCGCATAAACAAATATACACTCGTGGACATATTTAGAGGAACGCAAAAAAAGGTAGAATAGGGTAAATGTGGAATAGTTGCCACATTTTTGAATATTATATATTTTTCAAAAAAAAAAAAAGATATTGAAGCAGATTCTTCTTTCTAGTGGAAACCAAGTCCATTAGCTACTATGTGTTTATTAGTAATTAAATATAACTAATATATTATAAAAAAGACCAAGTACTAGTTTTGAGGATAGATGCCCTTTATATGGGTTATATGCCTCGATGCTTTTATCGCTATGAGGATAGTTGCCCTTAGGGATTGATCAAACAAAATGGATGATCAATACATATACATTTAATCTGTATAAATGACACATTGCATGAACATTAATAATTATAGGATTCTAGTAAGAATAAATAATAAAATAAAAAGTTACTTGCAACAATGTTTTGCAATTGCACGTTTTTTACGAGCTCTGTTTGTTCCAATAGTCACTGTACACAGTATAAAGTAATCCTTATGTTACCATTATTTGCGAATGATAGGTATATGTTCAATGTATATTGTATAGCTTGATTTGGTATTTTTATAATGTCAAAAATATTTTTTTCTCAATGGAATTGAAGCTCTGTGGTAAATTTGAAGTAATACGTATAGCATGCATTGTTACTGTTTGTGTTACCCATCTTCCAAGTTTCCTTTGAAGTAACACTTGTCGTAGAGTATTAAAAAATATTTCTGAAGAAGCGATTGACAATTATCGAAAAAAGGACGATTTTATTTAAGTGTGTAACATAATATATTTTTTTTATGATAATAATATGTAATGAAACATATTTGTGTGTGTAACTTTTTAGTAAAAACCATAATTAAATATATGGTATATGGTAACAAAAACAAATCAATAGTTATTATGAGAAATATATCAAATAAAATTGCAAACTTATTACTTGCAAATTCTTACCTGGATAAATTATTTTATAATATCGGAATATTATAATGTATAATAGCATCTTGGTCGACCGTCAGATTTCCTTGTTTTTTATTACTTAATATTAGTGCAGCGTGTTATTCCTGTTAGGGTTATATTTGTTCTATTATGTTATCACTTATATCGTTTTACTTACACATACGTCTACTTTCATACAAAAGAAGCAAAACAAATCGTTTGCTAATATAAATAAATGTGTGTATAACATCATTATTAAAACAAAGTTATTAGTTGCAATGACTTACTTGTATAAATATTTTCAAATACTCAGAATTTAATTCTTAAAATATTATTAAGATCAGGAAATTTTATCACAGATAAGACAAATTAAAGTTCTGTACTGTATTTATAAATAAATAAAGTTCGTAGATACTTAATTCGATTTTAATAAATGTGCCAATACAGTGAGTAAAAAGTCTCTCTGTCACGTAATGACGGTGAAGTATATGACTATCTCGCCCTCAGCTCACTTTTTATAACGCACACTTACAAATTACGTCATGTGACAATTAAAATGTACGACATAAATTTCGATGAAGTACATTTCAAATCATCGAGGCACTCTTTCATTATTTGTCTTGTATCGGTACAAATGTATGGGTTCTTGTAAGTCCTACTCAACATTAGTTAGATGTATTACTCTACTACCAGTGCAAAGCCGGGGCGGGTTGGTAATTATTTTATAGGTCCATCAAGACAACCAAACAAAATATATACGTGTAAAAGTAATTGCAGAAATGCTATTAAAACTTAAATAACTAAATCAACAAGTAAACTTTAGACGACTACTTTCGGCTTTTTATATCCCATTAGCTTATTTTAGCGAGGTTGCCTGAGTCAACTTACTATAATATTTATATAAAAACTTTTACCGCTTAAAATATTTATTATCCATTAAACGGTAAAATAAATGTTCCTTTTTTGTAACCGAGAACTTACGTAACATTTTTTTCATTACTAACATTAAAATTGATTAAGGTTATTAGCTGTTCATAAAATTCTGTCTCTTGATGTTGATTTAAAAAAAAAACTATGTAGTCTATATCTCTCTTTAGTACTTCTCTATTATCCACAAGGAACCTAAACATAAATCAGCTTGGAGACTTGTTGCGTTCGTAATAGTGTAATACACACGTTGAATAAAACAGATTAAATCAGTTTGCACTATCTACCCCGTGCCTCGCACTATCCAATCAGTCACTTATAAGTAGCGTTAGAAATGTCATGCCATTTTCCTTTTTGTTTATAACGAATCGTATTATCATGAACATAAATTATTTATCGGATGAAAATGAGGATTTATTTATTTATTATTATTTATTTATATTAATGAGGATTAAATTAATGATTACAAATTACGTTTAATATGTATGATAAGAAGTGCTTACCTATAAAAATATAAAAAGTATTTGTTTATTTATTTATCTGCCGCACACTACTACTAACGCAAAAACTTCTCCAAACTTATTTGGCTTTACTGTCCTAATTTCGTACCTACAGGGTTGTACGCTGATGTCCCGTCAGTTAGGATATGTTGTTTCATATTATTAACGGTTGGTAGTAAACATACTTTTTATGTACAAATGTGTACCGGTGCGGTCATAAACCGTAGTCGTGATGTTTTTGTTAAAATTTCATACATTATAATAAAATAAAAAAATACACTAACTGCCTTATATTATTAGGTAAGAGAGAAATTTATTTTATAAATTATAATTTTAGGGAACATTCTAATAAAGTTCTTTTAGGGTCGATTATTCAATCATTAGATAATTGTCAGATGATTTCATTCGAGGAATAATTTTGACGTTTTGGCAGATAATGTATGGAAAACTTGTCATAATTTAAAATATATTCCTCAATGTTATCTGTAGATTGAAAAATCGGGCTTAAATGGTTTAAAGAAGAGATGTTGAAACACTTTGAATGAGTTGAGCTATGTATTGATTTCTAACCTTATCATTATTATTATTTTTTTGTTTTCATCGATTTAATTCACTTGACATTGGCGAAAGTGCCTGCAAAAGTCGTAAATAAAAAAAATGTATAGGTAATCCAAAACTAGTCCGTATTCATTTTAAAATAATAAGAGTTTTATAATTTTACTCCGTTGAAGTGATTCGGTCATAATTAATGTTTTTTTTAAATTTAAATAATGAAATACCCAATTATTATTTCTCTATTTAATCAAGCATGACTAAGAATACTCATGAGCAGTAGTTTAGTAGAGAGTAGGCTCAGTGGTAACGTGTACGGACACCGCATTGATCGACGTGAGTTCGAATCTCTACAATGAGTATGGCTCATTGATTTTTAGGTGAAGGAAAACATTGTGATGAAACCATAGCAGGGTGGTAAGTCATTTTCTAATACTCACCTGGTTATCTACCACTCTCAAATAAATATCTACCATCAAGTACCTAAGTGTGTTCTAGCAGATGCACTTGAGGAGCAATCCCCCTCACTAGGCTTATACCATCTTAGGCCACATCGTCACTTAACATCAGGTGAGAATGTGGTGAAAAGTTAAATCCTATAGAATAAAAATAATAAATGCGTTGAGTTTATACAAAAAGTTGAAATTTTTAAAATTCATGTACACATTTTTTATATCCAATGCAAGTTTGACTTTAACATACACCAAACATTTTAAGCATTGTACTAAATGGCTCGTATCTGTCCCAGAAATTCGAAGACACGACCTTTATTTCTTTTATAAGATAGTAAGTAGGTAGCCTATGTAGTAGGTAGGCTATGTTCGTGATCGTATCAGGAATGAGGAGAGTCGCAGGAGAACCAAAGTCACCGACATAGCCCGAAGAATAGCTAGACTTATGTGGCAGTGGGCGGACAGAGTAACTCGTAGAACGGATGACCGATGGTGCCAAAGAGTTCTCGAGTGGCGGCCACGTACCGGAAGACGCAGCGTGGGTAGATCCGCCACAATGTAAAGATTGCGGGAAGCCGTTGGATGCGGGCATCATAGGACCGGTCGTTGTGGCGGTCTTTGGGGGAGGCCTATGCTCAGCAGTGGACGTCTTTCGGCTCAAATGATGATGATGATGAAGTAGGTAGCCTAACGATTAAATACTACACAATTAAAAATATTCATTGGAAATTTCTTAAAAACTAAACCATATTTCGTTCCTGTATAAAATGATTGTAAATAGTTTCGAGTGAACAGTTTTACAGCAGTTTGAAAACTGTGTTCAAATTTAACGAGTTAGGGCTTTTTATTGATATTATCTACCGGTGAATGAGATGGCGTAAGCGGACTGCTCTGCAAAATGTTTCATTTTAGAAGTATTTCAATGATCAGGTATATAAATATACCTATATTTACCTATATACCTTTATAAACTATTTTTAAACGTATTCTAACAGTGATTTTGGTGGATAAGCTAAGCATACAAGCATGAAATAGCGCATAATATCTAGAAATGTCTATATGCTATTGTTCAAAGGCGTTTTCCTGGCAACGCCAAATCTCCCTTAATTTTTCATCAAACATTACTTTATAGTTTATTTTCCACGCTATAAAATTAATGTTCTCGTTAGAAATATAATCAACAAATTGTTTTTTTTTATATATAAATAAATCCCTGATCCCAACTGCTAAAAAGTTCTTATTGTGGGTAATCCTTAGAAGATGGACATTTGACTATTTGGTAGGCCTTTTTAGGATCTACAATTATGTTGTACATTAATTTGATATATCTCAAATGTTTTACTCAGCGTAATCCATTTAAACACCCCAAATGCGCCTTTTTTCCGAATTGATTCAACATTATCGTCACTGCTTACATCGTACGTTACTTTATGTAAAAAATATATCCTACAACCTGGCCAGATGATATGGCTATGAATTAAAAAAAATAACATGTAAATAGGATGTGGTTGTCGCGTGAAAAAAATGGATAAAAGGACTAATAAAAGGACAGACAGACAAAGAAGCGTTGAGTTTTATAATATATTTAGATATAGATAATCAACTAATATGTAGGAGGCGCCATCTATTAACAGTCTGTTTAACTAACATGATAGTTGTTACTTTGTTTATTTTACTTACATAAATATGAGAAATATTCGCATAGGTCAGCTAGTAATCGCAAAATAGTAATCTCATCTTTTTTAAGGCTAGCAGTATAACAGTCAGTTCAAAAAATAATTATTATTGAGTGGTTTTATGAAACAACGATTCAAGTAAAACTTTAAAAATAAAAAAAATGTGTGGTTTTATGAAAACAAGATGCAAGTGAAACTTAAAAAAAAATACAAAATTTGACCTTTGACATACATTCTTTAATAACATACATTAACAGATACAATGTTCCGAATTTACGATTATAGTCCTTAATTGCACGGCATAAAATTCAATTTAATTTCCTACAATGTAATGTAATGCGACATGCGATAGATGAAAGAAAAAATTTTGGGGCTTTAGAATAAATGTTTCACTTTATTTTTTAGTGTTAATAAGACAAAAGGTTTTATTTAATATAATAATCTTCTTAAGCACAATACTGTTTATCCGGATCATAAGTTCAAGAATTATTTAAAGCAAGTTTTATTTTTGAAAGAGAATTATCGGATGGATCATTACGTGAATGATAGCGATGCTTGGGAGTGACTCCCTATCTGTATAGCAACAATAACATTATAGTTTAAAAAATCCCATAAAAGATAATATGGATAAATTCAATCGAGTTTCTTGCCGACTCTTCTCGGTAACTGGGTTGTTTTTCAAACCGATGGTAGTGTTATGTGCCTAAAAGCCTTTTTCGGGACTAAATTGCATAAATTATTTTTGATTTTGTTACGAAAGTCAGTAGTTCTAATTTTTTTTAGCATATACTACACGTGTTCTCTCTGATATTTTGTGAAGTAGATAATCTCGTATATCGATGATGTAGTAAATCACTAAATCAATAATGCTAATATTGCAAATATCTCTCTAAGTAAACATTGGTGTATTCCGGCTGCTACCATTTGAGAACGAATTTGAGGCTTCAATAGCATCATCTCCTAAAATAAATTATTTTAATGATTTAACCACAGATTTGAGAAAAAGGCAGATAGAACCTTCAGAGAAACAAATATGGGACCTGCATTTGTTGTGTGTCCTTGATAACTGGATAACAAGACGTGCGACCGTGTGAATAATGTCATCAGGGTAGTAAAATAGGTTTATTTTTAACACACCAGCAGTGTATTCGTTAATCCATCATCTGACACAAAAACTGATTTTATACTTGAAGTGAAAGACCCCAGGAACCTTTATATACCAATTTTGAATTAAACATAATATATCTGCCATCTCAACTTTTTCATTATAAATTAATATTTCTTGGTTCTCTTTATGTTTTTTGTTTTCACTTACCATACTTATCCCTAATAGTTCCGATACCTTAAGCTTTTAAAATTATTGACAGCCATCTTTAATTTTTGTATTTTTCTGGGACACTAAATTGTCCAAGGTTCTCTATAATTTTTACTTTGGAACCATGACGGTGGGCCAGTGTTTGTAGATCGTTGTGAAACAAACAAACTATTACGTGACAAAATTACCCTACCTTTAGTTTCATGATAGTTATGTTGTAAACAAAATTATCTTCCAAGGCTACATACATATTTTATTATAACTTCTAAGAAATATTTCATTGTAATCTAGCAATACTGTTATAGTTTTGTAAATAGTAATAAATAACACAGAAAGTAATATTAAAATATGCTTTGTTGCCTATGATTAAATATGATATATATAATGAAATATGATTTGTTGAAGAATTTATGTTTATACGGTATATTTTTTATATAATATTAAAACACACTGACTTTGCTTGACGGTTTCTTTTAAAATTAACACAATGGAATGGCATTTTCGTGTTCTGACAAACTTCATCTGCCTTTTTCTCAAATCTGTGGATTTAACAATGACAGGCTATAGCACTACAAAAATAAATTTATCTGACAACTAAACAGTTGAACCAAAAAGGTCTCCTTATCAAGAAGTTCCTATCGAAAGTACCCTTGGAAATTTCGCGAGAATAAAACAGCTGATCTTTCTAATTACCACTATGAAAGAAGTGGAAAGAATGAAATAAAACGAGTTCCAGGGATAATGAAACGTCTTTATCTAAGAGATAAGGCGGTGGATACAGCTGAAATTGGAGATTAGGTTGCGACCAAGTTGACGCTGTGGCGAATTGGGGCAAACGAAAGTAACAAAAGTCTTTATTAGAAAAAGTTAGTAATTTTCTACACTTATGTTCCGTCTACAAAAAAAAAAACAGACATTTTTGATTATTTAAACGAATAGCTGTTTTGTTTTCCTGCAAAATGTATCGTGTACTTGCTACCAACGCATATCGAATAATTGCATAATTTTAAGGTACAATATTTTGCTGTATTTATATTTAATACTAACGGTGCCCCGCATCTTCACACGCACAGTTACTTAGTTAAGCTCCATAGCTGGAAAAATCACGTGATCAGATATGTCAAATCTATACATTTTTTCTTTTTGTCGTGCCCCAAAGATAATATCCAAATTGCTTTTCTACAATCAATACAAAAATTTTGAACATAATTATCTGATCACTTTGTTTTAACGTTGAAATATGCCAATTCCATACATTTATTCAGTTATCATATTCAGTTAGCGTTAACGATTGTAGATAGACAACTTGGTTAGGGTCTCAGGAGAGATTATAGCCAAAACGGTTAACCTAAAACTAATAAAAAAAATATTTTAAAAAATTATAAAAAATAAAAAAGGTATGTGTGTGTATGTGTGCGGCCTTTTAAGCAAACTCATGTCACGTCATTCTTGAGTGAACAACGAGAAAAAATGTGATGAACCACAGCATGGTGGTAGTAATTTTTCTAATGGTCGCCTGAGTAGCTACCACCCTAGAGTTGTAAATTTGTCTCTAAGCACCTATAGGTGTGTTTCGGCTACATTTGAGAGCTATCCTTTCACGGTTTAGCGGACATATCGTCTTTTAACATTTTTGAAGTGAAACTTCTTATGCTACTTCCAAGCGTTAAACGCTAAATGTTATACGTTAAACGTTTCACGCACATTATCGGTCTCTCCTCTTTGTGTGAGCCAGAGCGAGAGAGTAAATGTCGGTGTGTATGTATATTGCAAACTGTTTAAATAAAGTAGAAAATGACTTTTAAAATGAAGTTTCACTTCTATCGTGTGTGAATCGCACACACACCTTTTTTTTCTGCCAGGTGTTCCATGACACCACTCATTTTTTTCTTTTTATTTACTATAATAGATAGAAATTATATATAAAAGCAATTTCAGTTATCGTTACTTAATTTCGACGGCGTCGTTTATTTAATTGTTCGCTATTCTCAGCATAGCCCCAACCTTAATGAATATCAGAGTACAAAGAAATTTGAATTCGTTACTCCTAGGACGTCAGCTGCTAAATGCGCTTTATTAAAACGTGCGAACAGCACTGCAGCCAGCCGTCGACTGACAACGGCTTCGAAATTCAAATTACGTCGGTCATTTTCAAATTGGTAATTTTTAAACTAATTTCTTAGTTTGAAAACAATGTGGTTGGCTCAATATTCTTTTCAGTGAAATAAAGTAATGACTAATTTATATTAACTATACCCAAAAAAATATAAATAATTAATATTTCAAACTAGTTGTGCCCGCATTATTTTTGGTGTGGCAATTTTATTTTTGCTCATATTTTATTAATTCTGACGGTATTTTTTATTTACTTTTTTTACGATGTCTTATATTTTTATTAACAGTTCTTATAGCCTATCAATTATGAATAGGCCACTCCCCGTGTACTTTCATCAAGATCGAACGAGCATTATAAAAAAAAAACATTGTATTTATTAATTATTTCTGAACGCATCTGTAATTTATAATTTGAAATTATATAGCTAGCAAATAATTAGTGACTGGCGGGATATCGAACTGCCATGTTGTGATTTTTATTTTAATTCATTGACTTAGTTTCTTTGACCCTATATTATGTAATATTTATGGGTTTTTGCGTGATATAGTTTGTTTATTGTGCTTACATGAAGTGGATTATAAATGTAAACTGCCTAACAGGGCAGTCAACATCTTGTTAGACCAACTTTGAATTTTTTAAATATACTACGAAGATTTAAACACATTGACACTGACTGGCTAGTGCTTTTTACGATGCCAAAAAAAAAGAAGAAGAAGAAGATGGCACTGTGCCTGATGATGTGTACAGTATAATTCAAAAATAATGGCGATCACCGAGATAAAAGGAATTCATCGCTTATCGTTGCTGTCATGTCAGCCCTTGTTATTCTGTCTTCACGTTACGCTTGAAGAACCCGCTGTCATAGTAAAGGACTCACTGGCAGGGAGGCTGATCCGTAATGTCGCGGTAAGTTTTTTTATATCATTTATGTATTTTAGCACCATTACCACAATCTTACCTGATGTTAAAAGGCAATGAGATCCAAGTTAGTAATACGCTAAGCCTTGTGGGAGGTCTGGCTCTTAAGTGCAGCTACTGGGACACACCTATAGGCCCTTGGTAACAGATTTTCAAAAAGACGGCTGCCCTACCATGCAATCGTGTCATCACGATATTTTCCTTTACCGAAAGGTATTGTAGGGTTTCGAACTCACGTCGATCGATGCAAAGTCCGTACACGCTACCACTGAGCCATAATTACCTACCGTATAAAAAAATTTACAGTACCGTAAAAAAAAAAGTTATTAATGAAAGTAAGATACTGTAATGCATGTATTCAAATTCTGTTCAAGCGTGAACTTTTGCCCTTAAATTCAACTTTACTCAGTAACACTCGATAAAGGTTCTAGAACTTTCCAGTGTCATGTATTTCCAAGTTAAAAACTAAGTAGGCATTTTCTACGAAATTTTACGAATATTTTATAACGCCTTCACTTCGTTACCTTTAAAGTTATTTCTTTTCAATATTTATTGATAGCGATACCAATTTGGGGTCCATAAAGTAGCACTAATATAATATTGGAAAATTGACAAGTAAAATTAATACATTTTTTATTATATTTTCTGTGCCTTGCCACTTTGATGTTATTTTATCGAAATGTTTTAGAAATGTATTTTATTTTCTTTGTTACATTGATTTTATTGCGATTGATCTTTTGAATTTATTACACGTACTATATTTTTGAATATCATGAATAATGACATATTATTAAATCTATGGGGATCGTGCAAATAGACATCATAATGCTAACTGCTGAAAAAAAAACCAACGTTGTAATGACAATGATACTTTTGCATAAATTTGGTCATGTTTTTTTTTTTCAATTAATAAATGTAGTTTTATCGATGTCTTCATCAGAAGTGTCTTATTGTATTCGTGGCTGATAGAATATGGCATTTATATGTTGTTTGTTTATACCCAGGTTTAATTTTATCGTTTCCCAAAAAACTCGCTTGTTGTATATAAATTACGCCTGTTTCCCAACGGGGTAGGCAGAGACCACGTCCTTCCACCTGCTACGATCTTGACATACATCTCTCGCTTCTTCAACATTCATCAATCTTTTCATGCATGATCTTCCCGATTTATCGTGGAACGTTTGTCAAGACCTTCTTCTTGCAATGTTTCCATTCACACTCATCTTGTAACTCTGTCTAGTCATTCTTCTTTCATTCATCCTCTTTACGTGCCCAAACCATCTAAGCATCCCTTTCTTAATCCGTGTCACTATATCTTCTTTCAAAATCGCTTATCATTGTGCATATAACCTATAAATGTAAACAATGGATAAATGGAGTGAAAAATCATAATAATATTGTTATTAAAAATAAAATAAATAATTATCTTATATATATTAAAATAAACAAAATTATATGATTTTAATTCTAAACATCATGAAACAAAAACAATAAATAGGTAGAAACTAATATAATATACGACGATATAATAAACGTGGTCGATAACTATGAGCCTCATAAGAAAGCACAAGGTCACTTCAAAGGCAATGGAGAGAGCTATGCTCGGAGTTACTCTGCGTGATCGAATCAGAAAATCAGAGAATCAGAAATAACCAATATCATCAACATAGCTCGAAGAATAGGTAGACTTAAGTGGCAGTGAGCAAGCAACTTAACTCGTAGAAAGGATGGCCGACGGGGCCAAAGTGTATGTACCCAAAAATGCGCGTGGCCATTCACAGGACAGGCAGCACAGGACCGGTCATTGTGGCGATCTTTGGGGCAGGCGTATGACCAGCCGCCCACTGCTATTTTGGCTGCAATGATGATGATGATGATGAAAATAATATATATATTTTTTACCATAATTTTTAGGGTTAGACTTTAAATTACGTACAGTTGATTCCGATTATGTAAAGGGCCGGAAGAGAAGGGCAGTGAGAGGAGGGTAAACCTCTATTAAGGGAATAGCGCGTAAGCGCTTATTTTTAAGTAGGTTATATCTATTAAATAAGCAAAATTATGATACTAAGACTTGCAAAATATGAATGTTATAAATTTTGTAATTATAAAAATTACAAGAAATGTTTTTTAATAGTAATTTTATGTTCTCATCCTACTGCTTCCTTAATTTACTTATGGGTAAGATATAAAATTTCAAAACAAATAAAAAAAAAAATTACATGTTGGGTCAAATTTACCCTCATGGACTTTACTTATAAGAAAAAATAGAATTGTTCAGTACGATTTGGGGAAGCCGGGTTCAAGAATATTGGTAGAGCACCGAAAACCTTTTTGATGATTTATATCTACTTGGCGCAACTGTACTGGTGAAATACTTTCTAGCTTCAGAAGATTGCAGCCAACTAACCTTGTATTGTATTCTTGCGGTCAGTAGGGTTTTTGAAGTTCCTTGGGAGAGGTGGGTTCTAGGCGAGCAAAGCGTAGTGATACTTCTGATGTTATAATCGTTCATAAAGTACGGTAACCACTTATCATCAGGTGGATTGTATGCTTGCTTGCCATCTTAGTAGTATATATAAAACTACTTATAATATAATTTATTTATCAAAAGCAGAACCATTTACTCGTCATTTCAATAAGTACTTTCCCAAATACCACTTCAGGTAAAAGCCAATTGACTTTCGAATTAGAATTTTCTTTTGCTAACTTCAACTCGTTAAAGATTCCCCCTTTCTTCACCCTGTTTGTCTTTGCGAAGAAAATGTTTGATTTCACTTTACATTTTATGTTAATGGTAAGAGCGACTTAAATCGTCTTATGCCATTTCATGATCTATTCGTTTTTTTAAGAAGATTTAAAAGATACGCTTTTTTATCATCAATAATTTTCATATATCGGTTTGAAATAATTTAGCTAGTATCATTAGGGCATATTTTCTTTATTTTTATAACTTAATCTAAACACGGTCTATCTTATAATTAACATATTATCGTTTATCTTTTTTCTGCTATCACAGAAAGTACATTTGTTTGAATGTTTGTCCATTAATCGTGATTAATAACTGCACGGATTTTAATAAATTTGGTATAGCAGTCGATTATGTCATGTAGGGTGAAAGATAGTTTTTATTATCCAGCAAAGCAGACGGGAAACAGCTATTAATTAGTTATACAGTATAAAATTAATTACATATTCGAATTACCTCTTAAGTAACATACCTACTCAAAATATTTTACCAGTACACGCTCAAAACATTAAACTGCAGTTCATTTAAAATATTTTCATGTCTAAAAGCATAGCTTCAGAAGTCCCTATCAGAAACGTGTGTACATATACGTGAGAATCAGGAAAGGACAGCCGGATGGGAGCGATGATAGCATCGTAAAACTTTCAAGGGTGTGTATATATCACTCGAAAATGGTTGTTATTGCCTAATAGCATAAGAATTTGATGACAAAACATAGAATTATTTGTTGCATTAGTAGACTTACCGCATCTAACTTAACACTTACATAACATATGTATACTATAATACTACTCGTAATATCTATAGAAATGGATGTTTGTACTCCAAAACAACTGGAGCGATTTTGATGAAATTTTCAGACAATCTTCATATTAGCCCAGCGGGTAGTCCGGTAAAGTTTGGTAGTGAAGTGATAAAAAACATCTGAGCTACTGTAACGCGTGGCCTGGTTTGCTAGTATAAAGCTCAAAAAATATATTTTTTTAAGGCGCTAGTTTGGAACTCCTCCAATCTGATTTGAAAATTTCTTTATGTATTTTATTGAGGAATGTATTTTATTGAGGAAGATTATAAAATTTATCATTACGGTACACCCATTGGGAGTGCAGCTATTACCATATAATGTAGGTCATAAAGTACGCTAAATGAGAACGAAGTAAGTGTTGGCAGGACGTGTAGCGCGGCGGGTTGGCCTCGAGCGTTACGGGGAATGGCCGAACTGGGAATGCATAAAGAAACATGTTGTTTACTATAAGATTACTATCAAAAATTCAAATTAAAAATAATTAAACGCTAGTAAAATCGCAGGACTCTGCTAGTTGAGTATAATCAAGTATAGCACTTGTCAATTTTTTTTCTCAATAATAATAAGAATACTAGCTATGATTTATTTTTTCTTGTCGACGTACCTATCGTTTTGGCTTAATGGTTGCGACTAATGCAACTGGTCCACCCAAGGGCAGAGTTCTTTAATGAAAGACGATGATATTATACAAATTTTAGCTTTCTAGACTCATTTTCCATATAAACTTTAATTATGCCAAAGCTCACATTCCACCGTGAGCGCAATATGCTTAAAAAGGGGTACAAAGTTTACTCTTTACATATTAACGTATGTTTATGGATTAGATCATAATATTTCCATTCGTTCAATTGCAGTTTTACTTTATGATATACTAATAGCACTATGTGACGCGTCGTCTAAAAAAATTGCTCCTCAGTCAATATCATTTCAAGATATTATATACCGAAAGAGCACTTGATATCAGAACATAATCTTTTTTTTTCTCAGACGTCTATAAAATATTACTTAACAAACTCACAACTTCACCGACAAGTTGAACTCGCTCCAGAGGTTTAACGATTTGAAATCGAGAAATCCGAACATTTCCTATTATCGAACTCAGGCAACGGGTAACTCGGCTCAAGTGATTGTTAAGTCAAACACTCGAGTTTACTTAGTTATCGATAGTTTGAATTATTTGTACACTTAAGTCCTAAGTATATGAAATAAATTGTTTAACTATGGAAACGGTTTTTAAGTTGATAAGTTTCTGGGAAAATCGTTGATTTCTTTAGATTGCTGTCTGCATAAATTAATTTTAGTATATTAGTGCATCCACGGAGTTTTTGACGGGATCTTGATTTGTCATTTAGTAGTTGTTATTTTTAGTCATGAGCTTATATTATTTTGCCCTTAATTATGTAATCTCGTGTCAGCTTTATTATATTAGTACTAGCTGTGCCCCACGGTTTCACCCGTGTTGAATTTATTCCACAAACTCTCTACGGCGCGCGCCATCGCCACGCGTCCATATTCCACTTCCCGTATTCGCCTACAGCTTGCCTGATTGCTTGACATTCATAGCTACTGCTCTGCTCCTTAGGGTCATAGCGTGAAGTTATATAGCTTATATTATTCCTCATGAATTTGGTTATCATATAAAAACATACCTTTTCGAATTCGACTGGTAGTTTCTAAGAGCTTATCGCGTTTAAACAAACAAACAAAAAACTCGTTATCCTCATCATAGTATAGAATCTATTCACGTGCCGGCGGCCGGCAACAGACTAGCTTATTAGCCGGTCTTGTGCCCCTCTCGCGTCCCGCAGACCATTAGGAGGGTCGCACTTAATGCGGTCAAGCTTTAGCTAGCCAGGCTGGCATTAGAAAATTCCGATCATGATGGTTTCCTCCACCGAAAACTCAGGCTCATTGTAGGGATTGAACTCACGTGAATTAACGCGGTTTCTGTAAACGCAACTACTGAGCGATCATTATTTCATTAAAAAAAATACCATTTTAATAAACTTAATTACGTATTACAAAAAACTCTTTTTTCTCGCTAAAAGATGGATCATTGTGATAAATGATGAATTTTTTGTGATGCAATAGTGTTGAATGGACAAATTTAAAAAAGTAAAATTGACAATGCCTCGGTTTTTTTCTTATATGGTCATTCTTTCAAATGTATTAAATAGAAAATTCATATATTTTGGCTTTTCTATTGTTATTATATGTTTATCCAATATTTTTAGCCAGTATTGATGTTTGTATACTTTTTTTTATATATAATTTTGTACAAAGAATTGGCAACAGACAAACTTTTTATCTGTTATTTATCTATGTGATTCAATTTTAAACAGTCCGATCTATTACGTGGTTTTCCATATAAGTGTAAAATCAAGTGACCTTTATATCTGAGTGTTGCAATTGAAGAAGCCAATCCCTTTTGCTAGAACAAATGTCGGACGCTGCGAAATCTGGGTTAGGCGTGTCTTCCATGTGAACGCTTTTAATAAGTACCTTAAGTAGTCCGTTGCTAGTTATTTTGTAACTGCAACCTTTTCAACGCGACCTCATCTGATGTTATTTGATGATGTGGCGAACGATAGTTATAAGTCGGCCGAAACCATTGTTAATAAATTGTTATGCCTAAAATAATTACAAATAATCCTACATAGTACAACTAAGTACGTTAAAAAATTTGCAGTTTTTTTACCGTTATAGGTCTGGTGTAGTGGATAAAATCTCACCTGATGTTAAGTGACGATGTGGCCCGAGATGATATCACGCTAAACCTAGTGGAAGACTGGCTCTCAAGTGCATCTGCCGGAACACACCTATTGGAGCTTGGCGACAGATTTTCAACTTGAGGGTGGTAGCTAGCCAGGCGGGCATCAGAAATAGTCCTACCACCATGCTATGGTTTCCTAACGAAGTTTTCCTTCACCGAAAACTCTGGCTCATTGCACGGGTTCGAACTCACGTCAATCGACGCGAAGTCGTACACACTACCACTGAGCCATCATTCCTTCTATCAGTCTGTACATGTAACTATTTTCCTAAATTTTGTACATATGTATGTATTTTACACGCCACTGGTTTCGTATTTCATATTTAAAAATGCTTGCCCAGCTTTTTGTTAATGTCTAAATTTCACTCAAAAACGACTTTAAATAAATTTCGCGCACGGGAACTTTATTATATCATTCCTCAATTTTATTGATAGGTAATAGAGATAACCAATAAATAATGCTTTTAGAAATGAAATATAAATTAATTACAAATAATAAAATTTTCAATAATTCCTAATCGTTTTTGTTGAAATTTTTTGTATAGGAAGTATATCATATATAATTTGCAACTTAATAACAAATATAAAAATTAATAATTATTTACAAGTAAGATAACACATAGCGTTCTAAGTATTGTTTCGACAATGGGCAAGTTCGCAAGTTCGGACTCGTCTCTGTGTTCATCATAGATAATTAAAATTGTTTTAATTATCTATGGTGTTCATACCGACTATAAAGTTTGGCGCGAGTTGTACGTAGGACAATAAATTCGAGTTACGTCGATACCCTAGTTTATAGCTACCTATCTGTCACGTAATTAATTTGAATGAAATCTTTTTTTTTTAATTTAACAAGTTATTTTCCGGTAACTGACTAGCTATAATAAATTTTGTTTTTATAATTGTGTTATGTTTGCCCAAGCTTTGTGATTGAGTAAAAACTTGAACTCAATAATTTGAAATGTTTTTGTATTCGATTCGGTATTTCTATACTAGCTGTGCCCAGCGATTTCACCTGCGTATAATTAAAAAAAATCGCTGATTTTTAATTCTCCAGTATAGACAATATTTTTTACGGGCATCCAGGGTTATGCGTCACAACTCACACGGCTCGTTTGCGCCACTACACCTATAGTCATAGACGCGAGCCGAGTGTTGATTTATTTTAATTTTACATTATCTCACAAACTATTAGTCCAAATAACATGCTATAAAGAGCAAGTTTATCTACATAAAATTGACTTAATAATGAAGTAACTTTCGTTCGTAAGGATTAATATGACTAATAATAATGACCATAAATCCCTTTACAATTTTCAATAAAACTTGTCACAAAATACCTTATTGTAGCTTATGTATGTATGTATAAATAAGTAATATAGTAGTAATAAGTAATAAATATACTTAGGTAATAATTATGTAGCCGACGCGGGCGAACATACTGGCTCAGGGGCTATAAATAAGCACTTAAATAAAGTACAAATCATTTTAAGCATACAATTGTTCGTCTTTCACCTTTATCAGTAGAGTTATCACTGCACTGTCCAGACTAAATATACGATGAATTTCCGCAAAATAAACCACCTTCATAAATCAAATAGGTATTTACTATTAAATTAAAATACATATAAAGCGTTATTCTTTTTCAAGATTTATTGTTTTTTTTTTCTTCTACGATGTGATGTTTTCATTTGAAGCCGTCGACCGCAATCTTAATGGCGTGTCTTAATTCAATTGTAGATACTTCAAAGTAATATAACTTTGTTGTGGCCTTATCATGTACAGAATGGAAAAAGTTCTAAACTGTATTATTTAAGTTTGATCGATTTTTTTATTAGATACTTAAATATCTCGGTCAGGGTCGTTTGGTACACAATTTGGTATCTTGGTGTTTGTTTACTGTTTGCGGGTTGTAAATTGGTCGTACATAAATAGATCGCTATCACAAGACGAATTGTGAAAAACTGTCATTATGACTAGCTGCGACACGTCGCATTTCTAGATCAGCTAACCTATATTGTTAAATAAAAGGACCGGCCTCCGCTACCAACACGTCGTATTAAAAAAGATACTATTTAATAGTACTGTTGACTTTACTATTGACCCGCACTATTGACCGGGCGCGATAGCACGTACTTTATAAGTGGGCAACGACTAGCTTAAAGGCATTCTCGCTCGAGCTATCGGATCGTGAAGACCTCTGTTAATAAGTCGACTACAATAAAGACTGTTCCTGAGTGATGTCTAGCCGCATATTTATAATATGTAGGCTATTTTATAATATGTATTTACTGGCTGGTAGGATACGAGAATTGTCGCCGCCATACACCAAGTCTAACACCCACCTTGTGGTGCGTTAACCAGGCCACGTTCTAGGATCATCTGGTGTATATCCATTAATCAAGCTGTGTGGGATCAGACTGGACCAGACTGGATCGCGACCACCATGCGTATGGCGACAAACCCGTCACTATGGCTTTCTTTTAGTTTGTCGCATTTTGGGATCAGACATTGTATATCCAGTTGCCGAGAAGCGGTGACTGCCGATAGATTGCCAAAGTTGCTCTGCTTATCATTAGGCACAATGCCGTCACTTTACACGTGATACAATAAAAAAAATTGTACAGTTACACGCGGTAGAAGTGTGAAACCTTCAGAAAACATGGAAATATGATCTTTAAAACCCGTCCGCGATCTTATCTTATATGCCGAATTTAGAGGCAACATTGTTTTTTTATTGCATCATAATCCAGGATGGATTTAAAACTTTTTTATCCTAAGTCAGCGGGATTCGAACTATCGACCTCTCGTATGTAATGCGTATCAAGTCGTCATCTCACACCACTAGGCTAATTCGACAACGAATACCATTATGAAAATCAGGACTTGCATTAACCCATTATAATGTAAATGTATTCTATCTCGTTCTCTTTCACATTATATCCTATAGATGTATGTGGTTGTCTCTTTTTACTGTCGCTTTTTCGTTTCATCGAATTTCAAATCACAACGGAGCTAAAGAAGTTTTCGCTTAAAAAAAAAAACATTAAAACACTCTCTCCCCGCACACACGTACACTGTTCTTGTATTTTGATTTAATATTTCATGCGACTTAATGTAAATTAAGCGAGCTAACTATTAAACTTTCTTCCTTCCGTACTCGAAATCTAAAAAGCCGCATTGCAACCGCATCAAATAGATAATAACTTATATAATTACATCGGTAGCTGCCTCCGAAGAGTTTTTGTAAACATCAATTTATCTCATCATCACGCTGGTAGACGTCGCTAGGTTGACAGAAAGTTATACATATACAGTCATTTTTAAAATAATACGTACTTCTTTTGATGTGTTTAGTAGAGGGTAAAATTGAAACCTGCGCGTGCCTCATGTGATGTAAATGCGATATGATGAAGATAGCCAGCAATAGGAGATAAGAGAGATAGGTCACAGAGAAATACCTGTGGAGGTTTCGCTTAGGGCAGTGCGACTGGTGAAATACCTCCTCCCACGTAGCCAAATAACTATTGTGTTCTTAAAGTGAGAAGGCTTTCCAAAGCTCCTTGGGGTAGGAGAGATCGGCAGCGCGCAAAAAAATGATTGAAATAGTAATGTGTATAATTAAAAAAAAAACTAGTGTATATCATATAATCATTTGTCAAAAATAATTAGTTTTAATTAAACTTCGCGAATGTACCTTTCCTTTGGGTACTTCGAGATAAAAAGTATACTAAATCACTCGTATATAGAAATTTAACGTTGTATAAAAATGACAAATCAATTCATAGACTACTTTTCGAGTTTTACGGACACAAACATATGGAAGCCGAATTTTTTATACATTTTAACTGGTAATTTTGACTGGTGTCAGATTTCGCTCCGTGCCGCATTTGATTCGTTTATTTCTCTAAAATTTGAATTCCATTGTTTATTATCCTAATAGTATAGACCGACCGTTGTAAGCGCGACCCTGCTGATACTCGTAGTATGCGGGGCGCGGGGCGGCGGTGTGCATGGATATACACGGTATTGAGATGATACTCTATATCTTAAGATCAATAGTTTATGCATGTTATTGTTACAGGTATATATATAATGATAAATAATATATTTAATACATATAACATAGTTGTCTTTACTAAAAAGCTAATCAGAAAATTAATATATTGAAATAAACTTGTGCTTGTAATCTTGACACTCTGTCGAAATGAAACTTAATTACTTGTATATTGTATTTTATTCAATATAATTGAATAGAAACTTTCTAAAGCATTACTTTAGATTGAATGTATTTTTTTAATCAGCGCCCGTAATTCCATCTTGGTAAATTAATCACATGTGGAGCAGTAAAAAAAATATACCGCGTAAGCTCATACGTCAAACGCCTGTTGCTACCGGCGTGATGGCATGGTGTTCACTACCCAATATGGTACAAATCCCTACTACCTACCTTGATTATTAGATATACATCGGATAATCTCGGGAACGCGACACACCTAAGTGTGCTTTTTTTAATACTGACCTGACTATACTGTTAGCCATAAGGGCCCTGAAGCCTTAGTCAGCTTTTACAGATTGACTGGACTTGGGGGAAAGCGCTTAAGGCACTCAGCCGCGAAAGCGTGACAACAAGCTGTCAAGGGTGCCAAAGTGGCCCAACCTCGGCTTGGGATGTTATCTTAGTTGCAAATAAATCGCGAAACTCGCTAATTCCCATCCGTAATTCGATCTAACTAACTACACATATCTACATTTTCTTTTTTTCTCTGCGAGGAGGGAAGAAACGTGCGTATAATATGTATTTAGTAATATATCAATTTTGATGTAAATTAAGGGCTCCATGCCGAAAGAACGGACCTAGGCTTGAGTTGCCCCAGGAGAGGGGAGGCACACTCTCTCGTAGTGTACTGCTTGGGAGAGGCAGAGCCGAACTCTGACCACAGTGATAGCTGAACCAGAGAAGACGGGTCGGGGTCCCGTCTTCCCATTGCACTGGTTCCGCGGACGGGAAGACAGCGTTGTACCGAACTGTCTCCTATTAGTGCCGGGGCCCAGAATCTAGCCGAGCCGGTCGCCGGGGCAGTAGAATGCTACTAACGACCCCGTGTCGTCCTGTTTTGACGGCGGATGGTACACCGTGGAGTATAAATGAGTAGAAATATCACATAACCACTTGCTTCCCCAAGCGGGTGTGTACCCATGACGGGTTTTTCCTGGCAAAAAAGGAGAGGGGGCGTGGGTGTGTTCGGGAGGGAAGTTAACCGCCCAACCCCTGCAGAGGGGACGGTACTTTCTCGGGAGTGTGTGCGAGCACGCTTGGTTTCTAAGGACGGTTGGGTAGTACGCGTTGGAAGCCTCGTTATCGTCATTGAGGTCGGTAAAATGTTCCGCGGTAGGCGTTCTGCCTTCGGGGCGTATCGGACTGGTGTGTAACTTGCGGCGGCTACCAGTAGTAGGTTCGTGTGATTCGACGCTGTGTCGAAATAGGATTTCGCTCCTAAGTGTTACACTAGAGCGGATATTACACCTGGTGTATGGTAGTCGCGATCCAGTTGAACAGTTCTAATTAAAAAAGTAATACACCGTTCACGATTCCCAAAGGTTATGTGTGTGTGTAATTAATTAAAAAGGAAAATACTTTATAAATCTAATAAAACCTGCAATATGTCCGAAATAAATTAGTAGTCCTAAACTAACTGGCCGAGCGCCAAGTGTTGCCAGCTTTTGACATCACTGAATCTAACGCACGGGAATGTTGGCGGTCATTCAAGTATTTTTTTCAAATTTTGGCAAAGGAATGAAATAAAACTAAAGACGTTAATTGATGTGACCCGAATTCTTGTATATTTCCCTTTGCATCGGAGAGCTAATTAAAAAATAAGAAGGATTAAAAGCGTTCGTCTTCCGAATTTGAATTCTATTTATTTTAGTATTCCTATTGTGGAATTATCGGATAAAATAATTCATTTCAGAACTATATAATTTTAGTTGAAATTAAAGAAAAATATTCCTTTGATATTTCACTCTGACATGAACGAGAATGGTATAAAAAAACTTTAGACCTTTTTTGTTGACCCTTATAGAGGCATTCCTTTGAATTGAATTCTAATGCAAAAAAAAAATTACTTCACTCATCTCGGTGCGTAATATGCAATGGCCGATTATAACTTACGTTACTATATACCTAGATATTATATTTATATAACACTAGATAATTAAAACTATTATATTATGTTTAATGCTTAATTACCTAACTGTGTACCTTTTTTATTATAAACAGGTGATTTTAAATATTAAAAAAGTCACAAATTATTTATTAAAATGTACCTTTCCAATGAGCAAAAATACGGCAGTGTAACTTAGTGAAGAGTTAGGTATCCAGATGATGCTGTAGCATCAGGTCAAGGTTTACCATGTTTTTCTAGTATCATTAAAGTAACAGTATACCAAATTTCGACTTCATCAGATCTTTGGAGGATGCTCACATCCATTAATCAAGTACAACAAAAATGATTTTAAACGGCCGAACAAATTTTCTTGAATGATAGCAACATTCTTAATAAAGTCACCCTTTCAAAACAAAACTAGAAAGAAATCGGCCCAGCCGTTTGAAGCTACGTTGCCACAAACGGACACACTGATAGACATGTTAAAATTATAACATCTCTCTGCGTTGGAGGTTTTTTTTTTTTAATAATCCTGTTTCCAGTTCAGTTCAGTTCCATTCTGTGTCTAGGATAATTCTGTTTGCGTTATTGCAATATTTATAAACTACATTCTATAGAGATAAAGCAAGAGACTGCCTATAAAATAATAATTAATTACCTGAAGCGAACCAACGCCAATTATTTACGAAATTATCGAGCACCATAAACATTTATAATTACAATACATTTACAATGCGTGTATTTTTCTCTAAACCGCATCCACCAACTTCTCTAGAGACAACACCACTGCAATACTGACGAAATATCTATATCTTCTATACATATTATAAAACCAAGCATATCTCTGTCGGTTTATGTTATTTTCATACGAAAATCATTTATCTGATTTACAGGTTTTATTATTTTAATTCATAGCTATGTTTTCTGGCCAGGTTATATGTATATTGTAAGATAAATTAACATATGAAACAAGCAGTGACAGTAATGGTGAATCATTTCGGAAAAAAGGCGCATTTGAAGCGCGTACCTAAGCGTAGTGGCCACAATCTCACCTGATGTTAAATGACCATGTTGCCCAAGATGATAACACTCTAAGCCTAGTGGAAGGCTGGCTCTCAAGTGCAGCTGCCGGAACACACCTATTGGATTTTGGCGATAGATTTTCAACTTAAGGGTGGTAGATAGCCAGGCGGGCATTAGATTAAGCCCTACTACCATGGTTTCCTTACGATGTTTTCCTTCACCAAAAGCTCAGGTTCATTGCAGATTCGATATCGCGTCAATCGATGCGATGTCCGTTCACGCTACCACTGCGTCATTATTGCTCACGCTGAGTAAACCTTATTTGAAATATTAAATTAATATTATACATTATTGTATATCTTAAAAAGGTCTACAAAAAAGTCAGCGATAGCATATATCTATCTTGTAATGATCATCCACAATAAGCATTTTTGTCTTCTGTCTTTAGAGCATGGGCAGCACGATTCGCGTATGCGCTCGACCGACGCCATTCTGTAGTCCACGCAAGCGAAGCCGCGTTTATTAGTATTATATAAAGCCCTAGGATTAGGTAATTGGTGTTAGTTGTTATAGAATACATATTTATAAAAATGTACAAGCAAAAACACTCATAAAAAATATAATTAGTTATGGCAAAAATGAATTTTGTAGCGTTTACCTAGCTAACTGTTATGTATAAGTAGAAAAAAGCCAATCCTGCTTCCAGACTAAGCGTGTTAACATCATTGACTGTGTAATCCCTTAAGATAAAAATAATATATCAGGTTTATACTTATCTATACTAACGCGAGTCACATCTGAACGGGGGCTTACGCTCAACAGATATTTGTACGTGCTAATCCTTAGAACTATCACTCAGATTTCAGAATCTCAGAATCTATTTATTGAGTAGGTTATAAGCTATATAACTTCACGCTACGTCGCTTAGGAGCGGAGCAGTAACCATGAATGTCAAGCAATCTGACAAGGCAAGTACGGGAAGTTGGATCAACGATAGACCACACATTTCCATTGACGGCGGCGCGGTGGACAGCTGGTCAAATACGTTTAACACGGACCGGTGTAGCTGTAAAAGCCGCAAAGGTTCCAGAGGCCATAAGACTAACAGTATTGTCAGTTCGAAAAAAAAAATTAACACGGGTGAAATCGTGGGGCACATTTAGTATATAGATTAGTATAGATAGTATATAGTTTTATCTTTTGGTCCGGGACAACGTAATTGCTAGAGCGGGCACTGATAATTCAAACTATCCTTACTTTGGAATTAAATGGTCTTGTGTAATATTGTGTCCCCTTATTTATTTATTTATTACATTATAGTTTTCTATAGGATATTAAATTTCTATGTATAATTTGTCTAAGGATAAAAAGGATAATTGCCAAGTGCGTATCGGGGCACGCGCTATGTAGATTTCCGTAGTAGTCCGTAGTTCCGTGTCACAATATAAAAACTCCACTCCTTCATTCATAATTAAACATAACCTAATATTACTCGACATTGATACTATAAAAACCTAAATACCCTTCGAATTGATGTAAGACGCAATATACCGCAATATCAATTATGCACACACGACCGCACAAATCTTAACAATGCGAACGCTTTTCTTCGAGTCACGGCCGTGATTTCTCCTGGGACGGTAGTTTAGCCTGACCGAGGTTTACGTTAAATTCATAATGAGAAAAAAAGTTAGTTCAAAGCATACTATAGAACAGCTAGTGCACGTTAAAGGTGGGATTGAAATTAAAGTATTCACTAGCTCAATAGTGCGAATTAAAGAATATAAAAATTCTGAACGCCGTCATGTTAGTCGATAGGATTGTTTCCATAATTGAATATATACATCTCCATTCCTTGGAAATCATCATTGGCATTCCTAATGAAAATTTTTTCAATTAATTTTTAATTAAAACATTACTTTTACGTCAATAATATTAATTCATAATTAAAACATGAGCATTAAAATGACGTTTGAATCATTGATTTTGATAAAGATTTAACGGAGATATCGCGTCCCACAAAAACACTTTTGAAAAATAAATTGGTTACCTACTTTAGGGGCAATAATTATATTTAGATTTTTAATAAATTGATTATTTACTTAGGGTTTATAATTATATTTACATTTTTCGTAAATTGATTGTCTACTTAGGGTCAATAATTATATTCAGATTTTTTATAAATTGATTACCTACTTAGAAGCATACGAGCATTGTGCTATTCCGAACGATCTTTTCATATGGGCTTCCTAACAATTAATTACCTGTTCTTAAACATTCACAGTACACGCCTGAAGTCAATCCGGCTAGTTAACTGTTACACTTGCAATACTTGCTCAGCGGTACAATTTATAAAATGTCGTATTACTGAATTTATAATATTGAAAATGTATTTATTTTAAGTAATGTGTGAATAGGGTTTTCTTTAAAATTTTACTTTTTTATATACTTATTTCTATTTATTGTTAACTAGCTGTAACCCACGGCTTCATCCGTGTCAAATTTATTCGAGCAACTCATCCGGGGCGGTGCTGTTCCATTTACCGTACTTGCCTACAGCTTGCCAGATTACTTGATACTCATAGTTACTGCTCCCCACCTTAAGATCATACCGTGAAATTATATAGCCTATACTATTCCTCATGAATTTGGCTATCATATACAAAAAGAGTTTTTCGAATCCGAGTAGTAGTTCCAGAGATTACAAAGATTAGAAACCAACAAAGGATCAAACGAAAAAACAAAATCAGCTTTATTATTAAATATTATAGATTTCATTCTACCATTCGCGCCGCAGAAGCATTTGTTTTTTTAATAGCAATCGGCAACTACTTTCTACGGTCCACACAAATATTTTTGAACGAAGTTGGATAGGGATTGGTTGGTAGAAATCATCATGTAAGCGTTATGCCCTCCCCAAACGACTTTCTCTCTTTCTCTGCTCTTTCTTTTATTTAAAAGTGTTTGTGTGCGTGCGAGTATCGAGATTCAAGCTTCGTTCCTGACTGGGGTCTCCTGACTGCACACGTTTTTTACAAAGTACCGAAACTAAGCCTGATGGTAAGCCAAACCCAAAAACATTTGCGATTACTGAGAGATTAACAACAACTGTGCAACCCTACCACACTGTTACGCCATTTCTTTTTTCACAAATATGCAGATGTTAACTTCTATACACGTATTAATTTTAAATTCACTAACCTAACTTTAGTTGGAAAAGAAACAGTTGTTAATTGGCTTTAAAATACATAAAATATTTAAAAAATATTGATCATCGTCTATTTACTAGAGCATGATTCGGGATAAAGGTATTTACGTGCTATAATACATTACGGTGAAAAATATCTCGTTCATATAAAGGTATTATTAATATTTAAAACTCAAGATATTGTTTTTTTTTGTTATTCGAACAAGCTAATCTCTGGAACTACCAGTCAGATTGAATTGAATTGTTATTACAACTTTACGATACAACTCTAAGTGACGTATCAGTAATCGTGAACATCAAGCAATCTGCAATTGCAGGCAAGTACAGGTAATGTGAATAACCATAGGCTAATCGAATACGTTTAACATGAGTTAAACCGTAGGGCACAGCTTGTTAAAAAGCAGACTGCTAGGTACTGCGCAAAGAAGAAATGTAATCAATCGCTATTAACTTGTGTCTTGTAGCAACAACCTTCATTTCATAACAAGCGTACCAAATAGTTAAAGAGCACGTTGGTTACAAGTTAATGAGCGGATGCGTGTTGATACAGTGTAGTGAGGATGTCACGTTTGTTTGGGTCCTTGCATTAAAATTACACAAGACAATTAGTAACTATGTTAGTAATATAAATAGAAATGTATGACTGAAGCTTTAAAGTTAAATAACATTTCGTCACAAATACAAAAACTAACATGCTTGAACTTTTAACGTTTAACATTTAACGTTTAACGCTCGGAAGTCGCATAAGAAGTTTCACTTCAATAAATTCAATTTACTGACTTTTTAAATGTGTAAAAATAGGTTAACGGTTTAAATATATATATATACATACATTATATATAATAAAACTGAAGTGTCTATTTGTAATTTCAAAATAAACGGGTTGTGTACTAAATGCATATGAAAGTATACATGGTACCTATAAAAATAAAAAAGGTGTGTGTGCGATTCACACACGATAGAAGTGAAACTTCATTTTAAAAGACATTTTCTATTTTATTTAAACAGAGTGCAATATACATACACAACGACATTTACTCTCTCGCTCTGGCTCACACAAAGACACACACTGTCTGTCTGTTTATGCTGGGTAATCTCCGAAACGGTTGGACCGATTTTGCCGTGAATTTCACTGTCAGATAGCTAATGATATGAGGAATATCTTAAGCAACTTTTATTTTAGAAAGATAATTATGGTTCTTCACAAAGAATAAAATAAACTGTTTTGGTAGTTCACGCGAGCAGAGCCGCGGGTACAGCTAGTGAAATATAAATAATGTGTTTTTTTACAATATTAAATATCTATCGTCATATAATGAGCGCGCAGCTCTAAATTTTACGCTCTAGTAAAGGCACCAAGCAAAATATAACTCCAAAAAATTGTTATAATTTTATTGAATCTTAAAGTACATTATGAACGTTGCTACAATATTCAGCTCCATTACCCGTGCAGGCTGAACGAGACAATTTGATGTCACAAAGGATTCACTTCTCACGGAATTGCCTTACTTTGCGAAAGTCCTTTTGAAATAGATTCTGTAAAGATAGGAGAAGGTATTTATTTATATTTTAATGTAATACAATGTATGGCACAGTGATATTTCTGCTAAATATAACATACTCGCCAATTATAACACTATTTAATAGTGGCAGCACAAAAGGTTTTTTTTTTTTACAGTGGTTTGTGTGCGTGCGTGTGCGTGATAAGTATGCGTGTGTGTGACAACTATATAATAGTGCGCACATTATAAACCTAACTCATGCGAGTATATTATGTGAACCTATTAGGCCGAGAAATTAATGACAGCAGGCGGTGACGCGACGCGGTGGACCGTTCTCGACCCCAGCGACTAGATCACTCGGCTTACGGTGTTGAAGGGACTTGACCAGACCAATACTGCGACGTGATCTCTTCGCTCTTATATTTGTTATGAGTTATTATGGGCACAAAAAGATTTAAACCCTTACTACTACAGGTCTAGCGCTTAACTGAGTAGGTTTTGCGGTAGTGGAGCGGTGCTGGTGGAGTGTATTTTCGTTACGTCAAATGACGCGAGACTTCAGTTGGGTGTCAGTATCGCTGACGTCAACACGTGCTATATGGACTGTCTCCTTTAAACAAAATGCACACGAGATTTACAGCCGAATATGAGTCCTCCGATTAGGGCTCAAATTAAACAAGTTGTTATAAAATTTATAATATCGTTATAAAAATTGGTATAAAAATCAGATCCCAATTCTACTGAGCATAAAGATGATATTAATATTTTCAAACTTACCGTTACCAAAGTTACCAGATTTTCAGAACAAAGCGTACAATGCATTGTCGATGCGAGAAGAAGTATGAAAACTAATGTATTGTTTTCTTCACCAAGAAAACCCAAACAAACGAGATCAAAGAAGATAGAAATTGTCAATCTTATTAAAGGCGTTATAAGAAGAAACGTTACAGAATTCTACATAGTAAGAAAGGAAATTCGTGAGAAAAGTTTTAGAGGAATATGGGGTCATTAAATACATAACAATTCATACACATACATGCGAGTTTTATTGCATGAATTAGGTTTTCGATACAGAAAATTCCAAGCAAACAGCAAAAAGTTGATAGAACGCCATGCAATTATCTTGGAGAGGCAAGGTTATCACAGCTATAAGAAAACATAGATCAGAAAAAACACCCATATTTTTCAAGACGAAACTTACGTTAATGAATCTCTTAATATACCAGCGTGTTGGCAATCAGATACTGAAGAAGGTGCATTGTCTTCTATTGGTAATGAAAATAGATTGGTCATCGTAGATGCTGGTGGATGTTCTAGATTTCTTGACAGCGCTTTAACCATTTTTAAGCCACCTACAGAGGCAGGAGATTATCATGGAAATATGAATTTGAACAATTTCAAAAAGTGGGTTAGTGAGAAACTTACTTCCCTACCTCCTAACTCAATAATAGTTATGGATAACGCGAAATATCATTGCAACGAGATGGATCTTCACATCTTCGATGTGTTCCTTGAAAAAGGAAATACAGGATTGGTTGAAGTGGCATAACGTTTAATAAACTGAAACTATGAAAACAGGGATTTGTTTGAATTAGGTAATAAAAAGAAACGAACCAGAAAAAAAACATGTGGTGTCGTGGGACACCAAATAGGAACGAAGTTCCTTATCATGAAATATTAATTTCAACTTCTTTTCGAGGTATAAAGAAAATAATTATTAGGGTATCCATTTTTATTATGATTTTTTTATCGATAAAAATAAAAAAAAAATACTTTACAAAATTATCTTAACACCTTTATTTTATTTACAATGATTTATAAAAATATATAATAATAATATACAAAGAAACAGCTATTTACATGAATAATAATAATTAAGCCTAATTATGTTCTAGAATACACATTAGACACTGTATAGCTATCATACATAGACTATACATAAACATCTTACGCTTTTTTTAACATTACGGACGTTTTTTGCCTGCTAGGGTACCCTTCCGCAACGCCCCATAAGGAACTTCCAACAATTCAAAATTTATGTTATTTTGAAAGGAAAATGTAATACTGTACTCTCTTTGCCACCGTATCATTCGGATTTAAACCCAATCGAATTAGTATGGGGAGATATCAAGGGTGAGCTGGCACGAAAATATATTAAATCAAATTTGATTGAGAAGAAACGAGAACTTTTAGACCTATTCTCTAATTATTCAGTAGAGGTATAGCAAAAATGTGACCATCACGCAAAGAAAGTGGAAGAAGAGTACTACCAAAATGACCATCTTAGCGACGAGTTAATGGATATTTTTTTTATAAATTTACGACGAATTTACGGGGAATCAGATAATGAAAGCGATTCAAATTATACAGAGTGCGATTTGAGTAGCAATATGGATTAATTTAGTTGAATTTAAATTCCAGTTCAAAACATTTATATTAAATCATATTGTAACTCATTTTATCAGTTTATAATTTTGTTTTATGCAATAAGTTTGTCTTATGCAATTTTACCAATTAAATTTAGCACACTTGATATTTTCATTACCATTTATCACGTGTATAGCGAGACAGTTCTGTTTCGTCACATGTATCCCCCTCCCACACCGCTCCACTACCGCAGAAACCTACTCAGTTATGCGCTAAGTCTGTAGTAAAGAAAGCAAAAAAAGCAAATTTCTATAAAATTACGAAGATCAAAGACGAAATCTGAATAAGTGCTTTGTTCAATTCGTTTTTAATTTCCTGCCATAATAGAAAATATGCATGAAATATTTGTAATCGTATGTTTTTAATCAATTATTTACATTGCTATATAACCACAAAAAATAAAACATTGATTTCCAGGCAGCTAGAAAGTGGCAGTGGGTGATGACTACATTGATGATGCAGACTAAAAGAGCTATGAGGTGATCGGGAAGAAGTTAGAGTACTTCGTTCCTAATACTGTCGGGACCGGTAGACTTTCTAGACTTAAAGCCTTTATTTATGGAACAGACTTTCTCAGATATGACTGAGATTAGTGTATCCACTGGGGGTTAACAATAAGATTTCGTACTGATTTTTCGATAGTGTTTATATTTTTTGCGGACTACATTCTCGCAGTTAGGGGAGCACTGGCTCTCCAGACTCGCGGCAAGGTATTCCGCTTTGTCAACGCTGTCGAACGCGGGTGGGGTACCGAGGCCCCTATCGAGGGGTGGGATCGCAATGGAGACGTTTGTTTTTAGAGATCGGGCTAATTAAATTATTGATATGATTACTAACTGTAAATATTGTTTGTCCAGTAAGAAAATAGAAAAAAAGAAGATAAGATAGATCGAGTTTCTTGTCGATTCTTCTCGATGACTGGAATGTATTCTGAACCGGTAGTAATGTTTTAACGTTCATAAGTTCTTCTTAGGGCCTAAATTGGCTAAATTTTGATGTGATTTGATTTTGATTAAAAATAACGCTACAATAACCATCATGCCTCACCACCACACACCGAACAACCGAAACCGAACTAAATCAGGCGTCCTCTCTCGCCTTTTCCCTTTTTGTCTCTTTTCTTCATTTAGCTTCGTCTTGCTCTAACACTTCCAACAGCGCTACGTTTAACCGTCCACCATTATGCATACCCTGCTCTCTAAAATACATACACTTAAATATGAACTTGGTGCCTACATAAGTCGTTTTAGGATTTTAATTTATACCATTAGTTTTTTACTTAAATATAGTTGTTGTTCACGAATTTCTATGTTATTTATGAGATGTCGTTAAAATGATATGAAGCAATGACAAATATAAGTAGCTAATGTGGTAAACCCGCTAAAATGTTTGCGATTTGATTTGAATCCCTGTAATGAGCTTGAGCTTTCGGTGAAGGAAAACATCGTGAGGAAACCATAGCATGGTGGTAGGGCTTTTTCTAATGCCCGCCTGGCTAGCTACCACCCTCAAGTTGAAAATCTGCCGCCAAGCACCAATAAGTGTGTTCCGGCACCTGCACTTGAGAGCCAGACTTCTACTAGGCTTAGCGTGGTACCATCTTAGGTCACATTGTCATTTAACATCAGGTGAGATTGTGGCCACTAAGGCAAAACCTACAACGATAAAAAAAAAAAAACTGTATGTACCCTGTGAAATTATTAATCATGAATGATAATGTATAGCTGATGATTGGTTGTTGCTGTCGCCGAAGATGATATATTAGATGAAAATATAATTATAATATTACCTAAATTAGACGTCAAGATAATTATAGAAAACCTAGGCATGGATCGAACTTGGCTATTATTAAAAAAAAATATATAAATTACGGAACCAATTAATGAAGCTAAGGGCTTTTAGACAGAATTGTCGACCGTTCAAGTTGAAAGCGGTATAGCTTTTAAGAGTAATAATTTTATAAAGTGATTTGAAATTAAAGACAATTAAAATATCTTTGGTAATTGGTGGTTTTTTGCAAATTTTGTTCGACTTCGAGCTTAGCATGTATTGCGAGTTGAATAGTATTACAAAAAATTAGAAGGCAGGAGAAAATCTGTTCAAAAATTTGTACCTGCAATAGTAGCACGCTCAAGCGTGTCGCGTTCTGGGATCAGCCAGTAATGAAGTGTGTGATAGGGATCCATACCCGACTAGGTCACGAGTCAGAGATTTACAGGCATGCATGACAGCTGTAACGCAAACGCAGCAAAAAAGCAGAACCCATAAGCATCACCAATACCCGTTTCGTTCCGAGCTGAAAGGTGTATTTCGCAACATTCATTGGCATATTATATGGTGTTTCAAGCTAGATCTTAGAAGTAACAATGTAAAATAGCTTTAAGAAACAATTCAAAAACAAATTATAACTTGAATTACATAATGTAACACGCAGCGAAATGGACAACGAGACGCCACTCAGGAACAATTTTTATTGTAGTCGATTTATTAATAATTGAGGTGTTCACGACCCGATAGCTCGAGCGAGAATGTCCTCGAGCCAGTCGTTGCCTGGTTGTAAGGTGCATTTGGTCACAGAGCACACATGTTGCTATCGCGCCCAGCCAATAGTGCGGGTCAATAGTAAGGATACTAAGTCATTAGTACGGGTTCCAGAATCACATCGACATGATTCTCCATAGAAAATAAATTAATTGACTAGTTTTATTTTCAACATTTATAAAGTGTTTAAAACAATTTCTCAAAAGTTGTCAACTTAAGTAATAAAAAATTAAAAAAAAAATTCAAATAGTACCTTCTCCAAAATAAATATTCTCTCGTCTAAAACATCCGGCGCTATGCACTTTCTTTAGCTCTATGCATTATTGTTTCACTGCAAATCTATTTCTTTGTGCATAGACTTATTCAAGTTTACAGAACTTGCATTATGCGCATTGTATACATAATTTTATAAAATACTAGCGGTGCTCCCTCGGCTCCGCGCGCGTTTTTTACGCTGTAATTATTTTCGTCGTGTAGTTTTATTTTTACTCATATTATTGATAATTCATATAACCTATCAATTATGGAATGTTATATTCTTTGGATCACAACATTTCATCAAAATTAAAATAATTAAACAACCATTCAATTTTAAATTATTATTTATTATCATTTCTAAATGTAATATTGACAATACTTATAGCCTATCATTTGAGCAATGTCATAAGTGTACAAAATTTCATGAAAATCGGTCAAGCCGTTTTGGAATTAAATCCGGACATAAATTTCACTTATTCGTTATATGATAGTAAGTAATTACGTATATATCTATAAAAAAAATTTGGAAGAAAACTAGTTATATACAGAATTACAGATTTATTAATATAGATGCACCCATTTTGAAAGCGGAACTCGTATAGATTTACAGATAATTAACAAATGTCAGAGAAGCGAACACGTTTTGCACTGTTGAGTGGTAGTGTGTACGGACACCGCGTCGATCGTGGACTCGAAACTCTAGAATAAGCCTGAGCTTTCGGTGAAAGAATAAATCGTGATGAAACCATAGCTTGGTGGTAGGGCATTTTGTAATGGCCGCCTGGCTAACTACAACCCTTAAATAGAAAATCTGTTGCTAAGTATTTATAAGTGTGTTTGAGCAGTTGCACGCCTGCTTTCATGCTAAGATAAACCTAAGAGTTTAAATAGGATGCCTTTAACTAAAAATCTTATTAGCAAATAAACAAAAAAGCTTCAGTGCCAGAGACCCCTCCCCCCACTAGGCTTATCGTATTTCCATCTTAGGCCACATTTTCACTTAACAACAGGTGAGATTGTGTAGAAACGCTAAACGCTTAATGATGCAGACATTACCAAATACATCGAGCCGGTTCAGATGTGCAGGAACATAGCTTCGCTGAACGTGATCTACTCTCTGTATCCTGGTGAGTGTTCTGAAGAGCTGGTCAATCTAATTCCCTCCTCCTCTTTCCACGAGATAACCACACGCGTTGGGCTTCGGAGTCACAATTTTACGGTAACCTCCATCTCGGCAAGAACTCTAAAGTTCTCTATGATTTATTTTTGTCATACCGTGAAACTGTAGAACCATCTCCCGGCCAGTATGTTTCCTTCTCCTTACCACTTCGGGTCCTTCAAGAGTAACTTGAAGATATATTTATGCAGGCTGGCATGACAGCGGCGACCGCCGATGGATTGTGTTGTGCTTACCATCAGGGATAGTACAGTCAATATGTGAAGCTAATATTTAAAAATCTATATTGAATTTAAGAAGGTATTTTCTGCCTATGCCACTAGGGACATGGTCTCATGATTGCTAGGAATATTACTGATGAATATCTTTTATTACATCTAGCGAATACGTCGTGGTGATAGGATGACTTAATGATATTGGCAGAAATCTACGTCGGAAGCCCACTCTGGTGTGATTCGAGATAAAATTTCTTTGGAGATTTCTCTCTACTTGGGGAAGCCCGACTGGAGGAATACCTCCACCCCACAGAAGATTGCAGCAAAATAATCTTGCGCTGTGATTCTGTGGTGAGTAGGGTTTCCAGACCTTCTTGGGGCAGGGGTTCAAGGTCCGTAACGCGCTAGTGATACTTATAGTATTACAAACCTTCAATAGGCTACGGTAGCCGCATGCTTGTTACCACCTTTGTAGTATATCTTAAAAAAATACCTGAAAACTCTGGTATTAAGTGTCCCATTGCTGGACAATGAGGTCACTTTATCGTAATTCAGAATATCAGTTCCATTGAAATTGTCTAAAAAGGAATTCCATTTACCCGTGACAAAAACAAAGAAATGAACTCTTAAATATAAATAACTTTTCAAAATAAATTCATAATGTTGTCATAAAAAAATCTTATTTTATTCGCGTCCTTCGCTTACCGAGGTCGTGGATTCTATTTAACCGCTTCATCTCCTGTGTAATATTCATTGGAGACGGTAATAAAAAATGTAATATGATGTAATCTAAATATTTAATTTAAAAAGCTATCACATCTATATACTTTCATTTCTTTTACGATATTTAATTATAAGGGGTTCAAATAACATTTTAAAAAACTGGCCAAACGTGCGTCGGGCCACTCGCAGTGTAGGGTTCCGTGGTTGCCCGTCACAATATGCAGACTTAGAAGGGGGTTTTAAGTTATTTTCAATGGAATTTGTACGAAATAATTCTCCAAGAACATTTTTTTAAGTTGGTCAAATATTACTCGTTAAATTGTAAGCCTACTTACCTGTTACTTTTAACTTCGTTATATACAGTCGTGATTTTTTAACATTAAAAATTATAGCTTTCCAGTACTAAGAATTTCTGGGCCAAGCTGCGGATGGATAGACGGACGGACATGGCGATACTATAAGGGTCTGTTGTTGACCACGGAACCCTAAAAAGACAACCTTATCTACGCGGGGTGAACTTTGCTGACTGGCGAACGAGGAAATGGCGTTATTGGGGTTATAGGGCTGTACAGTCCGGCTGGTTCGCAGGTAAAGTGGATATATAGAGAAAAAATATTGAAGCAAATGTAATTTTGCACTGATGATTAGATTTTGAAGCGATGATGATTTAGTGGTTACATATAGGGACACCGCGTCGATCGACGTGAGTTCGAATCCCTGCAATAAGTTTCAGGGTTTCGGTGAAGGAAAATATCGTGATAAAACCACAGCATGAGAGTTCGCCTAGCTAACTCCTATCCTTTAGTTGAAAATCTGTCGCCAAGCAATTATAGGTGTGTTATGCAGCACTGACAGTCAGTCTCCCCATTAGGCTTAACGTATTTACTATCTTTGGCTACACACCATCACTTGACTTTCAGGGACGGCTGCCGATGACTTGTCGATCTCTATCGAAAAATAACATCTGATGATACTACAGTCAGACGCAAAACCTATACATTTAATATACATAGTTCGGCAAATCGAAAGAGAAAGATCATGGTAAGAACGAGATAGAGATATGGAGACCATCTTTAACCGACTTCTAAAAAGGAGGTTATTAATTCGATTGTATGATTTTTTTGTATGTTTGTTACGCGATTATTCTGCCAATTATTTATTGATTTTAATGTTTTTTTTTTCCTTTGGTAGTTCATACCTCAGAAGTGGTCCCATATAAGTTTTATCGAAATTGATTCAGCGCTTTTAAAATATATATACGATTCAGTGTATTATCAGTATCGGGGTAATTAAATAATGAAGGGAATAATTTAACAAAATCATTAAATAATTACGCTAACTGAAGATATAAATAGACAATTTCGGATTATTTGTTTTATGGATTTTCAGCCATAACGTCTTTGTTTATGAACGGATTATGATTCTTTTTGGGATACCTCAAGGGGGGGGCCCAGTTTAAATTCATTGGCATCGGGCCTTTGACTTCGAAGATACACCAGGGAACTTCTCAAAATAATTGAAGTTGGTTTTATTTTTTGTTAAAAAATGCGTATATACTATCGGCCTACGTAAATCATAGTCAAAACAAATCACGCTTACTTTTTAAAATCTAAGTTTTTGTGTAATATAATGGTTAGTAGACGTGTTTAACTGTGCTTACGTGTACTGTATGTACCTGGATGAAACTCGTATCATAAACGAAACAACAACATAATACGCAAACTAGAGTATTCCGTGTTTGGTCTCGTCTTATTTAGTATATTGTCGATCTTATACTATACTAAATCTATGGCAAAACCATTAAAAAAAGATGTAATCAACATAATTTGTATTCTTAAAAATAAACAAAATAAAAACTGTTTTTGTATCAATTGCCTCAATCAAATCATTATTCAGTGATCATTAAACAATACAATTGAATCGTTAGTATTAACATTACAAAGGAAAGTAAAACACGAGACGCAAAGAAAAGAAAAACTTAGTAATATTATTTTGGAAAAATACTTTGCTAAACTTAGCACTTTGCGAAATTTCGAGATTGTTTGAGGGTTCGCCCCGTCCAAGTTACCGTGTGTTGACAATTTGTTACATAGATTATTGTGCTTCCAATAGTAAAGTTTTTTTTGTTAAATCAAATGTAATATTTAACTATATACTTAACTTATAATAGATACTTTTTATACCTTACTAGTTGTGACCGCAGCTCCGCTCGAGTGGACTACAGAATACCAACGGTCGAGCGCACGGGCGAATTGTGCTGCCCCCGCTCAAAAGACGGAATATAATAACGCATATTGTGAGTGCGACTTAGAAGATAGATATATGCTATCGCTGAGTTTTTTGTAGGTCCTTTTAAGATCTACAATTATGTAGTACATTAATTTTATATATTTCGTATGATTTACTCAGCGTAAGCTATTAAGGCGCCCCAAATGCATGTTCTTTCCGAATCACCATTATCGTCATTGTTTTATTTCGTATGTTACTTTATTTGACAATATATATCCTATAACCTGGCCAGATAACATAGCTGTGAATTAAAATTAAAAAAAAACGCAAATCGGATAAGTGATTTTCGAGTAAAAAGAACAAAAACGGACAAACAGACAGTGAGACGTTGAGTTTTATAATAAGGTTAAAACATACATTCATAAATTAAGGCGTTTGGCTAGAATCTCATCTGATTTTAAGTGATGATGAGGCTCAAGATGGTAACACGCTAAGTCATGTGGTAGGACTGGCTCTCGACTGCAGCTTCCGGAACACAACTATGTATGTTTAGTAACAGATTTTCAACTTGAATGTGGTAAACTTAGAAAATGTTCCACCACCACGTTATGGCTTCATTACGATGTTCTTCTTCACCAAAAGCTCATTGCAGGGATTCGAACTCACGTCGAATATACGATGTTCGTCTAAACTACCACTGAGTTATCATCGCTACATCATTTAGGAATATATTGGTTATACTAGAGAATCTGACTGATGTTGTTATGGCCAAGCGTTAGATAGCCTACAAATAAAAAAACATAAACTTCGTCCCACCTACGGGGTTCAATTGTTTATCTAATCCATTCAAAGACTCACTCAAACACACACACACACACACAAAATTTCAACAATATCGGTTCAGCCGTTTAGAAGGCGTTTAGTAACATAAACACGTACAATAGAGTTATTTATACATATAAATATTTATTTTTTGCTATATTTTAACAACAGTGATCTATGAAGGTAACTGGCAAACATTGTATGGGAAATAATACTTTTGGATCAGATTTACAAATAATATCTTTTATATTTCAAAGGTTTTTCTGGCGACGTCATATCTCCGTTACCTAATTATTTATGGAAATTAATCATTCATACATCATTTTAAAACTTTTGTACTCTTATTGACTTTTGTCGAAACATACAAACAAAGTCTGTGCAAAAATAGAACCGTCGTGAGACTTGCGATAACAACTTGCGTCATCACCGCGGTATCATTACAGTACGACTGTGATATTTTGATACTTTTATTTCTTAGCAAATTAAATTCCTTTCATAAATACCATACTGGGTTCTTTCCTCTTAGACTTCGAAACTTAGTTCACTAAAACGCTACCACAGTTCTCATTTCGCACACACATTACATTTAAATCCTTGGTTTCGTTACAAAAAAAGTAAAAAAACTTTTGCATTTAGTATGCCATTTGTTGAATTGAATGAAAATATGTTCAAGGCGCCACCTATTAACATTCTATGTATATATATCTGGAGAATCAGAATAAAGAAACTATGTTCTTCTAATATTATTGAAGAACAGCAAACACAAAATCATTGAAGAACAGAATCGATCAGACCTTTGTCGTGTGTCACACGTCACATGTCACAAATGATCACATTACGGCTGAACAGATTTTTTTGAATCATAGCTAAAGATACCTTTCAAACAAAACAAAAAAAAAACAAATTCTGTTCAGCTGTTTAAGAGCTACGATTCTACAGACAAACACACAGATGTACATCTTACTACAACAAACAAAGGGGCTGTTTGCATTGAGGGTTAAAAATAGCAGACACTAAAATCTCAAACGAATATTACAATCAATGTAGGTATGCATAATTAGAATTAACCTATTGAAAAGAATGAAAAACGTATTGTCATGATTCAATCATTTATTCTTTGTTTAAAGATACATTAAAAATGAGTGTTTATTGAATACCATTTATCGAATGAGTTCAAACCACTCATTCCGGAACAATGTTGAAACATCAGTAATCGTATTTCACCATATATGTTAACAAAAATTATATTTGAATTAACATAAGCATTTTAAACGTTACAAAACTAACTCCCACACGTCGACATAAAAAATATTTTTAGGTGACTAATGCAAGTCGGGAGCCGCGGAGATTGTGCGTACCGAATGAGCTAAGCATTATAAAAGATGTATCGCAAATAATTAATGCGTTACAAGTTCTGTTTTATTATATTATGATAAAAATATAAAAAATATCCTCATTACTTATTCCGCTCTTAAGGATGGCTCCTAAGTGTAAAGTTATATAGCTTATAACTTTTCTCAATAAATGGTCTATAGAAAACCAAGATCTTTTCAAATTTAAATGGAATTCCCAGAGATTAATGCGTTCAAACAAAAAAAAAACAGTATCTTGAGAAAACTATACTCTTAATATTATATGTTTTGATTATATAATTTTAACCTTTTAATACTGTAAGTGCGTGGCGTGGCGTGGGCGTGGGTTACCCCCACATTCATAAAAACATATAATACATTATTTTCAATTTTCGTGCAATAAAGAGGCAATTCCATACGTTAAAAATTCTCAGTTATTATAATAGGTACTTACTTGGTCTTTAAAACTGTAAAAATATGTAAAACTATTTATATTTTGTAGCATATAATTATTAGTCGCATAAATAAAAATTAATTTAAAAGTACTTTTTCTCATTATTCCCAATTTTGAAAATTGGTCTTGTCTCTCTTTTAATGCAAGGTCTTCTATTAGCCTTTCCATCGTCGATATTATAGCATAGCTTTTTGTATGATGAATGCATTACGATGATGCTTTGTATAGACGTGACTTGAAGCATGATTCATTGAAATTTCCTCTTCGCTGCATAAAAATATTTTTGTTAGTGAAAGTTGTCGAAATGATAACGTTTTTATGAATACTAAATTAACTCCATGAATCAACTCTTTTATCATTTATCATCACTTATGTCACATTAACTACTTTTTCTCAACATTTTACATAATCCTAGAGGTGTTAAATAAATGAATGAATGAAGCAATGATGGCTCAGTGGTAGCCTGTACGACTTCGCGTCGATTGACGTGAGTTCGAATGTCTGCAATGAGTCTGAGCATTCGGTGAAGGAAAACATAATGAGGAAACCATAGCATGGTGATAGGGCTTTTTCTAATACCCGCCTGGCTAGCAACCACGTTCAAGTTGAAAATCTGTCGCCATCACCAATTGGTGTGTTCCGGCAGCTGCACTTGAGAGCCAGTCTTCCACTAGGTTTAGCGTGTTCACTTAACATCAGGTGAGATTGTGGCCACTACGCCAAACCTATAACGATAAAATATAAGCCATTTAATTACTATACTTAGTATACGTATTTACACTAATTGTGTACAAACTAAATTAATATAATTTATTTTATTTTGTATTTGTTCAGTATCAACATTTTGTATTTTTTCTAGTACAGCTTGTCCTTCGACAAAAGGCTCCTCTAAAGACTTCCATATTTTCCTATCTATTACTATTTGGGTCAATGTTGGGCCAACTACTTTTTAAATATCATCATCTTTTATTTTGCCTACCTCGACTTCTTTTATTCTCTTGGGAGACCATTATGTTATTCGTTTACTCCATTTTTCTATTTTATTTCTTATCAAATGTTCTATCCATCTCCACTCTAATCGCTTAAACACTGCTATCACATTCTGAAATTTTGTTATTTGTTTTTTTTTAATGTTATGTTATGAAGTTGCAAACAGGCCATCAAACAGTCAGGGTTAGTCAGTCAGTCAGTCAGTTTAAACAGTCCACCTGGTTTACTAATGCCAAACATTAATAGGTTGCTAATCTTTATGACTGAGTAAACGTCAAATACACCCTTCGAACTGAAACTGTTACTATGCGTCAAAATAGGTGTGGTGAATTTGAAATACTTCTATATAGGTTTCTTATCATTATAGACCGTCTTAGATTGTGTTGAGAAGCCACTCGGCAATACACTTTAAAAAAATGTAAACATTGCATGTTTAACCTCTCAGTTGAATAGCAGTTATTGTAATGTAACCCTACTGACACTAATCTGAAACGAAATCAATATACGAAAGTTAGAAAACTTGTTATTATTATACGGCTGAGCAGGTATTTAGTTCATTAATTACAAAAATAGTAATAATAATTTAAGTTGTACATTCTAAAAACAGGTAAAGTTAAAAAAAATATGAAAAACATAATCTTAAATTAAGGTCAATGTACATTTAATTGTTGTCAGAAATAAATGATCAGACATTAGTTATGGTTAACGCAGTATGAACTCACGGACTTCGATTAAAACTCGTGTCGTCTCTTTCCCTTAAATAATAAATGTAATATCAACATCTCATTCTATCTTCTTGCTTTGCAGGTGCGGAGCAGGAGCGGGTGCAGTATCTAGAATATTTTTACACAAATAATTTGACAATGTATTTTTCTGTATCATGTTTGAAACTGTAAAAATAATTTATAATTAGATCTGAAAGCATTAAAAGAATAATTTAATTGCAAAAGAATATAGAAACAAAATATTTGATTTAGTTCTATACCTCAAATTACGATAGTGTAGTTATTTATTATGAAATATTTTTAGACGCCTTTAGACGCGTTATGAAAAAAAATTGAGATTGAATTTTTATGATGCGCGCTCATTGTAACAAAAAGTCTAAGAAGAAATTTGCTTTCTTAACCTCTTGTTTAATTGTGATGAAGGTAGTTATACTCTATGTTATTTGAGTATGTGACTCATAAAATTAAGTGTAACACATCCTTTTATATATATACATCAAACTAATAGTGATATCTATAAAGAACTAAGATAAGTTCTGTAATCTGAGTGTTACATTACATCCGCAACTATTTTTTAAATGTATTTTTTTCATATTTTAATTGATAGAAAAATGTTTCAGAAAATTTCAATTTTGCCATTAAGCTTATATTATAGGTTTAAAGGATTAATACGAGGAAAAGAATACATAAAAAGGAAATTTTCACATACTTTTTAAAAATATTTATCAACGACAAGTCATTTCCCTTACAAAACTTTGAATTTCGAATGACGACTTTGTAATATGGTCATAAATAAATTGATTTATCTAAAATTTTCAAATATACAGTTAAACGTCATCGACGTGTACGCAAAGGAAGTCATACTGTAAAGGTTTTGTTTTTTCTCACCTGTCCAACGAATTTCTTTACGCTTTTTATAAATATAATTGTTCAATACGCGCTTCACTTGGCACGGGTGACAATGACGGGCTGTCTAATAAAAAAAAACGCGTGAAGTTCGAGATTTTACTCAATATTATTTTTTAATAAAAACCAAATTGGATAACTGTAATAAAAATATTTCATAATCTGGGGTGAGGAAATTAATATATTTAACTTCATGTTAAGCATATGGCTGTGGTATAAAAAGGTTGACCTTTGACATTATGATACGGTCAAGCCTACTATAAATGCGAAGGCCAAAATCATGGCCAAATCATCAATTACATTGCTTCGTCATCATCACAGCCGAAGGACTCCCCCAAAAATCACCATAATGTTACAAGGTCCATCTTGCGGTAGGTCTGGTTACGCTGCGACTTCGGGTACATGGCCGCCAATCAACAACTTCGGTCCCATCGTCCATCCATCCTATGAACTACGTGATCCCACTGCCTCTTTAGTCCAGCTATTTCGGTGACTTTTTGTGCGAATCTCCTCATTTCGGATTTGATGCCAAAAAGAAATTCTGAGCGCATTTTGGATTACCTTTAAGTTAAGTTATATAATATTAGCTGATCTCGCAACATTGAGTACCGATGTGAGACATATCCTGGCTTTTCACACATAAATCTTCCCCCTCCCACTAAGCTTGGTGTTTTATAATTTTTGCCTACATCGTCACTTAACATCAGGTAAGATTTAATAAAAAAAGTTAAAAAACAATTACTAATATATACAATTATAAACTAATAAGCAAGTTATCCATAACATTACATAGCATATTCATAACGTTTGCTTTCTCATTCCCACAAATTTAAATCCTTAATTAGATGGTAGAGTACAACCGACTTAATGTTTGCAATAAACAGAATTATTAAAGCTGTTACTAATTCAAAATTCCTAGTGATATCTTCATAAATATTATTATATAATGACATCTTGAAGTAAATGAAATATTAATATGCCTGGAAGGTATTTTCTTGTCTGATATAATAATGGTTTCATTAGCACTAACTATAATATCCCCATCATTCATTATGGTATTACCAGTGGCGTGAATTTCATATAGGCAATTAAGCAGTGCCTATCTTATAACTATTTAATCACAACCCTTATTTTATATTGCCTTTAACTGTTTTTTAATTATTTTTAACTATTAATACATGGAATGACGTAGTCTCTGCCTACCACGTTGGGAAAGAGGTATGATTTATGTATGTATTAATACATAAATGAAATATTTATCATACTACTTATGGTAAAGTTTAGGTACTTTCAATATACGAAACTTTATACAATACCGCGCCAGTAGGCGGGCGGACACGAGACTGCCTATTAAATTTACGCAAACATACTGTATAAAACGAAAACATTTTTTTTTTCGATGTTAAGAATTTATGTTTATCTTTTAGATTTTCGATTTAACCAAAATTTAAGCATGAAATCTGTTGTTTTTTTAGTTAACCTATGTTATTTGATTCATAAGAATGCCTACTTAGTTCGGTTATACCAGTATATGCAACTAGGTAAGGCCTGTGTTTTTAAGTAATAATTACATTTTAAAATATAATTAGGAATACCTCGAGTGTGTTGCAAGCCACACTCTTCAGACCGAAGTAGAGCAATGTGAGCACTTATTATGTATTTTTGGTAAAAATAGTTTGGCTACGGTGTTTCCAAAATCACACCTCGTGTAGGTTCTGTAACGTTTCAAAAGATAATAAACGCGCGAGAAATTATAGTAATGTATTTGCGTGCGGTCATTATTGTACGTCTGAACTGTCCTTTATGAAAAGTCTTGTCAAAGCGAGATAAAGTAGATTGACTAAAATATAAAATTACTACTAATAACCATAACGTTACAATATTTAATAACATTATAAGAAATCCAATTCGCCATTTACTATTTTCCCCAAGGCGGCATAGAAGAAAATGACTACATTTTCACAGAACAGCCGCTATTGCAGCTTACACACTTCGTATAAGCAGAACCACTAGCGCCAAAACTGAAGATCTATATTTTCTAGATCTAAAAAAGCGTTTGGCGTAAAGTTTGTCTAAATAAACAATAAACTTTTTTACTTATTTATGGTATAAGCAACATCTGTCTTGGCTTCATGGTCTAGATACCAGTGCTTTTTCTTTTCAGGAAGAAAGATAAAACTATACAAAAAACAAATGGTACAAGGCATTTTTGGCGGGATCATAAATTGTTATGTGGTCGTCTTTCTTTTAATTTATATGCTTGTCTTATTTGACCCTATGTTGTGTCATTTTTGCGGCATTCTACGTTATGTAGTTTGGTTATCGAATATAAGTGAAGTGAATTTTAAATAATAGCTGGGTACATGTACTTTAGGTTGCCACAAAAACTCCCTGAAAAGTTTTAACAAGGGGTCGCCATATTGCTAAAACTATGTTTGAAGATTGCAAGAAAAACGACATCTGTCTTGGCTGCGTGGTCTTAGATACCTTTGTGTTTTCCTTTCACGAGGAAAGGGTAAAGTATAGAAAAAATAGAAATAAATGTTTCTGAGTTGGATGGATTACGTTTAAGATTTTCAGCTTTAATTAATAGATACATTGATTATCGAAAAATTACTAACATTCATTAGATCAGTCGTGTCTAGAAGGGGTGGACAATACCGTAAATAAAGTTTGTATGTATGTATATAGTTTGTGTTTAGTATATTTCGTGCAATATTTTGTATGTTATATAGCATATATTTTCTTATCGTTATAGGTTTTTAGCGTTATGCAATCTCACCTGATCTTCAGTGACGATGTGACCCAAGATGGTAATACGCTAAGTCTAGTGTGAAAGAATGGCTCTCAAGGGCAGCTGCCGGAATACACCTATAGGTGCTTGACGACAGATTTGCAACTTGAGGATGGTAACTAGCCAGGTGGGTATTATAAAACACCATCTGGTTTCATCACGATGTTTCCTTCACCGAAAGTTCAGGCTGATTGCAGGGATCGAACTCACGTCGATTGACGCGATGTCACGCTACCACTGAGCCTCCTATTCGCATTGCATACTTTCGAATATTGTCGGCAATGCACAATCTAAATGGGTCATAAAGTATTGTTCATTGATTAATTCTATAGTCCTTTTATTTATTTAAAAACATATATAAATATTTGATATCTTATCACAAAAGGGCCTCGTAAGGCTATTCTGAATACGCATTTATTATGTTCTCGTTGCTTAGTGAATAAGCTGTTGTTATTTAACTGTAGTTTATGATAAAATAGCTAGGTAGCCATTTGTATTTCTCAAATTCTTATTTAAATATAAGTCTGAAAAATTATGAAACTCATTTCTTGGCGAAAAGAAAATGTATTCTTGCTTGTGACTGCAAAATTGTTTTGGGAAAACAATACGAGTATATGTAATGCATATTTGAATGTGTTAGAAATGTGAAGTAGGCATTTGTAAGATATAATTATGGTACATAGAAAAGTAAAAAATGTAAGGTTTTTAAAGTGTTGGTTTTAATGAAATTTCACTTTTGATAATATATTGTAGAATGTATTTCATTGATAGGAGGTATTCGGTACTTTATTTCAGTAATACAAGTTGTTAAGGGCCGTGTCGCGGAACAATTAAGCACGATTGTTATCTATTTCTTGTGCTAAAGGCCGATTTATCGATCTACAGGTATCCTTATTTGAGGAATAAGTAGCTATGCCCGCGGCTCCGCTCGTGTGGACTACAGGATGTCGTCAGTCGAGCCTACGCGCGAATCGTGCTGCCTCCGCTCAAAAGACGGAAGACAAAAATGCTTATTGTGGCTGATCCCTAGAAGATAGGTATATGATGGTACAAGATCTACATTTATGTCCAACAGTAATTTAATATACCTCATGTGGTTTATTCACCATTAGCCATTTAAGCGCTCCAATTGCGTCTTCTTTACGAATTGATTCACCATTATCGTCACTGCTTCTTTCGTATGTTACTTTATCTTACAAAATATATTCTATAACCGGACCAAATAATATAGCAATGAATTAAAAAAAAACATGTACATTGGATACTAATTACGAATTTAGTGACATATCTATTATTTTGATGACAGAACGAATTAAGTAATACCAATAGAATTAACATGATGACAAAAATATTTGTTGGGAATAGATATTAGAGGCTACATATTGGTGAAGAATATAAACTTTGCCAAAAAAAAAACTGTCTTTTAAACACTTACGTAATTCAATAATCACGATAAAAAATATCGTTACCAGATGAACTCATTCAAATAACGAATAATAGAATACAGAAAACTGTGAATCCTCGACGATATACATCGAGAACGTAATAAGATTATCTCGAGACATAATAATGATCTGATTTTTCCTCGAACATTGTGTTGATATACGAATTAATATATAATTACGGATATGGCATTTGTTGTAGAAAAAGTTTCCTATATGATTTTATTCTTTTTTGCAGTAAACATGATATAATAAAGCTAATAGATAGATAGTGACAGAGAGAGGATAGAGAGATGATATTTGAAGAGTAATAGAACCTATACAAAGTTCGATTGCGAGAGTACCATCGTCACATCTATTTCTGCGGCAAAGCAACAGTGCTTACGTTATTGTGTTCGCTTCAAAGGGAGCGACAACACACACTGGCACATGAGACTTACCAACCCAGTTCTCAGGTGTAGCAACCTACTATCACTGGCCTCAGGACTGAGGTCCTTTTGATCTTAGTTACATGCTGTTGCTTGCGGTTACCACATGTAGGTGGACTGCATGCCTGTTTACTACTTTATTACAAAAAAAACCACACAAGTAACCAGTTCAATACATAATTGGCACTTGTCCCTTTTCTTGGTAGTTGCATAAGAAACTGCTTGTCGTTATGGGCAGTCTGCGTGTACCTTGGACACGTGGAGACGTTGCGTCGTCATTTTAGTGCCACTTCGCTAATAAGTGCACGTGCTCCCGGACGGCGTATGAATTAACTCGTGATACAGTCCATTTAGCATATATATCGAAGGCTGTTGATGAACTTGAAGACTGAACTGACTATTTTATAACATCCAACTACGGAACAAGGCCACGTAGTGTATTGGCAACACCGGTCACGAGAACAGGTCAGTCAGTGCCTTTCATCAAGGATCACCCGCCGTTGACAAGCTCGACTAGCTTAGCATAGATTTGTCGCCGCGCTAACACATTGAAACCATTTTTATAAACACACAAAAAGATACCTCTTCTGAAACTTGGTATCGATTTGGGTAGATTCCAGATAATGCTGTAGCATAAGCTTAATGTTGGCAACATTTTTTAATATAATTGAAATAACAGAATACCAAACTTCAACTAGATCCAATATGTGGAAGATGCTCTCATCCATTTATCAACTCGAAAAGAGAAAGAGAACATAAATAATTGCATTCAAACATATAACAATTACTCTTTCTTTCAACACACAATCTCCTTCTCTATATTCAAAATAATGTAATTGAATCACGAAAATATTCCTACGAATATATATAGCCTGCAAGAATCCTTACTGTGAAAACAATCGCAAAATCCGTTAAGAGGCTTACAACGATCAACTCTCATTATAAAATAATAGAAGCATTAATATATTTTGCTGATGTTAATTTCTTAGTTTCTACATCATTATATTTCAAAACCTAATTAATCTATGCAATAAATTTGAGATATATTTTAGAGTTTGACTACAATCTTACCTGATGTTAAGTGACGTCGTGACGAGATGGTAGCACGACAAACCTAGACTGACTCGTTTTTAAAAGCAACTGCCGGAGTACGTTTAAGATGCTTGGCGACAGATGTTAAATTTGATGGTAGTAACTAGCCGTGCGAGCATTAAAAACCCCTCCACCTATACTATGATTTAATCACATTTTCCTTCACTAAAAGTTCAGGCTCATAGGTTTCGAACACGCGTACGTTAGTCGACGAGGTGACCGAACACAGTACTACAGAGCTATCTTCGCCTCAAAACTTCCGTCTCCAAAAAAAGAAACTTTTAGAAATCTTATAATCAAAATGACAACGTTACTCCAGGATAAATATAGTGACATCTGGCAAGAGCTGTCCGCTTCATCGATCAACGTCTAAAGCTGGGTGTTATTAGCAACGACAAATGGCTGATAGCTTATCTATTGATTCGCACTTCTTTGGTCAAGGCGTGTTAATAACGTCCTGTTACGAGATTCCATATGGGGAGTGATAATTGGAAAAAAATTTTGGAATAAGAATTTGGAAGAGTATTTTGATTTACTTTACGTTAAACTATAATAAAAGGAATAAAACTTACGTAGATTTAATAACATGGAAGTGATTCAAGTTTAGGTTTTATGTTTTAAAGGCTTAGGATACGGTCATAATGTATTCTGACCAACATATCTCTGTGTTCTGTATTATATAAATAAAATGATTAAGGTTTCCCATTGTGCGTGCATAAGACAAAAACTACTGGATAGATTAAGATCTATGTTTGTTTTACTCCTTAGACACTTGAGCCGTATTAAAAAAAACGCAATGTCTTCATTTATATATATATAAATTGAGGAGTCTGTTTGTAATGTTAAAATAACAGCTTTTTTCCAAATACTTAAAACAAAAAACCTTTTTTTTTTTGTTCTGTCCGTATGTCAGTTTGTTCTGGCTTTTGACCGATTTATCGATAACCGATGAATCGGTTTGACCGATTTTGAAGAGATTTTCATTGGCAAATAGATGATGTTATAAGGATTAACTTAGGCTACTTTTTCTTTCGATACTATAATTCAAGCGAGCGAAAATAAGCTCAGCGAAAGCAAATTCGTAGAAAATAAGAATAATTTACTACACGATTGTTTTGAAGGGATATTAAATTGATATTGTTATTATAAGTATGAATGTGGACGGATATATATATATATATATGAGTAAAAGTAGACCGAAGAAGGTGTGAATGGATTGTGGGACGAATTAATTCAACTAACTCTCCACTATGTCGCCGCCTACTCACCCATGATTGCTTGATGTTCAAGGTTACTGCTCCACTTTCAAGAGTCGTAGCGTGAAGTTATGTAGCGTATAACTTTCCTCAAAAAATATGCTTTAAAATGAAACAATAATTTTTCAAATCTGATTGTTAGTTTATTATCATTATTATTATCATTATCATTTGGATTTTGGTATATTAGCGTGTTTAAACATCTCTTGAGCTTTGAGATAAAAGGTGTGAAAACTGAGATGGCGGTTGATAGAGGACAGAAGAAGTGGAAAACATGTTGTCCTCACCCTACTTAGGTATTCGATTTGGTGCAATTTGGCACTCTTGAAATCAACACTAGCGCAATATCGTACTGTGGCTTGAATCGGAACTAATTACGATAGTTTTTTTTCGTTGCGATCAAAAAATTCGTACTCTTGACGCAATATGACAGCTATGAATCGAGTTGGTAAAACGAAAATAAACGATATCAAAACAACAACAACAACAAGGATAAGGATAACAAAACTCGGTCTTCATTTTCAATTAGATTTGGTTCAAGAGTGCACTTATAGGATCTAGTTCGAATTAAAAGTGAAATCGAATCAGAATCAAATTTGAATTAGTTTCAACAGTAACCTATGGGCCAGTCTTGGCTAGATATACTTTGTAGATTGGTGTTTTATGTCGTCAAAAATCTGTAAAGTATAATAATATATATTTCTATGACATTCTTAAGACGGACAACCCACAGCATTGACTAATGGATTTAGAAGCGTGATATTTTTGCAAAAGAGTTCGAAATGAGTGAGAAGGAACATTTTTCGAAAAATTCTGTGCCTAATGGGATGATATATGAGCTTAAAGTACTAGAGCCGTTGCCAGTAGGAGATCCTATCAAGTACTCGGTTAGTCTAAATTAATATGCCTGTAGTTCTATCTGGATACATTTTTTTTTCCAAATTTTGTGCTAGATATCTATTTTATAGGTCACTGATTTCGAATTTTACATCAAATTTTTTTTATCTGTCTGTCTGTCTGTCCGTTTGTATATTTGGATTGTACTCAAAATCGGTATGACCGATTTTAATAAAATATTATACGCGGTAAGTATAAGTATTTACTCTAGTCATAGACTATATATTAATTTAAAATTCTAAAAAATACATATTTCCAATGGATTTTTTATTAATCCTCAACTAATTTTGATGACATTTTGTCATTTAAAATAAATGTTTATCAAGACATTTTAAATTCAAAAGAATACTTGTAAAGATAGAACTACATATTTATTATCATAAATAAAAATTGAGAGAAAACATTGAAAATCGCTCGCCCACCTGAAAATTCAACATACAATTTACTTTTCTGCTGTAAGCAACATGTTAGTAGCATTTGTAATGCTACATGGTTAATCAAGCTCTCGATCGCCCAGGGCAATACAATGGACCAGAACAAAAGCAAACCTAACTAAAAGTTAGTGCATCCAAAAACCGCAACTTTAATAGAATATTGCACCTACCGGCCTATTTGTGTATCTGTAGCATACTGTATGCACATATTAAATTATGTTATGGAAATCGCTATAAGTGCCGCTGCCTCCCATTTGCATGTACAATACACGAACCGATCTCACAACGCTGCTGTGGTTTGTTAATCTTTTAATGGAATTAACTCGCGCCCGACAATGTCACTGGCACCACAGTGAGACGCGAAATAAGAGCTTTACTAGATGAGGTATACCAGAATGTCCAAATCTGATTATGTGGGAGACTTAAAAAACTGAGTAATCTTTTTAACTGACATCTATTGTAGCATTTAGTTCTTTACTTTCTATCGCGCACAAATTTGCCGCACAAATTCAGAAACGAATTCTATATCAGCACGTGAAAATTAGTATTGTTTTTTATTTAGCCCATGATATCTAACGTATTCAGGTTTCACTAAATATTATGTAGGTATCAAACCAGTATCAAGATGGTTAGTAAGCCTAATATGTCGATTAACTTTCTGATGGAACTGCTCGAAAAATTTGTAAGCTATAGATGCCCTACAACTCTGCTTCCTAGACTTTTTTTGTTAGCGAAAACTCAATTTAGGACTGTAGGAAATGTAGGACACAGAACCACGTATGAATGTATTACCTTTGAGAACGTTATCGTTTTATTACTTAACCTGCATTGCATTTATTATTACGACGAAATGGTAAATATTGTATATTTGTGGTAGGTAATCTCTGAAGCTACTGATTTGAATCTAAAAAAACTGGGGGCAGATTTTGAACTTGAAGTTGGTAGCTAGCCGGGCGGGTATTAGAAAATACCCTATAAATATGCTATGGCTTCATCACGATATTTTTCTTCCCTGAAAGCTTAGGTCCATTGCAGGTATTCGAACTCAAGGCGATCAACGTAAATGCTACCACATAGTTACCACTGCTTTTAGGTTTTATATTGTAATTAATGAATCTAGCTATAAAATATACCAAAAAAGATATGAATATCTTGATTACATTATGCGTTCTGTTTACAAACCACGCTCGCTAACTCTTCTTAACTACACTCAAGGACACCAGTACAGTACCGCCTCCATTTAAAAATGATCATTGCCTTCGCCTAGTAGATTGTTTCGTTCCTTGCATAATTACTTAGCTTTTGTTACTTAATTATGGCGAGGAAATGAGGTTTTTAGCACAATACTATGAACGGGTAACGGGTGATTTATGAACTTTCGTGAAGAATGTAAGGGAATGTTTCCTAGCAACTGGTAAATTAAATGAGAAAAATGTTCTGTTTTCAGTCGCAATTGGTTAAATGCTTGAGGTTAGTCGCTGCTTACTTATTACGTATTAATTATATTATTTAATTCAGATTCTATTCTTGCCGTCTCTTAGTCCTTTAATCAACATGTATTATAAATACTTTTTAGGTGATATTCAAGTGTTCTGTCACGGAACATTAATCATAAATACTAATATAGACAGCTAATGAAGTAGAAATGTTAAGAGTAACAACTGTAAGTAGCAGATTTAATTGGCCGAGTTGAAAACACCTTCACAACACACGGTCGCTCCGTCAAACAAATGAATTAATTTTACCCAAGCGGCCAAAGGGTAACGAGTGAGTTACTTTACAAATTCCCCTTAATTAGACGAACCTGACCCGTGACCCTTTCAACTTTTTCATTTTGCCTTTTGTGAAAACATAAATACAACTTTTATTACTTTTGACATCATAATTTTGACAAAGTGACTTTATTCATGATAAAATATTTGTTTGAATTTTTTACAGGTATATTTATATCATTAAGAAGAAGCACTGTGAATTAATCTTCAACGGGTTTTTCGAGTTAAATCACAGATCGGTAAGTACATTTTTAATATTAAAAAATTAGACAAGTAGCAAGTAGGACTCGTACCCTGGGGTTTCCGAACGGATTACATTATTTACCGTACATTATTGTACCATCTTGTTATGTCTTGAAACGTACAAAAAATAAGGGAAAAAGTAAGGATAATATAAAATCAGCTCGGATTAAACATAGGACAATATAAACACAATACTAATAATGATAAATAAATCTTCTTGTACAATATACTAGACATCTGTGTAAACAAGATAGATTTAAAACCTTAAACACTATAACTAACTTTAATATTTAAACCACGAAAAGTAAATTAATGTTACAGAATGAATCAAAAATATTTACGTTATGTTTAAAAAAAATTACCTAGATTCTTGAATTTTTTTACAGCAGTGTGTGATCTTGATATTTAATCATAATCGGAAGTTTATGTCTGATAACATTATCGAGAGAAAAAATAATAATTTTGTTGCGTATATGAGAAGGGATTACAAATTTATTATTTTCGGATTTATTCCTTAACTTTTGTTACAAGAAAAAATTCGTGCCAAATTTCAAGACTGTACTCTGTAGCAAGCCTTCAGAAAGTACCCTATAGGTTTTAATAATTGATCACTGAATGCGACTTTTAGACTTTTATCATGAAAGGCTGTATCTCTGTGTATCTCTTTATTGTGTTAGTTTAGAAATTTGATTTTTACAGCAGTTCGAGGTCATAAGTTCTTAGTATTCGAATTTAAATTTAACTGTATAGCTTAAGCTATTTTGGAGAAAAAATAAGAATATAATTTTGTTGCATTATAATATTGCCTTAATTTTTATTAAAAGACCACCCGTCGTGCCAAATTTCAACCCTGTTAGACTTGCGGGAAGTACCCTATAAGTTTAATAATTGGTAACTGTGTGAGACTTTTAAATTTTGTTAGGAAGGGCTGTATCTTTTATGGTATTAATTTCGGTATTAATTTCAATTATATAAATCATCCTTTTTGAGAAAATAATAAAACTTGTTCCTTTTTGTTACATGATAATTTCAAAATTCAAGAATGTAAATCTGCGAGAAGTACCCTAAAGGTTTTGATAATCGGTTCGTGAGCTTTATTTTAACTATGAAGTGCTGTATCTGTTTAATGTGAAAACCTAGAAAATTACTTACAACTTTATACCTACAGCCGTTTTCAAGAAAAAGTGCCTTGACACATGGACAGACAGCCAGCCAGCCAGGCAGACGGGCAAAAGTGTAATCCTACAAGGGTTCTATTTTTTTTTTTTTATTAGGGAAGGAATCCTAAAAAATATTTATTTATTCTGGCTCAACAACAGAGAAAAAATTAAATATACACAGAATACACATTAATAATAATAACTTACAGAACTAAATTTATCTTTCTATAAAAGTTGTGTACAACATTTTCAAGAATTATAGAAAAAAAAGTTAGTTACTAGATACAATACAATTGAATGTATCATAAAAATTGCATAATTAATGTTTTTGCGTGCAAATATTATTTTTTATATTATCAAAATATTATTGAGATCAATAGCTAGTTTTTCCGTAAAATGTGTCCAAATCCCATGCGTTATTATTGTATGCTCTGCACATTCTTTATAACGAATTTTAATACGAGACATTATTTGAGCAATGTGGGACATGGAAGATACTTTTATTTCGGTTAACTCTTGTGATTATTGATAGTTGGCTTAACAGCTCTGCTGTATGAAATCAAATACTTCTAAAAAAAATCTCTTTAGGACATTAGTTGCTCTTGAAAATTATTGATAAAATCACATATGTTAAAGTTCAATTTTAATGCAAAGTTCGACTTTCTGCGTAATATAATGCTTGCGAGGTTCTCTGGACTTGAGGACTTGGCTCACACAGCCATATAATGAACTTTATACAGACAATTCAATCGTAAAAAGTAATAAAATTAATTAGTTTATTCGATATAATCAAGCTACGTTTGACAGCCGTGTACACAGCGCAACGTTCATGTAAATTCCAGCATGACGGATGTCATGCGTCAATTACCATTATTGTCAACTGTCAAATCAGAAGGAATGTTCCGTGTGTTGTAGTTTCTCATCAGTTTAATTAAAGGAGCTTATATATTTATCACTAGCGGTGCCCCGCGGCTCCGCACGTATTTATTATTATCGTACAATAATTTAATTTGTGCTCATCTTAATGACAAATATTATAGCCCAACAATTATCTTTCTTTACTATTTATAAAAATATTATTGACAGTTATAAGCTTCCCTTGTACAAAATTTTATGAAATTAGGTGAAGCGGTTTTTGAGTGAAATCCGGATATACAAACCCACAGTTTTCTTTTTCAATGTCATATTCGTATTCAGTGCCATCTATAATGAATATCAGTCAGGAAATTTTAATTGTCGTATCAATAGTTGTATCACTGTAGCAAGCGCACGCGCGAATCGTGCTGCCCCCGCTCAAAAGACGGAAGCCGTAAATACTTATTATGGGTGATCCTTATAAGATAGACGTATGATAATATTGATTTGTGTAGGTCTTTTTATGATCTACAATTATGTAGAACATTAATTTGGTATATTTTGTATGATTTACACAGCGTGAGCCATTTAAGCTCCCCAAATGAATCTTTTTCCGAATTGATCCACCATTATCGTCACTGCTTATTTCGTATGTTACTTTGTCTTACAATATAGGTATGTCCTATAACTTGATAACATAGCTATGAATTAAAATAAAAAGCATGTAAATCGGATCAGTGGTTTTTACTCGTGAAAAGAATATAAATGGGCAGACAGACCGAGAGACGTTAAGTTTAATAATATGTATAGGAAATGACTTATACTAAGCAAAAGCATTTCAAGACTTCGCGTCGAACGACTTTGGTTTGAATATAGTAATAAAATTGAGCTTTTTGTCAATATAACAATGAGACACAATCTCGTAATGGTGTTTTATGTAAACAAAAAAATTACGAACCTATAGATATGTATTCTTGTGTACATAGTGATCAACACTCCACAATGACACTCTCTTGGTTTGATGCGTTTCGAGATCCACCTGTGTATTGCAGTGTATTCAATTGGGTTTTTGAATTATTATTATTTTTGTGATAATTGGAAAGATCAATTATAAGTTTTAAAACAAACTGTTATTTTTTTTCGCAATATATCAAAAGTTATTTCAAAATAAAAACGAATGTTTGAATTCAGTACCGAAAACGTGCCGATCGTTCCCGAATAAATTCGAGCGCGTGTGACGTCACAATGTTAATTTCTACTCATTGTAGCGCACAGCTGATACAGTGCTTTGACTCTTAATCGATGAAAATCCTTTGACATTATGACGTCACAAACCTGACGATCGATCGTGGCGAATTCGTAGTCGTGATTCTTTTTAAAATATTACAATATTTAATTGTTCATTAATAATAAAAAAATGTTTTAAGAGTTTTTTCAATTGACTATTATCATAATTATGATGAAGCTTTAAAATACATAAAAAACATGTTTTTTTTTTTCAAATACCCAATTATCGTGAGGCTTGCAAACTACCAAACAGTGACGACCGATAATGGATTGCCAATTTTTCGTTGGTAACTGTTGTTTTGGATCATACTATATTGATCATCAGGCGCAGTGTCGTCCTTCTGCCATGATATAAAAGTGAAGTTTTGGTTTAATAATTGGTATTTGAGGATAAGAATTAGCTAATTAGAATGAATTTATAATTGAACTGCAAACATAAAACCAAATCCACTTATGAAAACAACAAAAGTTGCATTAAATATTATTAGAGAAATCAATAATTTATCTGAAATTCCTTTACTACTTCCGCCTGCAATAGATGAATAGTAGTTTCATCTGACTACAACATAAAATATTTGTATTTAAATAAATAAATGTGTAAATAATTGTCTTAAATAATGTAAAAAATAATAAAGTTTATATTCAATATTTTCAATGACTCTACAGCCGATCCGGAAGGCACTGCCCTGTAGAGAAGAATCGGCGAGAAAATATAAGCTTGCTGTTTTAAACTAATCTCTTAACAATAATCATGTACATTATATAATTAAATATTAAGAAAAATCGTTTAAAACCGCAACCCTAGAGCTTCTTGCCGATTATTCTTTAAAGGACAGTGCCATCCGAATCGACTGTAGAGTCATTAAAAAAATTATGTATGAACACATTATTATCTTTATTATTATTTTATTTTATTGAAGACATTTATTTATTTACAAACTTATTTCAAATATTTTATGTTCTAGGTACATGAAACTAATTTATCTATTGCAGGCGGAAGTACCAAAGAAATTTCAGATAAATTATATACGATGGATTTCTGCAAAGTAATGCCTTCGTCAATCAAATATCAAATAATATTAATAGTCAAAAAGTATTGTTTTGTTGGTTATTTAATAAAAAATCTTAAATTTTATACCGACTGTAACAGGTCGATTCCCAATGATTTATATATGGTTTTACTTGAAATAGTTTTTATTTGATTGATCCTGGTTCCCAGATTATCTTTTTGATATCTCATTAAAATCACAGAACACACGGAAGTTGCGATGTTAATTACCGGTATGGGCGATTAAATTTATAATGGTTATGTTTGTCCAGAATTATGCTCTGTGTGGCCCGCTGTGGTTTGTAAAGGCCGGTCGTTTCTCCGATGGCAAAGACATTTTGAAGTAGTTCGACCACTTATTGGAGCTGCGAACGTATACGTAAGCAATCCTTAAAGTTTGTCTGAGGAGCTGCTTTATTAAAACACTAGTTGTGTCCGCGGCTCCGCTCGCGTGGACGAAAGAAGAACGTGTAGTCCTTATAAAAATCGCAGTTTCTTAAAACTTTAATCACTAGTTTTTGCGTGATGCGCGCACAACGGCCTACCTCAATATTTTTATTTTTATAGGTATGGCATAGTGGCCGCCATCTTACCTGATATTAACTGACCATGTGGCCCAAGATGATAACACGCTAAACCTAGTGAATACTGGCTCTGAAGTGTAGCTGCTGGAACACAACTATTGGTGCTTGACGACAGATTTTCAACTCGAAGGTGGGGATAAAGCCCTACCATTATATATAGATAGATAAAAAAGCTAAGAAAACTGAAGGATTAATATCTATACTAATATTATTAACGCGATTATCTCTGGAACTAACAGACAGATTTAAAAAAGTATTTTTACATTTTATTCCATATTTATTAAGGAAGGTTATAAACTATATAACTTCATGCTATGAATCTATAGACAAGCACGGAAAGTGAGATAAACGATAGCCACACAGATTCGAGTGCAGCGGCGCGACGTTGTAAAGAATTGGTCGAATAAATTTAACACGGTTTCACCGTTGGGCACTGCTAGTATTTACATAACTCTTGACACACAAATATACACCAAATTATTTTGAAGTTAAACTTCTTATGCGACTTCCAACGCGTTAAACGTTAAACATTTAACGCACATTATCGGTCTCTCCTCTTTGTGTGAGCCAGAGCGAAGGAGCAATATATTATCGGTCTCTCCTCGTTGTGTGAGCACAAAGTTTAAATAAAATATAAAATATTTTTTAAAATGAAGTTTCGTCACTTCTATCGTGTGTGAATCGCACACACACCTTTTTATCTACACCCCACATTGTGTCAACATCTAAAGTATAATATTATAATGAAGAAGGATTTGATTGTTTGTTTGCATTGAATAGGCTCTGAAACTACTGGACCGATTTGAAAAATTCTTTCACCATTAGAATCCTATATTATCCCTGATAAACATAGGCGAAAGAATATTTTCAAAAAGTTAGGGATCCGTATGAAAACTTTGATAATGTAACCCAACATGTGAAAAAAAAATCGTTATCGCCTACGCTGCGGAAATTATTGACAATAGAGCAAAGAGATATAGAACAATTTTATAGAGGACATCAATATCTACAAAAAAGTCCAGGTACCATATGTCTAACTATTACAGTTATGTCACAATAACAACTTTTTTATGTTAAAATATACAATAGTAATGCCGTAGTAGTTTTGTAGATATGATCTTTTTCAAACATAAGAAATAATAAGGGTGAGTGTGTGTTAAAATTTATAATTTTTGTTAACTAAACGTGTGAAGCCGGGGCGGGCCGCTAGTTGATAATTTTTTTATAATTTGAACGAAATATATCTTCGGAAGCAATGATGGATCACCTTTAGGATATCAATCGACGTTGGTTCGAATTGCATAACGAGTCTGAACTTTCGGTGAAGGAAAACCTCGTGATGAAACCATAGCATATTGATAGGACATTTTTTATCAAGTGAGATTATGAACAAATGCTTAAACTATAAAAATAATAGTAATAAAGTTATATAACCAAGCTTCTTGTATGATAAAAAGTCTTATATCTAATGTATTTTTTTATACATAAATTGATTATCTATTAAATTTCTCTCAACTCATTCATAAGTGTAAAACAATTTTTATATTAATAGCTGTATCCCACGGTTTCACCCGTGTTAAATTTCCTACAGCTTGCCAGATTTCTTGAAATTCATGGTTACTGCTCAGTTCTGTATTGTCGTAGCGCGAAGTTCTACAGCTTATATCGTTACTAAATACTTAGGCAACATACAGAATGATTTTTCTAATCTGAGTGGTAGATTCAGAGATTAGTGTGTACAAACAAACATACTAACTTTTGAGCTATATTTAGTATAGGTGATCAAAGACAGAGGAGTTAAATTGTAATACTATATAAAGGTCCATAAAACTTATCATGTCATCTATAATGTGGCTTCGACCTGTGTGTTCGGAGGCATGATAATCATTCCTTGATTGATGCCCAATATGATAATGTCGTCTCGGAGACACATTATCATATAATATCGCTATATTATGCTAGGGATCTCCAGCGAAGAATTATTATGGTAGTTTTATTGACTGAAATGATTACTGTTATTAATTGATATGATAATGATACGGAAATATAATGGAAAAAAGTTTGTAAAACTGTTTACGAAACTATAAAGATTATCGAAATAATTTGAAAAAGATAAAAGTTATACTTAATAGGTTTTAGCAGGTTATAACCGCAGTCTCACCTGAAGTTAGTGACTTAGTGGCCTAAGACACGCTAAACCTAGAGAAAGATAAGCTTCCAAGTTCAGTTGTCGGAACATACTTAGAGGCACTTGGTGACAGGTTTTTAACTTCAGGGTGGTAGCTAGTATTTATTAAGTAAAAAATACAAAAATTGCCTGCTGATATTCGAACGCCAAATAGTCAGACGCATTTTCGGCGCCTTGTTGGATAATGAAGAATGGTGAAAACGGTACAACCATGAGCTATACGAGTTATACAAAGAATCAAATGTTGGTAAGACCATTAAAATTGGACGCCTACGATGAGCTAGACATGTCGTAAGGATGGAAGAGACCAGGATACCCAAAAGACTACTAGAGAGAAAACCTGATGAACGTAGAAATCGTGGTAAGCCAAACTTAGATGATTGGATTGCGTACATAATGATCTAAAACAATTGGTATGAAGAATTGGAAACAGAAAGCCAGAAATATATAGATCTGGAGGAATATACTAGACCAGGCTAAGCTCCATCTACGGATCTGTAGAGCCTCATATGGTGATGATAACTTAATACCGATAACAAACCTACCTTAAATTTTGACTTACACACTTAAGGTGCAGTCACGATTTTATGAAAGGTACAATGATCCATTACATTACTATTAAAACTATTATAAAGTTTCTTTATAGCGTGTTCCAGCTATATTCCATTAAAAAGTACGTCATCGTTCACACGTCTTCATCATTCGCAATTCGGTGAATTTAGTTTTTTTCGTGTAGAAATATCATGGATTTACAAGGTGAATTGAAAATTAAAAAAAACGTCACAAGTAACCGGTTCCTTGAAACCAATCCAATTAGCTCAAACTCGATATCTCTGTAAATGTAAGTTAGTGAGGAGTTAGGTGTCCTGCAGATTCCAGTTGGTGCTGTAGCATCAGGTCAAGGTTCCATTTTATTTTAATATCATTGAAGTAAGTGAATACCAATTTTCGATTTGGTCAGACATGTGGAAGGTAATCACATCCGTTTGTCAACTAGAAAAGAGCTGATAATCTTCAAACAGCTGAACAGACTTTCTTGAATCATAGCTAAGAATGCCAACAATCAAATCTCCTAACAAAGGAAGACAAAAAAACTAAATAAAAATCGGTACACAGATTACACGTTAAACTTATAATCCCACTCTGTTTGCGTAGGGGTTAAAAACAAAAGTAATATTAATATTTTAACAAACTTCAGCTTCAGTGTTCTGTGTAGTATTCCAATGTTCAAGTAACGCCCTTTAGAATTAATTATTCTTTGTTGTTCACTCTAAACGCATCCCATATTCCCAGGCCATTGATGTCTCTAGAACAACAAAACAATTCACCGAGACCTGTCTACTGTACGTAATAGGCCTTTGGAATCCATAACATTTGTCCAAAGGAGGTTCAACTAGTGCAAGTATATGTAGAGATTTTAACTTTCGCATTATTCAGTTTAGGCCAACGCAGTATTTAATATGTTATTAAAAAAACTGCTATAATTTTATTTCGGTAAATACTTTCTTTCCCTACATATTCAGTAAATATTTTTTATTTTATTTAAAGTGTAACACGATTCTACCTACCAAATAATTTAGAAGTGATTTTAAACATCATCATTCCAGTATCTTTAATTATATTTGAGATGAACTAAAAGCCATCCTACGAGCTATGATGGAAAATAAAACGAAAGACCCTTAAGATAATTCTCAGTTTTTAGGCGTATATTTTAAAGAGCCCATAAGTTTCAAATTAGCAGAAAGGTTTTTTTTTATTTAACCAGCATTGTATTCAATATCCTCCTTAATGTTAATTCATCTCTCGTAAAAGAAGTTAGCAACTACTCCAATGTTGAAAATCTGGTGCCAAACACCAATAGGTGGATTTCGCTAGTTATATTTGAAAGCCAAACCCACTAGATTTAGCGTGTTTTCATCTTAGGCCACATCCTCATTTAACATTTAATGAGATTGTGGACAAACTTGATACCTATAAAATATTAAAAAAATAGTTTCTAAGTTAAGCTAACTAAAAAACTCCTTCGTTAACACACTGTCTAGTTACAATTTAGAATTATTTTAGTATCATTGTTAACAGCTCATAGCTTAGTCCAGTGATACCTAATAAGCTAAAGTGTTAAAGTTACTCCTAGTCTAAATTTCTAAATTTCCAAATCAACTTCACCTGTACGTGGTGCACCCTGCTGATTAACAAACGGGGATAGACGATAGATGGGTGGTAGGGTTGTTTTTCCCGCCTGGGTCGCGACCACCATGCACGTGGTGAAAAGTCCGTCATAGTGACTCGTTTTTGCTGTCAGGTTTTAGGATCAGCCTGTGTAAATCCGGTTATTTATGCAGAGTGGCATAACAACGGCGATCGTCGATGGATTAAGATAATCTATACTTATAAAATGAAAAATCCATCCCAAGAAGAAACCAAAGCAAAGTTACAACTACTGAGCCTATAAACTTCTTGTGCACGTTTCTGTCTAGCCTGATAATGAGGATTTTTTTGGAATTTGTATTTTAAGGGGGCATTATATACGATACAAAATTCGTGAAAGCAACACCAGTTCTGATGTTAGAGTCATAAAAATGGCTACACAAACAGAAATAGATTTTTTACTAGTTTTAGAAAATGAACTTTAAAAAGAGATAAAAATTAAATTTGTTTCAGTCTTGTCAGTATAAACTTACAGACACAGATATTAATATTACAGATACTTTACCCGATAACATATTATATTTATTGTATGATCTTGTAAATCTCAGTAAACGTAAAAATCCTTCCCCTAAAACAGCACTTGATTGGCAGAATGAAATAATATTTCCCTTTCTCAGTTAATAAATATATGGACGTGATCTTCATTTTTTTATCTTTATTTTTTTTATTTCACCTGATGTTAAGTGACGATGTGGCCCAGGATGGTACACGCTAAACCTAGTTGAAGACTGGCTCTCAAGTGCAGCTGCCGAAACACACCTATTGTGGTGTTTGGCGACAGATTTTCAATTTGAGGGTGGTAGCTAGCCAGGCGGGCATTAGAAAAAGCCCTACCACCATGCTATGGTTTCCTCACGATGTTTTCCTTCTACGAAAGCTCATGCTCATTGCAGGGATTCGAACTCACGTCACTCGACGCGAAGTCGTACACGCTACCACTGAGCCATCATCGCTTCAATTGGCTAAAGCAAATAAATTATACTGACACAGAGGAAATCATTAAAACTTATTAACATTAACATACTTAAACTTATTTACATGCATACACATGCACGTAATTAAAATTGCTTTTCGTTGAATTAGTTTTAAAATTTTTTTGACTTCTCTGTTGTGTTTCTGTGTGATCTTATTATAATACACTATTTAGTCCAGGAGAAGTTGACGAATACGACAGAATGTATACACTAGTACAACCGTCAACACAATTATTAAAACAATATAATTAGTTTGTTAAATAAATAAATTATTATATTCTTTTTCATTTCTCATTTACAAAAATCCTACTAAAACAGTCAGACAATTTTTAGTGATAAGGACATGAGAAATGCATAAGGACACACGAATAATCTTTATTCGGGACTTCGGCGTGGAGCCTATTTAACATAACGAATAACATCAAATCTGATACAAAATCTTAATTAACACTACTTCACACAACGACAGATATCATCGATGGTATCTTATCTCTAGTCATCACGATGGCTAATTAGCATTTTATTACTCCAAACGTAATTTACTCTTTCGAAACAGGAAACGGTGCGGGGCTACTTGTTTTTTATCCACCACTAGCTTTTGGTGATAATTTATCGATATTCGATATTTAATGTAAGTAATACAACAATACTGGATTAAAGGATAAGTTAAAACATGCTTGAAACCGGCGCCGATGTGTTAATGAAGGAAAATAGAAAAAAGGAGTCCAAGGAGACTCCATTCTTTGTGCCTACCCCAGTAAAGTTTTTATACAATTAAATTGGCAAACAGGCCTACAGACCGCATAATGATGAGCGGTTACTATAGCCTTTGGATGTTTGTTACACCAGAGATATCACTAGCCCGTTATCGACCTGGAACCCTCCTATCCCAAATAGCTTTGGAAACCCTACCCAGCGCAGGAACTCAACACGAGGTTATTTATTTGGCTATAATCTGCGTGACGGAAGTGCTGCCCACAGTAAATATATATCCCCAAAGAGATTTATCTGTGCCGTACATCTAAATAAAGAAAATATAACGATTAAATTTATAATTAAATCATACCATATATTAAAGTAAATGTGTATGGAATGTTACTGCCAATACTTTTGCTCAGGTATATCTGTCAACGAATATTTGTAGAAATCGCTAGTTCATAATCAATCTAGTGAAATTGTCGATAGATTGTGAACGGATTCTAAAATTAGGAAACAAACGCTTACATTTTCGTATGTTAATAAACTAACCATTTAGATCAGGCAGAAACTGCGATGATAACGCATGAGTCGAGCGAGCGAAGCGAGCGACGAGTGTCAGAAACAAACTCCCGTTGAAAATTCTCATTTTTCAAGTCACTCAAAAACTCAAAGTTATTAGCGTCCGTTCATAATATACCCACAGTTTACAATCTCACTAGATTGTTTATAAACTAACGGTTCGTACAATTATCCGGTGATATACTTATATTTTGATAAAATATGAAATCCCATAAATTTTTAAACTAACTACAATATAATCGATTTTTAATCAATTAGTTACTCTAAAATATTCAGCAGTTACGAAAAAATAAAACAATATTACATCATTAAGAAATGATTTAAGATAATAAAATATTCAATAAAAGGACAAATTATGACGAATCACAATTCTTAATGGATGAAATGAACCTTTTTATATAAAAAGAGGCCTGAACAGTGATCTCAGTTAAAAGCTTCATTTTTATTTTTCAGTCAATTCATTTACATTAGTGTCTGGGTGTGAAATGGGTGAATGGGTATTATGCAATTCTTTTCAAATCTAATTGTATTTATTTATTCAACTTGAAACGCAACACTATTGTGTTTACCAATAATACAAATGAACTTAAGAATGAAATAGTAGGTAAATATTTTTTTAATACAAGAATGTTGTCTATTATAATTAAAATAAATTACATAGTATACTTACTAATATTATAAATGCGAAAGTGAGTTTATTAGTTTGTTACTCAATCACGCAAAAACGGCTAAATGGATTTAGATGAAATTTGGCACACAGACAGCTTATAACCCGGATTAAGACATATGATACTTTTTACTTTTTTACCTTTGAAGAAAGGTCAGGTCAAGAGTACTCTAAACCGACGAGCATGCATGAAAAGATTTATGAATGTTGAGGCAGCGAAAGTTGTATGTCAGGATCGTAGCAAGTGAAAGGACGTGGTCTCTGCCAACCCCGTTGGGAAAGAAGCGTGATTTATGTATGTTTTATGTACTCGTATGTATACTTTTTACCCTGGTAAAGGCTCAATTCTGATATCCACGCAAACGAAGTCGCGGGAACAGCTAGTATTGTCTAAAAGAATATATAAATAACATAAAATATTAAAATAATAAATAAATTAAAGATGAAATATCATATAAAATTATATTACATAAAAATATTAAATTAATTATAACAATTATAATGATACAATTAAATTATCTTTTATATAAATATTTTGTGTGCGTCTGTCGTGATTCTATAACTTCTAAATTACATGTCCGATTGAGTTTATATTCACATAATATATTTGTTTTATCGAGACGATAATTCATAGCAATGTTAGTATCTAATAGGTGGAGGCCATTAACTATCCCAAAAAGGCGGAGCAACGTCTTCAGAGCTATACCTAGTCTATTATATTTGTTTAGTAAATTATGGAAAACATTAAACAATATACAGCTGAAAATCGTAAGTTATAGTAGTTTATACAGTAATCTGTAGAAATTGTAAGAAATACTTTCTACTATTGTTAGGAAGAAATCAGACAAAATTCAAATTTAAGCAAAATAAAAATACAATGCCTAAAACCCCATGTCGTATAGGAAATTTACATTGGAAAGAGGCGCGAGATAATATTAAGATACAGACTTGAAACCTTGAAAACATATATCTTTTAACCCTATATCTAATTTATAAAATACGTACCACCCTAATATATACGCTACAAATAGTAATCGGTGTCAAAATTCGATAATGTAGCTCCAAAATATGATTTCTGTTTTATGTTTTATTGAAGAAAATGAGATGCTTACCAAGGATGATAAGTTTATGTTTTATTCATAAACAATATATTCGTTGCTAACGTAGAGAAAACAACTTGAAATCGACCATCAATTTAACTTTAACCTTGAATAAATTTCGATCTAATAGATTTATTAAGAAATCACAAAAGCCTTTTTAGTATACCGTTCAATTCTCTACAAGAATAAATGTATCTATTAATTATTTCACAGTAGGTACTAATTAATCTCTTAACGAGTCGTAATATTTCAAACTATAAAAACACATAATCTTATAACTAAATGGATAATTGCAATGAGGCAGTTTTTAATATTAATGCTAATACTCAAACATTACCAAGATTTATTTTGTCATCATCAACAACATTCTTATAATAAATTGTAAGTTTGGTTATGCGTTTGTGGTAGGTAATTTGTGGAACTATTGACCCGTTTCTAAAAATTCGTTCACTGATAAAAGGCTACAATTAGGATGATTGTTTTAGGTTATTTGTTTGTTATTCAAAGAATCTTTGAAAATAACAAAGAATTGAACAAAAGTAACTATAACTCGGCATATTATTTAATAGTTTTAAAAACTTTGCCAAGGTTTTCACATAAACTATTTTTAGAGTAAAGAAATGAATGAAAATTCAGAAAGAGTATCATGATCTCTAATCTTTATTTAATATCGTAAACAATTTTCAGTAATACGAGTATAATATGATTTTAAATTGAAGTGATTGTAATAAAAAGAAACGTATATAATTTGAAATCGAGTTTTTAAATAATAAATAAGTTGATTGTGCACTTTTATGAAAATTTTTATACACGAATTTTTGTAAGGGTTTGTCTGTCATTCGAGCCACGTGACCTGTAATTTGGCGAACGGAAATGTTATCAAACTACGCTCCCGAAGCACAGTGTTCATAGTGCAGGACTCTTTATCACTTAGTCCGTCGAAGAGATTTAAAAAAAGGTTAAACTTTGACAATTTTTGAAGGCGTGAATCTCTTACGAACGATGAATGTGTTGAACATTATTTTATAACATTTTGAAATTTAGTGTTTAAAGATACAGAATATTTATTTATTGTCGCATCAACAACAGTTATATATTTTGATGTAATTTTGTTCACCAAAAGCATATAGTCTTCCTCAATTGATGTGCTATGAGTATTTTCATTAATATTATTTACAAATAAAATTTAGAGACGAAAATAATTATTGCGAGGCACTGCTAGTCTCATATGTTTATAAACACCCATTGTTATATCTATACATACTTACATTAATAAAACTCAACGTCTCTCTGTCTGTCCGTTTATGTTATTTTTACGCGAAAACCACTTTTCTGATTTAAATGTCTTTTATTTTAATTTATAGCTATGTTATTTGACCAGATTCTAGGATATATTTTGTAAGATAAAGTAACCTACGAAATAAGCAGTGAAAATAATGGTGAATTAATTCGAAAAAAAGACGCATTTGAGGGGCTTAAATGACTTATGCTGAGTAAAAGATGCAACAAATTTGTTTTCTCTTGACTTTAACCATATTTGTGATTAGCCTTTCAGTATATAAAACATATTATATGCGATATAGGCGCATAAAAAAGAATACACATAACTCTAAAAATATTAAAATACGAGTCCGCAAATACGAGCACGTTTCGAACTCGTTGATCTGCATTCAAGGCACGGAGTACACTGACTCGACAAAAATGCTGCTTGAACCCTGCGGTGGATTTGACGTTAGACTCACCTTAATGTATGTATGAGTTTCGAGATAAAAAATACTTGATCAAATTCTAGAAGGTATTTTTTGAAAGGTTTTTATATTTTGCTTATATGTCGTCTTCAGAACAGAAATGTTACGATTGAAACTATGTTAGATGTTATTCAAATTACAGCCACTTAACTTTCCTATAGGTATAAGTAATTTCTTTATTTATCTGCCTTCGAAAAGTGTTTTCGCAGTTCTATTATATTTCGAGAACAATGCCGATCACTGAAAGATGAAATAATAATAATAATAGCCTGTTGACGTGTCCTAATACTGGGTAAACGCCTCTTCCTGAGAGAAGCAACCGGCTAAATCACAACGCTAACTCACGAATTATTAGCAATTTTAAACACCAAGAAATGTGTACATTTCTATATTTTCCCACATACAGTAGTGGTACTACAAGAATATTTCTCAAGGGTTCAGGTTTCCTCACGATGTTTTCATTCATCGTCAGCCGATAGTGTTACCAAATTCTCATCGACGGTAACGAGAATAACGATTCTTTGCCTTAAAATCATAAATTAATGAGCAATAACTACGATTAAGTTAGTTTGTTTCGCTGTTATAATTCTAAGATCCCGAATTATCATTATAATTCCATCTTTCAAATATATTTCTACATGATAGATACCAAACACGTAGATATCTACATTCATCAATTGAAATTAAATTATGAAAATCAGACTTTAGTCAAATACAAGGAGCCTTACTATTTTATTATTTTTACAGGAGGCTTTGTAGGTGAATTCGTATGATATCAATTGCCTTATGTTGTTGGTCAATAAACGCCTCTCGATCGACAAATAAATATCAACAGTAAAAATTAAAAACAACAAGTTCTATAAACATTAAACATAAAATTTAAGAAAGTAAAACGGTTTCCTTGTAACATCAAACAAGAACTTAAATAGAAACCGCGACACCGAAATACGATTCCCCGAGCATTTTCTCTGCGCCAGATTGACACCGTCCCAAACAATCGTTCGCCGCTGGTTTAATCTTACCAATAAATTTCTTTTATCTGCCCGCTTCGGGCGCAAGACGTTTTCTCTCTCCGCGAAAAAGGAATTTCTTTTTTTATCCTGTATTGCGATTAACTCTGTGCGTCTGTCACGGGTGTAATGAAAAAGTGTTACTGTACGAGTTATGTAACTTTGTTTTCTGTATACCGAAAATCTCTTTAAGTCTATAGATGTCTATGGTATAAGGATACTTCTAGAATAGCGTAGGTACTGTGATGGTGTATACGTGTGTAATACCAACCAGGGTATAAGAGCCGTACTATTTACTCTTTCATTATCGTCACCATCATCTCAGCCTGACATAGGCCTCCCCTAATAATCGCCACAATGGCCGGTCCTGTGCTGCTTGCATATCTCACCAGGTCCTCGGTCCACCCTGTGGCCGATCTGTCTACGCTGTATCATCTGGTATGCAGCTGCCTCCAGAGAACCCTTCGACCCCAAAGGCCATCCGCTCTACGTGCAATGTACCCCAACCACCGACACTTGAATATAGTAATTCTTAAAAAACATTGTGCGGATCTCCTCATTTCTAATTTGATCATGCAAAGAAACTCCGTCGATAGCCCTGTTTATTGTCCTTTCATTGACCTTGAGCTCTCTTACTTCTTGCAATATTATTTCTTCCACCAATTCAACATTAAAAAAATATATTTATAGGTTCAACTTTATGGCCACAATCTCACCTGATGTTAAGACGTGACACGCTAAGTCTAGTGGTAGTACTGACAGTTAAGTGCTTAGCGACAGATTTTCAACATGAGGGTAAGCTAGTCAGGCAGGTATTAGAAAATACCCTACCACCATGTTATGGTTTCATCACTATGTTTTCCTTCACCAAAAACTCAAGCTCATTGTAGGCATTCACGTCGATCAACGATCACTGCTTCTCACTGAGCCATATTTGCTTATTTGTTGCAACTTCCTACAGTTTGTTGGTACTTTGACATAAAAAAATTCGACATAAAAAACGGAAAACTTAAGATATTTTAACACAATCCCCGGACATATAATGCGAAAGTAAATGGCTCCCAATATCCCAACAGCACAATCACTGTGCTTAGATAAAAACAGCATAAAAGGAAACTGCCTTCCATACGTCGTAAAGTATTTGTGATAAAAATGGATTAGTAAATCGTCCCCGTGGGCCATATTTCCTGTCAAAATCACTTAAATTAGGAGCCGCGGACACTATTTTACGTCTTATCATAAGAGCTTTGGGAAAATCGTCCCATAAAGGACCTTTGATAGAGTGTATCAAGGTGATTTGTTCTTTATTCCTATACGCTTACGGTTGAATTTTTATTACGTATTAATTAAAATACGTCAACCGTAAGTTTTGCTCAGGTCGGTGTCACGTACAACGGAATTGATTTATAACTGTATGTACATATATAGGTACCGCAAAGATATTGTTTGAATTTCTCTGGTTTCTTCATGTTATTAATGGCTGTAGGGTATATGCTATCCTTCGTCTTGTTAGTTCTTCAAATTGAAGATTTGCCACTTAGCACTTAATATGTGTGTTTTAGTAGCTAGAAGCTGATGACAATAATCTCTAGAAATAATCAAAAATCTTTCTATCGAGTAGATAGAAGAATATTTATAATTATAGAGTAATAGTAGAATATTTAAATAAGAGTTAATCGTTGTAAATTAATAAGATTTTCTATTGACTCCAGCGGGCAGCGCTTGGGGCACGGATGGGAAAGTTCAGGAGTATAGAGCAAACTTAATACAAGGAATTAATAAACTGGAGATATCCACATACATCATTATTTTATCTAAAATAGGCAAAATGCATTTAAAATAGTTTTTTAAATAGTAGGATAATAGCGCAGTATTTAATTACATAGAAACAGGATATTCCATCGGCATTTTATTGTTATTTACTCAACAGGGTACTACACCTTGTGCAAGTAAGGTTGGCTTTGGATGTTATTTAACTCCTCCTGCCCCTTTTACGGATATTAGGACACCTAATTCACAGTGTTCAGGCAATAATTATAAATTTGACATTTTTTTTCCTAATTCTCTATTATTTATTTTTACTAGCTATTGCATATACAGTTTTTTTTACAAATAAGTTAGCAAACGAGAATACGACCTGCGTAATATTAAGCGACTACCGTAGCCTACGGACACATGTAATACCATGTACGGACCTTAAACCGTCCTACCCCAAGGAGCTCTGGAAATCCTACTCACCTCAGGAACACAGCACAAGGTTATTCAGCTACGATCTTCTGTAGGATGGAGGTATTCTACCAGTTAGACTGCTCCAAGTTGAAATAAATCTGCCTAAAAATTTCTCTGTGCCCTACCTCTCTTCGTTGTAGAAAATTTTTGAAGTGAAGAATCTTGAAGTTTTTAGAAACTTCATATATTTTCGCCATCTAAGCTGAAAACTCCAAAGTCGCCAATGTCCCTTATTATACTGGTTCTCTTGAGAAAGAGGCATTTCCTGATAGTGAGACTTCTATAGTGTAGTACTATAATAATACCAAAATATAAATAAACTTGTAATTTACAATGAACAGTTGAGATAGGTTTCTTGCTACTATTATTTGGACAGCGGATCAGACAATACGCATTACTTAAAATGCAAAATAAGCTAAGAAATATATACTCTTCTCTTATTCATTCAGAGCCTGAAATGTTGTAGATATTAAAATATGCATCAATTATAATATACAGCACAGTACTACGTAGACAATAAATCCTCTTAATCCCTTTAAGGCATTATCTTGGAACATTTCTCGGTTTTATACAGATATTTATGTATTACCGAAATCACAGGAAATTGTTATCATTACCGGAGACGGAAAAGACCCGTTGTATTATGAATTTATACTTAGATAGCTTGAATTTAAATGACTGATTGACATACATGATGTTGATCAACATGATATACGTGACTGATGATAAATTCATCGATGATGAATAACTTTTCGTCTTACCTTAATGTTCTTGAAAAACAGATGGTCAACGTCTTTCCGGAGACAACTTGGAAGGCATCCACTTTTTATAGTATCATTTATTTAATAGAAAACCAATATTTTATCTATATTAATAAACTAGCTGTGCCCCGCGGTTTCACCCGCGTATAATAAAAAAATTGCTGATTGATAATTTATAATATTTCAATATAGACAATATGTATATCGGACGGCCAGAGTTATACGTCACACTCACGCGGTTCGTTCGCGCCACTGCTGCTAAGTCATAGACCCAAGTCAGTGTTGAATTATTTTAATTTTTTATTATCTCCCGAACTATGCGTCCAAATAAAATGCTATAAAGATCAAAATTTATCTACATAAAATTATCTTGATGATGAAGCAACTTTCGTTCGTAAGGATGAATGTGCCTAATAATGCCTAATAATAATGCTCATATATGACTTTTCTATACAGGATTTAATTGTCTGATAGTAAGTTAATAAGCAATATGACTACAAGAAAATAAGCTATGATGGCTAGTTAAATTACCTTCAACTTGAAAAACTGTCGCCAAGCGCCTATACCCATGTGTTCCGGCAGCAGCAGTTAAGAGAAGTAGGCTATAGATAAATCTCTTTGGTTTCTCTCTACATGGGACAACCCACCTTACAGAAGATGGCAGCCAAATAACCTTATATTGTGTTCCTGCGGTGAGTAGTTTATGTTGCCAGTGATTACCAGTGGTCGCTCACTATGAGTGTCATAAGAAAGCTGAAAGTCACTCAAAGGGTAAAGGAGAGAGCTATACTCGGAGTCTCTCTGCGTGATCGAATCAGAAATGAGGAGATTTGCAGGAGAACCAATATCACCAATACAGCCCTAAGAATAGTGTTTATTTTAACTTATAAGTATGACCACTTAAAAAATATATAAAGAAAAATAGTAAATTTTAGCATTTCGATTAAAATTCTGTGAAAATCGAATCAAATTCAAAGGCACCACCTGTGGATCTTTTATCCGTGTAACCGGTTAGTAACACCCGGGCACTCCACAATCCACGTGGATTACAGTGAGACAACGTGTAATTTAACCGGAAAAGACCAATTTTGCTCACAAAACCGTATTTGACTTTCAAATTTATTGATTCGTTTCACAAAATGTACAAAGGACACACAAAAAATTTCAGGAACTGGTCACTTACATACATTATGAACATTTAAAAACTAATTACGACATTTGCAAATGGAACTCTTTGGCTTTAAAATGCAGTTTGTTTCATCTATTTGTCACTTTTTTTTTATATTTAGCGGTATTTTAAATATTTCGTGTTAACTCGTGAAAATTTTCGTAGTATGAGTTACTACGACTTTAAATGTAGTTTGACGCCTCAGTAGAGTATCGCTTGTCTTCAAACTGCTTTTGGCAATGAAGCACCATTCACGTCAACTATTTATAGCTGGTTTACAGAATTCCAACGCATTCGTGTTAACCTCAGTGACTTTGTTGATGGTCGTACCGCTGTGAAAAACGAAAACATAGATGCCGTACGTCATACAATCGAAAAAGACGGGCATGTAACCTACCGTGATGATGACAGCGAGAACCGCCAGTGTATTACCGATTTCTCAGTACTACAGTGCTACTATAAAAAAAAATGTTCTGCTGATCCTAACTATTCATCATTGCAACTTAAAATTAAATAAAATACGATTAAGTAAATATTCAAATCAATAAGAATAAGCACAGGGTATCAGTAACATTAAATAAAATCGGCTCCCTTTTAAAATCCTAAATCAACAATCCGAGGAGACGTTCCAGCGATCGCGAGATTGAAAAATACGACAAACATCAAATTTGTCGTATTCTAAACGAAACGGGAACCATTCCCAATTTCCATAATAGCTCCTCCACTTCATTAGGTTGGCATTCAATACAAAAGCTGTAGCGATTATGTCAACAATCTATTATATTTTTTTTTCTACAAACTCTAAGAGATTCGTTTTTAGCTTTTACTACCTACTAGTCACGAAGTTTTCTAATACGGTTGGCTGAAATATTTTTGAATATGTTGTATCTAATTATTGAAATTCCTTCCGTAAATCCTTATTTGGTTATAGACGAGAACAATAAAATAAGCTATCAACGATAACAACTTAAGAAGATACTACGTCTCGTAAAGTACAAATATTTACTTTTAACAAACTCCATGTAAATAAATGTATTATAAATGCTTCTAAATATAAATACATTTTAAAGAATTTTGCACACTACATTTAATCTGTCTCACACTCACACTCACACAAACTTATAACATATAGATGTTATGATTAAATTAGTCTTAATAATTGTTGACTCGACAATTAGATCGTCCATTAATTATCTTTCTAGGGCTTCATACATCAATCATTTATAGTAAATATCTTCTCGTTATGAGAAGGCTTAAAAAAGATTGTGAGATAAAAAAAATAAGACGTTATTAGTAAATGGTCTTTTAAAACGGTATTGGGAAATCGCTTTTAGCTTGAACCAGCTATTAAATTCTTATTTGCAAGAGCAAAGAATTCCGGAGATAACATCAAAGCTTTCCAGCGGACATTTTACATTGAAGTGTAAGGTTCCCATTTGTATCCATTTCGTATGTACGTAAACATGATAAGCTCATGAAATATATTTTACTTGTTACAATTCCAAACAATTTTCTTTTGAAATATTTTTAGGTTATAAGTCACATATCACCGTATTATGGGCCCACTGCAAATGGGAGACCAAAAACTTGGATATAATATTTAGTAAGAGTCACTTATTTAATAAATGAATGTAACACTAAACCTAAACATTTATTTTTCTGTGTATTTACTAAATAAACTGTATGGCTTATTTTATTGGTATCATGTTATACTTCTAATTTGACTCATTTTTTCAGATTGATACATATTTAAGTTGTTATGTGTGATTATTTGATTTGGACAGAACTTCTATTTCTTCTTACCCATAACTGACCTAAGTAGGGTCAGCACAAAATGTTTTCCTCTTCCACTTTCCTCTGTCAGCTGTCGTCTTAGTATTCACATCTTATATATAGATAAAATTTTTCCCAACATTTTAGGTATTCCTTTATAGATCTTCCTCTACTCCTATATTTATCTACTTTCATACTTAACACTTTTAATTATATCACTTGCATTCCTCATAACATGTCATTACATGTCATATAAAGTGCAAAGATTATATACATAAAATTGCCTTAATGATGACGTAACTTTCGTTCGTAAGGATTAATATGCCGTTCCTAATAATGCTAATAAATCATTTTTAAATTTTCAATAAAACTTTGTCACAAAATACCTTATTGTGGCTTATGTATAAGAGATAGGCATATAGTATTACCTATAGATATTACTCGTAGATAGCTTATATTACTCCTCGTGAATTTGGCTATCATATACAAAATGAATTTTTTGAATCCGATTCGTAGTTACAGAGACTAGTGTGTTTAAACAATCAATCAAACAAAAAAAAAACTCTTCCGCTTTATTATATTATAAAAAGGTGTAACCATAATTTTTTTTTTACCTAGCACTACTAACAATGGCCACCACCGAGACATCGGCAATCCGTCGCTAGTTGTCGCCGTCATAACGACCTGTAAGTCTCTTAGCATCACGAGAACACGAGATGCATACGCATTTCACTATAACACGTCCTAACCTAGCAACTAGTACCAGCTTAAAAAGTACTATAAAAGTTTAAGGCCAAGAAAAGTTTTTTTTAGGTAATAGACTTAAAGAATACTTATGGAACTTAAAGTTCTATAATAAGATCTTGAAGCACATTACTGATTTGCCGAAAAATCGGTTCAAGGACAATGTCAAGCAGGTTTTACTGTCAAAAGGTTATTGTAGGGTATTGTAGGGTGGATTATGTCAATGATAGTGATGTCTGGATGTGTATCCACAAAATATGCCTTCTTGAGGCCTAAATTAAATAAAGTATTCCTTTATTTTGAAATATAAATGACTAATTTTTGCCATATTTTAATATAAACAGAAGATTGAAATCGATAAAGATATTTTAAGGACTTCATATTGTGAGAATATGCTAAGAAACATGAAAGAAATATTATTATAACTAATTAAACTCAATAATATTATGATTATAATATCATAATATATTATAATATCATGATCTAATATCAGTCTCTGAAATATTCAAATCTACATTTTTTTTTCTTTACTTATTTTCCCTCTTACACACACAATTGCACAATTTTCCTTCTCATTTGACAAAATAAAACGGTGGCTTTAGATATTCTTTTGTCTATCGTAGTATTTCGTTCTCGAATTTCTTGTACAATAAATCAGTTTAGCTGACGTCTGCTTTCTGAGTGAATTTACATAAAATAATTTATAGGAAAGAAGGTACACTGTAAAAATGTATCTTCATTCTTATTTGTTTAATAAAGTTAGCGTTAATAAAACTCAAGATATGCAGCACGTATTGAAGAAATGATTTCGGAACAAAACAGAAAGTCTAGTAGGGCGCTCCTTGGTCTTAATATTTGGGATCAGGGTGCCTTCCATGCTATATTGTCCAAACCTGGCAGCACTGACGCTCTTTCAGTGTAAAACTTGACTGTTAGTTACTTAAATAAAATGCGTTAAAGAAACTAGGCCAACGTACCCCTCAGACTTAAAAGGCATAAAAAAAACCAAGATGTATTTATTGGGAGGGCAACGTTAAGATACTGAATTCTTTAAACTTGATCTTCAGTGATTCGCAAGGTCCCATGTCATAAATTATCGTACCGTGTATATGTGGAATCGTCTCCCGGACAACGTGCTCTGATGTCCTACGATTTCCGGTTGTTCAAACGAGGCCTGAAAAGGCATTTGTACAGACCTATTTTCCATCAGATACCGTGCAGTTATTTTACCGAGAACTAAATGTCTTTATTTAATTAAAGTGAACTGTCTCTTTTTTTTCAATAATGATTTTATTTTATTTATTTAGGGATACATGGTGAACTTAGAACTAGTAAAATAATACATATATAAAGAAGGCCATTTAAAAATTCACACAGATATACTAATATAAAATTATTGTATAAATGTGGTTGGAAAATTTAGGTAAAAAAAATTGGTTACATTTTTCTTAAGTTTGAGAGAACTGGTTTGAAAGAGATCAATGTCTATGCTTTTGGAAATGACATTAACTTGATTGCTAGCTCTGACTAAAAATGAGTTCTTTCTGTATTTTTTTTTTGTTTTTGAGTTTTCTTTCTACCATATATATCAGTCCCATTGCACCCCATCCTTTATATCATCACATAAAGAGAGTCGCACTGCTAATGATTTCACTAACGGTACGTGTAAAGGGAACTTGTTCCTGGTAAAAAGAGTAGGTACTCTCAAGTTAATATTACTTAGTAGTTCCGCGCAGTCAACCATATCGTTAATGATTTTTAAAATATACTTGATATCAGCTATAGCTTTATGATTAGGTAGCTCCTATCGAAAACCATAATGATATGTAACCCAAAGCTACATATTATCATTGCTGGGTGGTAGGTCACTGCAATGAGTCTGAGCTTACAATCAGGCGGGCCGTATGCTTGTTTGCTATCTTTGTAGTATAAAAAAAATAGAATTAGAATTATGTTTTTCAGGTGAAATAATTTTTAATTTTGATAATTATTAAATTCATTCTCATTCTTAAAATTTATTCTCATAATTGTTCATACATATTTTCATTTTTTTATGCAAAAACTAATAAAATATTTATAAATACTATGTTAGCGAACTTCTTTGAAATATTATGTTAAATTCTTAAAAAAACTGGTGTATTAAATTTTATTCTTTAGTCAATTTCAGCCTACTTATCTAAACTTCTTATTAGACCGTAAAATTACAAACTATTGATTTTATCAGGCATATAAAAGTTTGATTCTTAAACTCTTAGAGACTGCATATAGTCAGATAAATTAAATCACTATACATTTAAACCCAAAAAGTTAATTTCTTTAGTAACCAGAGTAAAAATGTATTTATTGAGGAATTACATATATTTCCCGTGTACAAAATCTAAAGATAATCGGCTGAGAAATAAATTATTTTTTACTTGTACTAAAAGTGTTTATTTACGATTTCTAAAAGTAATATTGTCAATTCTTATAGCCTATCCTGAACAATAACATAATTTCCGCTTACAACATTTCATACACAGTGGTTAAGATGTTTTTGAGTTAAATCGACACATACTCGTACAAACAGACAAATAAAAAAAAAGTTAATATCATTTTTGTGATCAGTTTCCTTTATATGTGTTCCAGTGACTATCAGGAAATGAGGAAAAAAATACATGTACATATAGAAATAAAGATTTATACTAATATAATTAATCTACATTATTAATATAATAAGCAGAAGAGATTTTATATTTGATTGTTTGTTTGTTTAAATACACTAATCTCTGAAACTACCAGTCGAATTCAAACAATTATTTTTGTATATGATAGCAAAATTCACGAGGAATAGTAGGCTATCTAGCATTATGCTACACCTCTCAGCTAGCCGTAAATATTGGTTTTGGTTAAGTAAGTCGGAAGAAATAGCGCACCCTAACTGCTTTATCCGCGTGCGCTGGCGTAATGGTTAGTGATACGTAAATACAATGTTCTAAAAATATTGTTCTTTAGTACATTTTAAAATAGTCTGCGATACCATATGCCTATCTCTTATACATAGGCTCAATATGGTATTTAGTGACAAAGTTTCATTGAAAATTGAAAAGTAATTTATGAGCATTTTTATTAGGCATATCATATTAATCCTTACGAACGAAATCATCATCAATCAATTCCCTGGCTTGTTCCATATTTAAGGTCAGCCCTCCTAATACTTCTCCTCCACTCTTGGCGATTTTGTGTCATATCTGGTGTTAAGCCAAACGTTAGTAAATCGTTATTGATGGTTCGCATCTGGGTAGTCGGTGTGCGGCCTCTGCCCCTTTTGCCTTCCTTTATGTTCAAGACCTGTCGGATCATATGGTCCGACGGTCATGGTATGGTTATGGTCATCACATGCCCACACCAACCTAAGCAGCTTTCTCGCATTTTCTTATATATTTCATCGACTGTAAAGCGAAAGTTATATCATTATGTAGTGGCGCGAACGAGCCGTGTGAGTTGTGACGAATAACCCTGACCGCCCGATAAAAATATTGTCTATACTTGAAGTATTACAAATCATCAATCAGCGATTTATTTTAAATTATACGCGGGTGAAACCGCGGGGCACTGCTAGTTTATTAATATAGAAAAAATCTTGGTTTACTATTAAATAAATGATACTATAAACAGTGGATGCCTTCCAAGTTGTCTCCGGTAAGACGTTGACCATCTGTTTTTCAAGAACTATGTGTTTTTGCACGAAGTAAATCTGTCACCGGCAGCCATTTTGGTCGTGATTTTGCGCCAATCGGGCTCATTAGCGTGTCACTACCGTTGTCTACTTGTTTAGCACATATTTGCGATTTGATGACGAAAGTCAATTACATTGTCGAGTTTTCTAATTAAAAAATGAATAGATTTCTATTTCATGCAACCGCTTCATATTTTTACTCTTTTATTAAGATCAATTAATATAGATTAATATAGCTGAAGAGCTTTTTTTTGTTTATTTAAAGGCACTAATCTCTGGAACTAACTACCAGTCGGATTTTCCCCCTCTTCCCAAAGGAGCTATGGAAACCCTAATCATCACAGGAACACAACACAAGGTTATTTGGCTGTGATCTTCTGTAGGGTGGAGGTATTCCACCAGTCGGGCTGCCTCAAGTAGAGAAAAATCTCCAAAGAAATTTCTCTGTGCCCCAGCTCTATTGTAAATATTTGGTAAAAAGTGTTATACTGAAATATTAGAATAAATAAATGTTGTCAAGTGCATGTCGGGCTATGCCTAGTTTAGGGTTCCGTAATTGCCCGTCACAATATGCAAACTTAAAGAGGAGGCTTTAAGTAATTTTCTTATGGTTTTCACAAATCTGCGATATTTTTCATCGATCTATCCAACGACATCCCACAAAATGAGATAGACGAGCAAAAAAGCCATCCCTACTTGACAAATAAAAAAAAAAAATTACAATAATTTCACAACGTTATACAGCTTTCTGGCAGTACTAAGAGTCTCTGATCTAAGCCGCGGAAAGACAGAAGGACATGGCATAATTATAAGGGTTTCTTTTTGACTTCGGAATCGTTAAATTCCATGATCGTGCCCAACATAAATATAAAGAAAAATATTTATCAAACATACACACGATCTATAATTGTATGAAATATAATATGGATTACTTTGTTATTGGAACTTTGAAACTATATTTCAATGTTTTAAAATTGCTACGTACGTACGTAATAAAAAGTTTTTTTTTATCGTTATAGGTTTGGCGTAGGGGCCACAATTTCACCTAATGTAAAGTAACGATGTGGCCCAAGATGATAACACGCTAAACCTAGTGGAAGACTAGCTCTCAAGTGCAGCTGCCGGAACACAACTATTGGTGCTTGACGACAAATTTTCAACTTGACGGGGGTAGCTAGTTAGGCGGGCTTTAGAAAAAGCCCTAGCACCATGCTATAGTTTCCTCACGATGTTTTTCCTTCAACGAAAGCTCAGGCTCATTGCTCAATCACTGACAGAAAAAAAAATCTAAAATATAATAAATATTTTTTAAATGTGGTATCATTAGAGACAATTATTCGACCCCAGGGATAGATTGAAACAAACATACTTTTATCATTTTGTAAGACAAACGGCTACACTAAAAAGTTATGAAACCAAAACTATTAATATATGTGTGCGTGCCCTAGGGGTGACGTGACATTTTAGAGGTACTCCCTAGGGGCGGCGGTAAACCTTCATGTTTCAGAAGGTATACGTCACCAGAGTACTGAGTGAGGTTCATAAGAATCCGATTTAGGAATTATTTTTGTATTTATTAAGAAAAATAACGTTTTCAAACAAACTAGATGTGTGTATTTAAGTCATAGTTCTTTGAATAGTTATAACTCGATTTTATGTTCACACAAGAGGTATAGTATAATAAACTTATAAGTATAGTAAACACAACTCTAGCACTGGTACAGAAATGCCGGTCATCAAATGGTGTGGTCCACGATTAACTTCATTACTAACTTTCAAATTCAAACAGGGATTTGACCTTGAGTCAGTCATATTTGGCGTAAATTTCAAAATTTAAACAACACACGACGAATGAAATTTAACACAAAGTTACTTATTTAAAAAAAAAAAAGAATATTATGTTATGAAAGTTGTAGTATACATTACTATGTACGTCACAGTTTGTACTGTATTAGTAAGTTTTCTTAAATCGATGATAATGTTTAATAGATAGTCAATTAATTGCTGGTTTTCGGGATTGTGACATGCCAAAGGACTGACGTTTTAAGCATTTATTGTGTTTTTTTAATAACTTGTATTTAAAGAAAGAGCTGAAAGTGAGTGACCAAATAAAGGACTTTTAATTGTTTTAAAATAAAATGTAATATTAATAAAATATAATAATACTTTGTACCTATCGGCTGATGACATTAAGTTACCCAATTTTTGTATATTCACCCAAATATAATTTTATAAACTCACACTAATTGACACTGGCGAAATCGCCAACATGGAGTAAGCAATAAATTAAAAAAAAATTATGATGAAAACTTTTGAAGTTATTCCTCAAATAAAGTTAGTTATCTGTTGATTGAAAAATCGGCCCTAAGCTAGTCATAATATATTTTTTATTCAGAATTACTTTTCATTCATCGTAAGAAGGCTTGGCTTGCACGACAGATGTCAAATGTTTATTTTATAGATGTAGCATAATTTAAATTGGATGTTGATTGTAATATACGATTATGCATTAAATCAATTGAAGGATGTATAAGTAAATAACAAAAATAAACGATAACAATTTTGAAGCAATGATGGCTTAGTGGTAATGTATACGACTTCGCGTCAATTGACGTGAGCTCGAATCCCTGCAATGAGCCTGGGTTTCCTTGAAAGAAAACATCGTGGGGAAACCATAGCATGGTAGTAGAGCTTTTTCTAATGCCCGCCTGGCTAGCTACCACCCTCAAGCTGAAAATCTGTCTTCAAGCACCAATAGGTGTGTTCCGGCAGCTGGACTTGAGAGCCATTCTTCCACTAGGTTTAGCGTGTTATCATCTTGAGCCACATCGTCACTTAACATCAGGTGAGATTGTGGCAACTACGCCAAACCTATAACGATAAAAAATAATTAATTCGCAATCACACGAATTATTGGATTTTATGACGTAACTATTTATATTCTGTGGATATGTCATGCAAGCCTTCGTATGATAAACAACCTGACAAACATTGTCATATTTTATCAATTTAAACAAGTTATTTTAATTTACTTAAGCATTTTTAATATTTCACATAGCTTACGAGATATACCTGAGACACGTAAGCATAACTAATTTAACTAAATTTCTGCGTGATGTTTCAACGTTACCTATTTTCATACAGAATATTGTGTGAAATTGCTTGTGGTACAAAGTTTAAACATTTATTGTAAAAAGTAATATTAATTAAGGCATTCTTTTATTTTGTTAATAAATATTCATTGATAAATGAAAGTTCATCATCATCCCTTCCACCATAGAATTACGCGGACTGGTCTACGGAGCTACAGCTACACGGTTGCACTCATCACGGCACGAACAAAGATATTCGCTAATTCTTACTTCTGCAGTACCGTCCTGATGTGGAATAGTCTCTCAGACAACGTGTTTCCCTCCTTCTTATAATATTGGCTCCTTCAGACGACGAGTGAAGAGGTATTTCAGCAGGCCAACAAGACATCGACGACTTCTAGCCAATATGTTTCCCTATGATTTAGCCCCTTCAGACGAGGCATGAATGGATATTTCAGCAGGCCGACATGACATCGACAACTACTAGCTGATGTGTTTAACTACGATATTGGCCCCTTCAGATGAGGCGTGAAGAGGTATTTCAGCAGGCCGACATGACATTGTTAACTCCTAGCTAATGTGTTTCCCTATGATATTGGCCCCTTCAAACGAGACGTGAAGAGGTATTTCAGCAGGCCCACATTACATCGACGACTACCGATGAAATTTCTGTCACCGACAGTCACCGTTGTTCGTGGACTGTATGATACTTACCATCTGGTGTTGTACAGTCGTTTTTTCGAGTTATTTTGAGATATTTTGCAGTTTTTATTTCTAACAGCCGGCATGACAGCGGTGACTGGCAAATGTTTGTTGATCTTTTGGTGATCGCCACTGTTTTTGAATTGTACTGTGCTTGTTTTGCTTACTATCAGGCAAAGTTTTGTCAGTTTGTCTTTTTACTATAAAAGTATACTGATCGTAGGTAGGAAGTTACGTACTTCTCGGTGCAATTTTTATAACTTGGACCAAACTCCAACCTCTAGAGACGTTCCGTTTGTCACTGTCACTGTATCTCGCATGTTATGATTTGAACAATTCCCGAATAGAGTTATCCGGGAGATCTCCCAGTCACTCCACATCACTTACTATGTTATCATATTGTTACGTATAGACCTTTTTAATTGTATTAAACAGCTCTTACACGTGAATTATGTTTTTTTTTAAAATGTGAAATATTTAATGTCGCGTTTGTGTGGGAATAAAAGCGTTCCCAGAGACGTCGCGACGTGCCATTCGGTCAGCGTCGCGTCTGGTCGGCTCTTTCCGGGTCAGCGCTCCTTTTCCAACATTTATACCGAACGCTTCTCACACTCACTACTTTACACGTTTGTTAGTGTAGCAACTTAGTTTCTTACGTAAGTAGTTACGTAGTTTTACATTATTTGTGAATATCCGTCAATATAAGTGACTTTAACAATATTGTAAAACTAAATTCAAACTTGTAATAATACATCATAAACAAAAAATATTTATTTTCTGAATAATTCCATAAAAAATAAATAACTATCTGAATATTTGTTTTTCTTTTTTCGTTTTTATTAATTATTCAGTCAAATTAATTACTCAAACTTCATTATAAAGCTTATGTTCAAGCCTCTGCCAAAAAATAGTCGAATAGTTTAAAAGTTACGTTAACATTAAAACATGATTAAAAAGCTTTTTCATTACAAATGCCATTTGAAATATTTTACCACAAAGGGTCTTTAAATTGCAAAAGTATATCGTCACATATATGACAATTATATAACCACTCTTATATTCCAGTGATTGATTAATCGAATTAACTAGTAATATCCCATAATGTCCTACATTTAACAATACTGGGGTACGAGATATAGCTGCTCATTATACCGATCAAACTCTTATTGCAGATCATTGAGCGATCTCCGATGACCAGCATCTTACTATGAGTTTTCTCTAATTAAACGAATTACATTTTTCTTAAGTCCAACAAGGAAGTTAAAGTAATTCGTCATCATATCCGATTGATTAATAATAATTTCACAACAATAACAATTTTAACATTAATCAATCAATTTCTTATGTTGAAAATAGTAAAGTAAGACTTATAATCTATCATACATTACTCCGCTGTATATTGGCAAATGGTCTTATTTATCAGACACTCTATAAATTGCATAAACAATTATTAATAAGCTGTTAGGAACTCACTAATAAGTTTAAAAACCAGACCAACATGAATTTTATCGATATCGGTGAAAGTCGAACTTAATGAATCGAGGTTAGGTATTTCTATAGTTTTATCCATGGTAGGGGTAACTCAAGAGAAGGCGCCCCACCGCACTCAGTTTTATCGGCGAATAGATTTTCCGTGCGATTTCAGCAAATAAACGCCACGCGATTTATCGGTTAATACGGTCGCCGCAACGCGCCGCGTCGCGTCCTTCGGATTTATCACTCATATACTCGATTGCAAAAGGATTTTACAATTTATTTAATCATTAATTCTACGACGGTTACATACAATATAACACTACATACTCTTGATACTTCATAGTACAAATCTATACCCCCTTCGGCCACGGATACCCTGCTCGACTCAACATGGCCCGCCTGCACTATAACTTCGTTCTTACGTATCGTACTTTCTGACTTACACTTTGTATGGTAATTACTGCGCCCCTAAACGTCGTAACGTGAAGTTTTATAGCATATAACCTTTCTTAATAAAATACCATATAGTTTTTTTTTTCAAATCCAACAATTAGTTCCAGAGATTGGCTCGTTCAATCAAATAATCATTTGAACATATAATATCAATATAGATTATTTATTATCAAACCACCGAGATACAAAAACTAACCGATTGTCACTTTAATTACACAGTCTTCGAGCTGATCCATGTCATACGTACATTTATTTGAATACAAAAAAGAATGTAGATTTATTAAACTTTCGTGACAGATATTTTTTATTTTTTTATCTTAAGAAATAGCAAGTAGTTCACCTAGTTAAACGGTCACTTGCGACCTGTATCTATTTACAACTAACTTCAGAAAGATCGGAGTCCTAAATGAGAAAAGTAATTAATAGATTGCTACTTCTAAGGACTGGGTTGGAACTTAGGACGCTCATTGCCAGTGTAATAATACTCAACAGCGAGAAAACACTTATTCGTACGAAAAGTGTTTATTGTAGTCGACTTAATAACTGAGGTCTTCACGATCCCACAGCTCGAGCGAAGAATGTGTTCAATTTTTTTTCTCGCGCTGACTATAATGTTGACCAGGAGGCCTTTACAGCTTCACCAGGGCTTATGGGCGAGACAGTAATGTACTCAGCGATTAAAAAAGGTAACAAGTTCAAGGGTGCCAAAGTGGCCGAACCTCGACTTGGGCTGTTGACGTATATGCAAACATCGCGAACTAGCTAATTCCCTATCCGTAATTTGATCTAACTATACATATATACATTTTTTCCTTTTGAAAGGATCCTTCCTTTAAGAAGATCCTGGCTGATATATTATGTATTGTAGTAATTGGAAAATTTTGGTCTGTCTAAATAGCCAAAAAAAGAATAAAGGTCCAGGTGCATTTGTGAAGTGCAGTGTAATGAGTGTGCTAGTGAATGCAATACCACTGTATCACGCGAGCAACAGGCTCGAGGGCTCCATGTTGGAGGAACGGACCTAGTGTCTTCAAGCCGGATGTTGCCTGCTGTCTACTTATAAAGTGCGTGCAGTAACAGAGTACACCTGTTGCTATCGCGCCCTTTTAATAGTACGGATCAATAGTAAAGTCAATAGTACGAATACTAAGTAATTATTAAGGATTCTATAATCACATCGACACGATTCTTCGATTTACAATATATTAAATAGTATTTATTTAATATGACGTGTTAATAGAGGAAGAGGTCCTTATAATACCAGTGCGTGTTGCAAACTAACTACACCCTTCCAACTGGAATACATCAACACGAGAAGTGTTGTTTTATGACAGAAAAAATGACTTTGTTAATTAACTACTCTAATAAATAAAGCATAACAGAAAAATCAATAAACATAAAATATGTGAAAGACATAATTTTGTTTCTATCTTGGATCTTTGGGCGTAAACATTATATTAAGTATCGAGTGTAGTAGGTCATCAATTCACTGATTTATCTAAAATCGATTAGTCGTTTAATGTTCCTTTGGGTATCGAATAGCATTCAATAATCGATTGTTAAGGTGTCCGCGTGAAGAAATGAGTAAAAAGATACTGATTTTAATCTCAAGCTCAACAAATTGTTTATTGTTTTGTTTTATTGTATTGGACCACGCGTGTTAACGGTGTGAATTTCTCATGATTAATTAATCTTTTATATATTATTGATAATAATTAATAGTTTCGTTGTTTTTTCATCCCGTTATAGGTTTAGCTTAGTGGTCATAATCTCACCTGATGTTTAGTGACAATGTGGCCCAAGATGATATCACGCTAAACCTAGTGAAAAATTGGCTCACAAGTGCAGATGCCGAAACACACCTATTGGTGCTTAGCGACAGATTTTCAACTTGAGGGTGGTAGCTAGCCAGGCGGGTTTTAGAAAAGGTCTTACCACTATAGTATGAATTCCTCACGATGTTTTCCTTAACCGAAAGCTCAAGCTCATTGCAGGGATTCGAACTCATGTCACTCGACGCGAAGTCGTACAAGCTACCACTGAGCGATCATTGCTTCAATCAAGCTTTCTGGTTTCCTCACGAAGTTTTTCTTCGCCGTCAGACGATAGTATCACTAATTATCATTAGTAAATGTACGCAAATACCTATGGAAAGATCAGATTACCGTCACAGTAATTACTTACATAACTGACCTGTTCATTGCAGGGATTCGAACTCACGTTTATTGACGCGATGTCCGTACACGCTGCCACTGAGCCATCACGTTACATTTGTATATTACATCATCGGAACATAAAATCATACGAAAACATCATAATGAAACCATATTACTGCCTTAGGGCAATTTCGAGTTTTCAAAATCAAATAAAAAAAATTGTCAAGTGCGTGTCAGGCCACGCGCAGTGTAGGGTTCTGTAGTTGTCTGTCACAATATGCACACTTAGAGAAAGGGCTTTAAGTAATTTTCAAGAAATATGTACGAAATTACTTCTCCAAGTACTTTTTATAAGTTGATTGACTATTACTCGATAACTTGTAAAGCCTTCTTACCTCTGATAGTTTTCCTTTTAACTTAATTATATATAGTACCATGAATTTTTCACATATCCATAAACTACTATTTAGCTGGTAAGGGGCAGAACACTTGACAATAACAAAAAAAAAACACATTTAAGCTTAATACTTCGCAAACATTTTTTTTTATAAGAATTTATTTTACCACTTTGTCGGCGTGATTAATATGTATACCCATACCAAATTACAGCTTTCTAGTACTATGACTCAACATCGACAGACGGATATAGCGAAACTATAAGGGTTCCTTTTGACTTGGTATTCACCGTGATAGTTCCAGATTAAAATAAATATGAAAATTATTCTTGAATCGCAGTCACTTTAGTTCAAACAATTCTCGAAAGGTTTTTCAAAATAATAAATGGCTAGACTTGGAGAAGTAATTTGTGTTTAGCAAAAAACTGAAATATTTTTTGTAGTTTTTTTATATTCCATCAATTTGTTTCATTAATGCCAGACAAAGTAATTACATATTTTCACGATCAAATTATAAAGCATAACGAATAATATTTACATTATAAAAAATAAAAATGAACCAAATTTCTAACCGAAACTTTTTTAAAAGAATAAACTTAACGAAAACAAATTGTTTCTTGGCAAATAAAACAGTCGGTTAGGGTTGCCAACTCTTTACAAAAAAAGGAAAAACGCAATACATCAAAATTGATAAACATTTGAATAATTACCATAAATTATTACAAAAGGGATCCGTAGAACCGAAAGTAAAACAAAACAATATCTACCCTTAAAATTTTCTCAAAAATTTTTGCCCTTAAAACTCAAATTTACTTTTTGCTAAATATAGTGGGTAAAATAAGTAAATTGGTTAACGTGCAGCCTGAAATCACATTTTTTAAATTAAATCAGACTGTAGATAAATGCCTAACAAAATCGAAGTAGAAGAAGGACTTAATTTCCGCTACAGCAAACAAAATTTTACTTCGTCCAACTTAACAGATTATTTTTCTGCGCATTTAAAACGTAAAATCTGTAATATAATTTGTATATTTATTGGCGTATACTAATAATCAGTATTTTTATGGAGTTCTAAGCCTACGATTGTGTACACGTTAATCCAAAAAGCTACTCTTTCTTAAGCACAACAACCGAAATGCATCTCCACTCCGATAAGTGCTTGACGACAGCAAGTTTAAAACCGATATAACTTGATATATGTCACTGAAAGCGAAATATTATTTCGCGGAACACTCCACATCCATTTCCTAGACTTTGCGAAGGCTAAGATACTTAAACCTTTCCAGGCGTCTTGACCTACTTATACGTTGTCCAAGTTATAAGAAATAGTAATAAAACAGCGCTAAAATGTCCACAGTATTTTCTGTTCACTTATTCTAAATAGAGCATATATAATAAGACTAGCTGGACCTGCGAATCTATTCTCGTAGACTACAGAACACCGTCGGCCGCACGAATCGTACTGCCCCCGTTCCAGCTTTCACGTTCGCTCGCCTGATATTTTAAAGACAAAAATGCTTATTATGGCTGATCCTTATAAAATAGACACATGATTTCGCTACTTTTTTGAAGGTATATTTAAGATCTGAAATGATGTATTAGATTAGTTTGCTATGTATCTCATATATCTTACTCAGCGTAAGTTAGTGAAGCAACGCAAAAACCTATTTTTTCCGAATTGATTCAACATTATCGTCACTCCTTATTTCGTATGCTACTTTATCTCACAAAATATGCCCTATAAACTGGCCATATAACATAGCTACAAATTGAAATAAAAAATGTATCAAACGGATTATTGGTTTTCTCGTGAAAAGAACATAAATGGACATAGAGACAGATAGACGTTAAGTTTAATAATACGTATTAATAATGACTTAAATGGCCAGAAATTGTTTCAGTTATAATCATATTGTTATTATAATTGTTACATGCAATAGTTAGACAAATATTTTTTTACAAATACGTATATACCTGTTACGAAGACATGAATTTAGATCCTGTGGTCGTCATAAATAAATTTCATACAGGACACGCATACTACATTTTGTCTGTGGAATCCCATTTACATTGATGAAAACGTGCGAAACAAACCCTATAGGTATCCCCATTGATAGTCATGTCAACCGTTGACCAATACAATTAATTGAAAACCAACCTTATCGTTAACAGCATAAGACCTTACCGAATTACATACATAACTTTGTCAGACCTTATTTATACCTAGACGGACTATTTTATTGTGCCTTTCTGAATTGTAAGCATAGCTCTTATACATTTGCAGTAAGGTGTATTTCAGAATACATTGTATGAAGCTTTCCTTTATAAGGCTTATTGGGTTTTCTATGGAACGAGGGGATTTATGCATGCAGAACAATGTTTTCCATTTGATATTTTTTTCACAATATCATATCGTTCGTAATAAACATAAACGCTTGTAAATTCGGCGTTACATGTTAGTTTAAATCCAAGTTTTTGTATTGGCTTTTTTTACTTTTTAAAATGTTTTTTTTTCTTCAGATTAACTTGAATAGTAGGACTTCATTTTAGGTGATGGTAAATTAAATAGGAACTTCAAATATCGAAGAAGAGAACAAGTACGTTGTCCGAGAGTTGGCTATTCTACATTTTTACAGTACGACAAAGGTAATAATTTGCAAACATCTTTGTTCGTGCCGAAATGAATGGCACCGTGTAGATGTGGATTTATATACTAGCCTCTGTGATTCTGTAATAGAAGGGACAAAATGTGAAAAGGCCAAACAACTCTTCAGAACACTCGCAAATAATACAGTTTTCGCCAAAAGCCAAAATTACAGAGAAATGAAACAATGGTATTCGATATTTGAGTTTCTATAGTCGTTACTTAAAGTTTTCGAATTTAAAAATAAAGATTTGTTTATGACTGATTTTGAAGCCGTTAGCAAAAAACGAAGATAATGAAACGATAATGAGGATGCTGAAATTTACTGTAAAACTTATTATATGATGTGCTTAAAAATTATTTGAAAACCAAAACATTATAATAATTAATTATCATTCCTCCACGTAGCTCAAATCAATGAGCTCAGTGGTATACCACGAATATTGGTGCACTTAATGGCACATGTAACCTCGATACAAAATGAATTCCTGCAAATTACCTGGTTGCAAAGAGCCGTACATGTCAATTAATTGGAGCGAAACTTTTACTGAGCCGCACCGGGAGGACACGGTCTTGGATTAAGAAAATAAGAAAATAAATACGTACTATAGTGTCCTCACATTGCTTATATAACAATTTTTGTGTACTCATAATTAGTAACATAATATGTATTTCTACATAGAAGTAGTAGTGCTCGTACTGATATTGTAACCTTTTTGGGTTCATTTTATACAGGTCAATTCACTTTTAGCAACCTTTTGCAGAGGTTAGCAACCTGTGGAAAAACATATATTATTTAAACCACCACATTTCTTATTCTTTCGTGTCGATGATCTTTTTAAATTAAGTCTGACCAATATTCGGCCTCCTTCTGATCGTTTAAACAACTATCGATAGGTCAGCGAATGTGCAGGAATAAGGACACAGAGGGCACGATAGGAAAATACAACGGCGAGCACCGAAAGATCGAAATCCATCATGCCAGCCTGCATATCTCTTCACATTATGCTTGAAGAACCCGATATGTCATAAGAAGGAGGGAACACATTGGCCGGGAGATGGTTCCCCAGTTTTACAGTACGACAAAGATAAAATTTGTTGATTAAATCCCCATTTAACCATATTGTATTTGCAGTCGACCCACTTGATTTCAAAATAGACGATGGCAGTTTATTTCCAGATGGTAACTCCTCTGTGGGTTTTTCATAGCCTGGTGGTGATGATAGTTTCTCCAGCCACATTCTCTTTCATGCCTCTAATGGGAGAGCGTCTAGTGTATTTGTGTGTTTAATAAAACCCTTTCGGCACATTTAATACACCAGGTGTAATATCAGCCACAGCGGCACGCTTAGAAGTGTACGTTTTCCCGAATTAATCGATGTATATTCCGCAATCAAGTGTTGGATCTGTACTCGACTATGTCGCAATCACCATAAATATGGTGTCAAACTCTTAATAATGACGTTCTTTTAGATTGTCGCATTTCTGAATCAGTTAGTGCTTGATCGAACCGACGATGGATTGTCACTCTCGGTGGTCACCATAGTTTTTGGATTATATTGTGATTATTACCTGGTATAGTGCCGTCACTATGTCGTGCTACAACAAAAAAATATAACCCCAAAAATAGCATATTATAAAATTTATACAAATAAAGTAGTTTTTCTTCAATTCCCGTGGACTGATTCAGTACACTTTGATGGTGTTTTTTTTATTTTTATATGGGGTTTTAGCGTTTATCCACAATCTTATTTGATATTAAGTGACTATGTGGTCCAAGATCGTAACACGGTAAACCTAGTGGCAGACTGGCTCTCAAGTACATATGCTGGAACTCACCTATAAGTTCTTCGCGACACATTATCAACTAGATGCTGGTAGCTAGCCAGGCGGGCATTATAAAATGCCATACCACCATGCTATGGTTTCTTCACGATAGTTTCCTTCACCGAAAGCTCAAGCTAATTGTAGAGATTTGAACTCATGTCGTTCGACGCGATGTTACTACACGCTACCATTAAGCCATCATTGCCTCGACTACATTTATATTGTAATGAATATTTTCAACTACTTTTGAAAAAGCTATTATTTATATGATCAATAAATTGCCCATGAAAACAACACTAATGCTAGTGTCCCACTCCCAGGGGAGATCGTACACAAAACTGGTCGTAAATTACCCAACTTCAGAGGGTCATTCGTGTCTATTAATTGGGGCGAACATTTTGCCATACAAAGGGAAGAACTCATCGGCTATTTATTTACGTTTAATACTATTTAGATTCAAGAAGCTATTTTTATTTTACGATTTATTTCTTAATTATTTTTGTATATTACGAGTAAGTTCAATTAATAAAAGTCAGTGTTGTGTGATTCAAAAGATTCGGAGTTATCTTTGAAGCAACGATGGCTCAGTGGTAGTGTGTACGGACATCGCGTCGATCGACGTGAGTTTGAATCCCTGCAATCAGCCTGAGCTTTCGGTGAAGGAAAACATCGTGATGAAACCATAGCATGGTGGGCTTTTTCTAATGCCCTTTCGGCAGCTGCATTTTATAACAAAGGTATATTGATTTTATAAGAAGTAACTTGGCTTTTTTTTTAGAAAACGACTATGGGCGCTTAAATTGCTTATGCTGATTAAATCATAAAATATATATCGAATTAATATTGTGCATAATTTTAGATCTTAAAAATACCTACAAAAAAAGTCAGCGAGAGCATATACCTTCTAAAGATCAACCACAATAAGTATTTTGCTTTTAAAATAAACGGGAGCGGGAGTATAACGATTCGCCTGTGTGCCCAAGTGACGGAATCTGTAGTCCACGCGAGCGAAGCCGCGGGCACAGCTAGTTATATTATTAAAAAAAAAACAAGTAGACTAAAAGCGTAAAATAAACATATACTTAAAATATCGCTCCTAAGCAGGAAATAAAACTTGCAAACTGAAAACTTCCCGTTCTTCTATACCAGCCTTACGTGAATAGACGCTACAGTCGGAACACTTGTCTCCCGCTATCTTTTTCTTCGCAACGAATGGCAAGAAAATCTTAGTTTTCCGCCATATGACGACTTCACTGTGCCCTTACTAGTGTATTTGAGTTAAAGTAAATAAACACGAAATGAAAATTATATTTTAGTTGAAATGTTATTATATCAGTCAAGTTGACAGTTATGACGTCGAGGTCAACTATCGAAGACCGCGGTAAAAGAGGAACTGGAGGTCAAGCAAAATAAATAAAATATTCAGTTGAATGGATTATGTCCGTTAGAGTTGAAAACTTTTAAAATATCGGCTTGACTTATCACCAACGTCGGTAAACTACAGCTTGCGTTAAAAATCTTAGATTAAGTACATTTTAGTATAGACTCCTGTTTTCCCACAATAACAACTATTATAATTATAATGTCGAAGATGACAAGAAACGTCATATTAAAGTTTATGTTCTCCGCTTTTGACGAAAATGCTTAGTTTAAAATTATGTTTTCTTTAAAAAAAATATAAATCTATACAATCATTTAATAAAGCTGAAGAGATTTTTTATTGTTTGTTTAAACGGTCGAATCTCTGGAACTACCAGTCGGATTCCAAAAATTCTGCATGTAATGATACCCAGATTCATGAGAAATATTATAGGCTATATAACTTTACACTACGTCTCTAAGGAGCGGAGCAGTAACTATGAACATCAAGCAATCTGGCGAGCTGTAAGCAGGTACGGGATCTGGTACAACTATAGGGCTACACGGGCATCGTGGAGAGTTTGCCGAGTAAATTTAACACGGGCATAGTAAGGCACAATTAATCTTTTCAGTAAAAGCGTATTTTCATTAGCAATCGAATTAACAAATGATATATCCAACTACCATGTAGGAGACGCCATATACTAATAATCTATTTAATTTACATATCGGCTTTTGGACTATTTATATTCTATATTTTGCGAAATATTCAAACAGGTCAGCTATAAATGTATAATGTAGTATGTACATGTAATATATATTTTATTATATACGATAAAATAATGCGCGATAAAACTTCAGTCGAGTTAGACTCGTGGTACGGGAACAATGTGAAATACTTTTTCACTGGACAACCGTTGATATTTTTCTTGTGATTTACTAGTCCACAAAAAATCTATTTTCTTACTCTCTACTTGCAAAGAGTTCTTGAAAATGTCAATATCCAGTAACCGAGAGCAATGCAGGCCAGCATAAAATCGGCGACCAGCGATGGACTGCTGATCTTTCGATGGTCGTTGTTGTGTGGTGTACTGTTCTTTGTACAAAAAAAGTAATTAATTATAATAATGTCAGCCTGTAAGTGTCCCACTGCTGGGCAAAGGCCTCTTCCCAAGGGAAGATATGGGCTTAATCGCCACGCCAGCCCGCGACGTATTGGTGAATTCAAACGCCGAGAAATCAACAGTTCTATATTTTTCGCATATACAGTGGTACTATAATAACATTCCTCAGGCGTTCAGGTTTCCTTCACCGTCAGCCGATAGTGTTACCAATTTGAATTAGTAAATATACGCGAATTCCAAAAAATCCATTGGGACATGCCGGGGTTCGAGCATACGGGCATCGAATCAATATTCCGCGTATCTAAATCACTAGACCAGCACGACTTAAAAAAAGTTATTAAAAAAAAATGACTTAAAAAAACAATACTAGAAATTATGAAATAACATTATTTATATACATGAAATTAACCAAAACAACGACATCAAAAGTTAGGTTAGTTAGTTAAACAATTAGGGGTCTACAATTTTTTTAGGGTCTGCCAGTATTCTTGTTTTTGTTAATATTGCGGATTTTCTTTTTTAACCAATTTTAAATGCGTGGACAAACATACATACATACATCTGTAAAATTTAATATATTTGTTGGGAACCTGTAATAGATTATTATATGTGAATATATCGCAGTTCCAATAATATTATATACATACGTGTCAAATTTCATAACCTCCTTATTTTGTAGTCGGTTGTAAACCGCTATTAAAAAAGCAAATATAACAAGAAATTTAAATACAGCATAATATGAAGAATTTTGATAAATGTGTCATATAATATTTATGTTATAAAAATGTAAGTATACGCGAATGAATTTATCCTTCTTTGGAACATGAGTTAAATTTACAGCTACTATCCTAGATTGCAATCTATAGTAGCCATAAAGAATTATCAGAAAATATGTGACAGAAAAAGCTGTCGCTGAAATTCTCAGAAATGGGAGTGTCATGAAATGTCCCTCGTAGGAAGCCTCGGCGGGTTTTGAAACAATGATAATATTGAGAGCTCCCTCGAGGTTACAACACATATGAAATGTTCACTACGATTACTGTCATCACTTTGGACATTATCATCAAATAGTTAGAACGTAATAAATACCGAAAGATGTAGTCAAGGACTGCGCTGTAGAATTTCCTTGAAAATGTCGTTTTCATTTTCATTTCGATGCTTCCGTAGCTTTTGAATTTACTCGGCACTGGACATTTTAGGTTTTTAAATTCCTTTTGATTCGAGATTTCCTCTGATTTGCGTTTTCTATAATTTCGCGCATATTTACTACTCATATGTAAGACATCTTTAATTTTTAGCAATTTTAAATTTAATACCGATTGTTATATCCAGAGAACATTTTTATTATTTCACTTTTGAGTCCTAGTAGTGCTTCTCAAGCTCTTTACAATAAGACTCAGTCAATGTTCTATCTAAACGCATTCTTACTATACACTAATATATAAATTTACACACCGCTAATTCACAACTTACCCGGGTAGTCGCTTACACTATCCCGATGATGTCACGGGCAAAACAATTTACAATAAATACGTAGAAACCATTTATATCGCATTATTAGTCCATTAGTTTTTATCGATTGGAATCTGACAGTATTTTGTAACACAAGAAAGTTTTACCGACTATCACTTTACTTAATGAGCGTATAGATGTTCTCACTTCGATATATCATTAATAAAAAAGAGTTATTGTGTTAATTCCAAACTGAATATAAATTTACGTATTCTCAATAATAAATCAAATACAAGACCTCTGCAGATTTGAGTATATCACTCTTTCACTTGAACTGTATTTGCGCTTTTATAGAAATATAATTTCTCTATTATCTCTATAGATAAAGAAATATGTATAACACTATTTGGATACTATGTATATATATTACATATATGGGTTCGACAATCCGTATCTGTATAAGATTTCTGACTTGGCTTTTTGATGAGTAAAGGCCGACATTATATTAAGTTATCTTCATTTTTAATTTGAACACCATACATACTGGCAATAACTATTCAAAACTAAAGTTTTGGAAATGCAGTCGATGAAGTTTAACGAGACCTGTCGATTGAAACTTAAACGAGCTTCTCTGAGTCATAATGGAAATTTTGTGACGTGGAGAAACAATCCCAAAATCGCGGCACTCCCCACGCACGATGCGTCATAGTCTACCTAACGAATTCTTAGAACCTTTAACTATCGAGTGGTGTAATTAAATTTTAGATTTGATGATAGATTTTTAGTTGCAATCCCCCGATTTTGTTATCATCAGTTTTTTTGTATAGCAAATTTTCAAAACGTATTCACGTCAATGTCAATAAATTAATACACATATAAATACGTGATTAGAATATTTATTATTATTCATTATTTTTGTGACATCTCAGCTCTATAAAGATTGTAAATAGATTTTATTTTAAGCTCGCCTTAATTTACAAAAAGAAATTGCAATTTAAAACCAAGGACTACTTTAAAAAAATATGTAAATCACCCTAAGGACTAATATCTAGTGAACTCATTCCTTATAAAAGAAAACATAAACAAGTTTCACTATAATTAAAATATAATTTAAGATATCTAACGCAATAGTGCATTAACGTGAGCATCTTGACGAAACTAAGGGCCGAACTAACTTACTGACATGTGACGACAAACGTTTTGGCATTTGTCAGTGTCATATGTCTATCGAGGTCTCTGTACTCAGAACCAATAACATATACATATTTACTTCTCAAGCGCAATATTATTACTGTACTATATCAACAGATTATTAAGCTTGAAATAGAAGATCTTAAAATTATCAGTGTTTAGTGAATTCTTGTTTTCGCCTAAATAGGGTCGGTAGAACATGTTTTCCTGCTCAACTCTTCTCTATCAACTGTCATCAAGGTATTCACATCTTTTATACACATATCAACCCTCACACGATCTATCCATACCTTCTTAGGCCTTCATCTTCTATCCGTTCACCTTCATACCTAACGTTCTTCTAGTTATATGACTTTCATCCCTGCTCATAGCATGCCTTTACTACGCTAACCTATCATCAACTTTTCTGTTATTGGTGCTATTTTCATACATTCTCTGTGATATAGTAATTCTTAAGCATAACAATTCCCGTTACACAACATTCCCATAGAATTAGAAATTGTATAGAAAATTACAAAAGTATCGTTATCGTTATATGTTTAGCATTATGGTCACAATATAACCTTATCTTAAGTGACGATGCGGCAGAAGGTGGTAAGACGCTAAGCCTAGTGGAATACTGTCTCTCAAGTTCAGCTGCCGGAACAAAACTTATAGGTTGGCGTTACTTATAACTTGGCGAAAGATTTTCAACTTGAGGGTGGTAGCTAGCCAGGCGGGCATAGAAAAAGCCCTACCAAGCATACTATCCCATTACTATAGCCATCATTGCTAAGAATAGAAAGCTTTATCCAATACAACGGAAAACCTTCCCAGAACGTGCTGAGTGACGATAGTTATTAGTTTTTTTTTTTCGATGCTTCTTGTAACAGTTTATTGCTCACAGCCATTTCACATGACTGATCTCCCACGGATATAGTAAAGTTCCTATGCGAATTCAGTACTGGAATGCTCAGCTTCTTGGGCTTTATAAGACTACCACCGCCGTACCGCGAGCGATCGTATGATATCAGATGCTATATATGTCAAGTGACACGATAGTGACGTCATCGTCTCGAGAATCAAATGAGAGTCTTCTGATGTATGATGTTATAGCCGAGTTATTGGTAGTCCTTAACACAGGATGATCTGAGCGAACATTCTCGTCTGATGATCTCCAAATATTATAGATGTTTATTCCAAACCGCAACCAACTATAGTAGAATACGAATAAGTCTGCACAAGCCAATGAAATTTCATTTTCACTAAAACTGGAAAACAACAACGAACAACTTCAATTATTAACATCGAAAGTCGAGATCAAAACTAATCATAAAAGATTTTCAATTAATTCACTCAAAAAAATTCTTATTAATTATGAATGTAAATATTATAGTGTAAAAACGTACAGAGTATTTCAATAGCAGGCATCAAAACCTGTTTACTGGATCCTATTGTATTTAATTCAGTAAGTTTCTAGTTTAATAGTTTTAATAAGCATAAAAATTATTGGTGATGGTGACATTAGATCTGTAAAATATTAAAAATTCCTTTTTTTTCAATTCATTATAAGTTAAGCTTTTAGCAACATTCTTACATGAAGTAGCCCACGCTAAGCCTAGGGGTCAAGCTGCCGGAACCCACCTATAGGTGTTTGGTAACAAATTTTCAACTTGAAGAAGTTTCAACTTTTAGCTAGCCAGGCGCCAGGTTATTAGAAAATGGTATAGTTTATGCTATAGTTTCTTCACGATTACAGGCTCATTGCCAGTATTTGTAAATACTCGGAAAATTATAATATTTTCAAGTAAATAAAAAAAAACAATTACATAGTAACAACTATACACATCTATGTAATTTTTTTCTTAATCACTTCAAGATATTGATCAAAAATATAACCTTAAATTTTTATGTATGTCTGTCTGTTTCTATGTCCGTATTTATTTCAAAAACGGCTTGACCGGGCTCTGTAAAATTTTGTACACTGGAAGCTTATGTCATTGTACCATTAATAGGCCGTAAAAACTCAAATGTTTGATGGTTATTTATTTTCAAGAGACGTAATAAACCACTGCTTAATAAACGCACAAGCGCACGCGAGCCGCGGGCAACGCTAGTTATTATATTGCATTTAATAAGAAAAAAAATAGCTTATATCACTCAGGAATAATATAGCTTCCTTATAATTGAAATAATTATTATAATCTGGTTAGTAGTTCTAGAAATTACCTGCTACTTATACAAGCCTTACCGGTATATAATAGTAGTTGAAACTAACTTGAAAGTTTCACCGATAGATGGCAGGAAAAATTTCTGGCCCATTCGATGTATTGGGTACTTATGAGAAAGTTAAGAAAGTTACTGGCTACTGAGAAACATATAAATATTATTATATTAATATTGAAGTAGGCACTTGAAATACACATAGATTCAATTTAATATGCGATAACTTTTGCAGTGAGCGTGAGTGGTAGTGGTTATTCTATATTGTTATATAGCAGTTACACCAATATTACATTATTATAAATTTGTCTAACAAAACTCCACTAAAAAAAATCTCTGTAGTTTTTGTTCAAATCACGGACAATTTTCTTCAAGTATTACACGATTGTAGACAGATTTTGTGTTCATTTGTCAATACGGACAGCTTGGGACTAGTCGAGAAAAATACGGAGTTTCCAAGAAACGTCAATTACGTTTTCAAGATAAGATGCCATTGTCTGTTTTATTTCTATTATTTAGTTTGTAGTTAAAGTGTGTGAAATACAGTAAAACATATATATCACAAAAGGCTTTGTCCTAACTGAGTCATCATCGGTGTTTGATGAGGGTGTTGACATTGCATTTTACGCATTGTTTAAGTAAGGATTTCTCGAAATTCAACCCCTTAGGGTGTGAAAGGAGATGGTAAGATATGTATGGTGAATAATATTTCTGGTTTAGATTTTGCATATTCTCCAAACTTACCGCGAAATTTGAAATTAATTTAAAAAAATGTTGATTTTTAGATATTTTATATTTAAGCATATTTATGGAATGGTGGACTACACTACTCTTCGGAATTAAGAAGACACTGCTGATGGCCTTGCTTTCAGGAAGATATTTCCTATTCGGTAACGTTCAGTAATTCTAAACTTGGGTAGTACTGCAGTCTCTCCATCGGTACCAAATTGGTTATCGGTACATGAATAAAAATCTAAAAAATTAAGGTATTTGATAGTTTTATTGATACATGCAAGCGATACTCACATTACAGTAATAATCGTCACATCACCGTATGTACAAAATAGTCATGGTATTACGGTAATATGGACCACGGTTGGGTTTTTTCTTTTAATTATAATGAAATTCTGAAACAAGTTTTAAGATATTTAAGCTATTTAGGTAATAGTAAAACATAGCTAAGATATAAAAAATAGGAAAAATAAGATTGCACATTTATTTGCAGAGTAATAAATGTCAAATGAACGTGAACTATTCTATGACAAAACACGATAGGACGAACAGCAGCGTAGGCCCTTTTTCTAGGCACGGAACACAAAAAATAATTTCAGATGTCTGTAATTTATACATATTATATAACTCAACGTCTATATAGGCTATATTTTGTTAGACAAAGTAACATATGAAATAAGTAGTTACGTAATGGCTTACGCTAAGTAAAATATAAGATTTATCAAATTAATGTACTACATAATTGTAAATCTTCAAAATACCTATAAAAAGTTTGCTATAGCATATTTCTATTTTGTAAGGATCATAATAAGCAATTTTAGCTTTAACCGGCTTTAAAAAATAACCGGCTGGCGACCGTCGTGAATAGGGGCGGAGGAATTCTATAATTCATGCAAGCAGATTCACGGGCAAAGCTAGTATAACATATATATAAGAACTAGCACGCGTATTTGTATTAAAATTAGGTTAGTTGTTATTCATTTACACAGTAAAGCGTAATGATATAAACCTAGATCCTTCCTCGGGTTTGTCCTGTATTAATTTAATATCTACATCCAAAACACCGAAAATTATACTTAACTAAAAATTCACTAATTTGTTGAAACGACTTATACGACATCTATGAATCTTTGCTGGTATTACTTATGTCAGATATTTTTGGGAAAATCTCACCAACAATTAAACAAAATTTCAACTTAACCAGGCGAACGTAGTATACACGAACATTTTTTTCTATTAAATAAATTTTGTGTAGGAAGAGGTACCGTGAAAATAGAAATATACGCTTAATGTATTAATTAAATGATGAACCTTTGTGTAGGCGAGTCTCGATGCGACCAAATGACATCGGAGGAAGGGTTGAGCTGAAAACATACGAAATTGTACAATGCCTTAATTTTATGTAACGTTTTCTTATCCCAAAATTTATGTTCTGCTTTAGAATCTAAATTGCGTCAAGCGGCCAACTAAGATTGGTATATTTTGATAGTGTTTTTGGTGTGAAACATCTAATGCGGCCAGTAATACGGACTGTTAGCGTGGCGACGCGTCGCCACGTCGTGCGTCGCCACCCTTTACAATGGTATGAAATATCTAATACGGTGTGGTGTCGCGTTGCCATGCGCAAGTGACTGTTTATTTTTGATTATGCCTTATTATTTCCTTTCATAAACTATCCTTTTATCCTTATTATCTGTAAAAAATAATTTCGTTATTTCACGTATGCCTGAAGACTCGCAACGGCTTTTTTAGGGTTCCGCTGTCAACAAAGAACCCTTATAGTTTCGCTGTATCCGTCTGTCCGTCCGCGGCTTAGCTTAGAGCTTCTTAGTACTAGAAAGCTGTAGTTTGGTATAGGTATAGATATTAATCACGGCGATAAAGTAGTAAAATAAAATCAAAATAAAAAGAACTGTTTAGGGTTCTTCCCCTACACGTAAAATGGGAATTAATTATTTTTTTCGCCTATCCCAACGTGTGGAGTGTCGTTGGATAGGTCGTTCAAAAATATTACGGATGCGTTGAAACCTTTTTTCGATTTGAGGATCCCTTTGTGAAATAGTAAGCTTTAAAGTTGCAAGGTTGCGGTAAGTGGGCTTTACAAGCTAACAAGTAATAGTTAATCAACTTATAAAATATACTTGGAGAACTAATTCCGTTCTAATTCCATTTAAAATTAAAGCTTTCTCTAAGTCTGCATATTGTGACAGGAAACTACAGAATCCTACACTGCGTTTACACTTAGCAATTTTTTACTATTTATTTTGTTGGAATTCGAGTATATAATTTTTTTATCAAGCCCGCCTCATGGTAAGCGTCTACCGTAAGCACCGTAAGCGTACCTAAGGACACTTGTAATACTGGCGCGTTACCAACCTTGAACCCCTTTCCAAGGAACTCTGGAAACCCTATTCACCGCAGGAACACAACACAAGGTTATTTGTCTGCAATATTTTGATATATTGAATAATTTAATTGATTATCTCTTAATTTGATAAAATATTTATTATAGTCTCTTAAAACTGAATAGTGTATTTCTTGTAGTTTCTTATTATTAATTCTTGTAATTTCTTAACATTCATCTGTGAATTGTATTTTATTTATGTTGAAATGTGTTTTTTTTATTCATCATAAGTTTAGCGTTTCAAGTGGAGCTACCGAAACTCACTTATAGATGCTCGGCGAAAGGTTTTCAACATGAGGGTGGTAGCTAGGCGGTACATATGTCTAACCAATATGCTATGATTTCATCACGTTGATCGTCATGAGCGAAAGCTCAGGTCATTGTAGAGATTCGAACTCACGTCGATCGACGCGGTGCTCGTACACGCTACCACTGAGCCATCATAATTATACCAAGCATCTTAAAGTGCATTCCACAAAAAAAAAAGCAATATAACTAGACAACTGCATGTACGCACTAAATATTCTAACGTATGTTTTCCATCTATGTAAATTAAGGGTCAAAAAGCAAACTTGTAAAATTGACTAATTGTTTCCTAAAGGCGTGTCAGTCGTGACAGCCGCTATGTAATGCTCAGTCACTTAGTTTAAGTATTTAGTTACATTACATAATTTAGTTCCCGATGGATTACGGTTTTATTATATTGCAAATATCAAACTAAACCTCTATTTGATTATAAAAGATGACACAATATTGGAACGATAAAAATAATAGAAAAATTCACTACTCTCGAAATGAATGAAATCATTTAGAATCTACTCGAAACGTCGAGTATGTATTCGTAGATACGCAAAAACATCGCAGTTTACACACACATTTAAGGCTAATAGTAATGACTAATAAGTTTAAATCTATCTCACTATCCATCTCCTGACTCCATTATCAGAACAGCTCCAAGATACCAAATTATAGTTTTGTCATCCGAACTACATATATATACAAAGTTTCATTTCGATATGACAATTAGAAGTAGGTTAAAATTGACTTCGAAAATTTTATTACATTTTTTGTATAATATAAGCGTGTTAAAAATAGCACACTAACTCTTCTTTAAACTATGTCGTAAAGCTTAAGGTCATTCTAGTAATTACGACCCTGGTTTTTTATAAGCGAGCCGGCCAAAATAGTACTGACCGATCCCGACGATAATTTCGCAGACCCAACTCTTCATACCCGTCCGTCTCTCTAACACAAGCATTATTGCACCCATACCTGCCAAGACCTCCCTCTCCTGCGGCAAAGTAAGCCTAGGTCCGTTCCTTCGGCATGGAGCCCTTGACTCAGCAGCCGCTTGCGGGATACAGTGACACTGCATTCACTAGCCATAAGCCACTATGAGCGTCAAACACTACTATACTACTAGCGGTTCGGAAAAAATCCTAGTCATGGAGAAGAACCGCCAAGAAACTCGATCGGGCTTATCATTTTTTAAATATTTTTTTTTACAAATGTATAAATAATATTTACATTTAATAATCATATTCATCATTAATCATCATTTCAAATGAAAAACGTCCACTGCTGGACATAGGCTTCCCCCAAAGATCGCCACAATGTCTAGTCCTATGCTGCCTACATCCAGCTACTTACTGCAACCATTTTTTTTTTTTTTTCGAACTGACTACACTGTTAGCCTGGGGGCCCTGGAGCCTTTACGGCTTTTACAGCTTTACCGGGCTTGGGGGCGAGCGCTTAGGGCACTCAGCCACGAAAGCTAAGCAACAACATCCGAGGGTGCCAAAGTGGCCGAAACTCGGCTCGGACTGTTGCGCGTATGCAATTAAGTCGCGATCTGACTAATTGCCTATCCGTAATTCGATCTAAACTAACTATACATATATACATGTTTCTGCCCCCTGGGAGGAGAGAAGGAACATGTGTATGTGTATTTAGTGTTCTGAAATTTTTGTCTACTCTAACTAGGCAAAAAAAGAAAAAAAAAGGTCCCTTACAGAACCTATGTACCTATGTGTGTTGTGCATGTGTGTATAATGCAGTGTCATGTATGGCTGTGAAAGCTAGTGATTGTAGAGTCACTTGTATCGCGCGAGCGGCTGCTTGTCTCAAGGGCTCCATGCCGATGGATCGGACCTAGGCTTGAGTTGCCGCAGAGTTGCCGCCTGGTCGTGGCGGGTGTGCGGGAGCGAAGTTAACCGTACGTCCCCTGCGGAGGGAACGGTGGTTTCGCGGGCGTGGGTGCGAGCACGCATATGTTGCGGGAGCGGACACGTAGAAATTGTTAGCTTTCTCGATGTCGTCATCGGGATCGACAAAGAGATTTCGCGGACGGCGTTTATAACGTTTGGCAACGGGGATCGAGTTGTCTGGGACGTAGTTCGCGGTGGATTTTACGAGCGGGTTGGGATGATTCGAAGCGCTATCGAAGTATCTCCTGGTGAGATATTTCACATAGGCTTATATCGAGGGAAGCCTCATGTCCCTGTGCAGGTCCATGTTCCTAACGAAGGCTGGAGGGTCAAGCAGGCGACGGAAAAACTGATTTTGGACTCTTTGCATGCGGGCAAAGTTATGTTTGGACATATGTGCGAACGCGGCGCAGCTATATGTCAAGATCGGACGGACTCCTGCAACATTTACCAGGTCGGATCTTGTGGCACGGACGTCTTCGTACGTGGCCATCACTCGAGAACTCTATGGCGCCCCATTGGCTATCCTTTTTACGAGCTACATGGCCCGCCCACTGCCACTTATGTCTAGCTATTCTTCGGGCTATGTCGGTGACTTTGGTTCCCCTGCGGATCTCCTTATTCCCCCGTATGCCCTTAATAATAATAATAATACGGTCTTACTTAATCGATTCATAATTATTAAACATTAGCTAATTACATAACAAAAAGATAATGAAAAGCGTCTAAACGTACGTATGCATAGGTAATAATATTTAATTATAATATTTTTGTTGGGCATTCCGTTTACATTTCTGTTCGATACAATGTTATTCCATATGTCGCGGTGAAACCGCTTGTTCCTACTATAAAATTTAAAATTACCGCCTTAATGTGGCTTAAGTTTGACACCAACTGCGCAAGTGCAAGCTTACCATCGGATTTATAGCTACAAGTAACGTTTCCTGTTATAAATAATATTGTTGCATATTACGGACGGTACCAACTTGCTGTTGTATAGTGAATCAATACGTAATTTTATGACTTCTCATTATTTGCCAAGTAGCAGTGAATATCGCTACAAAAAAAAAACATGATCGACGTTAAATATAAGTATGAATTTGCCTTTTAGGATTTTTAAAAAATATATTTTAAAAGTAAATTTGTAAATTTTATAAACCCCCGACACAAATAACCTTTTCATTGAGACCACTCCAATGCGCTCAAGCACGATCCCTCTATTGTAAGTTGGTGAGCAGTTAGGCAGATTTCAGATGATGATGCAGCATCAGGTCAATGTTACCATGTTCATCCATCCATTTATCAACTATAACAGAGTTGATAATCTTCAAACGGCTTAACAGATACATTATCATCTATTCTGTACATATAAAACTCAACGTATCTCTGTCTGTCTGTTCGTTTATGTTCTTTTCACTCAAAAACCACTTATCTGATTTACACGGTTTTTCCTTTAATTCACAAATATGTTATCTAACCGGTTTATTAGATATATTTTGTTACATAAAATAAGATACGAAATAAGCAGTGACAATAATGGTGAACCAATTTGGAAAACAGACGGTTTTGGGGCGATTAATGGCTTACGCTTAGCTTAGCAGGAGTATTAGAACTTTGTAACCTTAACCGAAACTATATGAAATCCGAAATAAAAAGATATCCGATACCGAACGAAGTCGATTGTGACACTGTTAAGTACCAAAGCTGACTTAACTTTAACTAATTCCTTTGGAGAATTTCTCTCTACTTGGGGCAGCCCATGTGGAATACCTCCACCCCACAGAAGACTGTAGCCAAATAACCTTGTGTTGAGTAGGGCTTCCAGTGGTCCTCCGGGTAGAGTGGTTCAGAGTCGGCAACGCGCTAGTTGATACTTAAGGTATTTTAACCGTCCATAGGCTTTAGTTGCCGCTTACCATCATGCGGGCCATATGCTTGTTTGCCACCTTATTACAGCAAATAAGTTGGAATATGAAAAAAATATATGGGAAGCGTCAAAGGATTTAGATGTGAAAAATCTAAATTTAATCATATTTTGTATATGAAAACAAAAACGAAAAAAATCATAGTTATAAAATAAAACACACAGATATTCATGAATAACCTATAAGAATTTGCACTGATACACTAGACACACGAAGTAGTGAGTGTAGTAGAGTAAGAAGCATTCAGTACAAATGTTAAGAAAGGGAGCGCTGAGTCGGAAAGAGCCAAGCAGACATGACGCCGCCGCGCTGGTCGGATGGCACATAGCGACGTCCCATCAGAATGCTTTTACTACCGTCCAAACGTACCATTAGGTGTTTTACATTATAATTTATTTTACTAGCTTTTGACTTACCATAGCTGTATTGTAGGACGAAAACATGGAATCGCTTTCGGTATTAAGAAATGGCCGTGATGAAGCGACAGCGACTGTTAAATTGGATAGTACTGGATATATTAATGTAAATATTAAGATAAATTTTGAAGGGTCAGTATTAAAAAGAAACTAATTTACGGGACATGTCAGTTTCCAGTACACAAATATTACATATTCAAAACTTGAGCGTATAAAATCGCAAATTGAAGATCCTCCAAGGGTCCCGTCGGATATAAATCATTTGTATCCGCTATTGGGAGTTGAGCCGTAGAACCCATGTCACACCGCACGCCAACATATTGCAGAGTCCTTTTTGTCCAAGATTATAGAAGCAAATCGCTTTGCCGGGAGATTTCTGTACATGATTTCTCCTGGGATGCGTGACTGTATTCTAAAGCTTATTAAAATATAAACACAGTACTTGAATGAATATAGCGACATTGTTTTATAGTTACTGTACCTTAGAGACAATAATAAATGGTGTAAATATAATTTTTATTTTAATAAAAAAATGTCCGTGTAACCTTTTCGCACGTTTGAACTGAAAGTTCTTTGATTTCGTAGCAGACATGATTATACTAAAAACTGTATAAGCCTTGAGAATACTATGACATTTATTGGTAATATAATTTACAATTATATTACAGCCAAGTATTACAAAGATGTTACTTTATAATAATAATAATACCAGCCTGTAAGTGTCCCAATGCTGGGCAATAAGGCCTCTTCCTAAGTGATGACACGGATTAATCAACACGTCAGCCTACGACGTCAAACACCGCCAGTAGTTCTATATTTTTCCACAAGAATATAAATCAAGCGTTCAGGTTTCCTCACGAAGTTTTCCTTCCCCGTCAGGCGATAGTATTACTAATTTGCATTAGTAAATGTACGCAAATACCTATGGCAAGGTCAGATTACCGTCACAGTAATTGTAATGTATTAGCAGCAGGTGGTGTGACTTTCAATATATAATTATTATTTTTATATTATTGGTGGAATTTGTTTTTGGCACAAGCTTATATGATATTTAATTACGATTTGCCATGAATAGAGCTACTCCTAGAGGGGGAAACTGGCTCTCAAACGTAGCTGCCGGAACACACATATAGCTTATTTTGGACAGATTTTTAACTTGAGCGTACCAGCTAGCCAGGCGGACCTTAGAAAATGGCCCATCACCATGGTTCCAACATGATTTTTTTCTTCACAGACCTATCATGATAGGGTTTTGTACTCACGTCGATCAACACTATATACGTACACGCAAGCACTGAGTCAACATTGCTTCAATCATACTCGTAGTTGCATATTGCCAAGATCCTTGCTTCTTCTTTTATCCTATATCTATCTCATATCTTGAAAATTGTACTGTGTTTCCCAAAGCGGCAATATACATACATACAAATATATAAGCCTAAACTCAAACTAGAATTTGAGGTAGATGCGATCGCGGTAGCATCACCTCCACACCGTTTCCTTAGCCAAAGCGGTAAGCTCACATTCCTGTGTTCTAGTTTGAAGGATAATTATAGTTGTCAAATTCAAAATTGTCAATTCCTTTTTGTTTTATAGTAGCACTACAAATTCATGGCACTCATTCACAGTATAGTTTAAACACAATGGTGACCACAGAGACATCGGCAATCCATCGGCGGTCATCGCTGTTATTCTGGCCTGTATAAAATCTCCTCACGTTTTTTACAAAAATTTACACATAGCGCTTGAATTCCAAACTAGTCATAGCTTGGGTTATGGTATCTAAACACCTGTTAACTATACATATATATAGTTTTACATAAAGCTGATATAAGTGGGCTTAAAGGACTCGATGTCGTAAGAAGGGCCGAGAGATGGTTCCACAGTACTTATACAGTACGTATTTGAACACGAGCTGCTCTAACTTAGCCCTTAGGAGTAGTGATTTAATAGCTCTAAAAATAGACCTAACATAAGGTACATGGAAATACCAATAAAACTACGATAGAATTCTAACTTAAACAACGCTATTAAAATTTTTACACGTAATGTAACCTAAAGTTAAGTATAATAATGGGAACACAAAAAATAGACCCCTAGTTTAAAACAACGCTATCAAAATTTTTACACGAAACTATTTAATTAAAATCTAAAACAGGTGAATCTGTGAAGCGCTTAGTTTAACGAAAGCAATTAAAACTTACTGCTTTGTTTCGTATTTCACAATCGACCGTATCAAAAGCCAGCGGCTTAGGACTTTAATTCGTTAGACATTTTAACAGTAAGAATAAATTACCTTTTTGCTTTATTTGATAGGCGTTGAACTGAACAATTTATTTCACCATAAATTGCAAAATCACAGTGTTAGATTTAAAAGATTAGCTACCACCTAAACTAGGTAATACTGTATCTCAGGTGGTTGTGATGTGATTCTTCCGATGTGGTTGTTATCAGTAAACATCCGCAGTGCATTAGATTTGGTGATTTATGAGATAAAATCTAGTGAATTACAGACATAACTCTACCTTAACATACTACTATATATTTACACCTATCACATATACATTTCTATGTTCCATTAGTAAGTATATTGTCCAAAATTTAGTAGTTATAATTCCTTCAGTAATATTTTTTTCTGTATCGTTATAATTTAATTTTTGAAGCTTAACTTTGAGATCCGTATTGTTTTATTAGTTTTTTTAATGCTTGATAATTTTTTTGACGTTACTACAATTCAGTATTTAATAGTTATTTTTGCAAAAGATGGTCTATGATCTGGAAGAAGGCAAACAGTTTTATATTTCCGTTTTCTTTTTCTAGAAGTATCTACTAAGAGTGCTTGCTTGTGTACTTAACACAACGATCTGATCTTTCTTTTCTGCATTTAGTCAAATCTCATCAGATTCGAAGGGATGATGTATAAAGTATTGAACTGAATATAAAGTGATAATCTTTAAAAGGATGCTGATTCACAGACCAATATATGTTTGGCAACAGATTTTCAATTTGAACACAAAAGTTATCAACTCCTGCTATAAATTTGTCGCGATGATTATCCTTTTCAGCAAGCTCAAACTCTTCGTATGGTTTGAACACACGTTGTTCGCCCCTACGTCCAAGGATATCACTATTCACCACACCACCAAAAAAATTATTAGCAACCCCATGTCCTTCATAATATGGTTTACGCGGTTCAACGAGAACAATAATTACAGTGTATTTTTGAAATACTATAAATTAGAACTGTTCACTAACGAACAATAAAATGTAAATTGTTACTAACTTTAGTATTGTAAATTAAATATTGAAACATATTTTACAGAATCGTCTGGGTATAAATTTATTAGTAGAGACGTGGCCTGATCGCGACAGGGCTGTAAAAAAAGAAAAAAAAATATTAAATTTTCCGACCGTTTTATTAGCTTTGATGTAGACCTTACGTAGTTAGGTTTATTAAATATGTATGATGGTTTTAGCTTTTAAAAAATTTCCTTTGATTTTTACATCAATTTGCTAATGGCATGGTCAATACAACTCATGATCTTTCAACTCTCTTAAGTAACATAAAATGTTTTACCAGCTTATCTATGAAAGTATAAAACCAAGTTTCTGTAAAAGGTACTCAATATTACCCTACAGAAGATCGCAGCCAATTGACCTTGTGTAGTGTTTCTGCGGTGAGTAGGGTTTCCAGAGCTCTTTGGGGTAGGGAGATTCAAGGTCGGCAACGAGCTTGTGATACCTATGGTATTGCAGGCGTTCATAGGCTACGGTAGCCGCTTACCATTACGCAGACCGTTTGCCTGTTTACCACCTTTGTAGTATAAAAAAACAATTTGCAAAAAATACCTAATTTTATCGTAAATTATCTTCTGTTAAAACGTTAAACTCTCTCACTAATTCGAAGAGTTTTGCTGAAGTGCTATTTCTGGGGCACGTGTAAGTCAAAATGTAATTTTCTGATGATACAACTCACTCTTATATAATTCTAATGAAGGTACAAGAGATAGGTATGTAAATATGTCTATAATATGATCGAAACTATCATAATTACGATTATATCAGGTTAATAGAAACGAGAAACATTTTCTTAATTATAAAATTGACATCTATACATATATAAAACTCAACGTCTCTCTATCTTTGCAGGCTGAAATGACAGCGGCGACCGGCAATAGATTTCGATCTCTCGGTGGTCGCCGTTGTATTTGGATTGTACTGTGCTTACCATCAGGGACAGTACAGCCAATGTGGCGAGGTACGATAAAAATAAAATAAATATCTGTCTGTCCGTTTATGTTCTTTTCTCGCGTAAACCACTAATCCGATTTACATAGTTTTTCTGTTCATTCATAGATATGTTTTGTTTCATAAAGTAACATAAGAAATAAGCAGTGATGATAATCAATTCAGGAAAAAGACACTTTTGGAACGATTAAATGGCTTACAATTAGTAAACCATAAGAAATAGATGAAATCAACATACTACATAATTGTAGATCTTAAAAAAACCTACAATAAGTCAATAATAGGATATGTCCATATTGTAAGGATCACCCACAATAAGCTTTTTTGAGGTAGCACAATTCGCGAGTGCACGGCAAATTATTATAATTATTACAAAGCATCTTCTTTGTCGCATATGTACCACTGACTATAGGAAAATTAAACAAAAAAATATATGAAACATAGCGTTCAATTTTCACCTGTAATACGACCTGTAACAGATTTTGTCCAATCTCCACGTTGGGAATTTCCTTTCTCTGACCACTTTCACCTTAGCCGCCGTTCTGGAACTGTAAGGAACGGAATTTGATCGTCATCGTTAGATCACAATATTTCAGATGAAGATCTCAGATATAAAATATGGTCTGATCATATTATATACAAACGGATAGTAACGTAGATAAGACGTAATGAACAACTGGTTAACTTTTCTCCTCTTATATGACAAGGTTTCAAATTTAACATTTATATTAAGAATATAATCATATTAGAATGTTAACTTTTAAGGGAATAGGATATACTGGAGGATAATAACATTTTTTTATCGTTATAGGTTTAGCGTTATGGCTACAATCTCACCTGATGTTAAGTAACGATGTGGCCCAAGATGGTAACACGCTAAGCCTAGTGGGAGAATTGGCTCTCAAGTACAGTAGCCGGAACACACCTATTGGTGATTGACGACAGATTTTCAACTTGAAGTTGACGTTGTAACTAGCACTGTGCAGCTCATTGGTAGCATAAATATTAGTAGTTTTTAATATTTTTATTAACGAAATCATTAATTTTAAATTATTCTTCTTTCATAGTGTGGAACATAAGCTTTAAAATGATGTTTATCTCATTATTTTTGATGAAAAATTAAGGCAGAAATGGCGTTACCACAAAAAATACCATTCAGAAATAATATGTAGAGATTGTATTGAACACACTCATTTAACTGTGTATCTTTATTATTATGAACATCACGCATCCCTAACAGAATTTGAGTTATGAAATCACAAAGAATCTTTCCAATAATTGTTATTTATCGCAGATCATCAAATTAATTGAACAATTTATACCTATTAAACGGCAACATAATATTGACGTGTCTCTAAACAACTTAAAGCGTTTAACTCACCTCAAGCAAACAAAAACGGCATGTACATAAAATCCTTGCTAAGTCTCCTCCCGGCTTTCTTTTTTAATCTCTTAATTAGGCGGAATCTTTTTGGATAAAGAAAACAACCGTTTATAATCTAATCCCCTCGTTATCTCTATTCGAGTAGGTACTCCGCCGTCAGATTAATATTTGTTACTCACTTGTTTCCATGATACCCTTTTTCAACCTTCGTTTGCATAAAACGCCTCGATTTACTACCGAAGGTGCTGAATTTCTTTTTCCTGTTTAAAATAAAATAATTTGCATCAATTTGAATCTTAACAATAATGTATATGTCAATTTTTTTATTCCATGTAATACTCTTACAAGGCTTTGTAATATATAAAAATACTCCCATTAAGGGTGTGATATTTTTTTAAACAGTTTCTAGCTGGATTTATAATGGAATCAAGATCAGCTTTAATGAACGCCAAGCCAGCACCTTCGCATGCGGTTTTATGAATTAAGTGATTAACAAAAAAAAATGTCAAACACAAAATAATCTGTATACTAAATATTGTAATTTTTAATAATGTAATGGAGACGCAAAGCTCACTGTCTCCAATTAGTATGTCTATTAATATATTGGTTAATCTGTATATATACATAGCTCGTTGACTAAACAGATAATTAAAATTGTCACTTCTGTCTTTTATTTATCTGTTTATCAGCGAGCTAATAAGTATCTTTCGCTATGTATATACTCGCAGGTACAGATTAACTAATACAACAAACAATACGCATTTTCTGCATTTTTATTTAATTTTACATTTTTGATACAATTATAATATGCTGATCAATTGTATGATGTATAATATATGTACTGATGTACCATACTATGCACTGTTATAACTTTTTCGTAATATTGTCACTATATTGAATTTTGATTACTGTCATGTCTTTAGTGACACTTGCAAGATTTAGACAATAGGTTAGATGACTCTTTATAAAGTAGGTCTTAAATTACTAGTTATTGTCCTATTAGAGGAAAAAAATATCAGCATATTTTGTAGGACCTAGAAAACCGCAAAACTTAACTTTTCGTAAACAGGCGAAAATGCTGTCAGCCATATCAGTCTATATATCTTTGCTGTGACGTCATACTGGTCGAAAACAAACATTTGACATTTGTTGTTTTTGTCATTTTATTAAAAAGTATTTCGAGCCTTTTCACGATTATGAACGTTTGCTAAATGACAAATGTTTTTTTTTAAATGCCGTATGACATCACAGCAAATATAATATATAGACTAATATGGCTGACAGCATTTTCAGAGTTCAAAATTAAAAATGAAAAAACTTAATAGTTTTATTAATCACTTATATAACGAAATCATTAATTTTAAATTATTCTTCTTCCATAGTGTGCAACATAAACTTTAAAATGATGTTTTAATCATAAATTTTGATTAAAATTTAAGGGAGAAATGGCGTTGACATAAAAAAACTCGTTTGAGAAATTATGTACAGGATTTTTTTCGACGATGCCTCCGCGTTTGCTACCACTGAACCATTACTTACTCGCAATTCAAAAGCAATTCTAAAACTATTACATTTTAAATAGAGACATGTAACTGCTTCAGACAATTAAAGATCTGGAAACTTGCCAGGAGATAGTTGAATTGAAATAATGATAGCTTAAAACAACGCAACTAAGCTATACCGGTGTGTATAATCCATCCCTAATTAGAGTTACCACGCGGTTTCAGTTTCGGCTGAGATCTAAACCCGATGGGATTTTACTGGCTTTGTGTCGCGCCTATCTTAATATTATAATATTGTGACTGGATCATTGTTGAGAACAAGTATGCATATCTGTACGCTTTACGTTCAATCAAAGAACTCAGAACCAAAGGCCAGTCCAAATGAGTTTTCACTATAACTACAGAAGGTATACAAGCAAACTGAGATTGCGGTGATAGAAAACATTGTCATAGTCTAGGTAAATTGAAAATTTAAGAAACCACGGATACATGTAATTTATCTATTGAGACCATTCTAATGAACCCAAACACGATATCTCTTCTGTAAGTTTATGAAGAGTTAGGTATTTGACAGGTTCCAGATGATGCTACAGCATCAACCAAATTTCGACTCGATCAGACTCGTCAGCTGACAATATTCAAATGGCTGAACAGATTTTCATGAATCATAGCTAAGAACACTCTATAAAAATTTCAAAGAAAAAAAACTACATCAAAATTGGTTCAGCCGTTTGGTAGCTACGATACCACAAACAAAAACACATGTAAACTTATAACACCCCTCGTTTTGCATCGGAGGTTAAATATAGCACGGTGATAGGACATTATTTAGTATTTTCTCGGCTCATTAGCTACCTTAAGTCGCATTCGAGAACAAATTACCTCTTTAGGTTAGCATGTTCGGTATGATAACTATATCTGATTGCATCACCACTAAGTTCATATGAGAACGTGTTCAAGTGTATACTAAACGCAATAAACAATGGGTATGACTTCAATTATAGCCAAATAAATGCACGTTTAAGTACATTACAGCAGCAATACAACATACAGCAATTGGTATTAATTACCGCTGGCAAAATCATTGTAAGAATCTGGTCTGCAATCTTTATAAATAATATCTAACCATTGGACGTCCTATGGTGCTTTCAGTTAATACAAATAGCATTAAGTACATAAATTATATTAATATCCACTCAGTTATACAGATGGCGCCATGGATGATACTTAAAATCAGAATACACGACGACACTTATACTGGAATCAAATATCAACATTCAATGTCTAGTACACGACAAGCAATTTTTGTGTCGCAATCGGTTTCAAGAGCGAGTGTCCAAGCTCAAGTGTAGTGGCTATCTACACGAACGCTGGAAACATTTAGTTTCAGTTTAGTATGGTATTCAGTCGCCATGCATCGACGTGTTGCCGTGCTCGTAGTTTTATTTGTTTTAATTAAAAAGTGTATTCGTAGACAGATATCAAGTTGGGTTAAAGACTTAATTAAAATAAGAGCACAGCTAGGGACCTGTAATCAACTGTTATCTAGATTCAAACACGATGACCCAGAATCCTACAGAAAATTTCTTCAGTTAACACAAAGTTTATCAGTATTTATTGAATAACATTTCAACTACGATAAATCAAGAGACGAATATGAGATCATAATAGTTTGGGAGAAAGTTTGAGGGCAACTTTCAAGATTTTTATGATAGTCCATAATGCATAATTCAGCGCTTCATAATAAACAACAATATTTTTTGTAACCATGTTCTAGCTAAAAGTATTACACAATACCGAAATTCGTGGCATTAGTGTCAGACATCACGGACTACTATCTCCATGACATCGCCAATGACACTTTACGTGCAGCACGGTGGTGCTGCGGTGTATACACTTAGATACACGGTCTATAAACTGAGGGTCCACTGTTGAATGTAGCCCTGTATGCCTGCCTACCTTTAGTTTTGTATTTTGTCACTTCAACAAATAACTTTATAGAATTTCTATACAGGTTATTCTGGAAATATCACATTACAGAGATTTAGGAATGTATAGAATTTCATGGAATTGCATTTTGTAGAATGAAGCAGCGATGTCTCAGTGGTAGCATGTACGGGCATCGCGTCGATCGACGTGAGTTCGAATGCCTGTAATGAGCCTGAGCTTTCGGTAAAGGAAAATATCGTGATGAAACAGCACGGTAATAGAGTATTTTATAATGTCCATCCTGCTAGGTCCGGTCCACTGAACTGGCCTTAAATATTGATTTTTGTTAAGTAAGTCGGACGAAACCGCGCACCCGAACTTCTTTATCCGCGTGCGCTGACGTAATGATACGTAAATACAATGTTCTACAAAAATTATATTCCATAGTACATCTAAAAAAGTCTGCAATACTATATGCCTTTCTCTTATACATAAGCCACAATAAGGTATTTTGTGAAATTTTTGTTATTCTAAAGTGATTTATTAGCATTATTATTAGGCATGGCATATTAATCCTTACGAACGAAACTAACTTCATCATCAAAATAATTTTATGTAGATATACTTTGCCCTGTATAGCATGTTATTTGGACAAATAGTTTGGGAGATAATATAAAATTAAAATAAATCAACACTTAGCTCGGGCCTATGACTATAGATGTAGTGGTACGAACGAGCCGTGTGATTTGTGAAGCATAACCCTGGCCGTCCGATAAAAATATTGTCTATACTGAAGTATTATAAATGATCAATCATCTAGTTCACCTATTCAATTGAAAAGTTTTACAAGTATATATTTTTGTACAAATATCTTACTTACTTCTGTGGATAATGTATTGTAACACCGTTTGGCGTAATTTTCTTCTTACAAGGGCCATTATTACCGCAAGGACATCCCTTCATAGGTTTAGTGGTAGCTCGATAGGCAGGTATGGTTGTAATTCTGCAAAAGAAAAATAAACTTTTTTTTTAACTCCATCTCATTAAACGTGTTCTCAAATCTTCCCAAAGTTTCTAAAAATTTTAATTTGTTAAGCTAAATTAGGCAACTTACCCAAATAAGTATTACGTACTATTTTATATGTACGTATTTATATCTCCACATTTTAAATAGGTATCGTTTTGTAAATAACTAAGGACAGGCTATTAATCTCAATTATACAAATACAAAAAACAAATAATTAATTGAAATTATACAAATAATTGACTTCTTCCATACTTTATTATAGGCTGACCGTTGTAAGTGCGGCTCTCTTTATGGTCTGCGGAACGCGGGAGGGGAATAAGACCGACCAATAAGCTAGTCAATGCCGGGCATCGGTAGCAATAGACGTTTGACGTGGGAGCTTTCGCGGTTTTATTTTTGTGACTGCTATAGATGAAATTATTTTACCGAGAAAAACTGTACAGTCAATCAAAAGTAATGCTTTGGAAGCGTTCTGAGTAAATTATATAGTCCATGTATATTATTAAATTCAAATAAGTTTTACTTCTTACCGCGTTTACCGCGTGTAATAATAATACGTACAATTTTTGTTCAATATTGCGTTTGTCAATGTTTAATTTGCTAGTTTAATAAATATAACAATAAAATGTATAATTATTATTTTATTTATCTTTTGTTATCGAAGCACGGCAAAGTGACTACACAGTGCAGTTCAATAACATCTGTGACTATCGTGAGATTTACAATGCATCGTCAGTCGTCGCTGTCATACCGGATTGCTCCAATGTCTCTTAAAGTTATGTACGAAGCACTCAAACATAACTTGAGATATCTGTCACAGGTGCAATAATATACATAATATATTTATATTAAGATATAGGTTATTATCTCAACACTGAGTATATCCGTGCACACTCGTTGTCCCGCATCCCGCAGCCCATCAGGAAAGTCACGCTTACAGCGATCGGACGATAGTACTATTAGGTGAGTAAATCTTGTATATGTTTTACGGAAACGGCTCTAAATGCTAACGACATTTACTACATTTTTATTTACTACAATCATAACTAAAAATTCATCCTTAGCGGGAATCGAACCCAACCGTGAACTAATTGCCACTGGTGCACGAAATACACCATGGTTGCAAAATGACTGCACAATACAGACTTCATAAATTTTGAACCTAGACACTATTTTTTTATAAACTCGTCAGAGATTGAATTAAATTGATGAAGAGAAATGAGATTGAAATAAAACTGCACGTCACATTTTGCAAAGTAGTGCTTTCAATAAGCTTGCTGCATTACTCTATCTGCCTGCACCTTTGTTACCACTACTTAATTAAAAATTATTCATAAGTATAGACAATGTAAGATACTTACTCTTTTTTGCGAAACACTTTCCATTTCGGCCTCTCAGTTATAACATAGCGTATATTGGATAAACTGAAAAATAGTTATATTAATATCGTTAAATAATGGCCACTGAGCTTTGGATGAGTGGAATGGAAGGGTCTAATTCAGTTTTTTCATAGAAGATATAAAGCGGTAAGTAAATTAATATTACCATAGTTCCTACATGCGATATACTAGATATACAACCATTCATTCGCATTCAAGTAAATATTTTAATAATAGAAAAAAAATGCTACGAATTTGTTTATTTATCTTATAGTCCTTATTGTCTACTGCTATGTATACACAATTTTTTATATTGAGAAAAGAACGTGCAATAGTCGACTATCGCGCGGTATTCAGAATATTAATCCTTGAAGCCCAAATTATGCATGATGGTATGACTGCCTGACTATATACAGTTGAGAATAGAAACTTAAAAGCATTCACCTATTGGATTATTTTCACAGCTGTACTTAAAAGCTAGTCTCCTGTTATTATTTGCATGTTCTTCTTGCAAATAGTCCCTTAACAGTAAGTGAAGTAGTGATCAAAATTTCACTTATTGCAGAATTTGCAAAATAACAATTGAAAATATACTTGTGTGTACATCAATAAATGGTTCCGTAGTTTTCAATGAGACACTCTCTGCTGAACCACGCAAGGCTTGTGAATCATACATTTTCAAAAACGCTAATAATAACATACAATGTGTAAATGAATTCCTACTTTGATTATGAACCACTAATCATTTATAAAACTTACCTAGTGTTACTAGTGGCTTCGTCAATTTTTTTCTTGCCCATTAATTCTTTACTGTTCAAGAGTCCCATTTTTCTAAAACCGAAAGTTTGGCTATTGTAATTTAAATTTTTGTTTCACATTCAAAACCACTAGTATCAGATATCAGAGTATTAAAGGCATGTTGTTAGTTTGAAATGTACTATTAGTTATTTTTATATAATTTCACAGGTTATGTCTAGAAAGGTATTGAGGTGTCAGCTTGACTTGATACTGAAAGTATTATGACAGCGTTCTCTCTTTGACATTTAAATAAAGAAGGTCTGTAAATAAAGGTTCTCTAAATTCTCACATATATTGCTTTTTTAATCTCATCTTCAGTTTATCTGATTTTATCATAAAGAGGCGCTCTATGGAGAAAATACTTTAACGAGAAGTCACTCGCCAAAAGCGATTACGAAGCCAGAACGATTCAACCTGTCCTTCTCATGTCCCCTCTATCGATAAAGCTAACTAGGACTGAAACAGTTTCATCTTTGAGACTTCATTCCAAACGTATTATATAAAATAAATTTACCTATTTAATGAAAAAATACAATCAGTTCTTGTACTGATTGCTACAATATTATTTTATTGTGGAATTTGTCCAGAATGAAGTAGAAAAGAGATATTTACGTACTGTTGGGGTCTGTAACATTATTCTAGTTTCACCTTTATCGGATGAAGCCAAGATGCTGTACAGGCTAGTCAACATAGGTATAAATAGAATATAGATGTGTTGTATACTATACTAGCTTTCAAAATTCTTGCCTTATAAAAATTGCAAAATTGTTGCATTTATACAACCGTGTTAAATATGTTCGACTAACTCTAATCGTAACGCCGTCTACGTTACGTCGCACCCGTCTATCTAACTATCTTTGATCTCGCTTTCACACACTTTCAACTATACTTTTCCGGATTGCTTGAATGTTTTACCAATTAGAGTGGTAGCGTGAAGATATGTAGCATATAACCTTTCTCAATAAATAGGTTTTTTTATACAGTAGCTCGGCACATTGACTTTACTGTCCCTGTTGGTACGCACAGTACTATCCAAATACAACGGCGACCACCGAGAGATAGAAGTCCATTGGTGGCATATTCATCTCTTCACGTTGCGCTTGAAGGACCCGATGTCATAAGAAGTAAGGAACACATTAGCCGGGAGATAGTTCCACAGTTTCACGGTACAACAAAGATAAGACACAGAGAACTTTTAAGTTTATGCCGACATGGAGGTTACCATAAAACTGTGACTCCAAAGCCCAGCGCGTGTGATTCTGTTGTGGAAAGGAGAGGAAGCAATAAGACTGAACAGCTCTTCAGAAAACTCACCATGATACAGACGGTAGAACACGCTCAGCGAGGTGATGTTCCTGCAAAGCTGAAGCGGTTCCATGCATTAAGTAACGTTATTAACAATGTGAACAGCATGTTCTCGAAACTGCATGAAGAAATATAAAAATCTGACTGGTAGTTCCAGAGATTAGCACGTACAAGCAAACAAACAATTTATTAAGCTTCATTATATAAAATACACATGTACTATACGTGTGTAATGTAATGTATGAATATATGTATGTATCGTGCGTGTGCGTATCGGGCTACGCGCAGTATACGATTCCGTAGTGCTCGTCACAATTTGTACACTTACAGTTGGATTTAAGTAATTTTCAATGGAATTTGTACGAAATTACTTCTTCAAATAAATTTTGTAAGTTGATTCATTATTACTCGTTAACTTGTAAAGCCTGCTTACCTCTGATAGTTCTCATTTTAACTTCATTTTATATATTACTACCATGAATTTTTTACAGCTTTCTAATACTAAGAATCTCTGAGCTAAGCCACGGACAGAAAGACGGACATGCTGAAACTATAAAGGTTCCTTTTGACTTCGGATAACAAAAATAAGAGAAAATATACTTTCAAATTAAAATCTAATCTATCTTTAAGCGGTATATTCTTTCAGTATATTCCAGCAGCTACTTTTGAAAGCAAGGTCATCTCTAGCCTTAGTGTATTACCATAACAAATTAGCCTAAAAAGGGTATATGCCTGTCTAGCATCATATCCGTGATAAAACGTGATGTTGGACATGCCCAGTAAATAGATTCTGTTTATCCAGCCGGACGGTACCCACACTGATCAACTGTAATGGTCCTAACCAAACACGAATAACTTTTCAACAAACAAAAACTTCTAACAAAGCATACACCGCAAGTTTCGCTTTTTCAGGACCCTTTTGTTTCAGAAACACTGTCTATTGATGGACGCAGTAACTTTCAGAATATTCTATCTAGATTTTAGCAGAGAGGGGAAGAGCGCAGAGAAATTTCTCTCTACTTAGAGCAGTCTAATAGGTTTTTTTCGATCTGTCTATATTATTAGCCTTAAGGGTTCTGAAGCCCCAGAAGCCTTTTACAACTTCGCCAGGCTTAAGGGTGAGCACTGAAGACACTCAACCGCGAAAGCAGGTTTTTGAAGTAAAAACTTGTTTAGCACCGTTGTGAAATGAAACTCGATGAAACTAAAAAGCGACAATAAAAAGAGACCACATTTATATAATAGAGAATACATTTACGTTATGCACGATTAATGCAAGTCATGATTTTCATAATTGTGATCGTCGTCGCATTGGCCTAGTGGTGTGAGATTACCAGACTTCATACCCAGTACGCACGGGTGATCGATAGCTTGAATCCCTTTATTATTATATATTTATAAATATTTTTTAAAGAATTTATTTTTTTCTGAAGGTATCTCTTCTGACACTTTTGAACTGCTGCACACTTATTTTTTTTATCTGTCTATACTGTTAGCCATAACGGATCTGAAGCCTCAGACGGCTTTTACAGCTTCACCCAGGCTTAGGAGCGATCACTGAAAGCACTCAACCGCGAAAGCATAACATCGAGCTCCAAGGGTGCCAAAGTGGCCAAGCCTCGTCTTAGACTGTTACCGTAGTTGCGAATAAGTTGCGAACTGGCTAATTCCTTATCCATAATTCGATCTAAACTAACTGTACAATATATACATGTTTCTTTCCTGTGGGAGGAGGGAAGAAACATGCGTATATGCATTTAGTAATCTGGCAATGTTCAGCTGGTGAAATATCTGTACCCTACAGAAGAAGATCGCAGCCAAATAAATTTGTATTATGTTCCTGCGGTGAACATAGTTTCCAAAGCTGCTTTTTGGGAAAAGGGAGTTTTAGGTCAGCAATGTGCAGTGCAATCCCAAAATATCGGCAACCACATAGAGATCTACAGTTCATCGCCAGGCGTCACTGTCAATTTTTTTTTATACTACAATCAAGGCTTAGCGATAGTAAGCGGCTACCGTAGCCTATGGACGTTTTTAATACCATGGGTATTAATTACTAGCGTGTTTGCGACCCCGAACTCCCTCACCACAAGGAGCTCTGGAAACCTTACTCACCGCGGGAACACAGCACAAGGTTATTTGGCTGCAATCTTCTGTAGGGTGGAGGTATTTCACCGATGAGACTGCCCCAAGTAGAGAGCAAAGAAATGTATCTGTTCCCTTACTCTCTGTCATATCTACCTGCTTAAATGTCTCTTCGCGTTATGTTTGACTTGATGTTGTACGTAGAAGGAAACATACTGGCCGCAAGATGGTTTGCAGTTTGGCAAAAATGTGATATGGCGAACTTCTTTGTTCGTGCCGAGTTGTCGAGGTTATCATAAAGTTGTGAATAAATATTGTCAACGTAGAAAAGTGAGTAAATATTTTAATCCTTCTGAAATATTTTTATAGAGGATTGAGTAGGAATATTTCGAGTACCAACCAGTACGTAATGCTCAGCGCTTTTCTTATAAAAATGGTTAGTTTTTTTATATTTAAAAGAGCCTGACCACATCTCGATTATCAAGTGAGAATGTGGCCGAAGATGGTAGCATGCTTTACCTAGAGAGGGAGGGACTGGCTCTTTTAAGTGCAGCTTCCGGAACACACCTGTATATGCTTGGCAATAGATTTTCAACTTGAGCGTGGCAGCTAGCCTGGTAAGCATTAGAAACTGCCCTACCACCATAGGTTACATCACGTTTTCCTTCACCGAACACTCGGTTCATTTTATGATTCGAAGCCACCTCAATCAACTCGATGTCCGAAAACTTTACCACTGAAACATCATCGTTTATTAACGAGAAGATTGTATTAAACGTAAGTTATACGAGTCGGTAAGTGTAGGCATCGACTTGACGTCAGCATATCGCTGTCGTTCTCAGTTTGATTGATGATGCGACGAGACGGCATGACACCTGCGGTATTGTAAGACTCAATATATGAAAACGGTTTTATTAAAGTGGCAATACTAGGGGAATATTTTTTGATATCTAAATTTTCTCGCATTTTATATATTACTAGCAAACTTCCTCGATATTATTAACGTTATCTATATCTTAAATATTATAAAACTCACCGTCTCTCTGTCTGTCCGTTTATGATCTTTACACGCGAAAATCACAAATCCTATTGATATGTTTTTCATTTTAATTTATAGCTATGTTTTCTGGCCAGATTATACGATATATTTTGTAAGATCAAGAAACATACGAAATAAGCAGTGACGATAATGGTAAATCAATTCGGAAAAGGAGGCACTTTGGGGCGCTTGAATGCTTACGCTGAGTAAACCATACGAGATATATCAAATTAATGTTCTACATAATTGTATCTACAAAAAGATCTACATAAAAGTCAGTAATAGTATATATCTATCTTCTAAGAATCATCCGCAATAAATATTTTTGTCTTCCGTTATTTGAGCGGGAGCAGCCCGTTCGCAGGTTCGCTCAACCGACGGCATTATGTGGTCCAAGCGAGCGGAGCCGTGGGCAATGCTATTTGCTTGTGCATTTAAATAAGAATAAGATATATACCCTATACCCTTCAGGAATAATGTAACTTCTTGTTAGTGAAGGAATTTTAAGAATAAGTTCACTTATTCCGGAGATTACCTCCTACAAGCATATTCACAAAGATCTATATACTCACTTGCTTCTTCCCTTTTACCTTCTTCTGATTTTATGACAACTTGTGTTTGTACACAATTATGCCAATTTCAAGTGGATATGGCGACAATCGAAATGGTGAAAGTTGACGTGGTGACATTAGAGACCTCGACTGTCATTTTGTTTATCATCATCTCACCATTTTGCTTTGTCTTTCGTTATGCGAACGGCTAAGGAGTGGAACTCACTCTCGGCGTCTGTCTTCCCGCCCACCTATAACTTGGAAGTGTTCAAGCGAAGACTGAACAGGCATTTGATAGGTATGCGCGATCCTCCATTCCTATAATACATAAAAAAAACCTTCGCGTATGGCCTACCTTACCTTACGTTCTTCTTTCATGTACAAGTATCTCAATATCATCACATTATGGATAATCGTTTGGCAACAAACGATCCATCAGGATGTCAATAATGATGTATGTAGATGTGTAATTTATTTTAATCTTGTAAAAGGTTCCTTTTATTAAACCCGACACAAAAAGATGGGTGTTATAAGTATAACACGTGTATCTGCATGTGTGTGTCTGTCTGTGGCATCGTAGCTCACAAAAGGCAGAACCGATTCTGATCTAAATTTGTTTAAAGGTGACAATCGAGAGTGCTCTGGGGAACGATTTAAGGAAATATGTTTATCAGATTAAAGATTATCAGCTCTTCTTTAGTTGATAAATGAATGTGAGCCATGATATTATGTTACTTCAATGATAGAAGAACATGGTGCCATTGAGCTGATGCTGCACCATCATCTGGAATGTGCAGGATACCTAACTCTTCACCAACTTACAGCAGAGATATCATGCTTGGATTAATTGGAATGGTCTTCTTAAATTTTCAATTTATCTTGTACTACGACTAACTGGGTAAAATGACGGTACAGCACATGATGGTAAGTACGGTACAGTCCACAAACAACGGCGAACGTCGGTAACACAGACTTCATCGGTCATTGATGTCACGCTGGTCTGTTAAAATGTTCGTTTGACCCCTCGTTTGACCCTTCAAAAATTTCTCTCCTGATCTTAGCCCCTGCTTATGTCAGGTGAGAACAGGTTGACTGGGAGATAATTCCACATCCGCTGTGTACGGCTAATGTAAGAATTGCGAATGTCTTTGTTAGTGCCGTGATAGGCGCTACCTTGTAGCTGGGGCTTCGTAGGCCAGCCCGCGTGTATTTGTAATGGAAGAGAGATTATGGGAATTATCCCATATAAATACACGCATACATATATAATACACGCTTAGCTTTAATGTCAATATTTTTGTTAATATTTACTATTATCAGATAAGCTTAAAAATATATATAACAACATTTTAATATTACTGAGCAAAAAAATTGTGACATAGTTCATCATCATTCAATCTAAACAAACAACAAGATATTATGCTATACATAAAACATAGTAAATAAAATTCTTACTCAACGAAATATTCATTGACAAAGCGAATTATTTCATGAACAAATTTTAGCCATACCTCGCACTTCACCTGCGTTATATTTTGACTATACATTCCTGTTTCATACGTACTACCTTTGTTTTCTCTATGTTCACTCGCCTACAGTTAAAAGCAATGATAGCTACCGTAACACACTAGCTACACTTTAGAGAACTGCCCAAACGCTAAACCAAGAAATAATAAATCAAATTTGGCAATCTGGTTAAAGTTTATCGTCCCTGCTCCGTTTTTTATAAATCATCCTTAATAAAAACGTTATCTAACGCAAAAATATGTTTCCTAATCGGACTAGTACATCCTGAGGTTAGAGTTCTTTGACATAAAAACTCTCCGACTTTGTAGTATATATATTATACTAGGATATAGTTTGTATGATATGTCATATAGTATTATACTAGTTTAGATTATTCCGTAACATTCTACAATGTTAATAAAAATATCAAAGCCTGTACCGCGAAGTGGCCTAGAGTGACATCGCTTTGTGCGTCCTCTATTGTCTTTCCGCACTCTATTCAACTGCAAAGAAGATTATTTTTAAAATTCTAAACTTTTGAACAACTATCTAACAAACTCTGGATTAAGGCCTTTTGAAGTTTAATTCTTGAACTAAAATTAATATATTATAAATAATGTGTTACAATACAATAATATTACAAAAATGTAAAGCTTAGGAGTCTTTTTTTATTTAGTTGAGCGCGATAGAAAAAATATTTTTGCATATTTAGCCGATGTATTTAGGAAGGATTACAAAAAAAAAGACTTTTTTTTTAATGATATTGTTGCTGATTTTAATAATCTATTTTAGTTTTGTCTTGAGGCAATAACTTACTAATAGTTGTCAATTATTGCCAACTGGATATAGACTGTGATTTTTTCTTTTGAACACAGTAGTTAAATGTCTTTTTCAATTTGTCTTCACCCAGAATAACTAAAGCAAAAACTAACGCAAACGAAGTTATGCGATAAAATAGATTAAAATACTACAAAACCCTTTAGATATAATAGCCAAAGAGAAATCGAAAACAATTTATTATGAAAACGATCTTCGTTCACAATTGTTAAAGTTTGTAAGATGGGGTTCAAATAAATGTGAGCAATTGGACAACTTACCCAAGTTCTGATTGGTGGATATTCGTCATCGTTTGTTGTAAGAGGCCCGTAGATTTGGTATTGAAATCGGTGAAACTTGCCAAGTGTTTGGCTTTATTTTTATGTTATGTGAATGATTATTATTTTAATATTATTTATACACTCGCACTAGATTTTTCTGTGTTACCGCAAACGGTGAAATTTACTACATAAAAACGTAAAACACAATTATAAACGTGAAATTTTTAATGTTGAATGTCTGTATGTATGTTACTCAATCATACAAAAATGGCTTAACGGACTTGGATGAAATTTAACACACAGATAGTTTATGATCTGGATTAGCATTCTGGGTTAGACAGAATCTAATAAATTATAAATAGCACATAGGACATTTTTCACCTTGGTAAATGACATATTTTTCATTTCTCTCTGGAACCAAAAATGAAGTCCATGCTGACGAATTCGCGGGCAAAACCTAGTAAGTTATAAATAGCACATAGGATATATTTCATCTACGTAAATTACATATTTTTCTTCTCGGTAAATGACATATTTTACATTTCTATCTGGACCCAATTCTGAAGTCCACGCAGACGAAGTCGCGGGCAGAAGCTAGTAAATTATAGATAGCACATAGGATACTTTTCATCTGGGTGAATTACATATTTTTCATTTCTCTCAGGACCCAAACATGAAGTCCATGCTGACGAATTTGTGGGCATAAGCTCGTAAGTTATAAATAGCACGTAGGATATATTTCATCTACGTAAATTACATATTTTTCTTCTCGGTAAATGACATATTTTACATTTCTATCTGGACCCAATTCTGAAGTCCACGCAGACGAAGTCGCGGGCAGAAGCTAGTAAATTATAGATAGCACATAGGATACTTTTCATCTGGGTGAATTACATATTTTTCATTTCTCTCAGGACCCAAACATGAAGTCCATGCTGACGAATTTGTGGGCATAAGCTCGTAAGTTATAAATAGCACGTAGGATATATTTCATCTACGTAAATTACATATTTTTCTTCTCGGTAAATGACATATTTTACATTTCTATCTGGACCCAATTCTGAAGTCCACGCAGACGAAGTCGCGGGCAGAAGCTAGTAAATTATAGATAGCACATAGGATACTTTTCATCTGGGTGAATTACATATTTTTCATTTCTCTCAGGACCCAAACATGAAGTCCATGCTGACGAATTTGTGGGCATAAGCTCGTAAGTTATAAATAGCACGTAGGATATATTTCATCTACGTAAATTACATATTTTCTTCTCGGTAAATAACATATTTTACATTTCTCTCTGGACTCAATTCTGAAGTCCACGCAGACGAAGTCGCGGGCAGAAGCTAGTAAATTATAAAATAATCCATTATATGCAGTAAATAAGAAAGCTAGATTCGATTTAGTTTTTTTTTTGTTTTTAATTAAAACAATGATTGACCTTATTTAAAAAAAAACAAGGGTTACTGGATTTCCTATTATCTCTTCTATGCGATAGCAATAGGTGATAAAAAAACTGCCACGCACTGTCACGTGAAATGACATAATGACGTGTACTTCTTGCGTACAGTTTTCATGGAAATCGATTGTATTTTTTTATGATTTTAAAAGTATTGTTGACGATTCTTAAAATTCTGAAATGATATAGGCTTCCCGTGTCATATTCCGGATATACAAACAGACAGACAGAAAAAAAACATATTCATGATCAGTGTCCTTCATAACAGACTCATATCAGTAATCAGAAAAAAAAATATGTATTGGAAAAAATATGTAAATTACTTGTATAGACAGAAGTTCATATATCATAGATGTGTTATGTGCGCTCCATAATAACAGGCAGAAAACAGCGAAAGGAAAGTCGGCACTGTGACAGATAATGCTGACGCGTAATCTCATATTGTTTCCCAAGAAAATATATCGCAATATCTGACAGAAATTAAAACGAGCTCGAACAATATGAAGCGAGGAACTGGCGAAAGTAATATGATTTGTGACGTTGATAATATAAAATTAGAATTAAATGTTGCCACAAACGAGGTTTCTGTAAGAGCATATTATTGAGTTTTTTTTTTAATAATATCCTCGCAAATAATGCGTGATTTTATTGTGTTTTGTCATTATAAGGTTATTCTACCTACAACATGCCGAACCTTAAAAGTGTAGGTATTTGTCACACATGACATTGGCCATATTAAAAAAAAGAATTTTTAGTGTAGACTTGTTTTTGTAGAAACTAATTCTTTTCCTAAAATTAATATAAATATCAAAATTCAGTAATTATTTTTCTGTGTTTGTGTATTGTAATGAAGTTGTTTTTATCATAACTTAGAAAGAAAATAAACAATTTTTATTTTTATTAGGATAAATCCAGTTAAGACATTTCTCTGATCTAAGAACCCGACGGCACAAATAGAGGCGCTCCGCGAGCTAGGCAGGTCCAAGAGCTCTGGACGCCTAAATAAGCGAGAAACGAGCTCGGTTCAACCATTCCTGTAGGAGTGAGACCCTCAGGTGGACGTGGCAGACGACGAAGTGGTTGCCGTAGACGACCGTATTAATGTAGAAGACCTGGATGCGGAATCACTGAGGGTCCTCACCAACGGTGGGGTTGCCGCTATCCTTGAAGTGTGTCGAACCTGAAGTAATCTGAAAGGGACCTACATTAAGAGCCTCAAGGGAGCGGCCAGGACCCTGAAGGAGGTTATGGAGGTGGTCTTAGAGCGGACGGTTAGTTAGGAGACCACCCATTTCGGGACGAGAGTTCTCTTTAAGGGGAAGGTTCTCGCATGACGAGTTTCTCGCGAGCGCCAGGAAGGTTATGCCTCCTCCACCACCACCACCTGTGCAATCAGAGCTTCCGGCCCAGTGGGAGATGGCCTGGGCGAACGCAGTGGGGAGTATGGAGCAGTCCATATACACAACCATCGCAAAAATTCTGGACACGCAGTTCGAGAGCCTAGTGGTGGATGACCGTCTCCAACCAAAGAGGGTAATCCGCTCGCTATTGGCGGCAGACAAAAGACCTGCTGGCGCCACTGGCCCTAAGCCTAGACCCAAGACTCGGTAAGTCCTGAGCCAGCAGTACCAGGTCAGTTACGGCTGGATCAGCCCAGCAGCCACTTCTTAACATGGAGTGGGCCGTACTCCCGCCCTCGACTGCCTCCCGGGCCCCGTCCAAGGCCGACGGGGAGACGTGGACGACGGTCGTGCGTCGCTCAAAGAAGGCGAAGGCCAAAAAAGGAGCCTGTGAGGAAGGCCAAGCCCAAGGTGCCTTCTGTGCCACGCTCGGCTGCGGTAATTATTACTCTGCAGCCTGCGGCCCTGGCAAAGAGGGTGTCGTATCAGGCGGCAGTCTTGAAGGCGCGGGAGTCGGTTGGGCTGACGGAGCTGGGGATCGATGCTCTGAATTTCCGCCCAATTGCCACAAGAGCCAGAATTATAGAAATTCTATCTCATTCTCTCGTAGGCTAAATCCCATAGATGTATGTGTTACTCTTTTTTAGAGTCGCTTTTTCGTTTCATCGAGTTTAAAATCACAACGGTACTAAAGAAGTTTTCACTTTCATAGTCTAAAATCATAATATAGTAATAATCGTTTTGGTCGTAGAAGTCGACAATAAATCATGAACCAAAAAATGCAAAAATGCAATAGCAAAAAACGCACCGTCAGAAATTTGGGCCTACTGCGATTAATTGTGGAAAATTGTGAATAATAAATGGAAAAACTGAAACGACGAGTAACGCTGTGTCTGTATAACTTGACGACCTATTGTTCGATCTTTAATTACGAGCAATGTACATCAGAATTCTTTTAGTTATCAGTTATATGTTGTAGGTTTATTTTTTATTGTTTGTTATTCATGTTTTATACATACTCTTTTATACATGTTCCGATTACAATCAAAGTTGAGGCTCTTCATGCTGCTAATGGCATTACAATATTAACTAAAAATTGTTAAGTTATTATACTTCAATTATGTCCATAGTTCAATGTCCTACGATTATTTTTGTGGGGTTCAGCAGCTATGGTTCATATCAAATTTGTACTACTAAATTGGCAATTCAAGAAATTTATGACATGAGACCTCCTGAATCACTGAGGAACAAGTTTGAAGAATTTAGTATCTTAACTTTGCCCTTCAAATACATCCTTAAATTTTTTATGTATGTTCGGAAAAGTTTAGATAACTTTGAATTCGTAAAGGAAAAACATAATGTCAATACTGGATATAAATATTTTAGACTTAGTAAGACAAAAAAGTTTTTTAGGTAATTGTGTTGGGTTTTATTATACAATAAACTTTCTAAGTACATTACCGATTTTCCGGACAACAAGATCAAGAATTAGATAAAGCTAGTTTTGTTATCCAAAGGTTTGGATACTTACGTGAATGATTGTGACATCTGGAAGTGACTCCCTCTCAATTTCTAATAAAAAATAGTATGACTGTAAACAATACCTATCATCATCAATGGACAAATTTTTTCAACCCACTGCAGGGCCTCTTTCATTTTACGCCCCTAATCTCTGTTCTGTTCCAACCTTGTGCAGGTCTTTCCGGCAAGGTTTCTGACGTCGCCATCTCACCACCGGTCTTCTTACACTTCGTTATCCCTCTCGAGAGAGGTTAGGTTAGCTCGCTAGTTTAGCATGTTATCATCTTGGGCCACATCGTCACTTAACATCAGGTTTGATTGTAGCAAGTACGCCAAAAACCTGTAACGATAAAAAAAATAAAAAACATTGCTTAAAATATTGGTGCCTTGGTGGCAATACGTTGTATGTACACTCGTCCTTCTTAATAGTTTAAGATCCTCAAGTAACCAAGATCCTGTGATAAGGTACTGATAGGGAAACTCTAGGAGTACATAAACATACTATGTTTACACCTCACCAGGATTAGGTAAAGAAAGGATTTTGGTAGTATTTTAGGAGCCAAACATTGTCTCGCAAGACATCGTATCTATAAAGAATTTTGCAGCAAAAGTAATGCAATTAATGGTGATCAACTTATTTGAAGTTCTCCGAATCGCTGATATCGTAATAAAAACTTTCATTTCTTATATATAAAAAACAGCGGAAAAGAAACAGCTGCCAGATTACGACATGAAGAAACTTGGAAACAAAATTCAACATCATATTTTTGATGTGTTTTCGTATGTTCATTTTAGTTGGAACTAACCTAAAACTAAAATAAACACAAATGACTGTGCATGTGTGAATGCATGAATACTTTCAAATAAAATAAATGTGTATTTTAAGTAAATTTTGCTCAATGCTACCTACATCAATAAAATTTATCTGGTTAATTTATTATATATAATATTAGTTTGGGTGTTTATTTAGTTTAGAAGACATTGACGACTGCGATAAATTAATGTGTAATTACAAGTTAAATGCATAAAATATTATGTTGTTTTTCCTTTGTTACGCAAAAATAATAACTTCAAACGTGACCTAATTTGTAATACTTTCAAATACGTAAAACCAACTTGATCCTTTTATCGGGGACCATATTCCCCTGTGAAATTATTATGAAAGCATTTAACCGCGAGATGTTTTTATTGCGATCCAATGGGTATTTTATCAAATATTTTTCTTTGGCATTTACATTTCGGTTACTTTCTTTCTTAAATTTCTATGACGATATTATTATAATTAAGAATTCCATGACTTAGTACGTGCTTTGTTAAACAAACTTTTTATTAACTCGAGTTATATCGATTATCAATGTCCCTAATTCTGCACAGGGATAAGCACAGATACATTGGCCGTAAATAATGTATTTACTTTACGTGTATTTAACATTTATTGTAGGTCTTCACCGGATGGCTTATAAAATACAGTCCAAAAATATCCAGCAAACCCCAAAAGATGTGAATACATAGTTTCCAATTCCAATCAATAAAAAATATCCTGAAAATCACTAGGCAGCTGGTTAAGTATACACTATTTCATCGCACAAAATTGAGGCACTATGACTGAATTATATATACAGTGATCGTGATTCAATCTGACACGTGTACTCTTCTATCGATTTCGTTTTTATTTATATTTTGTATATTCCTCTGGCTCTAAGGGTACCTTCAGTAGAAATGGGCCCATGAAGATACAATTGGGGCACTCACAATTGTTGGGGTGTGATTTTCCCATGATGTGGCCGGAAAATTTAAAAAATAATTGTAATCAACTCAACTGACGATTCTAATACAAAATTCAAAATTTCACTATAGGTTAAACGCCGATCCGAAAGGGATATAGCAATTAAATAATTGGAAAATGTATATTATCTTAAATCAATTATTATTTTAATATTTGGATATTGTAATATCATAACTAATACAAATTCATATTTTCATTCAGCGCGACCTATATATCACCCGAAAAGCCACGAAAGCACTTAACCGCGAGACCCTTTCACATAGAACCCGAGGGTAATGTCTTAGAAACAACAGTCTTTTGATTTTTTTGCATACTTTATTTTCCCACCCGAGGCTGTTGGCGAAACCCTTGGACAATATTATTTATTTCCCTTTGAGAACATCCTGTAGCGCTCGTTCGTAATAAAATTGTTTTTATCACTTTCATGCATACGTAAAATGATTCCTTGTTCCATACTTTATACGATTACGAACTTCTATAATATTATCTGATCAAATCTATACTTCATCATTATCATCATCATTACATGGTATAAAACAAAGTCGCTATAACCTGTCCGTCCCTATGTATGCTTAAATCTTTAAAACTACGCAACGGATTTTGAAGCGGTTTTTTTAATAGATAGAGTGATTCAAGAGGAAGGTTTGTGTATAATACATGCATAATATTGTAGAGAATAAATTTAGAGGTTTCTAATGTGATGTCGTAAATAAGCACATTTTTTGCGCTTACATTGCAACGCTGACTGAAACCCACGAGATAAATCAAAATAATGTACTACAGTATTGTACACCTTAAAAAGGTCAACAAAAAAGTCCGCGATGGTATATGTCTATCTCTTAAGGATAACCCACAATAACCAATTTTTATCCTTTAAATTTTACGGGAAAAAATGGCTTATTTACGAAGTGATTTTAAGCAATACAGCATTAATCCTTATCCAATTAAGTACCTTAAATACATTTTCCATTTAATATAGATCAATATAGCCCTTTACAGCATGTAATTTAAATGAATATGTCCGAAGATATTACAGATTTAAAATGCAGGGACATAGCGGTGCGGTGGTACGGCCCTATAACTATACCATAGTCAATTATATGTCGCTCTTTCAAGAGTAACCTCTAAACAAAACATGTTTGCACTGTCTAATTACAAAAAAGCTGTAAACGTTGTTTAAGGACATTCTGTAGTAGGTAGGTATATTTAGTATCAGCATTGCACCCGTGCGAAACCGGGACGGGTCGCTAGTAATATAATAAAGGGAAAGTTTTTTGTTCGTTTTTTTGTTTGTTTAAACACGCTAATCTCTGAAACTACCAGCCAGATTCACGATACAATTTTCTACAAAAATATTGCTCCTTAGTACATCTAAAAAAGTCCGCGATACCATCTACTTATCTCTTATACATAATCCAAAATAAGGTATTTTGTGACAAAGTTTTATCAACCAGTCAAAGGTCGGTTCTATAACGGACTAATGTACGTCTGCTGTTGAATTAATTGCGATACGACAAAGGAACGCACCTTTTTAAAAACTATACTGTGATTATACTACGCCCCACACGAATCTTTCGAGTATTTATGCGTCTAAACGCCTTACCGAATACACAAATCGCTGAAGTTTGTACGATCAACTATTATTTTAACGAGGACCACTAGAATTGCGCCAACCTCAGTATGAGAAAATATCAAGGAGCTGACTGCTGACTCTCAATCCCGCTAGGTAAGTCATGCATAGTATATGATTACATTATTATTACATATATCGCAGAAATAATAAAAACGCGCATCTGGAGTTTACTCCTCAAGAACTGTCTTGGAATTTAGAATATATACAATTGGCAAGAAGAGTAAATACAGGCATCTCTTAGGATATATGTATAATGAATATATAATAAAAATTTAATTTGCTCCCTCGCAGCTTTCCAGCTCATTTCAACGGTCGATTTGCGTCTAGCGGCTTTCAGATTTAGTTAACATTGTTACCCATTCATTGAAATACTCTATATTGTGTAACAATACGTCATTATTTAGTCCCCAATAAATATTGATTTCACATATTCTATATTGTGTCGTTTACTCTTCGTACATATACATATGCAATACCATTTCGCAATATAGAGTTTACACTGTATAAATTAGAGTTTATACATATCTTTAACTATTCTAATAGCATGAAGCATATAGAAATCTGTTGTTTGTGTTATCAAAATAATGAATCTTAGTCCTAGCCTTAGAAATTTAAACAGAATAACGCAAAGCTAACATTCGTCCTGTCCGCACAGCTCGGTTAGCTGTAACTGTCGAAGTACTTACTGTAATTGGAAATGTCTGATAAATTTGGTTAACCTTTATATTGTGGATGTTGGTACTTTAAGTTTTCATTATGAATTATTATGTTTTCAACTTTACGAATATATAATTAATCTTGAAAAAATAAGGAACAGTTGAAATACGTTAATATCTCCTGACTTCAGATTAAATACCCTTACAAGAAATAAGATTCATAAAATTTATTTATTGTTTTATTTTCTATAGAGATTTTTTTTTAATTTTGAATTTTAGATGAAATGAAACGAAAGTAATGTGTCATATAAATAGACTGAATGATCGTATTAATCGCTATTCTCAGTGTTTTATTCCGAAAGCACACCAAACGGAACAAATTGTTTAAATAAATAGATAGTAATTTTAAAATGAAATAACAGTTTTCTGGTAACGAGCGCTAGGTATGTCATATATTAAACTATCTGTGCCCGCGGTTCCACTCTTGTGAAAAACAGAAATAACGTTTCAATTTTTTTAAATAAATAAAGTATTATTTACCTTAGGTATGAATGTCGTCGGTCGAGGGTATGCGCGTATTGTACTGCAAGTCTACCACTTGCCACTCACGGCGGTCGCCCGCCGATTATTTTAAAAACAAAAACGCTTATTGTGGGTGATACTTAGAAGATAGACATAAGCTATTACTTACTTTATGTAGATCTTTAAATATCTACAATTATGTGGTACATAATTATGATATATCTCTTACGTCTTAATCAGCGTAAGCCATTTAAGCGCACCGAAAGCGTGTTTTAACCGACTTCAAAAAAAGGAGGCTGTTAAATCAATACGTATGTAAGTAATGTTATTTGGAAGTGCAATATTTTCAAATATGACAATTTATTAGGGCTTCTAAACAAATATACAACATTTTATAGGTGTATGTATGATTGTGTACGCATTTCTCTGAAACTATTAAATGGATTGTGACAATTTTTTATTGGCTTACATATACTTCAACTAAGGGAACAGTGTAAGTTTCATGGAAATCGGCTCAGTAGTTTTAAAGATAAGGACTAAAACGTGTAAGTGTGAAGGCCTGCCTTATTGATACGAGCTACGGGTGTGGTGTCAAAGAGAAAATATCTTAAAACCTTGATGAAATTCTATGTACTAAAATCAAATTAAAAATTACGAAATAAAAATATAATTTTATAAAATTGATTTGAATTGATTCTCCATTATTCTCACTACTTATTCTGTATGTTACTTTATCTAACAAAATATATCCTTTAACCTGGCCAGACAACTTAGCTATGCATTAATCATGTTAATCGGATAAGCGGTTCTCGCGTGAAAAGTACATAAACGGACAGACAGACAGATACACGTTGAATTTTATAATATGTATAGATATATTGGTCCTTAGATATGAAATTGGCATTTTGTTGAACTAGCCAACTTGATCTTAAATATCTGGCGTTTGGTTGGGAATTCAAAATTAAAATTTATTTTAAATTTAGGCTTGTGTATTGTTTTTCGAATTTAGTGATTCATTTGTTTTCGCACCAGTTGATTTTTCTTAGACTGATTTTTCTTAACTTCTTACGTGCGTACCTATATTAGTACACACAATGTTTTTACATCAAGATTTTAAAGTCACCAAACCAATTTTTCAGTCAAAAATATAGTATTTAATATCAATACAAGAACACCAGAAACCCGCTAGTTCATTCAACATTCAAACGGTTTTAGATCAGTTTTATCTACCCATCTGACCCTATCAGATGAGGATTTTAATTGGACCGTGTAATTGACTCTACTTAATTAAAACTACAATTACGAACAAGTAATTTAACAAACGAATACAATTACAAACATAACGTACAGGTTCGAGTCGGGATGTAAGCAAAACTTCACAAATCAAGCTCTCAGAGAGGCAGACAACTGTGAAGCCTCGGGCTATTTGTCTTGTCCACGCCGCTCTGTCAGTTGTTTTTCGGGAGTAATTTACTATGTTTTCTGAGGATATCAATAAATAAAACTAATTCTTGGCGGATTTATCGTGTTTTTTGGTGTTTTATCAAAACTGATTGGACAATATTATCGATTGTAATTTTTTTATCATTATAGCACGACAAGGTAACGGAACTATGCCAGAAAGTAAGCACAGAATAATCAAAAAACAGTGGCTACCACCGAATTATCAATAAAATCGATCACCAGTCGCCGATTTCGAAACGTGACGCTCATAAGCGAATCACTAAAATGAGCTTTTCGCCATATGCATGGTGGTCGCGACCCAGTTACATGTACATTCAATTAAGTTAACTTAATATTACTGTATTCCTGTAAAAAGCTCTAAAATGTATTATTTCATTTGCTTGTGCTTTGTGTTTAATAAATTATTATTAATAATAGCTGTAACGTACTAACTTTAATGACTGTTATGTTTAGGTTTGTGATTAGTTTGTGCCCGTTAATTAATAATGATTTACTTTTCTTTAGATGTTTGGATTATATCCAAATAATTATACCATATTTTATATTAATATTATCCGAGATTATTTTACTCAATAAACGAATACAATTAACCATCAATGAATGTATATTATTGTTTGTATTTAGCAGATAATTTACTTTTTTTATTATATCAGTATATTTATATTATTATATTAGTATTATATTATAGTATTATATTATATTAGTATCAGTATATTCAGTTGCCATAATACAAGCTTAGTATGGAATTAAATGGCCGTATGTGAAATTGTATCCCTATATACATTTATTTTTATTTCTCGCGTAGATGAACGTTATTTATTTTAAAAGTATCGTTACTGAATTAAAAGCTTTGTTAATTCATAAAATATTTGTAGATTTAAACAAATTATCCGATGTAAATACAGCTCCATGTAAATATATTTATCGATACGGTACGTTTCGATTGAAATCCAAACAACGCGATCGTTTACTACAATAGCTTGTGCGGTCCTATTTCGAATTAATTCAATCTTTTATATTATTATTTTTTTATTATTAGATACACATACTGATTTCATTTTACACTTTTAACTAAAGGTGTGATCCGGCAGCCAGACCCCCTTAAAACTTTGGGTTTTAAACTATTTTAAACCAGCAAGTAGATGACAACAATTTTAACAGTTGTTTAGTGGTGGTGTGGTGGTAACTGTGAACTTAAACTTGCCAAACATAATGATGATTAGCTTGGTAACAAATCACTGAGGACCATAAAATATCTTCTTTTCTCCTAGCTTCTATGCTCTAAATTAATAAAAAAAGAAACAGATAGAAACAACAAAATTATAAATATTTTTACGGTCTGAGTAAATATATAAGAAATCATCATTATCGAAATCTCTGGAATAGTCTAGAATGTTCTCGAAGCAACGAGTCTTTAGTCATTGCTTTCCGCGAAGCATTATATTTATTCACACATATAAATCCTTATCGTTCGGATTTTTTCAACAAACAATTGTAAAAAGATAGAACGTTCCCTTTCTTTTAAAAACGATGACGTATGTTGCTTACAAGTTCAAGTTTCTTCTAGTGATTTCATGATCGTCTTATTTGAGTATATAAGCGAGCCGTATCCCGAGCCACGGCAGTTATATTTTGGAAAGCAATGTGGAAAGAACAAGCGATAAAAAAGAAGAAGTCAACAAAGGGATCATAGAAGGATTAACTGTAAGTACCAGAACACTACATTCCCAGACCAGTATTGTAAGTTTGTTTGGATTCTGTTTTTGAATACGCTAAATTATTTACGCGAAAGATAACAGCATTTTACTGCCCACGTATATAACAATATCAATAGATTGCTTAAGATAGTCAGAAAATAAATACCAATTAAGAATTCCCTAAACAACTTGATACAACACCCAAATCAGCAATATAAATTCATCGGTCTATTTGATTTAGGGAAATCACGATTTTTGTTTCGACTGTGTTAATTGATAAATTGAGGTGTACTGTCGAAATCGGATGATAAATGTCTCTCCTCTCATTGTCTTTATTTTGGTATTTGTTTCACCTGTTGATATAAAATGTTGGATTTCCATTATAAGTGTATCATTTTACCTGTAAATTTACAGTTGTTCTTTTTTCAGATTTTACTATCATATTAGTTATTCTATATAATGTCTTTCGAAATCAATAGTTTTCCTATTGTTAGGTATATACATCAGTTATTAATAACATATTACTGCTAATTTACTACTAAAATTGGGCACGTTAGTTAGATGAAGTTTGATCGCTGTAGCCAAAATCGACCTCCTTCCTGATAGAAAGTTCATGCTCACCCCTTGAAACATAAACAGTCGAGGATAGTCCGACATCAGCGGAGTTATTCCTGTGTACTCTTCGGATTTTGAATGAGGTTTTTCCAGAGGACTATAGTATAAGTTCATGTTGAGAGCAGTGAATAGGTTTCTAAAGGGTCAGCAAAACATATGTGATGCCTCAGATTTGCAAAACCCTTACGAATCAGGCAAACAAGACCGCTTGCTTGTTTTATAAATAGGATTTTGTCTGAAAATTAATTTTAAAACTCTATCATCAACTCATTGAATTTTCGCTAAAAATTGGTAATATACTTAAAATGGCTCCTTATAATTATTTGAATGTATTTACAGTGTATTACATACTTACATATAATATTGTTTTGGTTTTCGTCCGAGCGTTATCCCCTTAATCCACAATTCGACGACGGAATATTCCATAAATTGCGTCCAATGCAGATTCGGCCCATTTATCATTGTTTTATTGTTTTCATATAAATTTCTTTTATTTCCACTTTTTTATCATTTGCATGCGAGATTCGTTTTCATATTTGACTATAGTCTTGTTGATTTTAATGAAATAGGTAGAAATATCCTTAGATTGGCTTTAGTAACAAGTATTTGTAGAGTGCGTCCAACATTATTATATTTTGCATTTTACATGGCATTGTATTCAATCACTGGCTCTTTAAGACTTCACCCGTTTGTTTTAGTTTACCGCCAACATGAATTTTGTCACCTTGATAATTGTCATAGTGCTTCATTCTCAATTTTCTACTTATCCGATATATTTATATATTATATATGAAATAGGCGTTTTGTTGAACTAGCCAACTTGATCTCAAATATATGGCGTTTGGTTTGGAATTCCAAATTCAAAATTCATTTTAAATTTGAGCTTGTGCTTGCTTTCGAATTAAGTGATTAATTTGTTTTCGCACCATCTGATTTTTTTAACATCGATCTTTTCAAAAAACGGAAAACTTAAAATATCGTGTTATTTACGAATATGAGTTCCACCGTGGCATCAGCTCTGTAGAAACTGCTCGAAGGATTAATGATGTATATGAGGAAGCCACTTTAAAAGACAGCACGGTACGTTTTGGTTCCAACGTTTTTGTTCTGAAAATTTTGACCTACGAAATAAACCCCGTGAACGGCCGGAGATAATAATTGATAATGAAGAATTAAAGATGATCGTGAAAGCCGATCCATCACAAACCGCGTCAGAATTAGCGGCAGGCTTCGGTGTGAGTTATAAGACAATTTTAATTCACTTCAAACGAACTGGAAAATTGAAAAAACTCGAGAAATGGGTACCGCATGAATTGAATGAAGCACACCAACAAACACGCTTTGAGTGCTGCGTTATATTACTCAACCGTCACAATAACGAGGGAATTTCGAATCGTAATGTTACTTGTGACGAGAAATGGATCCTTTACGACAATCGACATCACAGTGGTTGAACCCAGGAGAACCGGCCAAATCCTGTCCCAACCGAAACTTGACCCAGAAAAGGTACTGGTGAGTGTTTGGTGGACCAGTGCTGGTGTCATACACTACAGCTTCCTAAGATCTGGCCAGTAAATAACGGCAGATCTGTATTGTCAATAATTGCAAACCATGATGGAAAAGCTAGCCGTTAAACAACCGAGACTGGTCAATCTCTCTAGCAGTCTAGCCCACTGCTGTTCCAGGACAGCGTTAGACCCCATACTTCACGACAGACGGTCGCTAAATTGGAGAAACTGCTGTTGTAATGTCTCCGACACCCACCATACATACTGGATCTTGCTACAACCGAATACCACTTTTTTCGGAATTTGGACAATTTCTTACAGGCGAAAGAACTCAATTCCGATGAGGCTGTCCAAACCGCCTTCAAAGATTTTATTGGTTCTCTCTCCCACAATTTTTTCAGCAATGGAATAAATGAACTACTTATAAAATGGCAAAAGTGCATAGATAATAATGATACGTACTTCGATTGTTTAAATGAATAAATTCATAATATTTTTTTCGTTTTACTTATTTGTTATTTTCGTTATTGTTATTTTCTAAACCGTAAACCAATTATTAAGGTAGATATCTCCGGCAAGATTCAAGTTGGTTCAAATAATTTAAATTACACGTATCTTTCTGAAGAATTTTTATTTTTGATGATTCCATTTAATTAACCATTGCATTAAATATATATAAACTTAAATTATGATCGTATTGCAGAAAAGGTGATTCGAATAAATACTTAGAAATCTAAAAGTAATGACATTTAGCAAGGCGTCTTATTAAATACAGTTTACTACGTTTAAAAATCTGCAAACGAGACTATGATTTATATAACTTATTTGATTATAAGGCCAATAGTAAAATTATAAAATATGTAGGCTCGATCATACATATTGGTCCATTGCTAGACATATAACTTCTTCTTCCTCTATACCTCATCGCATTATTTTGGTTCTGATGTGCCAAGATGGTCTCTTCTGAATTAACTATCGTAGTAACATATAACATAATTTATAAATAAGAAATCATTACATAAAATAAAATAAAAATCTGGGCCGATATAAAACACGTTCATTAAAAGCTAATTCGTCGATTAAGTATTTTTATTTACTCAATTAGACGGTGATAAAATTGAAACTGCGATGTTTCGTAATTCTATGACTCTCAATAAAATCCAACAAAATAAAATTAGGTATAATTTGCTTATAAAGTAAATAAAAAGTTCACCTGAATAAAATTCGTTCATTCATTATTATTCCCCTTTTAAATACTCAGAAGTTAACTTTGAAAAATTCTTCATCTTAACCCCATAAAACAGGACTATTTAGTTTTAGCTGTTCTTTCACGTTAATGTTTTGCCAATCAAATTCTTTGTACTCGTACTGTATATAGATATTTTAAGATCAGTGTAACCAATTGTCGCTATGAGCAAGCGTTCAAACGTGTCGTGTTCAACTAATGAATAATCCTAACTAATCCTACATCCTAAACACACAAGTGGACGAGACAAAATCAAACAAAACCGTTTGCGTACCGCATTATAAAGCTTGTAAGATGTCTCTGTTTACTTGGACACAAGAAAAGGTTGTAATAAGAAGGGCTAGAATAAGGTTAGAATATTGTTAGCATCTTTGAAAGGGTTCCGCCCAATACCTCTTTTCAATGCCCTGGATAAGTTGCAGCGATAGGCTATCCGCATTTGTGAATGATACATACGTCACTAAGAATTTTGAACAGGTTCAATTACGAAGGGGACATACCTAACGCTGTGTATTTTATGGTCTGTATTGTGGCAACTGTTCTGAAGAGTTGTTTGAACTTATACCATCTTCTTTCTGTTATAGATTCACAAGGAATGGTATTCGAATCCATAGATACATAGTAGCATCTATCTCGGCGAGAACAAAGACGACTGAAAAGTTTTATCTTTTTGCCTTGCTGTAAAGACATTGAATAGTCTACCGACCAGCGTGTTCCTACGATATTGGTTGTTTCAACGAGGCGTGAAGAAGCATTTCTGCTCATGTAATTACATACGAATATGGGTTCAATAATTATACAGTTTTAAAAACCCAAGCAATCTTTAAAAATGAGTAAAATGTAAACATTTGCACATTCGCTGAGTAACCTTAAAATACATTGCGAGTATTGGAATCAAAAATCTTTTCTAAGGAATCTATGAAACTATTGTAGAAAAAAAGACAAATGGGGACGATCTCCATCAATGAAGAAGACGAGCAGGAAGAAGAAGGGTACACCGTGTGTTGGTGTAGTTTATTATGGAGATGATTCCTTATCCGGTACAAAATTATTTCTAAAAATAGATACTCCAACCATTCTGCTGGCGTTACTCTTCCGTTAACTTTTACTTGTGTTTTGACCCCAATTCGATAAGTAGAAAATTTCGTTTTCAAACTTCAAATGTTTTAGTTAATCAGGAAAGTGTCACTTTTCTTTAAATATAATTTGAAGTAAAACGAATATCAACATAAATTTACAATTGCGGCGAATCTTCTGAACGTTTATATATTGTAACTTCATTTAACAGCTGATCTTGGGTCATAACCCTTTAGTATTACAAAAACTATTATACAGTCTTACACGAGATTTAAGGAATGTTTGTAAATAGATATGTTTATTATTTAGTTATGCAGTCTGTACTCTCCCATATTATAGCGTGTTGCTCGGTACATACATATGATACATATGTACGAAACATATATACGGTACATACATATATACTATAGATATATACTTTACATGTATGTGATGAAGGTTGCTTTACATATATGCAAAACATATAACGATACATACATATGGTACATAGGTACATGGAGAATGTACGTTGCATGTTTGCTCGTGTGTTGTGACTACGATTGGTGATACCACCTGTTGTTTAGACTAGACGAATTACGACATGTTTTACCCTCTCTTATTACGTCGTTTTAAATGGTAGGTACATAAGTAAAAATGCTGATCATTGTAAAATTACTCAGGGTGTTTAGAATTCACTTAGAGATAAGCACCTGATATTTTCTCTAAAAATATTGCGACGTATTTTTGTCATTCAATTATAAACAACACCTGGTGTTTACAGATTAAGACATTATATATAAGACCGTTGTTAAACCATCAATTCATTCTGTAATAAGATTCTGTAACAAAAACTCTTAAGAATCACTTGTAAATATTTTTTAAAAACCCTCGACGCCGACCACGACACTTAACTATTTAAACTTTATGAAACTAGACAATTTGATAGCTTTAAGATTTTACTATGTCGCATTATACAAATACTAAATCATCGTATATCACAACCCGCCACGACCGCCCTCCTCTGCGGCAACTCAAGACTAGGTCCGATCCATCCGTATGGAGGAGCCCTTGAGCCAAGCAACCGCTCGCGCGATACAGTCACTCTACATTCACTAGCTTTCACAGCCACACATGACACTGCATTGCACACACAGGTACATAGGTTCTGTACCTGACCTTTTTTTTTCTTTTTTTGCCTAGTTAGTTTAGACAAAAAATTTCAGAACACTAAATACACATACACATGTTCCTTCCCTCCTCCCAGGGGGAAGAAACATGTATATATGTATAGTTAGTTTAGATCAAATGATAGGGAATTAGTCAGATCGCGACTTATTTGCATACGCGCAACAGTCCGAGCCGAGGTTCGGCCACTTTGGCACCCTCGGATGTTGTTGCAAAGCTTTCGCGGCTGAGTGCTTTAAGCGCTCGCCCCCAAGCCCGGTAAAGCTGTAAAAGCCGTAAAGGCTCCAGGGCCCCTAAGGCTAACAATATAGTCAGTTCGAAAAAAAAACGTATATTAGGTGGGTAAAAGATTTCAATATTTTCAATGGAAGAATTCTTGTATCTAGCGAAGATTGTAAATGAATGCCAAAAATATCTTCTCATTAAGAAGGATACTTTCTTCTGTTATATTTTCTCTTGAATCACAATATTCGCTAGCTATTATTGAGTTTAGTATATGATTGAAGATATAAATATAGTTAGGCCAGACTGGGGTCTAGCACTCACGAAAAGTTGTCGAAACATACCAATAATTCTTTAGTGAGAGATTTTGTACTTAAGGAGATTTGTTAACCAGATAACCTTCGTGTACCTTTTCTACCCCGTTATTAAATACTTGCTTGATAAAATAACTACAACAGAAAGACTATTACCACAACTACCAGACAATAACATCTTGAGAAAAAATAATGAATGACTAAATACTTAAATCATAACAGATCCTGAAAGCTGAATTGTGTAACTATGCGAGATTTCCGTCCAGTTTCGGATTTAAAATGCACCCTAAACCAACTCACAAATACTTTAAAAACCAGGAAAAGCTAGAAGATATATATATTTTCAAAATTAATATACGAGAAGCAGTCCCAACACCCTAATTCACATTGTATTGTTAAATTATTTGAATAATGCCCATTATTACGTAGTTTCGTATCCTTGGCACAGCGGCTATCTCGGGGCAAATTCCGCTCATCCTCTTATAGTTAATTGCCGAGTTTGTGGGAAATGTATAGCTTTATTAGTATTAACATAGCTTTATTAGATACTTTAGAGTCATCTAATAAAAGAAAATGTAATGCATAGAGAATATAATTAAATAAATTATTATAGTATATTTTGCGTTTCAAATAATTAATAAATTATATTTAACAAACTGTAATGTACAAAATAGCAATATTAAGTAGAAACATGTCAAGGTTCTTTTCTAAGAAGACGCTATCTTCTTAATGGCCACGCTGCATATGTTTTGTCTTCTCTCGCCGCTTTTGCGCATGTCTGACTTCTTTGTTTTGTATAGTTTTCCCTTTCTTCGTGAAAGAAAAAGGCAAAGGTATCTACACCATGCAGCCAAGTCATATGCTGTTTTTATAATCCATACTAAGGTATCATTTATCTAAAGGCCAAAGCCATGTCCTCTGTTTTTTATTCTCTTCTTATTTTTCTTTCCAGTGGGCAGATTTTATTGTAAGTTAAAATACTTGTTTCCAGTTTATATTTATAATCCATATCACGTATGCACAATAACCAAACTATATCACGCAAAATGCCACAAACATTACATAATATAGGGTCAAAGAACCTAAGTTAAAGAATTAAAATAAAAACCACAATATGGCAGTACAAGATCCCGCCAAAAACTCCTATATGTCTTCTTATTTCTTTCCACGGTGACAGGCTTGCCGACGAGGTTGGCTCACAAAATGGTGTCACCGAACTGTATTATAACAAATAGGAGATACAATATTGTCTTATATAATAGCGTTATGCTGATAAACATTCTTCATTTTAACACAGAAAATATATTATGTGGCATTAACTTGTAATATGGTCCAACACGGTAACACGTCAATTCCAGAAAGCCGGCGAAATACCCCGACATATACTTAAGAATAGATGATTAGTACGTTCACAATGTAGGTTTTTCATACTACAAATATATCTATCTGCCAATCAGAAGTGAGCGAGAAGAAAGTCCAATTCGCGAGCATAAGATAAAACTTCATTTTCTGAATTAAGTCTTGATATGTTTAGTACTTCTATTCTAAAATCGATAAATTTATATGAAGAAGGAACAGTATTGGTTCTATTTTATTTTCTTATGCTTCAATGGTTTGTACACATCTAAGGCATTAGTGACGAAATAATTACATAAACCAAACATGACATATACAGTAGGAAAGTGTGGCGATTGACATCATGGCCAACCAAAGATTTTGACTTCTGTAAGTAAGATATTTCAATGTTTTGGAATGCAGTGCGGATGCATGAAGAGATAAAATTGTATTAAGTAACCGAATAAGGTTTGCAAGGTAGAGAATTGGTTATTTATCTTTTCTGTCTATTTTAGTAATAATATGGCGTGAATATAGATAGAGAACTTGTTCTAATAACCGATGAAATTTAACTAAGATCAGAGTTATGTTGATTTATCAAATTACGTCAAACGCTACGGCGTTCTGCCAATTCTGTTGACTTGTAAAATAATACACAGTTATATGAAGTAATGTTGACTTACAGATCAGAATGATTTAACTATAGAATTGACCTGTACTATTGCGTCCTTTACAATATCGTCTGTCTTTCATGCTAATGATGTACAATAAACATTCAGTGATACACGATTTCAAGAGAAATAAGAATTGATTCACACCTCGAAACTTCTCGAATGTTTTTTTTTTTAATTTATGTAAAGTGTGTTTTGAATACCTATGTATAATATTTATAACTGTTGCATAAAATTATCTACTCAGCTGATTTTACTATATCACTTTCAATTGCTCTTAAAATAGCGATTTAACTAAAGCAATTCAAAAATAATTAGGGATTTACATAAATAATATGCACTAACGATGACACGTACACGTGATCCAGCGTAGTGGATTCGAGTGGCAGTTAGGGACCATCGATATACATCGATGTTTTCGAAATATTTTTATTTTATGTATTTGTAGCACATATTGTATATAAATTAGAGCTTTGTGAACTCCTATTTACTTACTCCTATCAATAACTTTAACTATGGCAAATCTCACACTCCTCCGTGAGCACAGTATGCTTTAAAAAGTTTACAAAGTTTTTCTTCACGTACCTATCTTAATACAAAGAAATAATAGAAAAGAGATGTCATTTTTTTTCTTTTTTAAGGCCATGAACCCTTGTGGTTGTGTCGGCCTAGTTGAATAAACTAATTTTAATTAAAGTACCAAACAATGAAGTTGTATACCGAAAAGGCATCCGAACTACCAGGTTTAGATAATATAGCATGAAAGGCACCCTGATCCCATATATTGAGACCAAGGAGCCCTACCAGACTTTCTCTCTCTGTTTTGTTCCGAACACATTCCATCAAAACGTGATGCATATCTTGAATTTATCCCAATTTTCACAATTAGGGGAAGTACATTTCTTCATCAGATAAAATAATTTATTCAGGGTCATGTGCCCGGAACGCAACCTATGGGCGATAACAATTTGGTTCCTGGACATTCTCACGTTAGTGGACCACGGTATATGCGGATAAGAGATGTCATAACTTACAATACTGTTAAATTATTGTACTGAGTGAAACATATTTAGTGCAGTACCGTTGACTCGTATTATCACGTCAAACGCAGTAGATAAACGTAGGGCGCGTAATGTCGGGAGGAAATTAAAGCGATGTTGCGTTGTTTACTTTTATTACTCAGAGAGAATTCGAGTGAGAGCTTGTACCGGACGTAGAGGTTAGAATTGAATTGGATACGTCGTTACAGATAGTTTTTTTTTTTTCAAACATTTCATGGATTTCGAGTAAACGGGAAATAATAGGCACAAAAAGTAGTATCACCCCGTACATCGTTATTATGATAAACTTATTAAGGGTTAGTTAGTCTAGCACTCATTTCCAATCGAATCACGATTATATACATATAAAACACAGTGACTGAAATCCCCCAGCCCATAAACAATGGTCCTGCGATAAACAATTTACGTATTTAAAAAGAGGAAAGTGATATTAATAATAGCTTAATATTTGCTTTGAAATCGCAAATTCGTATTATGTAACGTGACGAGCACCATTTTCATGATGGTCGCGACCTAGTCGGATACAGATCTCAATCACCTCGCTTGTTAATTGATATATACCAGATGATATGGACCCATTATGAGGTATTAGAACCCAGTTTCGGTACGCTACCCTACCACACCGCTTGGTTACTGTACATTCACCTGCTAATTTCGGAACGCGACACACCTGTGCATACCTACCAGCAAAGATATATAAAAATATGTTTATAATAATCGCCGTATCCAAATTAAAATATATATTTTACTACCTCTACAACCCTTGTAGCAGTAAACACGGCCCATGTCTGGTATCCGTCAACATTTGTCATCAGTACGTTGTACCTTATTGTATCTATACGGCATGGTCGTATGTATTACGTCAAGCGTTTTTATTGTTTGAAGATACAGATACTGTCGAAGTGTATAGGCTAAGGTAACTCATTTGTATAAGATATCAATCGTGTCTACTGCCATATTCAAACTTATTTAGGGAAGAAGTTTGAACTCCAGGGTACTATGTCTGGAACCTCATCGTGGTGTGCCCCGGGCAACGTCAGTCATTATGACTGGCAGCTAACACCAGACCGACGGCGTCCCTCCCCTCTATTTATCAGAGGAGACAGGGGATGGAGCAAGAGTGGGCTTGGTTCGGCGCGCCCACTTCGGTCGGAACTCGTCTTTGACGGTGGAGGAAGAAAATCGTCTTAAATATTGAGAGGACGCAATCTCTTTAAAAAAATCACAAAAATAACTGGTGGTGGAGAAAAGCACATGAAAAACACCAACGACGAACGGCCGAAGACAGGCACCTTAAAAATCACTGAGGACTATAACCTGGTTAAAAAATTACTAGACGGAGGTGCAGAAAACCACCATTATAAAAAATCAAGGACGTACGGGGGAAGAAAACCACCTTAAAAAAATAATGTGGAAGAAAATTTCTTAAAAAAATTACCAGAAGGTCGAGAAAGAGCACCTCGTTAAAAATCACTGCCGTATTTTACGGAACGGTAGAGACTAACGACAGCAGAGGAGGAAACCTCGATAAAAAATAGGCGGAATAGTGGGGGTACGTTCATTCGCCTCCTTCTCCTCATCATATGCCAAACTACCAATGGCAGTTGTTTACGTTACTTGCGAGCAGACATACATCATACGGGTTGTCACTAATTAGTGGCAGCTTCCTTATACTATCCAGTTCTACCAGAATCAACACGTCCGCTCTTCCATAACACCGCTGCAAGGCTTCCATCAGTTCCTCTGGTGTGCTCTCGGAGTATAGTTGACTGTGAACTCCCTTTCTTGCTTTCCCTTGCAAGGCTCTTGTCAACCTTGTCATGTTCTGAACGTCGGAGAAGAGCGAGGCTGTGTTCTCGTAGACGGCCTTGAAGGCCACCCACTCCCTTGTGTCACCGTCGAAAAATAGCAGCTGATGCATGTAGTCCGGTTGCAGTATTTGACCTTGGATGTGAACGCCCTTCATTTCTTCAGCAATAGCCCTTGCGAGTATCCTATAACTCGTGTCCATATCGGTTTTGGTATCCGGTTATTCGACGGAATGTGGGAGGTTCTCTATGCATCCCTCCCGGTCCTCCCTGTCCAATGGTTCTTCAATAATTGAGTCTTCATCCTCTTCATTGCCGGCTTGTAGGAATTCCAAGTGCAGCCTGGCAGCTACCGTGGCCGCTTGTGCTTCTCGAAACTCCTTTTCGGTTGATTCGGCGCGGGCTTCGAGTTCCTTGCGTCTTCTTTGTAATTTCACCGATGCAGGACGATTCCTCTTCACTGTGGACACTTCCTTGTCTTCATGTCCATAGGAAGTCGTTGTGCGTCGTGCCGGTTACGGTGATCTCAAGTATAGCGTATGAAGTGACCTCCTTGGTTCTTAAGCCGCTTTGCTATGCTTGAAACCCTGTCGCGGCAGTTTCGGTGATTTCGGGCGGCTGTTCCGTCGGTGAACTCTTCTGGCTTCTTGTGACTGGCATCTCGTAGTTGTATAGAAAATCCAGCTCGAAGGACCAGCTGTTGGGTTCACGTCACTTCCCCTAGGGTGTGACGAGTTTCCGGGTTCGACGAGCGATTTTTATTACGCTGGATGCCAGTCTCGTGACACCTCTACTTGAATGCCCGCGACTCGAGGTCTCAAGGTATTGGTGAGAGATCCGAATGAGGAAGGATATATAGGCTTTATAACTTCATGCTGCGACTCTGAGGAGCACAGCAGAAACCATGAACGTTAAGCAATCTGGAAAGTTGTAGTCAAGTCCAGGTAGTTAGAACAATGATAGGTGACACGGGAGCGCCTGTAGCGGCGCGGTGGGGCACAGCTTGTCTAGGAATAAAACAAAGGAATACGTTTGTATGGAGTAAACTCCACCCGCATTTTCGTTATTAGGTTAAAGGTGATTTAATAACAAAATAACTAAATATTTCGTCACACAAAATGCGCGTAAAATTGGCTTTAATGCCATCCATGGCAGTAAAGATATTAAAGCAAATCGCCTTATTAAATTCAAAACATCTATTGTCGTAGCTCTGTTGAGCTATTTCTATTGACACAAGCATGTCTCATGCGGTGAATTGAATATATGAACAAGGTAATCGCGTACATGAAGCTTATATTTAAAATTTAAGATATATTTTTTCGCTTTTTTTTATCCCGCTTTGTTGGATACACAGCTTTGCTATATAGTAAACTAGATATTATAGTTTTTAGAATTTCTTGGAGCCAGTTTTCAGCTCGTTTAATATGTGGTATGCTATCCGCTCCACTAATGAAGTTTATACCGCGGTACAACATGTGACGTCATGCTACCACCACCGCGGCTCACGGCATCGAAAGATGCGACGTGCGCCTACGTTCAGAGCGAAACGCCCACCTATAGCGCACTGTAGTTGACTCACCGCCATTACAAATACTTTAATTATCTCTGTATATTATCGCAATACATTAGTTATAAACATTGCCTAGTATTTATTTATTACTACGACTGACCTATTAATGTGGAGGCTTAACTAACGCCCCCACAAATACTACCCTCACCTATCTTACATTAAAGAACCACGAGGGATAATATACGAAGCAACAACTACTCTGTGGTTTTTCTGTAGATCCTAAGGTTCGATCTAGTTCAGAAAAATTGCATATCAATATTAACATCCACGCGTTTACAAATTTTTAAATTTTAACTAAGCTTTCGCAATCTTCATGTTTGTAGTTTTTTTTTATTTTCCTTCGTAAAACTGTTGTCATCGACAGTACAACGTGTACATGTTGTTTGCTTCTCACCGTCCTCAGAACTGAGTCGCACAATAGAACAAGCGTCATACCCGGGTACCGCTTTCACCGCACGCCCATGTTTTCACACTAAAAATAATTTTCCCTAGAGCCATCTAAGCTCTTGCAAGGTTCTCCTTTTCAACTTATTATTATTTGCTACACTCAATGTCTCACGTCCTCTTTGTATCCGAAACCTTCTTAAATTAAACCCAGTCAACAGTAAGCTTGGATATCAAAAACGCATTAAAAAAATCCGATTACAAGAGAAGACGACACTGTAAAATCTAAAATAATAAGCCATACATTACTTCTTATCCACTATGTAAATTAGTATGTGGGACTTATGGGCAAAGGCTACAATGCTGAAAAAAAAACCAGTTTCAATTTTTTTGCGATTGGTGTCAACACACAGAGAAAGAATGGCGTTTCGAAGCAATAAAATTAATTCATTCGAAAGATCACTCTATAAGCAACTGTTTTTTTTATCTGACACAGTAACAGTGTACTGTTAACCGAAAGGGTCCTGACGTGGCCGAACCTCTACTTTGACTGTTACCGTGTAATTAAAATATCTCTAAACTCTGAAACTGCGTAGCCGGATACGTGTGTTCATTTAATGTCACCATTGTTGCGCCACGCTGTAAATATTCGAAACATAAAGGTTTTTAAATATTTCAGACTTCAGTAAATTCTATAAATTAAACCAAGACTTTTGATCCTCAAATTAATATATCTTCATTAATCCAAACTAATTGATAAAACTGCTTGAGAGAGATGAACTTGATGAACTCATGGATTTCGATGATAAACGAGCGCAAAACAATTTAACAGTTTATGTTTACTTTTGTAATAGTTTATGATCTGTATAATATATGTATACTATTAATTTTCTAAAATACAAGAGATTATCTTTTCGTTTGATTGAGCGCGCTAATCATTGAAATTACTAGTCACATTAGAAAAACGATTTTTGCATACTACATACAGCCTAAGCGAGTATGTTACTCAGTAATTATTTTTATCCTTTATTCATTATATTCACGATTCACATAGCCTATCAATAGAGAAATGACATATACTTTCATAACCTTTCAATCCCCTTTTCTCATCCTTAGAGGTAGAATTTCCCAAAATCCGTTCTTAGTAAGAGTCTACGACGTGAAAGGAGTGACTATGCTAAATTTCAAGTTAATCGGACCTATAATTTGGACATCTCATTATGAGTGGTATTTCGCTTTTATATATATATATAGATTTATTGAGAAAAACCTTTCTCCTTCGTTGATCTCACTTCCCGTTCTTGCTTACAGCTCACGGTTACTGCTGCGCTTCTTTGTATAACTTATTAGAGTTATTAGTGTATAACTTATACTCTATATAACTTCAAGTTACGACTCTAAGAAGCGCAGCAGTAACCGTGAGCTGTAGGCAAGAACGGGAAGTGAGATCAACGAAGGCTACACGGGTACGGAGGCACGATGGAGAGTTGGTTGAATTAATTTAACACGGGTGAAACCATTGGGAAGTAATAGTACATGAATCAATATTAATATAAAAACAAGAGCGACGGCCGTGGGACAGATTTTATGGACAGTCATGAATGTTATAATATTTCTTCACGCCTCGCTTGAAAGGCTCTGGGTTCTTCGAAAGAGAGAACATACTGTTCGGAACACGAATCCATTAATATTATTAAAAATAACGTAAATATAAAAACCTATCATTAATCTAAATATACAATTTCCTGTAATTATCATATGTTCGAAACACGTCAGCACCAAACGCCATCGTATGAAACAAGGTATATTGCGTAAATTAACCAAAATTTTCATACGTTTACACGTAACGTATAGGTAATAGGAATTCTGTGCGAGACGATAAAGTAAAATTTGCATAGAAATAAGCAAGGTGTGGTGTTACGTTTCACTGGGATGTAATTAAGTATTAGGAATGGGATCTAAACCCTAAGAGAGGTACGGCACAGAGAAATTTCTTTGGAGATTTCTCTCTACTTGGAGCAGCCGACTGGTGAAATACCTCCACCCTACAGAAGATCGCAGCCAAATGACCTAGTGTTGTGTTCCTGCGGTGAGTAGGGTTTCTAGAGCTCCTTGAGGAAGGGTGGGTTCAAAGAGAGGTAGGGAACAGAGAAATTTCTTTGGAGATTTCTCTCTACTTGGAACAGCCCGACTGGTGGAATACCTCCACCCTACAGAAGATCGCATGCAAAACCTAGTTTTGTGTTCCTGCGGTGAGTAGGGTTTCCAGAGCTCCTTGGGGTAGAAGGTTCAAGGTCGGCAACGTGTTTGTGATACCTATGGTATTGCAGGCGTTCATAGGCTACGGTTGCCGCTTAACTTTAGGCGGGCCGTATGCCTGTTTGCCACCTTTGTAGAATAGAAAAAAATACTCAACAAGAAAACATCGTTCTTTATATCTCTAAACTAAGATTATATTTCTTGTACATTAGAGAGTAAAGAAAATAATTAAACATATAAATTGAAAAAGTGCGAGTTAGATTCCTCGGCATTTGAAATCGCCAATACCTTGTGGGCGGGCGTGATGATTAAGCCCGTGCCTTACCTCAGCAAAAGGCCTCATTGCCCAGCAGTGGGACACTTATAGGCAGGTATTTTTATTAATAATCTGTTTTTAAAATAGTAAATAATATTTACAAACTAATAAATTATATTATTAATCATCATTCTTTGAAATATTGTAATGTGACCTCTTTTAAAACATTAATTTATGAAGTGATGACAATTCACGTTGATTTGGTATCAGAGTTCCATATTATACGCTACAATTTTATTAAAGGATGGCATGTTTGGGTCACCTTTTAAAACATCTGATTACGTCTCTGGCTTTGATATTTATTACAGAATGGGGATGTAACAGACTTTTTATAAAATGCGTAGCGTGTAGTTTTTTTTTTTTTTTGGAAATATTCATTTATCATAATCAAATACATTTCTTGTAGGTATGATCTACCATTATTGGTTTTCTAAAACGAAATCTTATATTGGATAATATTCTTATTTCCAAAACGATATTATTTCTATTAACGGGAGACAAAAGTTAAGATAATATAGTGCCTACCTATAAGTATACATCCTTCAGTTAAGGTGTAGAAACGATAAAGTATGAATAAAGAATTTGTTATATCGTTATTAAAATATATACTGGTGATCTTCTCCTTCTTCTTCTTTTTCCTAACTTGGCAACCGGTCTTCTTTATTGAAGACCATTACTGCCATTATCGAGTGTATATATTTTCCAGTGTTACGACGATTTGTGTATCCTAACAAGATGGTGGCTCCCTTGTTAGAACCCTCTAGGGAGTTTTTTTGGCATCTCAGAATTCATGATCCATGTTATTATTTCAAATTCACTTCACTTGTGCACAATAACCAAACTTTATTATGCATAACGCCACCTGTATTACACAATATAGGGTCAAATAACACAGATGTATGAATAAAAAATAAAAATCACTACACGACAGAATGAGATCCCGCCAAAAACTACGGTGATCTTTTTACTGAGTTAAAAGTCAAACGATTAGTGAATAAAATTGGATATGTAAATAAATTATACATAATTATGTTGTTATGTTCAAAAGTTCTCTTGTATACATTCAATATAACATATCTAGCTGAACGGCAAATATTTCCCACATTATATAAGTAATCTAACAAACAGCTCTTCGTTTAAAAGATTATTCATAAATGGCGTTTTGAAAATATTTTCATTAGCATCAACAGATGATATTCCTAATGGTTTTTTTCATAATTATTTTTTAAACTATTTGTCTGGGCGTTATCAATAGCGGTACACATATTGCTTTAAAATTATCTATGAATCGTTATTTTTCATGAAAATTTTTATGTGTATATGTCATTGCCAGGAGAAACTCTTTTAAGAAATATTATAGATAATATATCGTAATAATGCTTACTAATTTCATTAATACATAATTTTTATTCATTACATATCCGTAGATAAAGGACAGGCCTCGTGGCGCAGTTGTAGTAAGTAGGGACTATTGATTCGTGGGTTCGATCCCCACCCATGACTGACTTTTGTGTGATGAGCATAATTGTCAGTTGTGTGTCTTGATGTTAAATATATATGATATAGGTATATAGTTAAATCATCTATTTAGTAACCATAATACAAGCTATGCTTATTATAGAATTAAATGGACGTGTGTGAAATTGTGTCCCTATTTTTTTTAAGCCCCCATATTTATAGATAAAATACAAAACGAACACATATTTAATCATAAAGGAAATCTCTTCAAATATCTTAAAGTAATAAGTCGCAGAAAAAAACAACTAAATACAACCGACCATTTTCATATTTAATACAAATTAAACTGTAAACAACGTTACAATTTTCGAATAATAATTTATACAAAAAACAAGAAAAACAACATAATATTAAACCAGTTAATATCGCGGTAAACGAAAAAGGTCTAAATAATTGAGTGGGGGAAGATTAAAAACTGCCTTATTGCGAAACAAAAGCGGTTTTCAGCCTTAGGTGCGTATTGTAAGGGTTAATTACTTCACCTGTAATATACATCACTTTCAGAATAATAATTAGCAAGTTGAAGTTAATATTTACTAATAGTCTACATTATTTAAGCTTGGATAAACTAAATTATTATTATTCATTATAAAACACACGAGATGTGATAAGAAAAATTAGTTAATAAAATATTACTCTGCTATACGGGTGAAACCGGGGCGGGTTGCTAATTGGTAATATAACATACAGTTATACACGTTTACACGAAGTATTACAAAATATATAATATAAAAAAAAATAAACCTCTAAACTCTAATATGTCTTATTTATTTTTAGAACAGTGAAGCCTGGATAAATGGGCCCTGGATATGTGAGAAACCTCAGTTATGCAATGAACTACCTCTGTTATAGTTTTTTTTTTATCGTTATAGGATTGGCGTAGTGGCCACAATCTCACCTGAATGTTAAGTGACGATGTGGCCCAAGATGATATCACGCTAAACCTAGTGGAAGACTGGCTCTCAAGTGCAGCTACCGGAACACACCTATTGGTGCTTGGCGACAGATTTCCAACTTGAGCATGATAGAAAATGCCCTACCACTAGCTATGGTTTCTCACGATGCTTTCGTTCACCGAAAGCTCAGGCTCATTGCAGGGAATCGAGCTCACGTCAGTAGACGCGAAGTCGTACACGCTACCACTGAGCCATCATTGCTTCAAACCTTTGTAACTAAGACTTTATTTCTTAAATTATTTAAATGTTTATCTCTATAACTGGGACTTTGTAGCTCAATAGCCCGTATAAGTGGGACAATTTATCAGGTTTAGACAAGTTATTACGCGTTTGTTTACAAACAGTCTAATCCCTTTCATACTTGCTTTGTTTGTCAGTACTAAGAGTTTGTACCATAAACGAGTGAATAAAAGTGCATTAAATGCCGAAACGAAAGTATACTTCTTGAACAGACGTTCATAAATTAAATTAATATTGGATTATTATCGTGGCTCATAGTGGCATCCTCTATAAACATGACAACTGTCATGTTAACCTGCCTATTTGGAAAACTGGACAATCGAAAAGCCTCTATAAGTGTTAATAAATTTAGATCCCACTTATCCAGGTTTACTGTATAATATAAGTATTGTAATATAAATTCAAAGAAGTTTACTTCACATACGCGTAAAAATTACAAACACATATATTTTTTTGATAAAAATATCATTTTTGTATTTATGTATTTACTAATAAATAGATTTTAAGTACTGAATGTTATTTCCGTCGAAAAAAAGATGACTCTGGAGTCACGATTAAAGAAATCTTGCTTCAAAAACAGTTTGTAAATACAAATTATTATTATTATTTAATTTGACCCTCGAAAAGACACTTTAACATAATCACGTAAAAACTATTACCGGTTAAAAATATTATCATGTGCCCTACACCTATTCCTAACCTATTCTCACTCCGAAATCAGCTTAGGCTTATGAAATACAGCTGACGTCATGCACTAATAAATATCCAGACATTCCTATAAAACGCATCACACACGACAATGTTACTATAGTATTAACTGGTCCAATATCGCAAGATAAAATATTATGGCATTCTAAAGTACCACAGACGGGTAAGATAGGATTATATATGAAATCATATCAGTCTCTTCACAGTCTGCTTAGGTATCGCACATATGTTTTATCCGAATTCTTTTTACAGGTGATTAATATGAGTAGCACGGCTTTACTGTTCGATTTATTAGACAGGTCATCAAACGATGATTCTGACTTTGAATACGATATACAAATGACATTAGCACATTCTAAAATATGTGGTCGTCGTTATAACGTACATAAAGACCTCTGTCGGATGATTTTATGAAATGTCAATGTGAAATCTCCTTGGAGTAGATTATTAAGAAAATATTAGACTGGAGGAAGTTAGTTAATGGAGTCTGTAAACGATGGAGTCTGTAAACAGTGCGGTGCTCCCGTTCTCTCTGATCTGATATACCAAGCTAAATATTTATATTATTTTGTAATTTATTTCTGATGGTTCCTAGTTGAAATCTTGTATTACGTGATTGTTAATTATATTGTAAATTAATTAGTTTAAAACAGCAACCTTAGAGTTTCACAATATTGAATCTAAAAGATATCATTAATTACGTTGTATTATTTATATACTATAACTTAGAGCTAATCAATGTATTGTTGCGTAGCTAAAAATGCAACTATGCATTTTTAATCAAAACAAGACGTCATTAGGCTGGCGCAATAAAAACATAATGTTATGCAATAAAAACAAGTTATTGTGAAATGTTCTGGAAAGATTCATATTAGTACTGCGCAATACCATAACCCTATATAAACAAAGCCGCCGTGGCTTCGACGTTCTTATTTCTTATTACACAGTTCTTATTTATACGTTCATAAGTGTAATTGTGAATTAAGTTAAATAAAGAAAATAGAAGATTCTTTTTCTTTGACTTCAAAACATCTTTAAGAATTCCTTAAGACATCTCGTCGTCAACAGTAAGGATAAAGGTGTAGAAGTAGTAGCCTACATCCTTAGGACATTTCGTCGTTAACAATATAAGGATCCGTGCTACACTGCAAGTCAACATCCTTAGGACATCTCGTCGTCAACAATATAAGGATAAGCACTTGTCATACAACTTAATCACACAAGAACCAGACGACAACACTGACAGCAGTAGCCTACATCTCGTCGTCAACAATATAAGGATCAGCACTTGTACCAGTCAGAATAATCGTCAAGTCAACAGTTTCTGGTCTCTTCTGTTTAAAAAGAACACCTGGTGGCAGCGGTGGGATAAACACTATCGACGTGGAATAAAAACACTAGCTACGTGGGATACCACATTTATCTACGTGGGATTCACCATATCAGCGACGTGGGATACCCGTTAACAGGGTAAAAACCTATCAAAGGGTCTACACACTTCTTCGAGTGTTCCTGTTCAACGAGTTTCAACGTCATAGTGTGAGCAGACTTCTGGACTTCTTTCAAGACTGGAAGGCGAATTTTAATTCCTTACTGCAAGTTGCACCAAAGGTCAGTCACAGGCGAAGTCTACTTCTTCAGGGATCCGACAGTATATATATATATACAGTAAAATAAAAAATATAACACACTCGTGAGCACCAAGAACAGGTCACAACATCTTAAAATGAAATAATCATATCGCACGGTATTTTAAAATACTCTAAAATGAAGATATATATTATCCTAGCCGTGTGTGTGTTACTTACTTACTTATTGGCACCCGAAATCCCTAAAATATTGTGGGCTGGTGTAACAATAAAGCCCTTACCTACCCTCGAGAAGAAACTTTTGCGTATTAATGACATTTACAAAGATTTACACTTACTTTTCTATGTTATGTGTACTAAAGGAGGTTGGGTAAATATTTCTCTTTACTCCACTTTGTTTCTTTAAATATATTTTTTCATCGTGACATATATTTTTTTTACCGTGAGATGATATTCCTCAGAGTGGGTGTAAACAAATCACACCGGGGTAAACAGTGATAAATCAAAATCACGAGCGCTTGATACTTTTGACTGATGAGCGGTGAGGGTATCGCGTAGCCGCTTTATTGTAAAGGTCAAATAATTCAAATAACGTTCGAATGAGTGATTAAATTGGATGTGTATAGTCCGTATCTCAGCTCGCCTGATTTAGACGATTTTGGGTTTCAATGACAAGCAAATAGCCCAGGTTCAAATTACTCAATGTATGGTTAAAATAATATGAAGCAGTGGCAGACTTAAGTAAATTGTTTGGTACAGTCGCGAAAATGTTTACGATTTAATACAATTATCATCTGCGACTGTATCTCGTGAGTGGGTGATGATGAATGATAATGAATAATTGGTAATATCGCTGAACATGAAACATAAAGTCAAAGTTAATAATTATATATTTGTAGATAAGGTTGACACAGGTGAAGATGTAAGTTTTTTTTCTGATTTAAAGTTATCATATATATAGTATTCAAGTGAAGTATATAAAAACCATTATTATACAAAATGAAATATCATGTAGAACTCTAGGATAAAAAAATAATAATAATAACAATGAATTGGATTATATCAGTATGAGTGGAGTGGAGTATTATCAGTCAGAAATTAACTTGACTATTTAAAAACACATAAAAAATCATAAAATTAAAATTCAAAGCCAGTATAAATTATTGTATAATTTTGCAAGACAATTAAAAAGGGCAGAAACAGTAATAGAAAAGCCGCCTTATTTGAAAACGTTGCTTAAATACGAGTATAAGCTATGCTCACCTTAACTCTGGTTTCTTTTAACAATACAGATTAAACAAAGACGATAATGTTTTAAACTGTACAATTAAATTTTAATTACCTAAATTATACCCACTATTGCTCAGAAAAGCAGAGTCCATTACAAGTTAATAAAAAACATTTACATAAACAGAAAATAAAAAGACAAAACAGATTATGTAAGAGTAACAGTTTAAGTTAGCTTTAAGTCGCCAATTGATTCAAGTAATCAACTGTTGTAAAACTTTGATTCTGAAACCTTAAACGAAATTGCCTGACGATTTTATATAAAGGTCTAAATTTCTCATTTTCTTAATTCAATAAAAACGAAATTTGATGCGAGGGGCCCGATTTAATTTAATTGTTAACACTTTAAACAAAAACTTCAAACTTCAAAGTATTTCTAAAACTGTGTTAACGAGGACGATACTCTTCGCTTTCTCTTCATTGAAACAATTTTGGGAGGCTCAAGATACACCAGTAAAAAGCAAGGCATATTATTAAATAATATGGCTCGTTATTGGTATTAATAAATAATGAAGCAATGATGGCTCAGTGGTAGTGTGTACGACTTTGCGTCGATTGACGTGAGTTCGAATCCCTGCAATGAGCTGGAGCTTTCGGTGAAGGAAAACATCATGAGGAAACCATAGCATGATGGTAGGGCTTTTTATAATGTCCGCCTAGCTAGCTACCACCCTCAAGTTGAAAATTTGTCGCCAAGCACCAATAGATGTGTTCCGGCAGCAGCATTTGAGAGCCAGTCTTCTACTAGGTTTAGCGTGTTATCATCTTGGGCCACATCATCACTTAACATCAAGTAGATAGTGGTTACTACGCTAAAAAAAGGTTGATTACCATAGGTATAGAATAAAAAAACTATGTAATATTACAGTCTGACAAAGGTTTGTAGTGTTGGTACTAATATTATACAGCTAATTTGTAATCTTGCCTTGACTGGCATTTAAATTATTTAAATACTTTAATAATCTTCAAATGGCTCTGAAACTCTAGCTATAATTTGTTTACTTTGTACTGGGATTTATTTAAATGATTTATTTGTTATTGTAAAGAGACAAGAAACTAACCTAAGGAATATTAGTCTGAATCAATTAAAATAGAATAAACACCAAAAACCTGTACAATTAAGTTGCATTTAAATTCGCTTAATAAAATTAATGTAATGGAACCTGATAATACCAGAGACGCTATAAATAATTCAGAGAAAAAGGTTCTTCAATATTCGTTAAAGTTTTACAGACACAAAACTGCCAGGAAAATACCTGGATATATGTATAATTATGTATGGTACATGTGGAATTAAATTATTTTCTTATCGTTAATACGTTTCCAAACGCAAATCAACTCTAAATGAACACGTTAAACAGAGATAGCAAGATGATTAAAGAGAGAAATAGCAAGAAAGGAAATAATTAAATTTTATGAAGTGTGGTGCATGAATTTCTAGAAAATATATTGTACAAGTTAAAAGATTTGAAATATTGTTTCCTTCCTTCACCTACAAACTACTTATACAATGGTTCATCCCTAAACATCACTACCAACTTGAATCATAATTACATATTTTTCTCCATATATATGGTAGCTTTTTATAGTATGAAGTAGGAAGCAGGCATGCAGTCCACCAGATGTCAAGTGATCACTGAATTCTACAGCTGTATATAACCATCCTTAAAGTACCTCAGTTCTGAAGTCAGCCATAAAAGGTCGGTGTTCCTGAGGACTGAGTTGTGCCAGTACGTGTTAGAATTTTGCCTGGGTCTGTGTTACATTCTGGTATCAGCCAGTGCATATCCAATAATTAAACAGGCCGGTAGGATATCTATACTTAACTGGATCGCGACTACCATGCATATGTTGATAAACGTCTCACATTGAGTCTTTTTGATTTGCTGCGTTTCGGGATCGTTCTGCCATTCATAAGCCAGCATGACATTAATGGTGATAGATAGCCGATCTTTTGGTGTTTACTGTTCTTTTTGGATCATATTCTGCTTACTATTAACCACAGTGAAGTCCCTTTGCCGTGCTAGTTACTATAGAAAAATGTAGTTATACCAATATACAATTGAAGCAATGATGGCTCTGTGGTAGCGTGTACGGACATCGCGTCGAACGACGTGAGTTCGTATTCCTGCAATGAGTCTGAGCTTTCGGTGAAGGAGATATCTGTCGCCAAGCACCTATACCTAAGTGTGTTCCGGCAGTTGCACTTGAGAGCCAGTATTTCTACTGTGTTTAGCGTGGTATCAACTTGGGCCACAACGTCACTTAATATCAGGCGAGATTGTGGCTAAAACGCTAAATCTATAACGAATAAAAAAGTAAGGGCCATTGTATGTACCTTATCATACCACATAATATTAGTTATTTTGCAGCTTTAATACTTAAATTTAAATTGCCTATATAAAGTTTTATATAGTAGTTTATAAATGTCCATATAATTTAGATGATAAAATTTTAAATTATTCTCTTATCTAATGGACGTAATAGTCAAAACTGAAAAGCGCACTGAACAAACAAGTCGCATTAATTTAAAACTGGTAGTTATGACTTTCCCCGATTCACTCTGAACCATAAATTTACTAAATTATAATGTACTAACGATCGCTCGCGACTTTGTATGTGTTAATTACAATATCATACTTATTAACAATAAGGCAGTCATCAACTTGATCGTACCTTTCTGTCAATGAAAGGATTGTTTAATGTAAAAATGGACCCATAGTTCACCAAAAATTACCTTCTACAGACATACAAACATTAACTATCGTGTGAGTCTTTTAGTGATTTTATTTATAACTTCTGAACAACTTGACCGATTGAGTTCATATTCACTTTTATTTTATTATAGAATCGATGATTTTTATCTTTGTTAGGATCCGATCGATGGCGTTGAGGTCGAACTACTAGTTATCAAGCTACCGAAGCTACCGAAAAGGGCAGAACGACGAGGCCAACTAGTAATTATGTAATTGAGTATTTCCATAAGGATTAAAAGACAATGAAAAATATGTATGTAAAAACTTTAGGAAAATGTGAAGAAATGCACATTAAAAATAAAGAACACATGCCTATAGAATATTCTAGTCGGTTAAGTTGTACTGTCGATTATTATATTGTTAACATTTTTTTAAACTGAAAATTACAATAGCCACCATAATTATAGAGCCGTAAATGTCTTTGATTACGAACGTTGCACTATCAGTGGTATATGTACAAGATAGTAGATACTTCAGGCTTTTCTTATATGTTAAAAAATATTTTTAATTTGAAAATTTAATATTAAGATTTTTTCTTGGACCAAATTTGATTTTATTGAAGTGAATTAATATTTCATCATAATTATTGTTGATTTTTACAGGCATCTGGTATAATTATCATTTTATTACTAAGCCGAAAGAGCGCAATTTCCATTTTTGTATAGCATTGAACATGAAAAGATATAATTTTTTTAATTTCCTATCTGCACGGTTTATATATACTGTCATTATAAATCGAATAAGCTATTATTATAATTTTTAAATCTGTTTTCTATAATATGTGTACCAAACATATACAAATTTCAGATTACAATTATTATGGTTTTTTATTGTGAATTAATGCAGTAAGACCAAAATTACTACTGCCACATTGAAAATATTAGCTAAATTTTACCAAACGGGTAAAAATCACCGCATAAGCCCTCATTGCTATTTAAAGCCTGAAAAACAATTTGTGTACTGGAAAACAATGATATGGTAATACGCCACGGATACAGGGCTGGACTAAATTATTCATTTCGCATACGCACAAGGCACAAAATCGTCGGTGCAGTTACTTCACTTTGTACAAATGACGATAACACTACCAACGAAACAACACTACAGTACTAGTACTGAGAGTAGTAGAGAATGTGGCCACTACGCCAAAAACCTATAAAGATAAAAAAATGCGAATAAAAAAGTAGACAATCTGCTGCCAACTACTTTAGGGGTTTTCCGGCAGCTACTCTTGAGAGCCAGTCAAGACTTACCATATTTACCATATTAGGCAACATCGTGACCTAAATGTTAGGTGAGTTTTTGATCAAAGGCTGCCTATATATATGAGCAAGAAGGTAAACTCTTTTTTACATTTTTGGATAGTCGATAACATCCGAGGATGACAAGTGAATCACAGATCCTGTGGCTATATCACTTCAAAACTTTTTTTTTTTGTTGAACCTTGCTTTCTCAGGAGCAAATTTTGCGGTATCTTAGTATGGTATATTAGAAATTCTATTTTTGAGATATTTTGTAACTTTTAAATGTTTACATTGCAAATTTTTCTTATTTGTGTTATAGTAGTTTTAGATGTTATTATCATTTAACACATCGTTGTAAAGGCTTCGTTTACGGTCAAAATAACCTAACTACCGCCTAAAGACTTTATTGTAGTCAAAACATATAAACACAACATAACCTGAAACACTACAATATAAACTGAAGATTGCAATCAAATAACCTTGTGTCGTGTACCTGTGGTAAGTAAAATTTCCATTGCTCCTTGAGGAAAGGGGTTCAAGGTCGGAAACGCACTAGTGACACCTCTGGTGTTACAAGCATCCATAGGCTACGGTAGCAGATTACTATGGAGAAATCTACATAAATAAGTCCGATATTTTTTGAAGGCTAAAAATATAGTCGTTTCGAAAAAACGGAATTTGCAGATGGTCTACCAAGCTCCCCCATGACTTTATATTTACACCGCTCTGCGTATACACGCCTGCTCCGTTTCAAAATCCACTGTGGCAGAGGTTGTTAGTATTTATTTATTTAACATACATATATTATCAACTTTTCTAATTGTTATAAATCTAATTCTTCCATGCAAACTTATGACAGGCGTTTGTTATAATACATTCATAAAAATATAAAGTATTTTTAATCAATTGTCATATTATAACACCATAAGATAATATTTTTGATAATAATAAAATAAAATGATGTTAGTATATGCAACGGAATATTACAAATTAATAAACACATAATTTTATCAATATATTGAAATGACTGGAATAAATACGTGGATATTGGACGTTCTCTTCTTGAGTTGATTATCTGAGTTAACTGTATTGTGTTCGAATATGGCGGCCTTATCGCAGTGTTATATAAAGGGGTACATAAAAATTAGATGTTTATTCGAAATATATTCTGAAATTGTGGGGTGTTTAAAAGAAGCCGTGATTGTTCTGACATTTACCTCTCTATAATAGCAGGAAAATCAATATTATACGTTATTTTATTATCGTTTGAACTTTGAAATCTTTGCGAAATGATTCAGCAATTCTAAAATGAATTCTTAGTATTAATTTATTCTAGAATTAACATTAACGTATTTAAAAAAATATTGTTATCTTTCGAGTTATTACAACACTAGCAACTACCCGCGACTTGGTATGCGTTTTTTTATTATTACAGGTTATGGAGTAGTGGCCACAATCTCACCTGATGTTAAGTGAGGATGTGGCCCAAGATGATGACACGCTAAACCTAGTGGAAGGCTGGCTCTCAAGTGCAGCTACCGAAACACACCTATTGGTGTTTGGCGACAGATTTCTGGTAGCTAGCTAGGCGGATATTAGAAAAAGCCCTACCACCATGCTATGGTTTCCTCGCGATGTTTTGCTTCACCGAAAGCTCAGGCTCATTGCAGGGATTCGAACTTACGTCAATCGACGTGAAGTCGTACACGCTACCACTGAGCCATCATTGCTTCAATTGCGTTAATCGTACTTAATATTCTAAATGTGATAGTTTGTATGTTTGATAAGCGGCCTCTACACGTTCGCCTGTATTTGCCAAATACGCATTCGTAGGTATTTATTTACCTTTGTTCGTCCAGAGAATCTACACATTCATTCGTGTTAAGTTCTGCTGCATTCGCAATAGGTGAGATTCGCCAGTTAACAGATATTACCATTGCTAGGTTAGTCTACTTCGCTTACTTCCATAGCTTAACGTCTTACGGTATTTTGTTGTGGGGTTCAGCAGCTGAGGTAGACTGCATATTCATATTACAAAAGCGGACAATTCGAGCAATATACAATATGAGACCACGCGAATCAGTAAAGAACAAGTTTCAGGAATTTAATATCTTAACTTAGCCCTCCCAATACATTCTTGATAATTTAATGTATATTCGTAAAAACTGCGACAAGCTTGATTTTGTCAAAAACTAGCACAGTTTTAATACTAGAAAAAGACATAAATTACTCGTACCGTGTTTTGGACTTAGTAAGACTAATAACTTTTTTAGGTAATAGTGTTAGGTTACATAATAAGATCCCGAAGCAAATTACTTATTTGCCAAACAATGAGTTCAAGGACTATGTCAAGCAGGTTTTACTGTCGAAAGGTTGATCATTATGTAAATGATAGTGACGTCTGCAAGTGACTCCTTCTCTGAGCATCCGCAAAATTATTAATATGATTATTAACTATAAATATTATTTATGTATTTGTAACAAATGCGATGGACGTCGCGTGTGGAGGCGATTGCGGCTGCATATAATCAACTTTTAAATACGGATGCAAAAAAAATAATTGGGTACCTTTGATGTAATTGTTATCTTTTTCCCTAGATAACACACTTCCTGATAATAAGGCCTCTGCTTAAACAAAAAAAAAGTGATTAGCGGTTTCAAAATTTGTGAAACATACCTTCTTATTTATACAAAAAAAAAATGTGTTTTTTTATGAAACCACGATGCAAGTGATATTTATAAATAAAAAATTAAATAATAATAAATTAATAACTTCATCTTCGCCTCGAGTCTCACAGTTCCCTACTTTACGGCCAGCTGTAATGCGACATGCGATACTTGAACGAAAAATTTTGGGGCGATAGAATAAAAGTTTTTTTTTAAATCATCGTGGCTTTTCAAACCCTTTAAAAATATTTACAGTCTGTGTTTTAAATACCAACATAACATCCATTTGCTTTTTAATGTAAAGCATAATGCTTTAAAAAAATAAAGTATTACTATATTATAATTTAATTTCAATAAAATATACTACTTAGCATTAAGTTAGAAGGTTTCTTCAATAGATCAAGCTACAGTTGGCATATTTTTCGTCGCGTAATGCATTGTCTAGTCCCACAAAAATACAACCACACGTTTCTTCGGTTGAACGCAGACTGGACGGACGAAGAACGTGTAGAGGGTGTCACTAATGTTTGTCCGAACTCCTTTGATTCGTGCTTCAAAAACAACTGAACAACGGATAACGGACGAACAGAGGCAAATACTTGCAAATGCAGGCTAATAGGCCCTCTACACGTTCGCCTTAGTCTCTATTCGCCAAATACCGGTGAACATGAAAAGCGGTCTTTACAAAAACGGCTGAATGTATTGGATGATATTTAGCAAAAAGATAGAACCTGGATTAATCCACATGATACTTTTTATCCCGGTAAATGCCACTATTTTGATTACTCTCTGTACCTAATTCTGAAGTCCGCGCAGATAAAGTCGCGAGCAAAATCTAAATACAATATAAAATTAATAATAAAATGTAGCCTATATTATTCAGGAAGAATAGATTCTAATAAAGTGCCGATTTAAAATATAGATGCTGAATTAAACTGAAGTAAACAGCTTCATTTAAAATTGTGACGTACTCAATGTGTAGCAGCGCTCAGGGAATTCTAAAGAATTCGGCCGCTATCTTACGGCGACACAAATGGTACGCGGGGTAGGCAGCAAACTACCGGTAGCCCTGGGGCTTACACCGCTGGATCCTCTCTCACCAATACCAAGGATAGAAACTGTCTCACTCACCTGGTGGTGGTATAAGGTTCCAGACCATGAAGCTCGAGCAATGATATCCGTCACAGCGCCTTCCACAATACACATATATGTATCGGCCGTTTAAAGTTTGTGCAGCACGTCACTAACACCACATAATATATAGTTTATAAAACATAAGCCGCGCGGGGAACACCGATGTACTTAATTGTTTTTTATAATATTTAAAAAGGTTCCATTAATTAGAACGTCAGTTTTCACCAGAATGTAGCAACGTACTCGTTCGTACTACCAACATATCGCATAGCGGTAGATATGTCGCGAGGCAATTGGTTGCGGCACAATAATTGTTTTTGAAACGTTGGCTGCAGCGCATTCAAAGTTGCTTGCGCGCAATGATTGGCGGTGAGACCTCTTATCCCCGTGATTGGCGATAAAGGATCCAACGGTAATATCGGCCCAAACACAATGTTTTTTTTTCCTATTTCATATTCACGTTCACACTCGATAAGCCAATATCATTTATTTTTTAATAATATCTTCAATATTTATATAATAAACATATTTATTTATATATAAAAGCTCAATAACCGGTATACAGCGTGATTATTATTGTGCAATTAAACTAAAATTTCAGTCAATTTTGTTCTCGAATTTTATATATGACCATTTAAATTTTACTGACCACTTAATTCACTTTCATTTAAATAAATTACATATAGCTAATTGAATTTATTGATGGATGTTACTTTGATACGAATAATATAAATTAAAATATTACATTAAGAAGATTAATCAATCGCATCGCTATTAAACGTGAATATTGATATTCATGAGCATTTCACGTAAATTGTGGTCAGTGGAATATAACACGAGAGCTGATGCTACAAAAATAAATTCTACGAAAGCTTTGCTTGGAATTAGTTCGAACAATTGGTCTTAGTGTTATGAACTATGAATTAACCAAAAACGGCTATGTGGTTAATTTATACGCGGAAGAAGTGGGAGCGAGAGATATACCAGCGAAATCTCTCTAAAAGACTGTCGAGAACTGGTGTAAGCTTTATTTTAGAGCGAGTATCCAAAGCTGCTCTAACAGGTCGTTACTAAATTTGGTTAGGTAGGCAGGGTATCATGAGCAGTCTAGGCGAATGCTGATATGCATGTTGCATACTCGGAGTTCCTTCCTCAGCCACGCGATGGACCCGGCACCCGCACAGTGATTCCATGGATTGCTAAGAAGTTTGTCTCATATAAACTACATGCTTTTGCTCGCGACTAAGTTCCCGTTGTCTTAGAAATATTATTCTGTTGTTTTTAAAAAAAATCTGTTGTTTCTACAATAGGTCTGTGACCACACGTGAGTATACTTTATGGCAACCAGATGTATATTTCATATAGATATTTGTGTTTATGTTTTTTTTTGTGATATTTAACTGTAAATGCTTGTAAACACTGAGCGGTCCGAGCGCAAGTAGTCAAAGTCCCGTGAACGTTCAGTTTTCCCTCGTAGAATTAATCGACAGCGCTTCTTTCCTACTGTTACCTGCCGTTAACGAGGCTAGACGTCGCCCTCGCTCTGTTCAGTCACAAATATTTTTGCAAACTAGTGTTTTGTGTAATAAAACTCATCGTCCAAAAGGGGTGTTATTTATCCCCATCATACACGTACCTCACAACACACTACAACTTTATGCAATAAATCAAGTGAGTAAATTAATCTGCGGAATATTTCTGATTTTTAATTACCCCAAGTAAGCAGCAAAACATATATAACCCACTAATACCACGAGTGCTTACACTGGTGACCCCGAGTGGTCGCGGGTAGCAGGCTGTGTCCATAAAAGCAACAAAATTTCATCGCATTCGGATAAATGGTTTAGTAACGCATGTGGGACAAACAAATAAAGAAATATTCATGTATAAGTAGTTTAATTTAGTCAAAGGCTTTGTAAAAGTATGGCGTGTTAGTCAATTTTATTTTTGTTTTATATTTACCATCAAATTCAGTATGCCAATACCACTTTTATTCCCTCAATATTTAGTCAAATAATGATATTTTTATACAAAATGTGAAACACCGGTATAGCGCGATATTATTGTGAAATTACAAAAATATTTTAGTAAATTTTGTTCTGGAATTTTAATAAATATGAAACCTTTTAAATAGTTATGAGTCCATACTGACATTTAAATTTTGTGAGGAGGTGGAATGCCCACAACATTTTTGTTAATTGTTTTTGGTCATAAGATTTTGCAGTAGAAATCTTGTAAAGAGTAAACAATATATTAGCGTCTAGTTTATTTTAGTGTGTATAGCTTGATACCATAAACTTACTGCAATTTGATTAACAGAAAATATGGAATACCTACTATTTTTGATTTTACGTGTAAAAAACGTGTGCTCTGGAGTTGGCTCCTGTACTCGTCCGTTTCTTTAGCAATTGTATGCGTTTGTATTGCAAGCGTTCATAGGCTGCAGTAACCGCTTACCATCAGGCGAGCCTTATGCCTGTTTACCACCATTATAGTATAAAGAAGACATATGGTTAATTACCGTAGTTGTTGTACTATATTTATAACATTCAGTTTTATTGTATTTTTTATTTATTTAGTATTTAAAAAAAATTTGGAGTGTATCTATCCAAGGCTAAGAAAATTCGATCAAAAAAAAACGTCTGTTACATATACGTACAAGTTTAATTCACTAAACTATAAATCATGTAACAACATTTTAATGAGTCATTAAAACTCCTCTTGGATATTTTAAACAAAACGAAATCAGTCCGGTTTAACAAAGCAATTAGGGCGTTACGGAGGCGGTTTCTTTTTTAATAAATATTAAATTCTTTTGATCTTACCTTGTTTGCTCGTGTTTTGGGTTAGGAAATGTTATAGACATTAGCGTATTTTTTTGCTTTTATTTGCTTACAAATGCTAAAGTAAATTTTCTTTTTTTGTATTATGCTATAATTTAAAAAAATGTTAAGCCTAGAAAGAAGAATGATTTTTTATAGAATAGAAGAATGATGGTCGCAATAGAGTTGGAAACAATTGCCATTTTTACTAATTCCCAGAACCCAATTGCCGATTCTGAATCTCGCTAAACGCGCTTGAAGCTAAACTTTCAACTTTATACCAAAAAGACCCTTTCACAGTAATGTTGCGACACGATATCTTCTTTTATCAAAGTTCAGATTCATTAACGATTTCAAAAATAACTCCTTTAACGCTGTGCCTATTTACAATCCCTAAATTGTATCCAAAATCTTTTGAAATATGCGTCATTCCATGATATAACAATATTTGCAGTTTAATGCAAACTTGTTCATCGTTCTCTCACTGCAGAGAATCTTGACTCTGGATATAATGTCTTTCCATTTTTTTTTGTAACAAAGTTTGGAATACTCGGTATAAACTTTGTATAACAGTCCTTTTTATAAAATTTGCTAAACTGCAGAATTAATTTAGATGTGAATTAAGAAATCATTAATGTTAATTGTCATATTAGGATATCGCCATTCGGGATCTATATTACATGTCTCCTGGACATTGATACAAGACATCTATTTTACATAACTATTCATATCAGTTGTAAAATTAATCTCGCAGAAGTCAGACTTGAGTAGGGTATTGTCAAGATAAGGTGCTCAGGTGTCCTGCTGTAAGCCATGGGACTGTCTTTTGGGAACATTTCTAAACGTCAGCCTAGATCGGGTGACTGACAAAATATAGGGTAATTTGAATATCATTATTTCCTTTGTATTTTACGGAGATTAGACAAAAGCTTAATATGGCCGAGGACCTGATTACGACAGCGTTTGAATTCTTAGTAAAAGATAACATGGCATTTATAATAAATAGTAATATATAATATAATGTCAGCGAAATGGCTCTTCAACGGGGAAGAAACGAATCGAACCGTTCACTTCGCTACTGACATTCCGTGAAATTTGATGACATAACAATTTTACAACTGCCCCAGTTACAATTTCAAATCGTATGTCTATATATATAAAGTAAGAAAATGACTAGCTAACTGATTCACTGACTGCCTGATCGATCAGCACACAGCTGTTACCGCTGGAGCTAGGAACGTGAAAATTAGCATGGCGGTTTCTTTTACACTGTAGGTGAGCACTAAGAAAGGATTTCTGGAAATTCAACCTCTAATGTGTTGAAAAAGGGGATGAAAGTTTGTACGAAAATGAATTGGTATTTAGCAAAAGTATAAAAGATGGGGCATAGCTCAATTATGACGCGAGCGATGCCGCGGGAAAAGCGCTAGTTTATAATAATATTCATGGTCGTTACTACTGAATACATCAGGCCGACATGGGGTTCTATGTTAAGTTTTGTTGATAAAACTTTGTCGAAGTTTACCTAATTGCTATTATCATTTATATTTTGATAGCAAACTTGTTCCCTAATCGACCTTCATTTTTAACCCACATTTCTTTTAATATTTCTCTAATAAATCTTATTTTTATAAAACTTTGACAAATTATATAAAATTGAAATTAATTCCTAATCTGTAAACTGTCTGAAATGCACAAAAAGATAAATTTTGAGACGTCAATAAATTACGAGAACAAATCAGCTTATTCTCAGTAGATTGTGAGCCTGTGGCCCTAGATGGTTGCACGTTAAGACTTAGTGGAAAACTGGCTCTCAATTGCAGCTGCCAGAAAACACCTATTGGTGCTTGGCGACAGATTTTTGACTTGAAGGTGGTAGCTAGCCAGGCGGGCATTAAAACAGCCCTACCACCTTGCCATGGTTTCATCACGATGTTTTCATTGCAGGGATTCGAACTCACGTATATCGACGCGATGTCCGTACGCGCTACCACTGAGCCATCATTGCTTCAAATATAATCATTTTAATACTCCTCTATCTCGGACTGAAGTTACATAAAAATTTAAAAACCAAATTTATTTTTGTAAAATGACATTCATTTTATAAACCAAAGTTTAGATATAGTTGTGTATATGTATGCCTTATTATGAGTGATGCGCGCGGAGCGTGTCAGTCGGAATAAGCCTTGTTTGTGAACGGACGTCGGTATTTCATTTCTCGTAACAAACACAAAGTAAAATTAATTAAGTAGTTAAATTACAAAACCATGTTGCTCCAAAATTATAATACTATACGTGTAATTTTTCTATACATGTGAAGAAATCTACAAAAAAGTGTTGTTATTTTATCATCTTTATGGATAAACCATACACAAAAGTTTTGTGTTATAACAATACCCGATTTACATTTTTTGCTGGTTTCCAATACTTACATTTTTTTGTAAAATTATCATTGAAATGTTTAATATTGTAGAATATTCCCAATTCAAACATTTATTTTTATCAAAGACGTGTTTTTTATAATTTCTCTCGAGTATACCGTAATATTCAGATATTAATGTAGAAACTTTAATTATAAAACAATAAATACAGTAGGTACTATATGGTAGCAAGGGTAATAAATGCTGGTCGTAACTCGTCGATACACGCTGCGTATTGCCAGTTATTTAGTGGTGAATACATTCGATTTCCTTTATTACCCACCGTAAAGGTGTTCGAGTTGGGGATAATAAACGAAGTTAAACCTTACCGTCTCTCATTTTCACCGGGTTATTTTTCATAATGTTTTTTTGATGAAAGTAATACATAAAGTTAACTTTTTTTATGAGAAGATAAGAGAAGATAAGAGAAGTAGGGCACAGAGAAATTTCATTGGAGATATCTCTCTACTTAGGGCAACCGGCTGGTGGAATACCTCCACCCTACAGAAGATCGCACCAAAATTAATAACTTTTTGTTGTGTTTCTGCTGTGAGTAAGGTTTCCAGACCTCCTTGGTTTAAAGTCAGGAAAGCGCGAGTGATACCTACTTAACTAGCGAATAGACGGCTCGATGATCCAAGCGAGAATGTCACCGCTCCTTTTTTTTTTCGAACTGACTACATTGTTAGCTATAAGAGCCTTGAGCCGGCCTTGGATGGCTTTTACAGTTTCACCGGGCTTGGGTGTCCCCGCTTCTTGTGCACTGCGCCTTATAAATGTCCTTCCACTTATTACGAGCAGAAATAATCACTCATCTAACCTTCAACTCCAACGATATATTAATCTCGTAATTCGAAGACTATCATAGTCAAACGTTATTCAGTAAGACAAAAGTAAAAAGATAACGCACACTATAATAGTCTTAGTATACAGTAAGCTAGTATCATGATCTAAGGAATAAGTGCTTGATCGGTAGTCAATCAATATGCTTCATTCACTCATCGCAACGCATCCATTAGTTTACTGTTGTCGTTCAGCTAACAAACAGCGAATTTAAGTAGAGTAAGGTTTTTATTTCTTTTATCTTATTACGTATTTTATTTGTCTTATATTTTTAGCAACCTGTAGTGTATGTTGAATTATAATATACCTAAATGTAGTAAAAAAATCGAAACATCAAAACATACCATGTAAGCTTCGATTTTTAAATTCAAAATCAACGGTTTTTAACCATGCCTCGTACTTTGTGAATGTTTATGATTCCTAAGACGCACTTTGATATTCATGGTTAGCGGTCAGCCTTGCCTCACACTCTGTGAATGTCTCTGACATCCAAGACATAGCGAACTATAATTATATTTCTTTTTCAGCGTCATTAATCATCAAAATTTTTGCGTATATAATATATCAACTTTGCTTACTCTATCGCTTATAGTTGAATGTACCCGCCAATATTGGCTCATTAATTATTGCTCAGATGAGAGTGCTGCCTTTAGAATAACCCGTAACGGAACGGAACAAGCTAAATAATTTAACGAATATTCTGAAACTTGTCATAACATTAAATTCATTTACTAGTGTATTTCTGGTACAGTTAAATTGTCGATTAAAGATTACATTACGACAAATAATCATAAGTAACATTTATATGATTTATTTGATAAAAGTTGCGCCAACTGCGTCCATATCATACATTACTAGCTGTGACCGCGGCTCCGCTCGCGTGGACTACAGAATGCTGTCGGTCGAGCGCACACGCGAATTTTACTGCTTCAAAATGCTTATTGTAGGTGACCCTTAAAAGATAAACATATGCTATTGCTGACTTTTTTGTAGGCCTTTATAAGATCTACAATTATGTAGAACATTATTTTGATATATCTCTTATGGTTTACTCAGCGTAAACCATTTAATCGCCTCAAATGTATATTTTTTCCAAATTTATTCTCCATTATCGTCACTACTTATTTCGTGTGTTACTTTATGTAACCAAATATATCCTATAACCTGGCCAAATAATGTCTATGTATTAAAGGCAAAGCCATGTAAATCAGATTAGTGGTTTTCGCGTGAAAAGAACATAAACGGACAGACTGACAGAGAGACGTTGAGTTTTATAATATGTATAGATCAAATGTAGGGGTGTATGTGGAAATTATGATCTGTACTTTTTTAAGTAATAGAGGATTCCATAAGTACCAACTCGTAGCAATATGTAACAGCCTAAGGACAACTTTACTTTTTAACTATACACATTATATTTACTACCCGTTAACTTCCTTGTCATGAACTAGTTATATCTATAATCTACCCTATTATCATTGTAACTACATTGTCTAAACATTGAGATTCCATAGAGCACCACAAACATAGTAAAAATCAGTCTTAATTTATGAATATCGAGCAATAAGTTATCCAATCTATAACCAGCTATATAATACTTATTTATATTGTACTATCTGACCCGTAGACGTTTTTTTTAATTTCCAGAAGTTATACCACGAACACATTGCCACCTATCGCGTACAGGGGCAGCATAACCTATACCATAAAAAAAAAGTTATATAGATCTATCAACTTTCATAGTGATTGGTGAAACGGTATTTGAGTATATCGTCCTGAATTATCACTATGTATAGCTCATCAAAACCACGTTTGTTCTTCGATATAGGAATAAGAGTACTGGAAGTTTCGAAAACTGTATTTTTATATTATACGCTCATTGAGTCTGTAATTAAAACGAGGGCCTTATTACACCTAAAAAGTAAAGCTTTTGAGACCCAAAGGGTGTGGTTACTTTAACAGCGTTTTTACTTGTAGTTACCTACAGTGTAGATTCTACACCACAATTATAAAGCGGTAAAGTTTGTGGATATATTATTTTGGAAGGGTAATCTCTGGTACTACTGATCAGACTCTAAATATTATTTCACTGATTGGAAGCTACATTAACCCTGAGTACTACAGGCTACATTTTATTGTTATATTTTTTTTAATTTTGTAGCTAAAGTGTGCTAAATCGCGGTTGGTTGTTAGAAAGAGGGAAGGAAGGAAACAAAGGAAGAAAGCACATTTATTCGATGTAGAGAACACGGGCATCATTACGAAATGATAATAGATGGAAGAGTATTACTATTATAATAATTATTTCAACATCGAAAAGAACCCCAGCTCAGCTAATATAAATGAGAGGTTTTTTTTCGATCTGACTATACTGTTAGCCTTAGGGGCCCTGGAGCTTTTACGGCTTTTACAGCTTCACTGGACTTGGGGGCGAGCGCTTAAGGTATTCAGTCGCGAAAACAAGGCTACAAGTTCCAAGGGTGTCAAAGTGGCCGAACCTCGGCTTGGAGAAACATCATATAAGTTATTTACAGCAAATTTGCATTTTACATTTTTCTATACTGAGTTATGTAATTGTAATCTATATTTATTAATTTACTTTCCAATTTCGTTCCTGATAACATTTCCATGAACATCCACAAACCCAAAAAGAATTACGCATATCCAACTTTTGAATCGTGAGTTATGGTTTTGAATTCATTCAAAAATCCTATAGAAAATAGAACGTTTAGTTTTTCCCGAATTTTCTTGCCATAAAAACCTAATTCGAACTATTACAAACATTTTTAAACAAATAAGCCACATCGGTCTAACCTTTCTCAAGTTATGTGCTTACCAAAGAACAATATTACATAATTATTTATATAGATACATAAGTTTTTTTTTAATAATTGTATATAGGAAATTATTAGGAGAATTAGCAATTATTACTTAAGAGAATTAATACGGTATTAGTGACTGGCAATGCAAAAACTGCATACCGTTAAGACGGTGAGCTTACATTGCAGCTGTCCGCTTCCTTATATTGGATCTGCACTTGCAAAATATTCTCGTGTTAAAACTATTGATAGTCCGGTCAGGGTATTCTACGGTATTATTCTATGACAAAACAGTTTGATGAGCATTGTTTTATATTATGTCTACAATTAATATATTATTTTTGCATTTCAATACGTTTATGGTACGATATTATTAGTCTGATGAAAACTAATTATTTGCCTATTAGTGATCCACTGATACTGAGATACCTGGGCTGACTAACCGAATGACGACTAGTTAGCCGTCCCAAGTATGATCTTTTGATTGCTCGATTTACCCCAGTTCTTTGAAGGTGGCCGAGCTAGCGAAGTTTATATATTTTGTTTCATCGATGATGTTGAGTTCGGCCATCAACTTCTCAACATCAGCATTCTTTAGGAACTGCTATCGACTCTCTTGACAGGTCCAAGAATTTGGATCACTTTCCTTTTCGCTACATCAATAACACCAACAACCAAAGCAAATTATAATTTAATAACTATTTATGGTCTTAAACTCGGTTGCCAGATTACATACATGAAATTAATTTTTATTAAAATATTAATGAATACAGTTAAACAATCGCTGATAGTAGAACCGCATCCCCGGTAAGAATAAATTAATTTCAATTCCATGTTAATTGAGAGGGCACGTGGAATTCTTGTGATCCAAGGGCCAAGGCCCACCTCATTATTTATTCTTATAATGCCCCCGCTAACCCGACAGCTTCGGGTTAATTTGGCAAAGGTCTTGTTAGTAAAAAGTCGTGATCCGAATTTTGAGCCGACAACTTCGACCGTGGGTACTTGGCGTTTATGAGGTGTCGTTTTAAATTGATTAATATAGCTTTTTTCTTATTAATCCCGGTTCTTTATTTTAAACATGCTGGGACGCAATATCGAAGTACGTACGAGTAGGTTAGAATCTTTTTTTAAATTATTTTTAATTTTAATGTTTTGTTCATAAATCACATGGAATACATTTATAGGGGATGGATTTTAAACTTGAAGCTAGTTTATAGCACATGCTATGGTTTCATCACGATGTTTTCTTCACTGAAAGCTACGGCTCAATGTAGGGAGTCGAACCCACGTCGATCGACCCGATATCCGTATACGCTACAACTAAACCATCATAGCTCCAAACATAATTTCTTCAAAGAGTCTGAGTTTTAATGATGAACTACGTTGATATGCAACCTATGAGAGGTAAGAGAGGTATGGCACAGAGAAAAACCTTTGGAGATTTCTCTCTACTCGGGGCACTTCGACTGGTGGGATACTTCCACCCTACAGAAGATCGCAGCCAAATAACCTTGAGTTGTATTCATGTGGTGAGTAGAGTTTCCAGAGCTCCTTGGAGTACGGGGGTTCAAGGTCGGCAACGCGCTAGTGATACCTATGGTAAACAAGCGTCCATAAGCTCCGTTAGCCGCTTACAATCAGGCGGGCCGAATGCTTGTTTGCCACCTTTGTACTATACAAAATATAGGTATTTTCTAATGCTTTTTAGCTATCTACCACTTACAACTTTAAAATTGTAGTCTGGCATTGATTAGTACTTAGCAATTACATTCGAAATATTTTTTTGACTTAGCGTGTTACCATCTTGTGTAATACCTTTATAACAATAATATATATTTTCCCTCCTGTATTTTAAACATTAATAGCTTTGCCCCACGGTTTCACCTGTGAAGCCTATCGTTGTTCTTACTTCCCCTACTTACCTACAGGTGACTAGATTGATTGATGTTCATGGTTACTGTTCCGTCTTTAGGGTCGCCTAGCATGAAGTTATATAGTCTAAAAACCTTCCTCAATAATTAGGCCAAAAAATAAAATTTATATCTGACTGGTAGTTCAGGAGATTAGTGCGTTCAAAAACAGAACAAAAAACAATCTCTTGAGCGTCATAATATTAAGCCAACTACTACACACGATTGCGTGCTTTGCACTATTTAAGCGTTCTTCAGCATAGATAAGATTAGGTTTACAGCGAAATTGATTACAAGCCGGTAATAATGGAGATTTTATGTATGAATTATACTTTAAAGTAATATTACTCGAGGTATTTCAATTAATTTGATGTTAAAACATGATAATAAATAAGTGAATTTTAAATCCTTGATTTATTGTAATGAATATAATAGGAATATAAATCACTACTCATTATATTTAATTAAATACTTATTGGAGAAATAGAAACCAAAAAATGAATAGCAATGTAATATTTTAAATATCTTCTACTTGGTCTTTTAGTTTAGCTGGGCGGGCAGGCACGAGAATTCTGTCCAAGCACAACTCCACCGCACGCCTATGATTGAGTTAGCCGCCTTCAGTCTAGTGAGTACATATTTCAATAGTATACATTTATAAGAGTTAACGTGGACCCCCTAGTCCCGCCAGCGTTTGTGTACTCATCACCTCTTACTGCAGTTTATTTTTTTGTATTGTGTTTTGAATTAATATCACCGCTGGGCATAAAACGTACTTGTAAGAGGCGAATTTTGCCACATCCCGCATAGGACGACTATTTAAACGTCGCTTTATAAACCAGTTCCTTTTATAGGGTCTTTCGGCCGAGGTGTGATTTTTGAACTGGGTATCTATAAGTACGCAGTGATTATGTCAGAGTAAACTTCTATATATAAATACGTGCATGAAGATAACACTTTGTACCCCTTTTTAAACAAATTTCGCGTACGGAGCTATGTGCTATGGAGCTATGAGCTATATGATAATATGTGTTAGAAATACATAAAATAAAATAAAATACTATATAACACTGCAAATATCAAATACATAATTAATTAGACTGCGACTAAACACTAATAAATAGTCGAACAGAGTAGAGATTGTCGCCAAAGAATTTTTAAATGTTGCCAGTAAATAATTTTTGTCAGTTTGACTAATGAGCTTCGAGCTGTGATTTTTTTTGTGTTTTAAATGTTGGTATTATACTCTTTGGCAAAGGAACCTTTTTATATAAATAACTAAAGTGGTAAACAAGAGTACGGCTCGCCAGATGATAAGCGATTATTATAGTTTAAGGAGGCTTGAAACACCAGTAGTATCGCTAGCGCGTTACCGAACTTGATCCTCTCTTCCCCAAGGTGCTCTGGAAACTCTAATCACCGCAGGAACAAACCACAAGGTTATTTGGCTGCGATCTTCTGTAGGGTGGAGGTATTTCATCATTCAGACTGCTTCAAGTAGTGCCCAACAAAGTTCAAACTTAAAAAAATAATGAATTACGGTCATTTTTCGACCACTAGGCGATCACTAGTAAAAATAATGGAATCACATGAAATCATCACATAGGAACCGCCTAATAACGCGTAACGTAGTGAAGTACTTTGACCTACTGCTGAAATTTCACAATTTACCTGGACCGCAATAAAACTGCGTGACGTCACATCAATTTTGCTGGCGCGATCATACCCCAAAACGAATGGCCGAACATAAAATATATTTCTGCACATAAATACACGCCGCAGCGATGAATTTAGGATTTTTTATAGTGCGCCATATATATTTTTTGATTATTAATGTTCTAATCCACATTCTTATCGGATTAAATTATATATTATCTAATTAAAAATATAAATTAAAGTTTAAAAAAAACTTTAAAAAGAGGTTCTCAAGTATTACAGCCAGTACACATTAACATGTACTTGGCTATACGAGACGGCACTGTACCTGATGATAAGAACATTATCAAAAAATAACAACGAACACCGAGATATCAGTAGTCCATCGCTGGTCAACGCTGTCACGCCTGTAAGAAGCCTCATTGCACCTGCCATACTAGCAGATCCCCAAACGCGACAAAGCAAAAGAGAGTTATTGTGACCGATTTATCATCATATTTTTAGGTTTCCGTATCTCAAAAGGAAAAAAGGAACCCTGTTCACTTCGTTGTCCGTCTGTCTGTCTGTCAACATCCTTTTTTTCAGGAGTGCGTAGGGGTATCAAGTTGAAATTAATATTTACAAAACTAAAGTATGTAATCCCTAGAAGCTGTAAATAATCAAACTTCTAAGTCAACACAATAAAAAAATACGGCTGTTTATGTCGCATTTTTTAACAATTTCAAAGGGAATAAAAACCTATAGGGTCTTCCAATTGATTTGGAATCATGAAATTTTGCAAAAAGAAGTATCTTGTAGCATAAGTAAAGGAAAATCCGAAAACTATAAATTTGTAGTTAGTCCATTAATAAAAATTAATGGTTTTTTATGGAACTGACTATACTGTTAGCCTTAGGGGCCCTGGAGCCTTTACGGCTTTTACAGCTTTACCGGGCTTGGGGGCGAGCGCTTAAGGCACTCAGCCGCGAAAGCTTTGCAACAACATCCGAGGGTGCCAAAGTGGCCGAACCTCGGCTCGGACTGTTGCGCGTATGCAAATAAGTCGCGATCTGACTAATTCCCTATTATTTGATCTAAACTAACTATACATATATACATGTTTCTTCCCCCTGGGAGGAGGGAAGGGACATGTGTATGTGTATTTAGTGTTCTGAAATTTTTTGTCTAAACTAACTAGGCAAAAAAAGAAAGATAAAAAGGTCCCTTACAGAACCTATGTACCTGTGTGTTATTCATGTGTGTACAATGCAGTGTCATGTGTGTCTGTGGAAGCTAGTGAATGTAGAGTCACTATATCGCGCGAGCGGCTGCTTGGCTCAAGGGCTCCATACCGATGGATCGGACTTAGGCTTGAGTTGCCGCAGGGCGGTCGTGGCGGGTGTGCGCGAACACGCATATGTTACGGGAGCGGACGCGTAAAACTTATTAGCTTTCTCGATGTCGTCGTCGGGATCGACAAAGAGATTTCGCCGACGGTGTTTATAACGTTTGACAACGGGGATCGAGTTGTCTGGGACGTAGTTCACGGTGGATTTTACGAGCGGGTTGGGATGATTCGAAGCGCTATCGAAGTATCTCCTGGTGAGATATTTCACATAGAAAAATTAATGGTGTTATTTGGTAAACTGACCGCGGCATATGTCGATGTATGGAGACAACAGTTTTCCAACGTCATAGACAAATTTTTCAGTTCATCTTTTTTGTAAAAAAAAAATCTTAGATTATAATTCTTCTCCACCAGTCGATTATTTTCAAAAACTACACAACATCATCTATTGATGACTAGTTAAAACATAGGTGTAGTTGATAGGGATGGGTAAAAAACAACGGTATTTCGGTAAACAACGGTAAATTATCGATCTATAACGTCGATATTTTGGATATCGGATGGAACCCTCGGTTCGCGAGTCTGATCGCACATGGCCAATTTCTTTTTCGATCTTTTTTTACTGTTAGCTTTAATGGCCTTAAACCCTCAGACGGTTTTTACAGCTTCACTGGGCTCCGTTATCACCATATGTATGTTGGTCTCGGATCAGTTGGGTACAGATCCCTTTCATCTGCTTAATTATTGGATATATATAGCTGATCCCACGCAAGACGCCTAAGCGTGCTTTATTTTATTCTTATAAAACGGGCTTTTTCGCTTTGACTTTGACACCTCGTAAGAACAACACAAATATACTTTTATGATCTGAGTAAGAGAAAAATAGAAAAAGAATCACCATTCTCGAAGTCTAAAGAATCGTTAACTTATCATAGCGTAGTCGTGTGTCGCGTAGTCGTAGGCTCGTAGATCGCTAAAACTGTCAACAAATAATGGGATATCCTACTATTCAATTATAAAATACATTATTTTTTACAGTTCTTCACCTAAATTTAATTAAGGGTTGAAATTAGTGTTGTAGTTATTATTGTATAGTATATTGTATAGGTAGTATAAGAAACCTTTATTTTTTAACTATTGCTTAAAATCTATATGAATTGTTAATGAGTAAAAAAAAATTACAGGATAAAAATAATGACTGCGTAACAAACTCTTGCAGAGCCGCGGGCGCACCGCTAGTTATTTATAAATGAAACTTGAATTATATATGTTACAACCATAATATTCGAATAGTTAATAGGATAATGTAGCTAAGTAAAAGATTTTTTAGAATCGGATTAACAATCCCAGAATCTATACCTCCTTTCTTCAAAAACTGTATGTGATTTATAATAATCATTTTACATAATAATAATGATATGTAATTTAAAAAGAATTGAGCCCTACACTGATACCTTTAATCCGCATCTGTATTGAAGGCAGATTGTTTTATTGTTATCGGCAAAATAACAGTACGTTACCGTCGACTCGGACTGATTAGCAGAGTTTGTCTGCCGGAGGGTTGTAGACATAATTACAACCGATTTTTAGCTGAATTTACTGCGTTTATAGTCCATTTCATTTACAACTGGTTAATGTTACATTAACCTTGCCAACCTAACTGATGAGTCTATTTTTCTTCTTCCCCCTTCTGATATATTAAAATAGCAGGTTTTCGTGACTTAGATCACAAGAAATTTATTTTAAAAAGTAATGAAGCGCTTAAAAAAGAATTTAACCGTTTTATTAGAGACACTGCAAGTATATATATTAATAAGTGATTTTACATTTAAGTAGATGGGTTAGATGCGCTTACAGGTCCTCTTGTGAGACACCCTCGACGACTAATAAATATATCTGACAAATAACCGTTCCTATTCATGTCCTACGATCTTCTTTTATTTACTCTTTATCGATTTTTTAAGTCACGATGTGGCCCAAGATGGGACACGTCCAGCCTAGTTGGAGAACTAGCTCTCAAGTGCATCTGCCGTAACACATCTGTAGGTGCTTGGTGACGGATTTTCAACTTGAGGGTAGCCAGGGTGTTTGATGTAAAAAAATGATATCACTATTTTTATGGTAGATAATTTTGGATATTATAAATTAGTTATAGATATCCCCGGCTGAATGCTAGGAATAATTTCTCTTTTAAAATCCCTGTTACCAAGACAAGATACTCATATTTAGCAAATATATTTTTATTTCGATCGTGTTATATGTATGCTGTGCCCGCGACTCCGCTCGCGTGGACTACAGAATGCTGGCGGTCGAGCACACACGTGAATCGTGCTGCTCCCGCTCCAAGTAATGACGGTTACCAGACGGTTATAAAAAAATGCTTATTGTTGGTCATCCTAGGAACATAGATATATACTATCGCTGACTTTTGTGCAGGTATTTTTAAGATCTACAACTATGTAGTACATTAATTTTATATATCACTTATGGTTTACTCAGCGTAAGTTATTTAAGCGCCCAAAAGCGTCTTTTTCCGAATTGATTTACCATTATCGTCAATGCTTATTTCGTATGCTACTTTATCTAATTAAATATACCTTACAAGCTGGTCAGATAACGTGAAAAGAACATAAACGGACAGACAGACAAAGAGACGTTGAGTTTTATAGTATGTATAGATAATGCGCTCGACCGACGGCATTATTTAATGCACGCAAGCGAAGCCGTGGGTAGAGCTATAGGTACATTGTACTAACAATCGTTTTTGTGACAGAATAGTCGGTATTCTCGAGTCAACAGTGGGGGCTACTAACTGCAACAGAAAGCCTATCAAGCTTAATAATAACAATGACAGTACCCACATAGCTATGAGAATAGGATGAAAATACAAATCTAGTTCAGAATATCGATAAACTTCGAACATTTTGTTATCGATTAGATGACTAAAACAATAGACAATACACTGTACGAATATGTAGGATTAACACACTTACGTGAATTGTTGGATACATATTTCTTTCTCCGACTGCTCAGAAGGAGGGTAATCTTTTTCATGTGTATGTATGTATGACTATTTATTTCGTATGCTCTGTAGCCTAAATGGCTGTATGGTTTTTTTAATATATAAAGTGTCAATAGTTTTATCTTAAATGCGCAAAATACTTGACAAAAACAAGCTATATAATTAATTAATTTATACAATTTTGTTTTAATAATGTAAAGTACACGATGGATTGTTTTTTTTTCTTTGATACATACTCAAGCAAATAATAAAATATAATTTAAAATGTTATAAGGTATATTGCAAGCGGGGACAAACAAAAATTATGAAATATATTTGTTGCAAATATTTTTATAGATTTCCACGTAAAGACCACCATGAAACATATTTTCCTTCTTCGGTTTTTTTATTCTACTAAGGTTGAAAACAAGCATACGGCCCGCCTGATGGTAAGCAGCTACCTATGGACGCTTATAATACCATAGGTATCAAAAAGCGCATTACCAACCTTGAACCTTCTATCCCAAGGTTCTCTGGGATTCCCAACACTATTTGCCGCAAGAACACAACACACAGTTATTTGGCTGCAATCTTTTATAGCATAGAGGTATTCCACTAGTCGGGCAGCTCTTGAATAGAGAGAAATTTCCAATGTGATTTATTCTTCATAATTTATCACAAATTAAAAAAAACACGTACACACAGAACTACGGTTTTGTATGTATAGGTAAATAAATTAAATGACATATTACTTACACTAACTTAAATTGAGTTATTTGGAAAAATACTACACGTAGTTTCATGAATTTTATTTGCACGGTTAATGAATAAAAACATATCATAGTGATACTTCTGAGATGCCATAACGAACATGATTTTTGATAGATAATTTCTCTTATTTTTCCAGTCTCAAGTAATGTATATATATATACTTTTTAATGGTGACCCTATTGTACGGGATAATTGAATGTGACAGCGTAGCATAAAGAGCGCGCAAAACTAAAGCTAAACACAAGCCAACAGCTACGTCCAGGAAATTAAAAACTTTACCGAACCACTTCGGACGATGTTCCGACCGCGGCTCTATTGAAATACAGAGAGGGTTGTATCAAGCTTGTCTCTAACTAACGTATTTTATGTACACTGCTTTCTGGATATAACGAAATTGGTTTTCAATTGAATCATAAAAGCGAGTTTACGAGTTTTTTGTCAAAAATAATATATTTGCAATGAAAATATAATATGTAAGCATATTTTAACTTCTATTTTACCAAATGATAAAAATAAGTTAACTTATCAGAAATTAAAAAAAATGTGTGGGTAATGAGTAATTACAGGTATTTTACCATGAAGTGCCATAAACCATATACATAGAGCGCAGCAAAAAATTTCAGAACTGGCCACTTAGATTAAAAATAAAATAAAACTAATTAAGGCATTTGAAAATGGAACGCTTTGGCTTTAAAATGCAGTTTGTTTCATCTATTTGAAACGTGTTCTTAAATATTGGCGCCATTATAAATATAATATATCTACGTTACCGTGGATCTAACTATAATTTTCGTAGTAAGAATTACTACGATTTTATGTGTAGTTTGACGCTTCAGCAGAGTATCGCTCGCCTTCGAACTGCATTTTGCAATTAAGCGCTATGGAAGTCCACTGCTTATAGCTGGTTTTTCAGAATTCCAACGCGGTCGCATTAATGTCAGTGAATTTCGTGATGGTCGTCCATCTACCGCCATGAACAATGAAAACATCGATGTTGTACGCCGTATGATCGAAACAGACGGGCATGTGACCTACAATGAGATTCAGGCATCCTTAGGCATAGGCATGTGGCAAATACAATCAATCCTACTTAAACATTTGGGTGCGAGAGACTGTATTCACGGTGGATCCCTCACAAATTAATTGAGCCTCAAAAACGGACCGCGTCGCTTGGTGCAAAGCCATGCATTACCATATTAAAAAAAGAGAAGTCAAATTTGGTGTGAGTGATAGTGACAGGTGACGAAACATAGATTTACAGCTACAATCCCAAAACAAAGCAGCAATCGACTGTTTGGGTCTTTCCAGGTTAGCCGAAACCAGCCAAGCTAAGAGAGAATATTTTGAGAATAATAAATGGATGTTTGACCATTGAATAACCAAAGTAGATACATCACACAATTGGCCACCAATATTACATAATACAGGATCAAATGATTTAAATTTATTAATAAAAATAAGACAGATCCGAAAACAGATGCAGTCAAAAATTCTTCTGATCTGTTTTTTAAAACAATAAGTATTGCCAGTATTGACGCATTAGGAAATTAATATTTACTACTCTTTTCCTCGAATAAGAAACGACTTGAAATATCTACAAAGTACTTTGAGAATGTTGCCGACAACTAAAAATAATTTTCCGCGTCCGCACATAAACACAAAATATCGAGAACCCACAATAACTTTATACACAAATAAAACCATATTTATAGAGTTTCGTACCGTGCGCGATACCGGGTGAATACTGATACTACCCAGTAAATTATTTAGGTAACATTTTTATTGTTATTCTTGTATAGTTATTTGTTGTGTTAATTTAATATTATCAACACTACGTTTTGTAAAGGTTGCCATAGGGATGGCTATTCTTTTCCAATGCATCCATCTATTTTGTAATACATTACATGCATTCCATCGTCTATTTTGCAATACACCCATCTCATGAGTTTTTGAGTAGTTAAGTGAAAAACTGTAATTTCTTTAAATGTAATTGGGTAAATTTAAAATTCAAAATTTCTACAAAGGTAGCGATCAAACTAAAGATGTACGGTGCGTTCACATGCGGTACCTGGACCACACACTACGTACATATTGCGCGCCGTCTATGCTGCATTGGTGCCACGATGGAACTCATAAACGAATATAACACGCAATTTTGATTTTTCTATGATCACAGAAACAGCAATGTAAAAGAAAAATCGAACGAATATCATAGCTGTATTACAAATTTAATTTAAGTTTGGAATTCTGTAATTAAAGTCTTCATACTGTAATATGGCTAGTGCCAGTATTAAAAATCGGCAATTTTATAGGTAAAAACCTAATATTAAATTAGTATCGATAATAAGTTTTATATATTTAAGCAATGACGGATCAGTAGCGTGTACAGACATCGCGTCGATTGACGTAAGTTCGAATCCCTGCAATGAGCCTGAGCTTTCGGTGAAGGAAAACATCGTGAGGAAACCATAGCATAGTCGTAGGGCTTTTTCTAATGCCCGCCTGGCTAGCTACCACCCTCAAGTTCTGTCGCCAAGCACCAATAGGTGTGTTCTGGCATCCGCAATTGAGAGCCAGTCTTTTACTAGGCTTAGCCTGTTCATCATCACGGGCCACATCGTCACTTTAAATCAGGTGAGATCGTGGCCACTATCTAATCTAAAAAGAAAAAAGAACTCTACATATATAAAAGGATAAGTAACTAACCGAGTCAGAAATCAACGCACAGCCCAACCTAAGCTAAGGTAAGACCGTGTAAATCTGCATGCGAGTTCCTTTTACACTGTAGGTGAGCACTAAAGAAGGATTTTCGGAAATTCAACCCCCTAAACTGGTGCTAAAGGGAATGAGATTTTGCATGAAAATTAGTGTTTAAAATATTCGTGCGAAGCCGCGGCGGGCCTCTAGTGTTTTATATAAGAGTGGGAATAAAATTAGAAACATGAAGTTAAAATCAAATAATACTCGATATGCGAAAATGTTTTTATACAGAGATAAATTTTCTTCTGATTTCCATATATAAGAAAATTAGATTTAATATATTTTTATAAGGTGGTAATATCAATTTTCTTGCTCCGTCACACCCCCTATACTAAGCATCTACGCGCAAACTCATCTCAATATGCAAATGCGTAAAGGATTCCAGACGAGGTGAGCTGATGGCTTACAAATTGAATTTCGCGCAACGAACGTAAGAACTCAGACCTTGTGATATAAACTCAGCAAAGTAACTATTCAAGTACAAATTCTGTAGTTTATTACACGTTGTATTAGATTACTGAAATAAAGTATTTTTATATTATTAGTAATCTTGAATGGAAATACAGTTAGGTAATGTAATGAAATTTAACATTCACAGTAGGTAGCCTTTGCGAATATTCGCACATTATATTTAGAATGTAAACTTACTAACAGTTGTCATGTTAGTTAATCAGGTTGTTAATAGATGGCACCTCTTACATGTTAGTTCAATATATTTACGTTCAATTTAAATTTTTAAACGAAAGCATTGGTTTTAAATTCTTTGTTTATTTTTCGTCAAAAGCGGGTAGTATATCCTTTATTAAAATTATGTGTTAATCATTAATTTTTATGAAGAATTAAGAGAGATATGGCGTTGCCACAAAAAATCCTTTAATAAATAATTTATAATTATAATAAAAATGTAAGGAGTCTGTACATTAAAGATATTTGAGAAAAAATACTACTAGGGTTTAGAATAATGAACAGAAAAAATGTCGACAGTTTATGAAATTTTTGTCTGTCTGTCGGTTAGTTTTTACGCCAATCACAAAGAAACCGAATTTAATGAAATGTGGTAGAATTGTATTTTTTATTGTGGAGGTACATATAGGATGCATTTTTACACGTTTAGATATTTGTATGGTCTATAAATTGCATTTAGTTTGTGTATATATAAAAAAGAATATGTATATATATAATACTGTAATATATAGTGACATGAAGTTGAAATTGTACGAAGTTTATCCAGATTCTTTTATCAGGTAATTTACAATACAAATAAACTGGCTTGATTTTGTTCTAAAACTCCACGATAGATTTCATTACTTACGCGTTTTTTGCGCTAATAAGATTTTTATTTTACACTAGCTGTGCCGATTTACAAGAAATCGCTTATTGATGATTTATAATACTTCATTATAGACAATATTTTTATCGGGCGACCAGGGTTATGCGTCACTACTCACACGGCTCGTTCGCGCCACTACACCTATAATCATAGACCCGAGTCCAGTGTTGAATTAAACCACTAAACACTACGCCAAAAAACGCTAAAAAAAATCATTTGATGCACTGCACAATGACTTTGAACCTGCCAGAACGAGAAGTTAGGCTCGTCCGCCTTCGACGTGGTAGTCAATTATAAAGAGAGACCTCAAGCAAGCCCAATTATCAAAATCGACAAGTCACGACAGATTGGCTTGGCATAGAAATTTGAGACCCGACCCCAAATAATAGGAAAATGGACGAACGAACAAAACAAATGATGTGCAGTATTAGGTCGTAATTGGAAATATATACATTTTTTCATTCATATTTCAGTATGAAAAAAAATTTTTAATGATGATCGTGTCTGTTTATGTTTTTTTTACAACGCTTAAGTAGTTACTGAAAAAGTAATGGTTTACAAAAATTATACATATGAGCACTTACTGCTGCCGTAAGGAAAAGGGATGCTTCTAACTAAAACACAAACTGGAGAAAAATATTAATAAAGATTTAAAATCATTAGATGTGCCATACATTGCGTCCTTTTAGATTAAATGTCGAGAACGAAAGCTCGTAGGGAATCAAAGAAAATACTACTAGTTGCGCCTTTTTTCCTGATTGTGAATATATATAACTAAGTTTTGCGAAAATTGGCAGATGCGCCCCTCTTTCTTAAGAAGGCAGAATACACGTTTTAATAATACGCTATAAGTATACACTGATTGAACAAAATCTTTATAGATAAAAGCTATATTAATAGTTAAAAAAAAAACTCTTACAAACAAAGTCTCTTAAAATCTCTGATGACGAAATGAAATGACGTAATGAGGACAGTATTTAATGTCATTTTTTCTAATTCTGAAACAAAAAACTCCCGAAATAACTGTTATTACAGTACAATTATGAAAACGACTCGTCCTTTGAATTTATGAAAGCTTTTAAAAAAGGGACCAAAGTACAAAACTCGTATTCATTAGTAATACGAGTGCTGGAAAAATGAAAAATGTAAATCTGCTATATCAAGAATAGGATTATTGTAGGATAAATAACCTTTTAAAGAATTTAATTGATGTTATGATAATGAGAAATTTGGCCCATTAATTATGTTTGATCATAAATTCACCTGAATTTAACTGACAATACAATCCAAGACAGCAACACGCTAAGCCCAGAAAGGGTAATATACTTTCTAAAAGACTTTGTTGTTCACTTATGGCACCTACTTTAATATTTCGTAGATCGTTCGAATACAAAAACTTTCAGTATTTTTTCACAAATTTTGTCTTTGACGCAGGGATTACTAAATTTTAGATCTGGATACCTCAAGTGTATTTAATCGGTTATGTAAATGGATAGTAAATTATTTCAGATATCCGATAATTTCGGTTAATTTTAGTAAGTTAGTAGTAGTTTTATTTTTTAAATAATTGTATTTAGTAGAGATAATTACTTATTGTTTGAATATTAATTTAGGTGAACATTATAAACTATGAGATTTATTAAAAATTAAGTCTCATTTGACTCAGTTCCCATCTGAAATTATTCGAAATATTCAAGGATATGTTTACGGTTTCGTTTTTTTTTTTGGATACTGTTCTGATCGTTTCGATTATAGTTACGGAATTTCATAGCCGCATAGCTCCTGCTTTGATGAATAATTTTGATAGGACAACTAGCTTTTACTTCACCCTGCTTTAGAATTTTCTACATTCTAAATATATGTTTCATAGTTGACGTCACTATTTATTAGTTAGGTACTTACATCATTCACAACTATTGTATTATCTTTTTACCAATCCAATAAAAAACTAATTCATCGGCAATAATTAAATTAAATTATTACTCCAATCACTCAGATAATGAGAACAAATTTGGAAATCATAATATACAATCATTTAAAATGATCCTTTCGTCAAATTCACGATCAAAAACTGGCAAAAATTAAATTTTTCCCTTTATTTGGACATCTGTGAGTTTTTTCTGGAGCACGTAATTGAGAGAAACGAATTCTCTGACTAGCCTATTTAGAATTGTATAGAGTTGTTTATTATTTAAAAAATATTGTCAGTCTTTACAAAGCGTATCGAACTTTGTGTGGTAACAACCACGACAGTACTTATCTAAGGAAATATAATATTTCATCAATTTCCACAGTTCAAAATAAATATTGCTTGTTCGAAGTTTTTTATACGTTATTGAATTAGAAATGGGGAGATCCGCAGAAGAAGCAATAACAGCTAAGAATAGCTGGACATAGGTGGCAGTGGGCAGGCACGTAGCTCGTAGAACGGATGGCCGATGGGTCCATAGAGTTCTGGAGTTGTGATCGCGTACAGAAAAACGCAGCGTAGGGAGACCCGCTGCAAGGTGGACTGACGACCTGGTGAGGATTGAAGGAAGTCACTGGATACGAGCAGAACAGTAATAATGATTGCTGTACTGATATTTCATACATTTCACACACTTGTATATTTAAATATGCATTACAAATATTAGAAAACCTATTGTCTGGAATGGGATGTTATTCAATAGGTAATATACTTAATTTCAATTCCTCTTCCTCCGGCATTACCCCATTTGAGAGGATCGTTATCCTCCATGTTAGGTGCCTTTCTACCGTAAATTACCTGGCGGCAAATACTTCAATTACTAGTGGATTTACCTGTGTATTTCACAAAAACAGAATGTTCGAATAAAGAAGGATAAGGGCTGAAATCCATGTACGCTTTCATCTACTGGAGATTAATACTACCTTGGTATATTCAGCTGTTTTGATTCACATGCTGTTATATACTTTATATCACAAGGTCGGTATAGTTATTTGGTGTGTATTATGCAGTGTAAAATGAACCTAATAAATTAGACTAGTTACTTAGGACAGTGAGTGGTACGATCAAAGGAAAGTGACAACAAAAGTTGTCTTTACCTGAATCGTGGTGTAGTTGGCGTCACAGTATATCTTTCGTTTGACTTTGTTTAGCTCTCAATAATTGTTTAATGAAAGGGACAACTTTAAAGTATATAATATCTAAGAGAACTAAATTCTATAATCCTTCACTTATTTTGTGCAGGAGCAGAAGAGTTTGACGATAATGATTATTTTAGTTAGTATTCGGTCGTACCGTAACTACACAAACAATCCTGTTCTTTTCCGGATGACCTTTGTTGGTGACACCTAATACTTATTTTAAAGAAGAGATATTGTCATTGTTGAGCAAGTCTGCATTGCCTATTTTAATAGGTGAATTTAGTATATTTCATTTTTGTCATTTCTGTTATATTGATACTTCGTTTTCCAGCGTTTCCAAAATGATTTAATAATTTTATCTAAAAGGTGTTATGTTTCACTAACGGAAAGGACAAAACGAACACATCGGTAGTGTGTAATGAATTGAAAGGACTAAGGAGTCAAAACACGAGTAGTCATCAAATCCGTTGGTTAAGACGGGTCTGAACTTTAAATGGAAAACGGCGCGAATTTAATAATGACTCAATTGCGTTAGCACTGTTTGCATCTCTTTGTAAGTAAGTAATTGTTCTCCTCTAACGCTTCTTAAGTGTAGTTTGATACTACGAATGTTAGTCACCAAATTGAAACCCAAATTTACAGCTTCGTTTGACAACGTAAGATACGTCTTATACTTATTTTTCGCAACAATGCTGAGGTCAACTTTGTTTGGGCTTTGCCTTTTTCCTATAATATTTCTTTCTTAAACATTAATTTGGCAACCAGATGATTATAGGTCTGATTGTCGTCTGGCGCCGACATTCAAGCAGATATAAAAATAGCTTGTACTCTTCTTGTACCGATATCACCCTTTAGTGATTATGAAATTTCTCAGATACCTCTTCGTCCATTTGTTTCAGTTGGTTTTTCATTTGTTGGATATTTGATAAGAATGATACCATCTCAACAACATCTTCATATTTGTTTTGAAAGAACTTTTGTCGTATAATGTGTATATTTGTTTCTGTCTTTTGTTCATACAAGCTGACTAATTTTCGTCAGACCTCTCTAGAACTCTGTAGAACCTCTATAGATTACATATAATAATACGTAACATAACTTCCTCTCTTATTCTTTTTACCAATATTGTCTGAGCCTTCGCATCCTTACTCTCACAAGTATTTATCACTTCCGCAATCCCTGGCTCCGATTTTACTGAGCTTCCATCGACGACAACCATCAGACGTGGACCCTTTAACTCTAAACAAAACAAGAAATTGCATAGTGGCGCAGTGGAAGCGTGATGGGCTCATAACCTATTATGTAAAGTTCATAAATAGTCAGGATTATCAAGAGAACTGTTCATTACTTAAATCAAAAACTCAGTTGCACAACGCACATATGGAATTTCGGAACCAGTGTTGCTATATTTTAGAATCAACTGTAACTATTAGCATTTTATTTCCATAAATATCTAAAAAATATCTATATAAATAAAATATTCTAATAGTGGTTTTCATTTATAATTGACATACATACAAAATACAATAATAATTATATGTTACTAAGCAACAAATGTAGTCATAAAAAAGAACACAAAAGAGTTTGTACCAGAGATATACGGATACTTCACACATATCACCTAAAATTTGAGTGTTACAAGCGAAGAGCGGAACAGGCACCTGTAAGATAAACGCAATTCCTCGTCGGCCTAACTTATACTTAGCATTAAGTGTGATCGAGTTCAAGCGCGTAACTTTAAAACTAAGAAAAGGGTGATTATCTACATATTTGTCTGTGCGCACATTTAGCACAAAAATTGGATACCATAGTCAAATGCGTGCACACCACCGAAGCCGCAGAAACGAGTTTTCGCCGGTGCCGAAATCGACAAGGACGAGTCGATATATTTATCTATGAAAACTGAATCTTTAATGAACTGGTTTAGAAAGTTCTGTCCATTAAATTCATAATAATCCAAAAACTATCCAGAAAATCCATCTAATTTATTAAATTATTTAGAATTTATCAAGTATTACATTTCTCTATAAATCTGCATAGCGGCGTGCTTGCTAATCCAAAAGGAGGGTCGGTCCCACCGTAACAAGGTTCAGGCCCTCATTTCGAAAGCAATTCTTTCTCTTTTCAACATCCGACCTAAGTTTTGATGTCTTGTTTATTTCCGTCAAGTCAATCTATTTCATTTTTTTTGTTTTTGTTATTGATACTAACTATATAAAAGAATTACAATTGTTTTCTTCGCTGTTTTATACTTGTTAATTAATGTAAGTATCAAATAAGTATTTCAGTAGGAAAAATATCTACATATTATGTATTATTTCAAAGTTTTGTAATTATTTTTTATCGATTTATTGGCTAGTGGTTAGTTTAGGAAAACTTATATGATTTTAGGTGACGATGTGAAAATAGAGATGAGGCATAAATACTGGAATAAGTGCACACATTAGGTATTAGGTTACTAGGAAATAGCTGTTCCAGAGGATCACCAGTTCTCACGTCAATATAATAAATAGCTGGAGCTTGAGCACATGGACGCGGACGTGTCACACGTGTCGTCGCATATGGAGGCGATACAAATACTCGAATACTAGACGCGATCTTGATCATCACGTACGAAGTACTGAAAATATTTCGTACGATACAGAATACTGGATGCGGTCGTGTCCATTGCGTACGAAGTACATCAGTACTTCTAACACAGGACGCGATACAAAATACTCGAGTACTAGACGCGATGATGGCGGCATCGAGTACTACATGCAATGTAGTTTGATTTGAAGATAATGTTATGAGGTCGTTAAAAATGTGTTAATAATAAAAATACATTTCAAGTCACATATATTTATTTATATCTAATCTTATACATATACTAAAATTGAAGTGTCTGATTGTAATGTCAAAATAAAAGGTCTTTACTAAATGCATATGAAAGTATAAACGGTTAACTACTAACCTATAACAAAAACCCATTTTTTTTATTTTTGTCTGATTGTCTGTCTGTTTTTTCTGGGTAATCTTCGAAAGCTGACTATACCAGATAGCTGATTTTATAAGGAATAACTTATACTAATTTTATTTTAGAAAAATGATAGGGTTCCGCATAAAAAAAAGGTTTTTTAGTAGTCAACGCGAGCGGAGCTAGTGTACTGTACATATAAACTTATAAAGGATAACAAACAAATTTACTGTAATATAATTATTTAAGTTCAGTAAACTGAATTTATAAAGATTTTTTTCTGAAACTATTTTGAAAGGGAAGATTACAAATTATTATACTACGGTTCCTCACTCGTTACGATCAAATATATTTGCCACCAAAAAATACACCTAGTACTTTTATAGGTATGTATGACCGATTGTTGAAATAAAAGGCACTCCAACATATGGAAGGAAAATTACAGGATTACAAAAATAATTTAAGTACCTACTAGATGGAACATGTATTTGCATCTACTAGGAACATTGTTAAAATGACATTTTTTAAAATCGATACGACCTTGACTTATGACACGAGATGATAAGAACAACCACAATATCTAATACAACAATAATTACTGTCAACGAAGTAGACCAATGGGGTCTGGGAGTAAATAGTTCATTCAGTTTTTAACAGATATTCTCCAACGAACTGACCTATATTTATTTTTTTCAATCTTACTATAATGTTAGCCGTAAGGGCCCTGAAGCCTTAGACGGCTTTTTCAGCTTCAGCCGGGCTTGGGAGTGAACGCTTAAGGCACTCAGCCGCGAAAGTAAGGCAACAAATTCCAAGGGTGCCAAAGTGGCCGAACCTTGGCTTGGACCGTTGCCGCGATTGCAAATAAGTCGCGATCTGACTAATTTTATATCCGTAATTCGATCTAAATTAACTATACATATATACATGTGCTTCTTTCCCCTGGGTAATTAGTGATATGTCAATTTTTGTCTACACTAAGCAGCCAAAGAAAAAAGAAAAAGATCCCTTACAGAACCTATGTAGGTGAGTGGAGTGCATATGTGTACATTGCAGTAATAAGTATAATATGTTGGAAGTTAATGAATGCAGTGTCAAAAACACAAGATACATTTTTTCATTTTTTTTCTCCGGTGCAAACCACTAATTCTGACACAAGCGTGATTGACGGATGACCAGTCATGCCTATTCTACAGAGGGATGCAAACGATATATCGATGTATCGTTGATAAACATCGATGTTAATGACTAATATCATCGATATATCGCTTTTTATTAACGATACTTTGTTATGCCTACCCGCCTAGCGCCATCTATTCTATTATATTCACTACTCGTTCGCTTCCTTAACCATACACCTATATTTTTATATTTAACATCTTGCTCTCACTCTCAATCACTTAACACTCATGAATATCAACAGCCATTTTTGATGTTTGACATAGTAAACAAAAACACCACTAAACGAAGTTTGTTAATTTGATTGTGAGTGGATATAAAAGCTCAGATAAATTAATTGGGAAACTATAGCCTCAAGATCTGTGCCTGTCAAGAGATGTATCTGTGCATGTAAGTATTTATTTATTATTACATTACCTGAGCCACGCGGTTTTACCCTCGTATAACTTGAAACAAAATGCTGATTGATGATTTATAATACTTCAATATAGACAACATTTGTATCGGGTGGCCAAAGTTATGCAATACACCTCACACGGCTCGTTTGCGCTAATACACCTATAGTCATAGACCCGAGCCAAGTGTTGAATTATTTTAATTTTAAATTATCTCCCAAATTATTCGTCCAAATAACATGCTATAAAGGGTAAAGTTTACCTACATAAAATTGTCTTGATGATGAAGTAACTCTTGTTCTTAATTATTAATATGCTACGCCTAATAATAATGCTCATAAATCACTTTTCACATAAATCACTTTGGCACTAACCATTAGACCAGTGCACGCGGATAAAGCAATTCGGGTGCGATGTACCTCCCAACCTTCTTAACAAAAATCAATATTCAAGGCTAGCCACTAGTGCTAGATAGCCTGTAGGATTCCACGTGAATCTGGCTATAATATAAAAAAAGAATTTTCCTAATCCCACTAGTAGTTTCAGAGATTAGCGTGCTTAAACAAACAAACTCTTCTTCCGCTTTATTGTATTAGTATGTAAACATTTGAGGTTATATGTATTTAATATATTTCGGTCAAAATACGTAACTACTATTGATATAATAGATGTTGATTATTCTAAGAGTATTTCTAAGAAACAAGCTAGCTCAGCTCAGCTGGTTGTAGTTCAAAGCAACGTCGGTGCCCAGTGATTGGCTGTTTTCAGGAGCTGGGGCTACGATCACCCAAGAGAAAAACCGCTCACTAGGCACAAGATTGTGAAAATTGTTGTTTTTGAATTGTATCTATTTTGTGAAATAAATATAAAGATAATCATAATTCTTGTTTTTAATTTTTTCCAAAATATCGGAAAATTGTCGATGTTCTAGTATCGACGTTTCTTATGCATGCGACATACCTCAGAAAAAACGCATATCGGGATACTGGGAGCGTTTACCCTGTTGCATGCTCTATTTTTTTTTTTTTTTCGAACTGACTATGCTGTTGGCCCGGGGGCCTTAACAGTTTCACCGGACTTGTTGGCGAGCGCTTAAGGCACTCAGCCGAGAAGTTTTGGGCAACATGCGCAAGGGTGCCAAAGTGGCCGAACCTCGGCTTGAGCTGTTGCCGTTTTTGCAACATACGCGACCTAGCTAAATTCCTACGCGAATTTGAGCTAACTGACTATACATGTATGCATGTCTCTTGCCTCGTGGGAGGGAGGAAGAGACACGCGTACATGTATTTAGTGATCTGAAAAATTTTCTAAGGCTAACTAACCACAAAAAAAAAAAAAAAAAACAAGGTCCCTTACAAGACCTATGTACCTGAGTGTAGTGCATGTGTGTTCATACAGTGTAATGAATGTATGTCGGTAGCTAGTGATTGCAGTGTCACTGTATCGCGCGAGCAGCTGGCTTGAGGGCTCCCTGGCGGGGGAACGGACCTAGGCTCAGGTCGCTGCAGGAGAAGGCGGTCGAGATGTGTGTGCGGGAGCGAAGTTTGCCGCCCGCCCCCTGCGGAGCGAGCGGTGATTACGCGGGCGTGGGCGCAAACACGCTTGGTTATTAGATACGGGCGGGAAAATCGCGTTCGCTTCCGTGATTTTATCATCGGGGTCAGATAAAATGTCGCGCGGGCGTCTATATTTATTAGACATTCGGATGTCTGGATTCGGGTTCTGAGATGCGGCTGCCACTACTAGCTGGTTCGAATGGTTTGACGCTTTTTCAAAATAGTTATTTGATAGGGACTTTATAAATGATTCGATCGAAGGTATTTCCATATCTTTATGGAGATCTACGTTCCGAGCGAACCAAGGGGCACCGACCGGCCTTCTGAGAAAGCGGTTCTGAACTATTTGTAACTTATTGAGGGTGAATTTACTTATGTGAGCAAAGACTGGGGAACTATAAGTTAGGATCGGTCTGATACAAGTCTTGTAGAGCGTGAGCTTATGTCTGAGGGACATTTTGCTCTTCGAGCACACGAGAGGGTGCAGGCGGCTTGAGACCATACTGGCTTTCCTTCGCACTCTATCGATATGTGCCTTGAAATTTAGGTGTTTATCCAGTGTGACACCCAGATATTTGATCTGGCTGGCCCACGGGATAGCCACATTAAATAGTTTGATAGCGGGAATTTTAACTAATCTTTGAGTGGGATGAAAGAGGATAGCGCTACTCTTACAAACTCAACTCAAACTCTTAGGTTTGATCCGATCCATTTTAATTTTGGCTGTGTGAGGCGCGGACAAGCCGTTGAATAGTGGCGGCTATGCCCGGGAATTGGGTTATTGCGTTGAGCAATCCTAAGTCCTTATTGGAGTTAATCACCGCGTTGAATGCGATGATTTCTTGCACTTCATGCACAAGAAGAAGCTGGGTGAACCACTCCTTGCCAGCCAACGAGAAACCGAGGGCTGAGGTGGCGGGGGCTGCCGGGACCGGGACGGCCTTGACAGGCTTGGGTTTGATTAATGAGGCTGGAGGGGCCAGTGCGGGTGGGAGGGGTGCGAAGGGAGCGGGAGCTGGTGCCACTGGGGCTCGTGAGGTGCCTGGAAGGCTGGGGAAAGCCTCTAGAGACATTAGAGGCTGGATATGAGGCCGAGCGACAGGTACCTTGGGAAAAGTGGCCTGTCTGACTGGCTGGGGGCGTTTCGTGCGCGGGGCGCGGGGACAACCGCGATAATTTGCGGTATGTCCCGTTTGCTGGCAGAGAACGCAGCTGGGCGGGGTGGGAGTGCCAGGAGTGCGAGGGCACTCCTTCGTGGCGTGGTCGTCTAGGCACTTGACGCACCTAGCGCGGAAACAGCAGTTACGGGAAGAGTGTCCGTAGAGCTGGCTGTTGTGACACTGCGACGGGATTCTATTTTTGTGTGGCGGCTCAACGGTTATTCCGGTGAGACCGCACACCTCGGAGAGGTTAAAAATCGACTTGCCCTCCTGGGACTTGTCTAGGAAGACAAGCACCATATTGTATGGTGCCCTGGTGGTGTGTTTGTACATCCTGTGTACGAATTGGGAAGTTCTGCTCCTTAAGGGATACTGAGATTTGGTCGGGAGTGATCTCGACCGGGATCTGACGGATAACCACTCGCAGGAGGCGCTCCTGGATCCCTGAAGGTGTGTTCCGGGCCCCGGTGTAGTGGAGCTTGAGCTCCTTACACTTGTCCGAGATTTTCGTCCAAGACGCTTTGTCTTGGATAGTGATTTGAGGCGGGCGGCGGGGTTTTTTCCCTTCAGCGGGTGCGAGGGCCGTAGTGGGCGCGGAGGAGGGGTTAGAGCGAGTATTCTCGCTCGTTCGGCGTGCTTTTTCTGCGGCCTCGGATGTAGGGGAAGAGGGCGGAGAGCCCCTCCCCTTCCTTTTGGTGGACTTGACGGTTATGAAACCGTCGTTTAGTATGGTCTCGTTGGGGACCGCGGTGTCCATCGCGGGGACATTTACGTTTTTCCGCGCGAAAGGCGGCATTAATGATTGGATCTCCGGATCCGGAGATAAAAGCGAGAAAGAATTCGCCGTATTAATGAAAGTTCGCACTACGGGCGAACGTGACCGCGGACGCGGGAGAGAAGAGCTCTTAGACCTCGAACGCGCCCGTGAGATCGACGAGCGCGAGCGTAGGGCACGCGTGTCAGGATGCGGGGGGCGCGGGGAGCGCGGCGAGCGCAGGCGCGGCGCGGCGGGTACTCTGTTTGACGCGGCGGTGAGGGGTACGAAGTGTGCGGCGGGGCGGCATTTCTCCGCGGGGGTCTGTGCCGGCGCGGGACGGACGCGTGGGTACTTCCTATTAAAGGAAACCAAGGCGTCGGGTATGTTCTACTTGAGAAAGGTACGGAGCCTCCTTAGCTCTAGGGCTTCTGCAGAATCGGCCATTCCGGTGGCGTGTGGAGGACTGGGGAAAAAATTTCAAATTCGAATTCCGAATTCGAAACAAAATATAAACCTCCCCGCCGGAGGGGCAGGGGGGCGCGCTAAATAAAATTTAACGGACTATCCCGAGTCCGGCAAAGTGACCTGCGAGTCGAGGTGCAATGACACGCAGGAATGAGAACCTACCGGGCCTACGTGGAGGTCCCTATCAAGCCCGAGGCAGAGAACGCAGCCGGTATAAATACCTAGCTACGCCCAAACAGACACTCGGGGATGGATGTGTAGCAGGATCGGAAGGGTGGGAAGGAGACACTCAGGGCTTGACTATGACTCTATCAAGGGCCAAGGTTCCTGAGCCCGACCAAGTACTATCGTTTGCCTCTGAAGGAGGCAACCGAGGGGCGCTTGGGTCACGCACCCACTTGCCTTCTGTTGACACCGAGAGGTTTCCGGCAAGCGACCACTAAAGTGTGGATTTCGTCGAATAGAAACAATTGCACTTAAAAGTGCAGTTTGTGTTTGTGTAGCGTACTGAAAAGTACGCGACACAATGGGTGCGAGCGAGACGGCGATATGCAGGTGCGGCGCAGGTGCGAAGCAGGTGCGCAGCAAAGCCGGTCGGTCGTAAAAGTTCACAAAGGCGGCAGAGAGCGGTCGTAAACACGTCCGTTCCCGCCGGCGGTCGTGATCGGAATCCATGCTCTAATCATTAGATCTGGGTGCCATGTGTCTCTAAAGATAATACAACACAAGCGCGAGCCATCTTACCGGTGGTGCCATCTATTGGCAACTTAATTAAAGTAAATCTCGCTACATCCAACATTTTCTATTAAAATACGATAGGGATAAATAAATGCAGTGTAACGTTCGTTAACCAGTTTATTTAAATCTACCTACCTACATAAGATATAATTCTTATGACATAAATTATCTTACATTAATAAAATATCCATTGCAGCGTGAATCTGTGTGTCTGTCTGTGGTATAGTAGGCTCCCAAACAGCTGAACCTATTTTTGATCTAGTTTTTTTTTTGTTTGTTTAAGAGGTGTCTTGGTTGAGAGTGTTCTTACGTATGATTCAAGAAAATCTGTTCAGCCATTTGAAGATTATCAGCTCTTTTCTAGTTGATTTTGATTTCACATATCTGATCGATTCGAAATTTGATATTCTATTATTTCAATTATATTAGAAAAACATGGCAACATTGAGCTGATATTGCATCAACATCTGGAATCTGCAGGATACCTAATATTCACCAACATACAGCAGAGTTATTGTATATGGGCTCATTTGAATAGTCTCAATAAATAAGTTACTTGTGTCGGGGGTTTCTTAAATGATTTCACAATGTAGACAGCAAACGGTACTTACAATATAGACAGCAAACGCTACTTACAATATAGACACAAGAAGTTCCATCAATAATTGTTTGCCATTCTTATGGATTAAGGAGGAACTCCATGTTTGTTAACGCGTGGTGCGTACCTTTCAATTGGGATTTAAGCGACTTATACTGTTGTAATGGTAGTAAAGAGTTTTTGTGTTGATTGCGAAAATAATACATAAATTAATAACACCAAACCTGACATTTAGGTTTCATGAACTACATTGACTACAGTTGTGTCGTTTAATTTCAAGTTTCATATATTATTAGGTTTTCTGGAAACGACAATTGACATCGTAACCACACTAACTATCTACGCTTTAAAAGTTTTACCGCCGCGCTTCATAGCAGCATTGTGTGCTATACACAGAGTACTCAAGGTCAGGGATATTCGGAGAAGCTGTACAATGAGGAGGATTTACTCAAATTACGGACAAAGACTGATAATTCTTTCTCGAAGATTCAATATCAGTATCATACACTCCGAGAAAGTAGGAGATCTGAACGATGAATAGGCCATATTTAGCATTTTCTAGCAAAATTACTATTTCAAAGATTTTTTTAAATTATTTGAAAGCTTACTCCGGTAACGCAGCTCTGAAAGTGGCCACGCGGTAATTAAACGTATACACAAAGTATTAAAAAATACATCTCCACCGTCATAAAACGTACGATGCTTTTACTTAATTAGACCTATACTAATGAATATGTGCAAAAATTGTTAATTAAAACCGGGTTATAAAAGTGTATGAGAAATTTTTAATTAAAACATGTAGAATACTTTAGTCTTCAGTATTTTTATAAGTAGACTCGAAATCGGTTTCGATGAAGAAAAATATCATCATTATACTATAGCATAGTGTTAAGATATTTTATAACACCCTCCTGGTTAGTTATCACTCTCAACTTGTCGCCATCGCAAGTCTATCACCAAGCACCTAAAGATATTTCCGGCAGCTTCACATGAGAGCTAGTCCCTCGTATACTTAGCGTGCTACCCATCTTAGGCCATTTAGCATGAGGTGAAATTATGATTAGACGCCTTTATACCTAGAAATTATTCACAAAATGGTGAAATTAGAAACAAACGATGTTATATAAAACGAATCAGAAGTCAAAATTGAAGAACATTGACAAAAGAAAGTCACTGTGACATGAGTATGGTGGGTCCCCATCGCTACCCAGTTGCGTGACTACCGACATCTACCACCCCGCTTGTATTGGGTTTGTATGTTTTGACCCCAGCATACTGGAATGGAGTTTGGAAAGATAAGTACGTTGGCCACTCACCTCGAACTTGCCGATAGGTGCACGTGACTTCTAGGCACTGCACGTTACGCACTGTTGATAACACCATGGAACCCCGGGGTTTGTAAAGCCCTAGCTTAATGATTATTTGTTCACAATAGTAATTTTTGAAGGGAACTCGTCAATTTAGTTGCGACGCGGTTTTGTCTGTATTTCTTCACGCATGAGTTTGATTTAAAAGTACATAGTTAGCGCTAAGTGAGGCCAAGGTAGGAATTATTTCAAAGAAAGTACTTTGCATGCTATAACACCGCTTTATTACTGGATATATACCGGTTGATGCTAGAAAATGACATGCCTAAGTGAGTGTTACACCTGGTGTTTACGACGCTTTAGACTTTTTGGTTTTTATATACGTACACATCAAATTCAAGGTGCCAATTAAGGAGACCGTACGAGTCATTCGGTACTTCGTCTACTGAAATGGTCAGTGAATCGGAAGTTTGCAAGTTCTTTCTTCTGCTGCTCGCGCGCTATTTTTGCTCCCGCAAGCGAATGCGAGATATTTGTCTGACACATTTTTCAAATATTTTTAAATACATGGCATGTCATTGAAGGAAAACGATACATAATTTTACGCACCGCATAAGAGGAAAACAATTAGATATTGAAAGATCTTACCACATCGCATAGCCTAATACATCATAACCATCGCCTCATCGCATCGCATAGTAAACCGGGATCTGCCCAGAAATTTGAATTGGTGAGTATGTATTTTTAATTGGTACCTAAGAGTTGGTGTGAACGTATATCCAGGGCTAGCGCCTACGGTTTTTTTTCCCTTAATTAATTTTTTCCACAATTATTCTCGGATCCGCATAATCACCTTGTGTGTGTATAGAGGTTGCAATCCAATTAGACACAATTGTCGCGTCCTATGAGCCGAACGCTGCTAGAGCGACCCTCCTGATGTTTTGCCGGCCTGAGGCGGCGGGTGTGCACGGATCTACACGGTATTGAGCAGATACCCTATATCTTAAGATCAATAGTTTATGCACATTATTGCAACTGTTATATATAATGATAAGAAATGATTAAATATACATAATATTGCTGTCATTATAAAATATACTATAATGAAAAAAATATGTGCGTGTAACATTTACACGTAGACGAAGCGAAACTTTTTTTAAATTAATATTATATATTGACAATATAATTCAATAAAAACGCGTTAAAGCATTACTTTGGGTTGACTGTAAAGTTATTTTAAATGCAGCGTCCGTAATTCCGTCTTGGTAAAATAATCTCATGTGTATCAGTCACAAAAATAAAACCGTGTAAGCCCATAAGTCAAATGTCTATTGCTGCCAGCAGCTGGCAGCAGACAAGGTTATTGGTCGGTATTGTGCCCCACCCGCGTCCTTCAAACCATTAGGAGGGTCGCGCTTACACTTTGCAACCGTTTAACGACTTCGACAGACGAAAATACTTAGTTCCCTATATTATTTATTTACTCTTTGCCAATTTCCCGAGCATTTTACAGTATGAAGTAGCAAAAAACGTGCAGACAAGCAGATGTTAAATGGCCATTGCATCCTATAGTTGTTTATAACCAAACTTTGAAAGACCAGAATTTTTGGTCAGTCATTAATGGTTGCTAGGTACTCTCGTGTGTATTGCCAATCAAACCCTTCGGACGCTAACACAGCAGCGCGCGCATTACTGCTTTGCGGCAAAAATAGATGTAGCGGTGATCCTTCCACAATCGAACCTTTTTTTTTTTTGTTAACGTGAATAAAATGCATTTACGCATCCACAGGCGGCCCGGGCAGGCCGCAAGGGTATGTGAGACTCCATGGTAACATAAAAATACCACGACTACTCACTAAAAAATCCCCACGGTGTTCCTAATACCACCCTTTATGTCAAGGACTGGGAAGCGCTTGCGCAATACCTCCGCTCAACTTAACGGTTGTAGCTCCAAAAGAGGAGCATCTTCTGCGGTCTGAAGCAGACAACTTGTCGAACGAACAGGGCGACGCACGCGTTCGGAACATACGCGCTTCGCCGTGGGCCTGTGCATGACTGCTAAGGCGACGGACATGCCCGTGTCCCTCGCCTACAGACCCTGTCCACAATCCAACCTTGCGTAAATCCGTGAGTAAACAGTATGTTTAAAATGAAAGCTAATTATATATATAATTATTATACACAATTAACAATATTATATAATTATTATAATATTTTTCTATTGATCAAAAGCCTAAAACAGTACAAATCTGGAAAAATAATTGTTATTTATTTCATTTTTCCTTTCGAAAATTATTTGCCTGTGAGTCAAAGTTATTACTGAGCCTTAAAATAGTGACTTTTAAATTATATATGTTGAAACTTCATAAATTAAAGTCAACTTTACACAAGATACATGTAACCATAGTTTTATTTGTTGAATGATGACGTCACACCGCGTTTTTACTGCATATTTTTTATTTAAATTTTAAAAATATTTTTTTAATTACTTTTCAATGTGTAATAATGAAGAAATATGGATATTATTTTCAACATAATTATAAAGTTTTTGAAACAAATTTCTAAAGTTATCTATGTGGTTACTGTAATAATGAAAAATTAATAAGTTAGTCCATTTTTGTGTTAAAAATACCAATTTTAAATTTAATTTATTAAATTTCCAAACAAAGCATCGAAAACAAGATTACTAATACTGTTATTATTCATTAGACATAACTAGTCTCTGTAGACTAGTCTAATAAAGTGATCAACTATATTGACGTACGTGTATTTTTTCCAAATTTCATAACAGACACCTATATAAAGGCCACTGCTCATGAATGACATAAAAAAATAAGTTTATCTTTATGAAATATTGTACAAGGGTGCTTATGTCATTGTACAATTGATAGGCTACAAGAATTATCAATAATAGGTATTTTTAAATTTAAAAAAACGTATCTGATTTTGGTGTAATTTTATACACGGAATGTATTAGTTGTTACAATTGACGGCCTATGAGAATTATTAGTAGGTACTTTTAGTAATTGTACAAAAATATAATTCCAAAAATATCATATTCATTCATTTATAAACGATTCTAATAAAATCTTACACAAAGGAATTATATTTTATTGCAAAATTTATAGGACATAATAAATGCCGATTATATGAATAAGAAAAAAATTACAAGACAAAAATTATTACAGCGTACCAAACGAGTATAGACACGCGGGATACCGATAGTTATTTATACATTCAAAAAATCTAATTCCGTACAGAAATCAGTAACATTAAAAAAAAACCAAAACCATCCGAACGGGAAAAAGGTTAAAACATTTGAAAGGCTGGGTAACCTTAATGACCGGGTACGGTTAACGACGCGACGGCGATGCACGGGCTTAATCACACACCGGCTATTTAATTCCCCTGCCTCCTATCAATATACACCATTATATACGGCAAAATCTTTACCGAAAACCAATAATAAATCAATAAGGCTTAAAGTCTACACATTCATTTTAGCAGAGGAGACTAGTGACTTAGTGATGGAACAGTACAATACATCTACTTCTGCATATTAATAATATCATCATGTTTCATCACTAGTCTCAACTCAGCGTCAAAACTCAACGTCTCTCTGTCTGTCTGTCCGTTTATGTTCTATTCACGTGAAAACTATTTACCGGATTTACATGTTAATGTTTTTATTTCATAGCTATGTTATCTGGCCAGGTTATGGTGTATATTTTATTAGATAAAGTAACATACAAACTAAGCAGTCACGATAATGGTGAATCCATTCGGAAAATAGCCGCTGAATAAACCTTAAGAAATATATCAAATTAATGTGTCTGTCTTCTAAGGATCACCCACAATAATCAATTTTGTTTTTAAAATAACCGACTGGTGACCCCCGTGGCTGGCATGAGGGCAGCACTATCCACGTGAGCGGAGCCACGGGCACAGCTAGTTTCTACACTAGTAGACCGGTTGATCACGAAACGAGACGCGCATTTTCTTATGTCATGATAGTCATCTATGAGATTGAAGAGTCTTTTATATAGTAATTTGCTGGAAAAAATTATGTGGATCACATTTTGAGTTTAAGTTTTTAATATAATAAAATTACTAGCTGTGCCCGCGGCTCCGCTCACGTGGACTACCGAATGCCGTCGATTGAGCACACGGCGATCGCTCGCTAGTTATTTTAAAAACAGAAATGATAATTGTGGGTGATCCTTAGAAGGTAGATATATGCTATCACAGACTTGTTTATAAACCTTTTTAGATCTACAATGATAAGGAACATTAATTTGATATATGTTTTATAGTTTAGTCAGCATAAGTGATTTAAGCGCCCCAAGAGTGACTTTTTTTCGCATTGATTCATCATTATCTTCACTGCTTATTTTTTATCTTACTTAATCTTTCAAAATACAACCTATACCCTGGACAGATAACATAGCTATGAACTAAAATAAAATTATGTTAAACGGATAATTAAAGAGTATAAACGGACAGACAGACAGAGATACGTTGAGTTTTATAATATGTATAGAAGATATAGATATTACATATACATAAATTCCTCTTTTAAATGTACATAACTTTAACGCAATTTATAGACCATAGAAATGAACAGACGTGTGAAAATGCATCCTAAGTGTACCTACAGACTATGTACTACAAACATACCAAATTTCATCAAAGTCGATTGAGTAGATTCTGCGTGCTGTTTTCTGTCCATGATTCTATCCAACACCCCACCCCCGTATCAATTTTTGACAAATATTTTTAATGTACAGATTTCGTCTCTAATCTTTTATTATAAGTATATATATATAGCTCAGACGAAAATATTAATATAGACATAATGTGAAGTCGGGTGAAATATTTTAATGTTTATTTTATAAATTACATAAACCAATTTGTTTATTTAAATAATATATTTTGTCGGGATTTTAAATACTTATTTATTTACGTATTTTACACACTACGCACACAATCACAAACTTATACATATACTGCTGCTACGCACACTGATACCTGAGCTCGGCTTTACCCGTTTCTTTTTCGCCCTCTGTCTATCTTATTCTTTTAGTCTGAGTTATAAAGATGAAGAGCACAGAGAAGATCAAATGTCTTTGTATAGCTCAGCGTGTCAACCACAACGAGTAACAATTCTGTTGTCATAGAATTACCATTAGATCGTTTCATTTGAGTCGTTTCAGCATTAGCGCCGTGAGAGTTGAGTCTTACAAACGAGAACATTAACATATAATTAAGTTAGGATCGACGTCTATTATGATTTATTAAATTTTGTTGCTCTTCAAACTTTACAAATTCTTCAGAGTCCATCCTGTTTTTAGTGAGGCAGATTTAAACTTAGAGGTATAGATCAAGTGAGATGAAACTCATTAACAGCATTTATTAATAATAGTGTCTTGTTTAATATGACGTATAACACAAGTTAGTATCATCAGTTCTATCTTCACATATTCCTTTTTTTTCTTGTTTAATGGCAACGTGTAATTATACACAATTATGCCAATGTCACGTGAATATAATATTTTATAATCTCCAGAGTTCAAACAACGTGTTTACAAGATGTTGGTCCTTTTGTTAATACTGTCCAGGGAGTTTTTGTAGCAAATTAAAATTCAGTTATAATTTATAATTAACTTCACTTGAGCACAATAACCAAACTATAATATGTCACGTAAAATGCCGACAAAATTACTTAATATAGGACCAAATAACATAAGCTTATGAATTAAAATAAAGATCCCGCCAAAAAATCCTAGTAACGTATTATGAAATGTTATCATTAACAATAAGTTCATCTTAATCATTTCATGATTGTCATTCGTCATTCAATCTTTAATCATTCATTACATAGTAACCATTCTTGTCGTTCGCGGGTGTTGACCACAGATAAAGAAATATATCAAAATACATCATAATCAAATCATTAGGGTATTTCCTTATTTTAATAATTGTGAAGTCTACAAAGTTTCCAGTTTTTGAACAATTACTATGGCTGGAAAAAAACATTCAATGCATAAAACCCTATGTTATTCGTATTGGTAAAGTAAATTAAAAAAAAAAACAATCCCGTGTCGAGCTTTGCTCAGTGTAGGATTCCGTAGTTCCGTATGTAAAATTTTCAATGGAATTTATACGAAATTTCTCCATCAATTACATTTTATAAGTTGATTGACTATTACTCTTTAATTTGTACAGCCTACTTAACTCTGATAGGTTTTCTATAAACTTCATTATATATACTGTGCATTTTTTCACTTATCCAAAAACAGACATCAAGCTGGCGGGGGGGACAATTGACTTTACCAAAAATTAGCACTTGTAAAGCTTAACATTACGTAAACGGATCCCTGGTTCACAAAATGGTTTTCAACAACCTATCCAACCAAACTCTTCACGATGGAATAGACAGTTTTCTACACATTTTTCTAGTACTAAGAATCTCTGAACTAACCCGTGAAAAGACAGACGGACATAGCGAAACTATAAGGGTTCCTAGTTAACTTCGGGACTCTAAAGGAAATTAATCAATATTGAAACTATGATGTGTTTAATGTTATTTATGATGAACCCTATGTGTAGCTGGCTGCATAAAAATTCAATAGTTTTCACAATAACACTATAGACCCCCTAATAGATTATAATATATAAGGTCCTCTGATCTTAATTATCTTTTTAGATGTAAATAATAATTGTTTAATAAATACTACGATAAGTGGAAGTTAACTATTAATCCCAACGAAAGTGGTCAAGTCAATTCAAATAAATCTTTTTTATTCATTTATCTCACTGTACGTTGATCCTATTCAACCTCACGCCTAGACGAAATTTACAAATTGCAGCGCAAATCTGTTTGTGGCCCTCCAAGGATGCTAAGCAATTATTTCTACACACAAATTATATTTTTTAATATTTTTATATTTAATAACAAAACAACTGATATCTATACGGTATATAAATACAGTGTTTTTTTAAAATATTTTATTAAATTTCAACCAGAAATGTAAATCATGATGGAAGACAATTTTTTCATATGGTACCCAGGTTATTAATGAAATGACTATTTTAGACTATGTATATTATGTGAGTGATAGTGATCTCTGGAAGTGACTCCCTCTCTGTGCATCCACTAAATTATTAAAATGATTACTGACTGTAAATGTTATTTATACAGTTGGGGGAAAAAAAGATAAGTTCGATCGAGTTTCTTGCCGGTTCTTCTCGATGACTGGGATGTTTTCCGAACCCGTAGTAAGTAACGTTCATAAGTGCCTTCTTAGAGCCTAAATTCAATAACGTTATTTTTGATTTGATTTTGACTACTAGCCGTGCCCTACGGTTTCATCCGTGTTAAATTTATTCGACCATCAGTCTATCGCGCCGCCATAAACGCACCCGTGAATTCTATTGTTCTAACTTACCGTACTTGCCTACAGCTTGCCAGATTGTTTGACGTTCACGGTTACTGCTCCGCTCCTTAGGGTCGTAACGTGAAATAGTTAGCCTATTACGTTAGGCTATAAAATCTTATTGTTAGTTCCACAGATTAGAGCGTTGAAACAAACAAACTCTTGAGCTTTATCTATACTACAAATAAATAAAATTGGAATCCTCTGTTTGTAATGTCAAAATAACAGGATTTTACTAAATGCATATGTAAGTATATACGGTACTTTTACGAACAATTTTTACAATTTTTGTCTGTCTGTCTGTTTGTTCCGGGTAATCTCCGAAACGGTTCGACCAACTATGACGGGACTTTCACTGGCAGATAACTAATGTTATAAGGAGTGACTTAGGCTACTATTATTTTAGAAAAAACAATTAAGGTACCACGAAAAAAAAATAATCGGAAAACACAGATTTTGGGAAGCATAAATGGCTTACGCTGATTAAATAATAAGAGATATATCTAATTAAAGTAGTACATAATTATAGACCTTAAAAATACAAAAAAAAAGTCAGAGAGAGCATATGTCTATTTTCTAAATATAAGCCACAATTAGCATTTTTGTCTTTAAAATAACCGGGAGCGGAGCCTTATTCGCGCGTGTGCCCGATATAAACAAAAACATGCAGTAGAAAACGTTCCAAGCCTTGATTGAGATGATCTGACTATAAAAGTAGTCAAATCTCATAAACAGCCAAATCTAGGAGAAGGATATAAGAAAACGATTAAATTTGACTAAAATCTGGCCTATCTTTTACTCGTTAAATCCCATTCTTTAAAATCTACTGTACCTAATTATATGAGCCTATAACATTTTAAGTAATGACAAGACCATAAGGTTAATATATTCATATTATATGTTGTGAGTATTTTGATTATCATGAACCAGTCAGTCACTTTCGAATTTTCGTAAATTGGCATACCTATAACTTCTAAAGGAATGAAGCTATAAATTTGAAATTGTAGGGTTCCTATAAGCATCCTTACGTCGCCACCTTATATGATAGTATGAAACATCTAATGCGGTGTGGTTACGATTATGCGATATTTATTTCCTTTCATAAACTACCTTTTCATGAATATTATCTGTACAAAATAATTTCGATTCTTCACATAAGCCAGGCGTCCCACGCTCTTTTAAATTCATAAGTTTGTGTTGTTTGACCCTATATTGTGTAATGTAGGTGGCATTTTGCATAATGTAACTTTGTTGTTTTTGCACAAGTGTAGTGGAGAAATAACATGGACCATGAATTTTGAGATGCCACAAAGACTCCCTGGAAAGTCTAACAAATCACCATAAGACATTCTTTACTACGTCTATTACCGTCTAAGAATTGTAAACATTATAAATAAGCATTATAAATAATATACATTCATTTCAATGTTTGTCACACAAATTAAGAATAATCAGCCAATAAATTTAATATAAAAAATGGTCTTTACATTTAAACATTTATGATATAAAAAAGGGTTAATAATCTTTAACCCCTTTAAATACGACGTCATGTCATGTAATGGGATGCCATAATTTAATCGTGGCTAAAAAACGATAAGCTTAATATCCGGAAAGTGACCTATTTTGTGTGAATGGGTTTTTTCTCCAGTGTTTTAATGATTTGAAGCAATGGCCACCATTGTTAGCTAACTCTGGAACTACTTTGTATCACATAGGTACGAATCTTAGTTAATATGTGCTCAGTCATTCTGTGAAGGAAAACACAAAACTGATAATGGTCGTCTCCTAGCCAGTTTCCATCCTTAAGCTGAAAAACCCCTTTCTATCCCTAAGAACCTACCGGTGTGTTCCATTCCCTTAATACCCAGATGTGATCATCTCTTTCATCCAAATTTGTTAATATTTCCTATGATGAACTGAATTCACCAATAATTCTGATTGATGGTTTCAAAGAAATTACTCTTCTGTTTTCGAAGGCAATAATTATAATCTACTTCATTATTTTAACCCCCGATGCAAACAGATGGGTGATATATGTCTAACATATGTTGGACTGGGTGTGCTGGACACTCAACTTTTCACCAACTTACAGTAGAGGAATCGTGATTGGGCTCATTGGAATGATCTCAATGAATAGGTTGTGTTTTATTTGTTATTTTTGCTACTACTGTTCTCCACAAAAACTTTGCAGACGTAATGACTCAGCCATGGTGTGTACGGTTGTATCATTGTTATTTTTCTTCATCATAAAATCGAAATCATTGTGGCACTTAAGGCATATATCCAATAACGCTACGTCGTAGTGAAGTGCAGGTCCAAGCTAGGTGAAGCTGTAAAAGGACCCTTCAGGACCCTTATAGCTAACAGTGTAGTCAGATCGAAAAACAACTGCAGGTAAGCCTTCTTCGCTTTAAAAGTTTAGTTTTTCTTACTTGTTAATACAACATAGAATAGAAATAATCCTCAATGGACAAAAATGTATCTTATTTACCAATTATTTCAAAGTGAGGACATCTGTAACTTTCGCTCAAGACAGTCAATAAAAAGGCATGACATAATATAACAATCACGTTCGCGGCGATCATTATCGATCCACTTGGTGGTAAATAAATCAAACAGAAACCGTTGTATTAAATCAAAATTACGATAGTTAAAACCAAATTAGACTTTATAACTGAAGTCGCGGAACTAATATGGCCCACGAAAAATGAGCACTACTCGTAACTTGAGACATTTTTCATCTGTCATAGCGTGAACTGACGTTGTTTGTCGCATAGAATCACTGGAAGTGCCGATAGTTTTTACTATTATAGTAGGTGGATAGGAGGCAGGTAATATTTTTCAATTATATAGGTTTGAATGACCGAATAGTTGGTTGGTTGAAAAGCGTGCTTGATTGATAAGTCGTTTAATTCTTTCCGCACGTGCACAAGACCCTTCCCTCCGCTCTGTCCCCTCTCAATGGTAACTTCAAATGCCAAAATCCTCCTCTTTTCACTCCCACTCCTCCTGAAAAGAGCTTATATAACGTCGTCTGTAATTGATAGCGGGCAGACTTTGTTGTTTGATTACAGTACATTCAGTTTGAAAATCTGCAGTCCTTGAGATGCCATAATGCCTAAGTATAGGCACAAGACTCGTCTAAGCTTCCATTAAAGTGGGGAAAAATTGTTTGCTTTGAATATCTTCTACTCTGTTTGTCCTATGGTGAATGCGCTATTTTCTACATTGCTAAAACTGGGCCAAGTATTTTTTGTTTAATTACTTCATTTCTGTTATGATGTTTTAGAGTGATCAGTTGTAATAGAAGTGCTGTTAGTGACCTCCCTATGAGGAAATGCCCAGTAGTAAATGAAAACAGGTCATGAAGATCTGAGATAGTGGAGTGATTAAAAGTCGAGAGTAGAAGTTGGCTTTAATTTGAATAAATAATGTAATCAGCTCCTCATACGAAAAATTTTTAGAAGTGCTGGAGATTTTTCTATTAGTTTTTATTTGTGTTTAATATTTGGAATTTCTTCATATTTTAATGATCTCATTCCATTTTTGTCAGATACTTCTTGATCTTTTTTTTATTATCAAAGCCTTGGTTTCTTCACTTCCAGAAAAATACAATAAATTAGTTTATATATACTCATAATATCACATAACACATGTTTCCGCAAGGTCAATTAAATAGAATAAAATCTAAATAGAATGTTATAAAGTGTTAAATAGCTAAACACCAATATACTCTGTTATAATAAACTAACTACGCTCAAAGCTAAACATAAAAGTACGCTCCTTGGCAGACTACGTGTTTGTAACCAATGATTTATGGCAGCCGCCCCTAACATTTCAATTAGAAGTTTGACGAGTCACTCCACACCGGCTGTATTGATTTATTTCGGCATCGTTTTCTTATTTACGAAATGGTTGTTATAGCAAAAATTTTTTGGACCAGCTCGTTCACTCAACGCGTGATACTTGCAAGAGTGATACTTACAGTATTCACTCTGCTGTATTTCAACCCGAAGGGTGCGGTTAACAACACATACTGGCACATAAGGCGTTCCAACTCAGTCCTTTTGACTGGTTTCAGTACTACAGTCCTTTTGAGCATGTTTTTACATACAGGCCTAATTAGTACATGCACACGATTATCATGTGTGATCATCGAGGCTTTTGCGACCTTTGTACCAAATGAATCATCTGCTTTTATATCGTAGCTATGGTTGCGGTTACTTTTTGATTTTGTGTTGATTTATTTGTCTCTATTTAATTTCATAAAATGTAGTTTGTTTTGTAAGTGGGAAGCTTATGTCATTTCTTAGTTTATATGCTTTATGAATTGTCCATAATACTTTCAAAAATAGTTTTTTTTTAGTTAATAATTCTTAACCGATCTTGATGAAGTTTGCTACATGTAAAGTATATGTCATTCCTCAATTGATAGATTATAAGAATAGTCAATAATATAAGTAGAAATAAATTTATAAGACGAAACTAATTGCTTTGTAACAAACGCGTGCGGTGCCCGGAGTGATACAGTGGAAAAACCCCTGGTTTGGCCAAAAACATAAACTCCATCTAATATTACATCTTTTCATTAAAATAGCTGTGGGAATATCAATATCTATTATATTTAATAAGTTGAATTTACCTTAAATATCTTTAACAGGAAATAATTTGTGAAGACTGTAATATTAAGTTTCAAATTTGCAGAGACTCGATCTGTAAACGTAAATTTTAATATTATATCTATTTTTTTTTAATAAAATCATACAATAGAATGTAAATTTCTATATATATACATTAGAATGTAAGTTTTTATATATGTCTTCTGTGAAGTAATTCAAAGTACTTTTTTGTTCATTACAAGTGTGTGACAAGAGCTGATCGTGGGTAGATTGAAATAATTGCCAATTTTTCTATACCGTTTTCTTGTTATTTGTTCCTTTTTTATTTGTTCAAATCGTTCTTCTTGGATGCTTAATAACTTTTGTTATTCTTTGTACCTTATATATAATAACAATATGTCCCTGAATAACAACATTTGTATCTCTCTATTGTTAAGATTTATAATTGTAGTTTTACTTCATGGTAAGATGCAGCAGGTCAGGGTAACTTCAATCATTCTAAGACTAGCACGCAGCGCGCGGTGGAGAATCTACCACCAGGCTATACGGAAGAAACTAATAACACAACGAGAAAATACTATTTCACGAATCAAGAAATCATGACTCAATCCAAATACAAACCGTAGAAGAATGGCGATATTTTATTTTATCATGTCCGACACATACGACGACATGATACGACATGAAACAACACGAGGACAACAACAATGAACAAAACAACATGACCAAAGTAAACAACAAGCAGAACAGTAGGAAGATAGTTATTTATTTTTGGAGGTGTTCCCTAGCGAAATTGATCAGTCTACATTGTTATTTTTTTTTTCAAACTGACTATTCTGTTAGCCATAAGGGCTATACTATAAGCCATAATGAATGTTCAGATCGCGACTTAATTGCATACGCGCAACAGTCCGAGCCGAGGTTCGGCCACTTTGGCACCCTCGGATGTTGTTGCTTAGCTTTCGTGGCTGAGTGCCCTAAGCGCTCGACCCAAGCCCGGTAAAGCTGTAAAAGCCGTAAAGGCTCCAGGGCCCCTAAGGCTAGCAGTATAGTCAGTTCGAAAAAAAAAAAAAAAAGCCATAATGAATGTATAATAATTTAACGTAATTTTCGAAAGCTAAATCGAAAAGTAGGAATCATTTTGAAAAAGTGGATGATAAGGTAAAATGCAAAATTTGACAAAAAATCCATAAATGTAACTGGCGACGGAACATCGTATCTCAAGACTGCATCCTCAAATTACCAGCAAAGTCTCAACTAATGAACAAAGTAAAAGCAACTAAATTAACACTTAAAAATTAAAAATTTCGCAAACGGATCGCTGAATCGAAAAATTTATTTTCACACACCCGCAATATTTTTGAACGATCTATCCAACGACATCCAACATGGTGGGATATATAACCTATATAAAATTGTTCTTCATTTTACGTGTAGGGGAGGTACCCTAAACATTTTTTTTTCAATATTTTATTTTACCACTTTGTCGGCGTGATTAATATGTATATCCATACCAAATTACAGGTTTCTAGTACTAAGAACCTCTGAGGAAATCCGCGAACAGACAGACGGACATATCGAAACTATAAGGGTTCCTACAGAAGATCGCAGCCAATTGATCTAGTGTTATGTTTCTGCGGTGAGTAGGGTATCCAGAGCTCCTTGGGGAAGGGTGGGTTTAAAGAGAGGTAGGGCACAGAGAAATTTCTTTGGAGTTTTCTCTTTAATTGGGATCAGCCCGACTGGTGAATACCTCCACACTAAAGAAGATCGCAGCCTATTAACCTAGTGTTGTGTTTCTGCGGTGAGTAGGGTTTCCAGAGCTCCTTGGAGCAGGAGGGTTCAAGGTCGGCAACGCGCTTGTGATACCTATGGTATTGCAGGCGTTCATGTGCTACGGTAGCCGCTTACCATCAGGCGGGCCGTATGCCTGTTTGCCACTTTTGTAGTATAAAAATAAAACCTTTTGACTTCTGAACCCTAAAAACTACAATTATTATAAACATTACGCGTTTCTCTGTCATCCACGCGAACGAAGCCGCGGGAACAGTTAGTATACTATAAAATACAAAAAGTTATAAATCTGACTGGTAGTTGCAAAGATTAGAGCTTTATAATATTAAAACAGATTAAAAATTAAAAAGGTTCAACCACTAGATTTCGTTAAACTAAACGTGGTTCACCTATCTAACGTATACAGGTAATCCTAATTGCTTAGATTCGAACCTGGATCGCGTCCAAGTGCCGTCGGCGCGCCTAAAAGATTAATTATAAACGATTTATGCTCATGGGCAGACAACGGCCGAGCTCGCCAACAACTATGCTGAACGGCCTGCCTGGAATCCATGCATTATGAATGTTGAATGAACGTAAATAATTAAACTGTATTGTGCACATAACATGAAATTATTACCCTTGACATCGACGTTATAAAAATGAAAGCTTAGTTTGGGAAGTAACTTTATACGCTTCGGGACATTTTCTCTAATAACATTTTTGGGTTTTGAGCGGCAACGTGTTTCATACCCAAGTGATTATTTAAAATAATACGAATCGACTCGTGAGACACAGAAAGTTCAGCGGCTATCTCTCTCAAACTCGAATGAGGATTTTCCGTCACTATTTCGTTCACTTTTGCGATGTTAACTTCAATTGAAGACGTTGATGGTCTACCAGGGCCAGGCAAATCTTCCAGCATATCTCGACCGCTTTTGAACGCTTTGTGCCACGTACGCTTTGTAGCACGTGTTCTTGATAAAGTCGATTCACCGTAAGTCTTCTGTAAAATTTTCAATGTCTCCGAACACGAAATGCCATTGGCGATGCAAAATTTAAGACAAACTCTTTGTTAGATTTTTATGTCCATTTTAAAATTCGTATTAGATATGATCTAACTAAAAACAGCTCTGTATTTAATATAAATACCAGATGCAACTCAAATTCCGCGCCAAAATGAAAAACAGCTGTGCCAATCTAACAACAAAAAAAATTGAATTTGGAAGCATAAACACTTTTTATGACCGATACTTTTTTGACAGAATGTAGATAGATTTTAAAGCTCAAGAGATTGTGTTTTGCTTGTTTTTTTTTAAAGCGTTAATCTCAAACTGCCAGTCAGTTTTTTTTTGTTTTGCATTATTTTTGTAGCCTCTTTATTAAGGAAAGTTATAGGTTCTTATGTATCTTCACAGTAACTGTAAACGTCAAGCAATCTGCTAAGCCGTAGGCAAGTACAGGATGTTAGATAATCTATAGGCTACACGGATGCTTTGGCGGTGCGCGATGGGGAGTTCGCCGAATAAATTTAACACGTATGAAACCGTGGGGCAAAGCTAGTGATGTAATAGAGAACTTAAAATTGATTTCGACAAAAGTAGATTTTATGTTGAGGCTTCTAATCCGCTTAACATTAACCTATTTTCGTAACAATAAATATATAACCACTTCAATTAGGGAATTGAAGGGCATCCACAAAGAGGATTGGCAGGGGCAGTAAGCTCTCAATAATCTCGGAGTGACCGTATGCTATTATCACTTCAAAAAGGTGCTCTTCTAAACAATAATTTACTAACAAACAAAACCTTTGGCTAAAGCTCGAGAGTGACTTGTAACATTTTGGTGTGACGTGTCGAGTTTTTGTAATACAACTCAAACCAAAGCCTGACTCGTAATGTTAGTTTGTAATGCATCATTCGCGACGAACGCCACGTTCACCACTAGACTGTCGGTTTTTTCGTGAATCCCTTTGAGTGTTAAATTACAGGTCAGTATAGGTAGCGTCATCGCGAGAACAAGTCGCAAGCGCAAGCCATCTCGTTTTGCACTCTCGATTCTCAATTTTATGGGATCCTACTCATGCAAATCATTTTAACAAATTAAAAAAAGCGATGCGTGGGTAGTATTAGGTATTATTAGTAAGGACATTGAAGTCGAGGAGGTCGAGAAAAAATCACCAGTTTACTTGCTTCGTTAAGAAGAGAGGAAGAAAAGTAGTGGAACGGGCAAAGATAAGTTGTATCTACTGGAATGTTGATATTTTGTTTCTCTACGTCTCCCTCTACGTCAGCCTCTATTTCTGCCATTTTGAGTTAAAATAGAGCACTCTTGAGCCAAGAGCTCGAATGGTACATTACAAACAAATGGTACAAGTTCGTCTCCAGCTTTAGATGTTCTTATAAGTGTAGATGGGTTAACCGTTCTCTATTTTGGCAATATTAAAGTCAGGTATCTGGTTATCTCGTTTATCTCGGTATCTCGGTTGCATGACACCACAACTCGAAATATATATTAATTTCTTTGTAACAACAAAAATGGCATATAATGGCATTCATAAATTCGTATGCTTTCCGCTTTTTTGTGTACTGTATAACTTGGAAGAATTATTTATAGTTTGTTTTAGTTTAAATCCGCTGTTTTTTATTTGGCGTATTACCCGTCTATATACAATGTCATTGGTCTTTGGTGAAAATATATAAAATAGATATAATTTAAAACACCAGTTAGTATAGCGGGGCTGTTGATTTAATTTCATACCAAGAAGTAATCACAGCTGAATTAATTAAGAGAAAATACAATAGGCATGGAACTTTACACGCATCACTATTTTTCACACGACATAAATGTGATATTTTATCACGTGAAAATTACGAATGAAATTGTGTCACTGTAATTTTTCATAAGTATAGCGTGAAAATTATTTTGATATAATATAGTAATTGTGAATAAATTTGTATCAATGCTCATATGGCTCATATGAAACTATGAATCCGTATAACTGCTAGTTTTGACATTTTTATGAATCCCAAATAACTAAAAACTTTAATTCGTCGAATTCATACGTATGTTAGGCCGCGGAACTAAAAAAGCTCATTCAAAATACTAATTGATACTTTAGGTTTTCATTTGGCACCTGTGAAATAGCAGTTATGAAAATATTTAATTTCACTGCTATAAATTATATTACAAATTAGATATGCGATTCAAAGATTCCTGAAACTGATACTGTTTAGGGCATAAGTAGATGATGATTTAAAATAAAACTAGGAATTAAACATGGATATAGCAGTATTATGCTATAAAACTACAAAGCTTAACTGCAACTTTACAAATAAATGCGGTAAAAGAAATTGCTCAAACGTATTTTATTGCTCACGCACTCGTTTGATGTGACATGAGAAATTAGTGTCATTACTTGATGCTCACTAAAATAATGCCATAACAAGCGTTATAAAAACGCAAGGGAGCAAATATTTATAAGCGTATACGACCACATTCGGAGATCTTTGGGTAATAAAATAAAATCTACGACATAAAAACTTTGGAAGTGAATTAATATATTTTGTATTTTATAAGCGTTTCGAAACTATCTATTGGCGTGATCATCAAATTAAAGTTAGTTTAGTTTTTGCGTCTTAACTATTATTAATATATTGTTAGACCCTGGGGTAATAAATAGTGTCAGTAAAACATAGATTGAACTATCGATTAATCGCTATTCATGATTATTATCAGTTAACGATTGTTGAAATAAGCTTTTTTGAAGTGAAACTTCTTAGGCGACTTCCAACGCACGTGATCGGTCTCTCCTCTTTGTGTGAGCCAGAGCGAGAGAGTAAATGTCGGTGTGTATGTATATTGCACACTGTTTAAATAAAATAGAAAATAACTTTTAAAATGAAGTTTCACTTCTATCGTGTGTGAATCGCACACACACCTTTTTTTTAGCTCATGAACTTAGTAAAGTACGTAAACCTGGGAGCCTCTGGAAAACGCGTCCACCTTTTTTTCGCTGTCATTCCTCGACCGGCTAATAAGCATTCCGTACTGAAAAACAATCAATAGACAATAGATTACAGATCTTTTTTTGGAACAATCTTTTGTTTTAAAAAACAGTCGATTACAATCGATTTTTCGAAGAACCGATGTTTTACCAACACTAGTAATAAAATGCAGTTTGCGGTAAAATGATTTATTCGTACATAAAAGACAAAAGTAGAAAAACTCACTATTCAGTATTCAGGTGTTCTCAGTCGCAGTCGTAGTTCAGAGAAAATTATTATATACTGTGATATATTTACACTCCCTGTGGTTGTAATCCTCTTGTAGATTTATTCCTTTTGTCGATCCTTGTAGTCGCTTTGATGTACAAAACAAAACTATCCTCCGTCGGAATGTGACTCGCTTATATTTATATACGATAAAAACGAGGGGTTGAATTTTCGAGTGGCATTTATTGTTTTGTGAAATACCAATAACCTTATTTAAAAGGTTGAAATTATTTGCTTACGTAATCGTACCGACAAGGTTTCAATGAGTGCGTGTTCCGCGCAACCGCGATGCCTTCTCCTACTTACGAATTTGTACTCAGTTTTTGTAATAAATTCTAGACTTTTACATATATATGATAATATTTTTTATCTGCCATTACTCTGTCATATAATATTTGTGTTTTTTAAGCACAAAATATTAGGCAATAATTGTACCTATTTAAATTTATTTCTATGTGGTTTAACATCGTAATTTTATTAGTAATACGAATAGTTCAGAAGTCTATGTTTTATCATTTTAACTGAGCAATTTTCTCAATTTCATAATATGTATGTATTATGAATATTAAACATTTTCAAAGTTTTTGTTATGTAAGTAATTTTCATTGTATGAGGAGGGATCAAAAAGTAGTGTGAATGAGATAGAATATAATGACTATTGATAACTTAATAATTTATTTTTCTACATAGTTTGCGAGTCTCTCTACACACCGAGTCCAGCGCTTTTCCGAGGTTTCAATCCCTTTCACAAAAAAGTTTTGTCTTGGTCCTGCAAAAAGCTCTCCACGGCATCCATCACCTCGTTATCGTCTTCGTACCTGTTTCCCCTTAAGTATTTTTTCAATTTGGGAAACAGATAAAAATCGCTAGCCGCCAGATATGGTGAATAATGGGGGGTGATCAACCAATTCGAAGCCAGCTTGCTGAACGGCAGCCATCGCAACTGCCGACCTGCGCGCGGGTGCGTTGTCGTGATGAAACAGCACGCCCCTTCGAAGTTTCCCTCTCCTTTCCTCTTTGATGGCATTCTTCAACATGGGAATTAAAGCTGGATAATATTGGCCTGTAATAGTGGTTCCACGCTCCGGGTAATCAATCAACAATATCCCTTCTGATTCCCAAAATATTGAGGCCATAACCTTGCCAGCCGATGCCACGACACGAAACTTCTTCGTGATCGGTGATGATGGCCGTTTCCATTGCGAAGATTGCTGTTTTGTCTAGGGATCAAAATGATGGACCCATGTTTCGTCTATTGTTACGAAACGAGACAAAAAGTATTCAGAATCTTCTTGAAACTTGTCCAACAATATCTTCGAAATGTCAAGTCGATTTTGTTTCTGACTGACGGTTAACATTCTCGGCACCCATCTTGCGGAGACTTTTCTCATATTCAAAGATTGTTTCAATATGGATTGAATACTTACATATAAAATGCCCGTTTCTTGAAGTAAGTATCGTATGGTAACTCTTCGATCGCTCAATACAATTTTCTCGACTTTCGCAACATTTTCTGGGGTGACTGACGTCGATGGACGGTCGCAACGATGTTCGTCTTCCGTGCTCATTCTCCCTACTCGAAATTGAGAAGCCCACCTTGCGACAGTGGAATACGGCGGAGCAGACTCTCCTAATGTTGCCTCCAAATCGCAATGAATCGCTTGCGTCATGAACTTTTTTAAACAGAGGTATTTAATAACGGCTCGCATTTCATTTTTCTCCATTTTCGAGAACACTTTCCGACACGAAGCAAACAATTCTTCAAATGACTACATTCAGAAAAAAACAAAAGAGAATCGAAGATTTTTTTATAATATTTTAAATATGTATCTGAGCTATGCCTGCCAGTATTGATTTTTTTCTTACCAAGGAGTATGTCGTTCTCACTACTTTTTGATCCCTCCTAGTAAAACACTATATGTTTGTTTTTTTTTTATACCGTAATATCAAACTGTGAGGTCGTTTCACTGCACAAAGAGTTCCATCCTGCGTATGATTTAGACTTCTTCTATACATATTGTAAAACTCAACGACTCTTTGTCTGTGTGTCCGTTTATGTTCTTTTCACGTGAAACCGACTTTCCTTAATAATATACATGTTTCATATTTTAATTCATAGCCATGTTATAGGATATATCTTGTAAGATAAAGTAACATACGAAATAAAAAGTGACGATAATGGTGTTCTGTAGTCCACGCGAGCGGAGCTGCGGGCACACTAGTCTTTAAATATGGTAACATATGAAATGCTAACAAGCATCAGTGAAAATTGGATTTCACAGTATATATGAAAAGGCAAAATCAAATTACTGAGTTAAAAAGTACCTAACTTGATTTTAGGTATTGCAGTCACTTCCAGTATTGTCGCCAAGCCAACTCTATGGCAAGTAATAATATGTACATAGTAAAACATTTCGAGATGTCGTTAGTGGGTTGCCTAGAAATCAGCAAGGTACAATGCACTTTACAGGCACGAAATTGGAATCAAGAATCAGTGAGACAATTTTTTTTATCGTTATAGATTTAGCGTTATGGCCACAATCTCACCTGATATTAAGTGGTCCTAGATGGTGACACACTAAGCCTGAACAGGACGGGCTCTCAAGTGCAGCCGCCAGAACATAACTATTGGTGCTTGGCGACAGATTTGACGATGGTATTTAGCCAGGCGGGTATTAGAAAAAATCGTGACACCATGCTATGGTTTCATCATGATGTTTTCCGTAACCAAAAGCTCATTCATTGCAGGGATTCGAACTCACGTCTATAGATGCGATGTTCGTATACGCTACCACTGAGCGACCATTTAATCAATTTAATTTTTTTTATTATCAGAACAAATTTCTCATCAATTCTGAATTCAAATTTTAATTATTTCTTGTTGCTTACTCGTTTTATACCAGCAGGTATTACAGCCAAACAGTTTACAATATTATGAGCAGTACTGTGCGGATGCGCAATTGTTTATTACGTATCTTTGTACGTATTTTTTTACGTATTTTTGTCTCGTATTTTTATTTTTACTCATATTATTGACAATTGGGTATTTGAAAAAAAAAAGAATATCAATTTTTTTTATTTATTTTAAAGCTTCATCATAATTATGATAATAGTCAATTGGAAAATCTCTTAAAACATTTTTTTAATTAATAATGAACGATTGAAAAATCTGTAATATTTTAAAAAGAATGGAATGACTACGAACGCGCCACGATTGATCGCCAGGTTTGTGACGTCATAATGTTAAAGGAATTTCATCGATTAAGAGTCAAAGCACTGTATCCGCTGTGTGTAGAAATTAACATTGTGACGTCACACGCGCTCAGATTTATTCGGGAACGATCGGTACGTTTTCAGTACAGAATTCAAAAAAAAATTTTTTAAATAACTTGAAAATTGCGAAAAAAAATAGTTTGTTATAAAACTTATATATGATATTTCCATTTATCACAAATATATATATATATATATATATATATATATATATTCAAAAACCCAATTCTTATAGCCTATTTTATAAAAATCGGTCAAGGCTTTTTTGACTTAAAACCGGATATACAAACAAGCAGACATTTTTTGTATGTCATATTTAATTTGTCTTATACAAAATAAGTATATCAGGAAATTAAAAAAAAACACATATACAGACAGAACTAAAGAATTATTAATAAATAATAGATATTTTTGCAAACTATTGACATTTCAATAAATCATTATAAATCGTCTCATTAATGATATTCATAGAAAAAATGTGTGTAAGGCTAAAATTGATTTAGAAAAATTCTTGAAGCCTTCATCACTTTACTTTTAGTGTTAACATGTTTTTATTTTGTTGTGTTTATTCCATTTAAAAAGATTGCGTTCTTTTGGTTTTCAGGAAAATAGACAGTTTTTAACTCCACGCGAAATTCAACTCTAAAGTACGTGTCTGTCAAGGAATAAAGCCTCTTAGTTTCTGCCTCTAGAGGCGAGCGTGGGACTTAACAGGTTATTTTGTTTGCGCTATGCCGTAACAACTTTACTGACCACAAATTGTTTTGTTTATGACCTGAGACGCCCTTTTTAGTCTTCAAGTGTATGAGTTTTATCCTTTACAATAAAGGTTAATTCAATTTATTTATTTACGAGTATACCTATTAAATTAAGTTGAGTAGAAATGTTAAGACTCAAGTAATATTCGGGCTGGGATAATATAATTACTAAGTGTTTTATTATACTAAGCCAAAACAATAATAAACTATATTAGTACACCGACCGATTCGTCTACGAGATTTTGTCACAATGGGGACGAATAGTGTGTTAAACTTTTATATAAAAATGTAGTCCCTCCGAAAGTATAGACGTGAGCCCTCTATTAAAAATGAATGGAAAATATTTTTTTTTTTTTTTGTAAATCAGCTAACAGCTGTAAAATAAACCGTTGATGGTTGGGGCGACGTAATTTTTAGGGTTCCGAAGTCAAAAAAGAACGTTTGTAGTTTCGCCATGTCCGTCTGTCGGTCCACGGGTTAGCTCAGAGATTGTTAGTACGAGAAAGGTTTAATTTGGTATGAGTCCACATATTTATCACGTTGACAAAGTGGTAAAACAAAATCTAAAGTGTTCCTCTCCTACATTTAAAGTGGAGATGATTATTTTTCTCGTCTATCCAATTGTGAGGGTTGTCGCTGGATATGCCTTTTTGTATTATACTAGCTGTGGAACCTTAATTATTTTTATAGAGATAAAAAAGTAGCCTAAGTTATGCCTTATAACATCAGATATCTGCCAGTGAAAATCCCATCAAAATCGATCTAACTGTATCAGAGATTACCCAGGACAAACAGACAGACAGACGGACAGGCAGACAAAAAAAATTAAATTGTTTTATGCGTTTATTAAAAACCTGTTATTTTGACATTACAAACAGACACTTCAATTTTATTATATTTGTAGATTTAATATAATTCAATGATTACTCAATAGCGTGCCCAGACTTTGTGTTGTAGGACTTTGGTTCAAATTCTACGATGAGCCTGAGCTTTCAGTGAAGGATAACATCCTGATGAAACCATAGCATGAATTTTATACATTTGTAAATTCACATCTAGCTAGCAATAATCCACAAGTTGAAAATCTATATTCAAGCACCTGCATCATATCTGTAGCCATACTTGAGAGCCAGTCAAAAATCCTTATCTCATAATATCATCACTAAAAACACAATATACACACAGTAGGAATATAAAATTGGCAGTACTCACACTCACGGAACAAACTCAAAAAACTAGTTACCTTTAATTAACTTGGTAAATTAGCGTCTGTAACCGTATTCCCACTACAAATCGGGTGTGACTGTGTGCTTACCAGTATCAAAAGTATTTACGTTATTATCTAATAAATGTCTAGTAAATGTTTTTTTCTAATTTAAATAGATGTGTTCAGTATTAAGTATATGTTATACAATTTGTTAGTGTTGACTCGCAGCGTGTAGGAATCGTTACGTACCCGTCGTGTGCGAATTAACCACAAGCCATGTCACTGGTAACCGCAGGCCTATCGTTTGTCAGCTCCCGTAGTAATGCTAGCTGGCTAGTTTATCGATGCATCCGCTAAAACTAGCTATTCTGTTAGTTATTTGCGTTCGAGCATTTTATAGCATTTTTAGGTACAAATTAGCCTTGTGTTAAAAATCACAAGCATCATCATACAAAGCCTGTTTATTTTAGCATTAATAGTTCAATTGAAGCAGTGATAGCCCAGTGGTGGCATGTATGGACATCGCGTCGATAGACGTGAGTTCGAAAGCCTGCAATTAACCAAATGTAAAAGAAAGTTCTTTGAAAGCTCAAGTTAAGTCTAGAATTCAAACCCAAACTATTCAAGACGACCCGTCGTAACATGCTCCTGTACAGCTACTACTGTAACTTACAGTTATATATTATTTTTTAAATAGTTTGTAGGTTTAGCGTTATGGCTACACTCTCACCTGATCTTAAGTGACGATGTGGAGGACTGGCTCTCAAGTGCAGCTGCAGGAACACACATAGTAGCTTGGCGGCAGATTTTTAAGGTGAAGGTGTAATCTAACTAGGCGGGCCATTAGAGAAGATATATGGTTTCATCACGATGTTTAACTTCACGGAAAGCTCTGGCTTATTGCGATACTCACGTTGATCGACTTGATGTCCGTACACGCTGCCACTGATCATTGCTTCACTGGTTTCCAGTAAAATAAATATATTATTAACAATAAATACTTACTATTAAGTAAGTATATTAGTAAGTTTATCTTTAAGCATGTGAAAAGATCATACATACAATTTATGAAGTTATATTTATATTGGCGCGTTTAATAAAGAGGGCGTCACGTATTTCACGTGAAACCTAACTTCATCATGTTCTTGGAGTAATTTATGTTTTATTACTCCAAAATATAAAGTTTTTCTGTTTATATTTAAGTTCCACATTATTTTAAAATTGTTGTTGCAACTTTATTTGTTACTCTATTGTTGTTACTAAAATTAAATACTGTTTAGATTTTGATTTGGTTTTTTATTTAACACTTAAAAGCTTCTCGTAATAGGAACGCTATACCGTTGCTAACTTATAAGAATAAACTTTGAGTTACGAACAAAGTCAAACTGCAGCTGACGCTTGCGGCTTGCGTGATAAGTGAGTGTTTCAAAGTTTTCATACATCCGCGCCGCGCGTTCGCTAAGCCGGTGATTACTTCATAAACTATGTAGGTACCATATTTAATGCGAATAAATATTTATTCGATCCGGCTTAGGATTCCTTTTCTTGGTTTTATGACCTTTAACTCCTCAGGGTTAGGTCGACCTAGTTGCTTTACGGCTTACCAACAACCGTAAGTTGAGAATCTGTCGCCAAGTATCAGTAAGTGTACTCTGGAAGCTGCACATGAGAGCCTTACTGGCTCAAGGTATTAAAGTCTTTGACCACATCTAAAATCTCTAAAATTAAATGACCAGCCTTTTACTAGGATTATGCTACGATGGAGCTGACGTGCGAATTATATAAAAGCCCCAAATAATATACAAAGATAAGGTGAAATACGTCATAAAAGAAACTGCGAACTCGTTGAAAATGTTTATTAGGTAATTCACCTGAAAATTATGATTAACAATTTATGCAAAGAACAAAACACGGTTGCATGCAATATTTTTTGTAAAATTTCCTAATTTTTTTACAACGATAACTCTTTATTATTACACTTTATTGAGATAAGTATATAAGGAAATTGAATCATTAATTCGTTATCATAGTTTACAAAATCATTGTAAATAAAGTATATCATTAAATGCAAAATAGAAATTATATTACTTCAATTAATCGATTCAAATTTCCTCATAACTTTTCATAATACAATTAATCAAGAAAGAAAATCACTGGCACACGATATTAAAACTATTTTATACAGTTTTATATTGGTATTGTATTTTTTATGATAGTTTATATTTCAAACATAAAAGTATATTTTTTTTTCATAATATATAACATTATCACAGAATTATACAAATTTATTTTTAATTACCTTTGTTTTCTGATTCGCTTACATCAACTAACTCGTTTTTTATATTTTTCAACATTTTCTTTTATTATAAAAATTATTATTTTTTCTCTCAGTCAGTATACTATCGTATAATTATTCACCTATATTTTACACTATACGCAGATTAATGGAATTATATATATCGAATACATGAAATGTATTCGTTGAGCAGACTGAAATCCTGGATAAAATTGAATATACTTACAAAGAATCAAGTCATGAAGCTGTTATACAACATTCTTATTTTCAAAGCATAAACAATTATAAAATACTTCAGGAATTCATGCATGAAATAAAACAAGACAGAAGGAAAAAATATATTTACAATGATCGTTAAAATAAAAAAAAATATTTAAGTAAAAAAAAATCACAAAAAATTTCTTATCGAAACTTGCAACCAAAAATACATAATTTTGCATTAATTTACTTTGCCGGTGTTGAACTTTCATTAATTCAAATGTTTATTTAAAAATAATTCAAATTTCACGATAAAGAAAAACACGTTACAAAAATCTTATTGAAGATATTAAAAAAATAATATAATTCATGCAATTATAATTTCGTAGTAATATTTTCGACAATAACATTTAACAAAAGCCATTAGACTTATTATCCTAAAGTCGTATTTACATTTTCAGTCGAACTTTTTAACGTACTTTTAGGAACACAATTTACATTGGGACGTTGCTATACATATTATTACTTAGACAGATAGATACAAAGGTATCCAAATTTTACCATTATTCGTCGGTTATACTGCAATCTCACTATGGCCTGATTTTACAGGAGAGAGAAAACTTTTTGTAACGATTTGCTAAGTAGTAAAATCTATTTAGTGTTTGGCAAATCAATCTTGAATTTGGACCTAATGTGAAAATAAAAATAAATATAACATTTTACAAAAAAAAAATTAATACAACTATGTTGGCAAACAAGCTTACGGCCCGCCTGATGGTAAGCGGCTACCGGCTAGCGCGTTGCCGACATTGAACACCCTTACCGCAAGGAGCTCTCGAAACCCTACTCATCGAAAGAACACAACACAAGGTTATATGGCTGCGATCTTAAAAACCAAAGAAATCTCGAAAGAAACTTCCCCTATCCCTCTTCATTGCAGTATCACCGACGATATATTCATATATCGAATACGTTTGCCTAAGCAATAATATACGCCATCATATAAAAGAACATCTCTTATACAAAATGTAATTTAAAAAGTTGTGATATTAATTTAATTTATTTACAAAAATGTTATTTTACACAATTATAATAAATGAAAAAAAAATGTAATTATAATTTATTTATTACAATTGTTGTGTTCAGATTACAGTATAACTTTTCTTAGTTCCTTTTTTCAAGTTCCATTGTAGAAATTCGATACTAGTTATATTCCTCGGAGGATTTTGTTCCAGTAATTCTGCGAACACATTTTTCGATGGCCGTTTAAATTTTTAATTACACTTTATATAACTTTTGTTCTGTAATATAAAATGATTTAAAGTTCTTTTTACAAGCCTTACGTTATCACTACACGTGGGTGGCTTGCGACGGCTGGTTGCCATTACCTGTGAAAAATTACCGCAATTAGTTTAAGTGATATTGTGAAAAAACTGCCTTCTAGTTATTACAATAAGGTATTTTTTATGAGAAAGATATTTTTCTCTTTTAATATGACAGGTTAAATTAATTTCATTTAGTAAACTATGTAATTATGTAAATTATTATAATGTAGATTACCAGCGGTGCCCTGTGGTTTTGCACGCGTTTGTTACTCAGTAATTATTTTTATTCCGTAATTTTATCTCTCATATTTTTGACAATTGACACAGAGCCTATCAATTGAAGAATGACATATAATTCCCGTGTACGATTCTCATCAAATTCGGTTGAGAATTAAGCAAAATTTTACTCTTTTATTACTATTTCTAAAATTGTATTGATAATTCTTATAGCCATCGATTATGGGATATACTTCCGTGTACAAAACTTTATCAATTTGTTTTGGTTGAGAATTAATATATACATATATATATATTTAAATGATTTCTAAATGTGTTCTAAATGTGTTCTTATAAACTCTTATAGTCTATCAATGGACCAATGATATAAGCTCGCTGTGTACAAAAATGTCAGGAGCCACGAGCACAGTAGTGGGGACTATTGCCATATTAGGGAAGTTTCCCCCTTAATTTAGAGAGTCGATGTCAGTGGATCAACGGATCGGTTCGAGGTGTCAAGATCAATAAAATCAGATACAGCTTAAAAAAAAGGACATCCCTAGTTGCATGGGTGCATACCTCTATTCTGGAATTTATTATGTTTTTTAGGAAAAAAAATTAAAGCAAGTTTTCACCTAAAAAAGGTCGCCCGGCTGGCAGTCTCCTTTCTCAATGCGGGGTTTGGTCGAAGGGTTTTATTTCTACATCTCGAATTTTACGGGGATTCTGGTTCTATCTGGTTGTATCTAACCAGATACAGGTGCAAGATGAGACAGCCAGCTGGCAGTACTGGTTGTGAGGTCATTCATTCTCTTTCTGTGCTCGCATGCGGACTTTACTGTCAGTGTGATCAGTCATTATTTGAATTGATTGAGAGCAATAAACTTTTTGGATAATATTTAAAACTAGTTCTCTTGCCACGATTTCACCAGTGTAAAATTTATTGTTTAGGATTAAAATTTTAATTAAATATATATGCTATATATAAGTAAGGGATATAATAATACTGCGACCTCTACTAAGTGGATAGCAAAACCCTGGTTAGATTTATGTGAGTTTTCAAAGTGGTTTAGAATCGATGGAAGTTTAAAGTAACCTAAAGTTCTTGAAATACCAAAGTTGGTTGAACTTTGGTTTTCCAATATAACTTAAGTTACAAAATATATTTTCCTAAAATACGGGTCCATAAGTATACCTAATTGAATATACATATAACCATTATACCAGAAGTAATCTGCGACCGAATTTTAAAGTTTTAGAAATTTTACCTTTTGTTAACTTATCCGATAGCTTAGTTTATACAAAACACTAGCAGTGCAACGCGGTTTCACTAGCTTTAAATTTTTACAATTTTAAATTTACCGATAGAAACTTTACAGTAGGTACTATCGGCGTAAACAATACTTTTTCTTTGGGCATTCACAGTTCGGCCCTAATGGCCGAGAATAATTACATTAGTAGCAAAAGGGACCTTTTATGCAATATATTTACATTAATTTAGCATAGTTACAATAATTCAACAATTCTGTTCAGACGGGAACAAGAACAATCCCAGTATCAATACGCTTAATAATATTACTTCAGTAGGAAGTCATAACTATGGCCATTAAACTATATGAGCGCCTTGACAACGGCGCCGTTGAGAGTTTGTTGAATAAATTTAACACGAGTGAAACCGTGGGGCACAGCTAGTAATATAATTAAAAAAAAACTAACATATTTCCAAAAATTAATACGTTCAATCAAACAATAAAGCAAGTCTTGGAGCTTTATAATATTATTATGTTAGGAAAGAGCTTACATTCACATGTAATTATGGCTTAATTTTGCTCATATAGTTAATACTCGGCGAATAATGAAAATGTTCACATGTTATTCATTAATACTGAGTACTGAATTAAGTTATTTAATATTAACAAATAATATGATTAAATAGGCTGCCTAAATTAATAATTTATAGAAACATTTAATACTAATGGTATTAATAATTACTTAAATATAAAATGTATTTGACTATGAACATACTGTAGGGTTTTTCAAAGTACTTTGTTAGACTCAATTTACACAGACATATTAATGCACACAAGCATATTCTTTATTAAATAACTTATAATTAATAACTGACAACAATAATCTAATTTAAAATGACTATATTGTAATGAAGAGGAAACGCGGTTGCCAAGGCGTTTGAAGAATACCCTTTAAAATAAATCTACTGCTGTCGCGCTATACTCGAACAATGGAAAAGGGCGCGAGAGAGACAACTGCAGATCGAACTTATTATGCCTTTCGTTATTCGAATAGATGAAATCATATCATTTTATATTACTTTATTTCCTCCTCCAAAAACTAAACCGCTTTATATATTCTAGAATAGATAATATACTCGTAAGGATTCCTGATACTATGTTTTTCTTTAATTTTTATTCGTATTTTTTTACTGGACTTCTAATAAATGTAGAAATTTTAGTAGTAATTTTGAGAAGGCTCAAGAGTTTATAACAATTTATTTATTAAAAAAATCAACACATGGAAATATTACAATGGCAGATGTATATAGTTTAAAAACATTTTCTCTGGTGACATTATCCAGGGAAAAATCAAATGAAAATGCTTGTATGAACTAAACGCCGCCAGAATTTAGTCTTAATATTTGTTAGGCTTCTATGATAAAGTATTTTTAGTAAGTGTGTGTAATAAATTATTTTTTACCTGTCGGCATAACGACAGAACTTCTGACCGCCGAGTAGGGAGGTGGCGCAGGCGTCGCCGCGGGCTTAGCTGTGTGCACTTGACCCGTTGCGTAACCTGCTATAGAAATATGCAAACTACTCGAACAATTCAAATATTTTATTGTTTGTGCAGTATGAAAAACAATATATTGTTTTGAATAAAATTTAAAATTCTGCAGAGGTGTTTTTGCGTCGAAAACCAACTGGAATATTAATTAATAAATAACATGTTATTTTGTGTTATGTTATGCAAAAATGAATTTTGCTTATCTTAGCGATTCTTACAAGAGGGATAATGTCTAAAAGTGGCAGTGTTTCGATATCCACCAACTTGTTAGTTAATTCAAAATCTTTCATAAAAAAAATAATAAGTTCCAGCTAAACGATCAATTTTTATAAGAAATTCAATTCTACACTTTTAGAGTGGACGATAAAAGTTTTATCTAAAGAACTAGGAAGTAGGTGAATCTGAAATCTACTACATAATGTGTACTCTAGTGTCTCACTACCGATGTTATAAAAAGGCTTCATTCAGCCTAGAAAGTGAAACGGGTAAAGGTTTATCTCAATAATAAAAACTCGTGAAACATTTGAGGAAAGTATACAAACCTATGGAACTGTTCCTTAAGTATGGATTTCCGTAGGTGGCCGCGTATCTTAAATCCACACCGGCTTGTGTTTTCGCCATCGGCTGTGCGTATATTGGCGTAGGTGGACCTATAGGAAAAAAACAAAATAAGAGTCGTATAGAAAGCAAATTCATAGTGTAGCCTTTCGTTGCAATATGCGGGAGCATCGTAAAAAATCATTCTCATCATTTAGGCACCTAAAATGTTCTTCTTACAATCCAACATAACGATTCATACTTACAATTACATAGTGAATGAATTAAGAACTTACCATCATTATTGATAGGTAGACCTAAGTTGTTGATAGCATCAGTTTCGTCCGGCGATTTCGTCAATCGTTGTAATGAATTGTTTTGCGATTCATTGCCTGCACTCAGTGGGAGCGTCGACGCTGTATCTATGCTTCTCGTCAATGAACCTTGTAGAGATCTGTTGAAACGAATCAATAAGAAAATCTATAACGCCACAGGTAAGGTTACCAATAGTTCCGCGACAGTCTGCACATACAAAAAAACTGATTATAGAATGATATAGCATGACCGCCGTAAGCGCGACCCTCCGATTGGTCTGCGGGACGCGGGAGGGGAACAAGACCGACCAATAAGCTAACCTGTTGCCGGCCGCCGGCAGAAATAGACGTTTGACGTATTTATTAGGCTTACGCGATTTTATTTTTGTGACACACTACACATGAGATTATTCTACCAAGATGAAAATACGGACGCTGCATTTTTAAAAACTTTACAGTAATTGAAAAGCAATGCATTAATACGTTTTTATTTAAATATATTGTCAATATATACTACAAAACTCAACGAAGTTTCACTCAGATCAACGAGTTCAAATCCGTGCAATGAGCCTGAGAAGGAAAATATTGTGAAGGAAAACATCGTGATAAAACCATAGCATGGTGGCAGAACATTTTCTAATGCTGGCCTAACTAGGTACCACTCTCAGATTGAAAATGTGTAGCTAAACACCTATATAGCTGTATTCCGGCAGCTACACTTAAGAGCCAGCTTTCTACTAGTTTTACCTTGTTACCATCTTGGACTACATCGTCAGGGGAGTATGAGGTCCAACTATGACTATAACTAAAATATAAAGATTTTAAAACATACTATACTTTTAGTAAAGATCATGAGTAATTTTTGGTTATTACATACTTATCAATGTGTCGCAACTTAAAAACATTATAAATTAAGTTTACATTATTTTTTACATTCTATGTAACTCTACACATAAATCTCCAATTTATCTTGTAAATTTTTAGTCCTCCTATATTTACGGCAAAATTTTGCTGGCCCATATATTCAATATCAGTTCAGCCCCGCTCCGAGTTTGAATGATCTAGTTCTCGTAAATCTTAATTTCAATGTTAGCAACTCTATTCACAGTGTTTAGCAAATACATAAACGTAATTCTCTCTATTACCATTATCCAGGGATAAAACAGGGAGAATACGCTTGTATGAACTAAACGCCGTCTGAATTTCCTCTGAATATTTACTAGAGAATATAAATTGGACAGATAGGATTACAAATGAGGAAGTGTTAAGAATGGTTGACGAGTAAAGACAGTTGTTGAGAAACGTAGAAAACAGAGGAGGAAAGGTGATTGCACACTTGATACAGCATGATAAGCTCTTTAAAACAAGGAAAAATCGAAGAAAAGCGAGGAAGTGAAAGATCTAGACAAAGCTTTTTCCAACAAGAGAAGGGCAAAGTGGGAATCGTGTCATATAGTGAGTTAAAAAGAAAGACAGAGGATAGGGAACAGTTGCAACTGCTCCACCGACAAAGGCTGAGCTCTTAAATTAAAGAAATAAGATTTGTTAAGTTTACATAATAAAGTATTAACTTTATTTGAGTTCCTAGCTAGGGTAAAGGATTACCAAAATATTTTAATATTCGTTCTAATAATTAATAAATCAATGAAGTTTTTTTTTTTTGATGTTTTTGGATAATAGACGATAAATAGACTCTTAATGGTAAATAGATTCTTAGACGTATCATAATATTAATTTATGTTGAATCTTAATTTTCATCTCTAAAGATCCCAATATTTGTGTCAACATCATTTTTATTAATATTGTTGAAAACTGGACTATGCTTCAGAACCATTCTGGTTATGTCATGCGAACTTTTTTGATCTATATAAGTAGTAGTAGCAAAAATTTCTTCACTGAGTATTTACCTGTTCGAAGGCGGTACTTCCAACGTGGGCGACTGCACACGGAGGTGCGGAGGGGGTGCGTAGCCATGTGGATAGTCGTACACGAATCCAGAGGGTGCCTGTCGGATCGCAATATTTCTTTCAAGTGTAAGCCATACATTGCTTTTGAAATTTAATTACCAAAACTTAAGTAGTTACATAAAAAAAATATGTACACGTAAGAAAGAAAAGTTTTTTGACTTAACAAAACGAAAAACACTCCAAAATTTTTATTCCGATTCCCAATAATATGATGAAGTTAGTCATAAATGATAATAACATTATTTTAATTAAAAAAAAGGAAAAGCCAGTAAAATGAATGTTACAAGGACAGCTTTCTCTACAAACACGTCATATTAAATTAAATTTAATAAATATCGGAAAATCGTGTCGATGTGGAGTCTATACTAATTATTTTTCATATTATTGACCCGCACTATTGGCTGGGCGCGGTAGCAGTGGGTGTGTTCTGTGACCTCACGGACCTTACAGACAAACCACGATTGGCTGGAAGATTACTCTCTCTCGAGCTATCTGATCGTAAAGATCTCAGTCACTAACTCGACTACAGTAAACAGTAAGCCCCAACAAGCCCCCTTTTAAGTCTGCATATTGGGTTGGCAAATACGGAACCCTATACTGCGCGTGGCCCGACAAGCAATTAACCAGATTTTTTATTTGTCGTATTCTATTACATTTTGGAATGCCTTGCTCATTTTACTCGGTAAGGTAATCATGAATGCATCACAACCCAAACACATCACAGTTCTGTACCAGTCAGTGAAATTTGATATTCAGTTAACAAAAAGCTTTGACTGCTGTATTTATAAATGCTCATTCTAACTCTATGAAGATACGTACCTTATAATAAATGTCGTTGTAAGCAGGATCTGAGTAGTCATTGTTGTAACTAAACTCCTCAAGTCTCATGTTAGGTAACGGTACTGGTCCTGCTAACGGTAACCCGGCGGCGACCTTTGCGTCCAATCGTTCGGAGTTCGTATATTCCTATCATTAAAAAACATTTTTAATTGGAAAAGAGCAAACGATTATTTTAAATAGAAATAAAACTGTAAAATCTTAAGATAAACTGAAATTGAATTATTTTTTCAAAGACCATCCACTACTAATGCATATAGCATCTAGTGCGTCAAGAAATATAAAAACTCAATCCAAAATATAAAGCAAAAGATAATAGTCCTTTTGTAGTTTGCATTATAAGTAATTATTTCATAAAGTATTGACTCAGTGTATAAATCAAAACCAGCACTAGACTAAATAATACTTTAAAAGTAAGTAAAAATAACATTGTATCACCTACAAGTTCTGCTAGTCAAAGTGTGAAGGTATCTAATATGCGCGTTGATAATTGTTAAAAACGGTCAAACAATTCATTTTCTGCACTGTAACGTCTAGTTTTATGAGTTTTACTAGTGGCACAACTAGCTAATGCCCATACTAGTCGTGGCTAAATCTAGAAAAGTCATAATTTCCACTGTAACTACTGCAGTAGATGGTCTGGTCTGGTAAAGGTTTAAAAAGTTGCTCTTTGCACCTTTAGAATTTAGAGGGAATCAAAGAGGGGTTTGAGAGAAATAATAAAACTATTCCCCCATAATGCAAAGTTAAAAAAAATATATTGTTATATAGAAAAGTTATGACTAATATACAGTTGCAGATATTGAGAGTAGAAGCTGATAATATGAAACAAAATTAGAAAAAGGACAGTCTGAAAATTGGGCAATACCTATTCTGTCACAGTTGTTTTATAAACGATTATTTACACTTCAAATCAGATGAAAGATTAGCTCTTTGGAATTAAAAATTATCACAAAACTAACCAACTCATAGCTCCCATCACTTTGCGGTAACTGTAACTTCAAGTCACTAATATTTGAACTCCTATCACTCTCTTTGTACATATCTCCGATACTGACAGTCACGTCAGGCTTCTCATTCATCTGCTGACTCTTCTTCCTTCGTCTTCTATGGCAGACGACCAGGAGAATGATGAAGCCCGAGAAGATAATGATGCCGGATGTCACGCCTATCAGAATTAAGAAAAGAGGTAGGGTTTCTGCGAAATCAAACAATGGAAAATAAAATTTATGCGGTATACAGAAATTAAAAAAAAACATCATTTCATAGATACAATATACGACATATATTAATAATTACAACTTACTCATTGGTTTCAACATAATCCCAGCATTAGCATTTCCATATTCATTCGTAACGCTGCAATTGTACAGCCCATAATGTTTCGATTGACTCGCTCGGATCACCAAATTAGATTTTACAATGCCATCAGGTAATGATTCTTCTAGTGTCGCATAATCCTATAAATATAACATTCCTTTTTAATTGTATCTACTATTTTATCATCACTTATAATTTAAAATAAACTACATTAATTTTAGGCAAAAGTACCACCAAGGCGTTAAAAGGTAAATCAAATCTCTTGATTATTGATTGAAACATCTTTAAATTTTTATAATTCAATGTATTTTCACTTACGGGATCATGTATCGCGCTGATCTCTTTACCCTCAAAGAACCATCTAATATCATCCGGTTTTGGCACAGAAAGCGAGGTACACTCTATACTGACACTTTCCCCTTCAGATCCAAATTGGGTCCTATTAGATAAGATTTTTGGTGCACCTGAAAGATGGAAAATATTAGTAAATGTTTTATTTCAATTTACAACACTTATTCATAATCATAAGAAATATTCTATATAAAAATTATTCATCACCCCAAAATATTACAATTGTATGATGCCAAAAAATTTATCTAAGACAGAGTTTGAACAAATAGTATTGTCTATTTTATTTACAAAAGAAGTAATACTTATTAGCAAAAGTACAAGCAGGACAGTGAAACAAAAAATTGACGAAAAAACGAAACGAAATAAATTACATTAGAATTTTCACAATCTTACCTTTGATGAAAACGGTCGCTTCAGCTTCGATCTCTGGGTATCCATTAATAGTTGCTTTACAAATATAACGTCCGGCTGTCTCTCGACTAACATGTAACCTCAAATTGGAAGCCTTTCCTTTGACCTGCTGGAAGATATTGCACGCTCACATAAAATTGTCTTTACTCTGACCCTTTCTTGGGTCCTAATATTAAAGCCTGTACATATAGTCAACTTCTTGTCTGAGTATTCAAAACAAACCATAACCTATCCCTAAATGAGAATAGCCTAAATTTCAATTAAATAATTTGTATAAAACCAGATACTTTCATATTTACTGCTTCGTGGTTTATGGTATGGTTTCATGGTTAGCTGATAATAATCAGCATACAAACTGCAATTCTAAACTTATCGAAAATGGATACAAGGTTTTAAAAATCATGAATCACAATTTTCAATTTAATACTATCTTGTAAAAATTTTGATTGGTTTCCGCGCCGCTTCAATTAGATACCGTCGGCGTACTTTTTAAAAGCGGAAATTATAACTACGCCAAATCGGCATACTCGACTCAGTGGCATACCAACAATACTGTCACGTGAACAAGCTTCATTTGAAATAGTTATTACACACCGTAGTAATATTAAGTTACCGTATTCTAGGAGCTATTGTTTGTAAGTAGCGTGGTATAGAGTTGAAGCGTAGCGGAGACCAATCATTAATATATGCCCAAGCCCGGTGAAGTTGTAAAAGCCGTCTGAGGCTACAGGGTGATTTCGGCTAACAGTTTAGTCAGATCGAAATAAAAAAAATATGCTTGAAGATATTATTCTAGAAATAATTTATAATATTTTATTCCAATTTACATTTCTCCGTTTAAAATATTGATAATGGTAATATAAAATCTATAGTGATTCTGCTATTTAAGTATTATCAATTTCCATAACATATTACCCAAATTTCTGAAGTCTGATCTAATTTAGGTAAACTATTCAACTAAGTTAGATGTCGAAGATTTGTTGAACTGTCAACTGGCATGTCACATGTGACATTGTTATAACTATTCAACAGTGATAGAATACGATATGATTTAGAAAAGTTTTTATTTTTTAATTATTATTATTGTTCCAACATGGTAGCCACTTACCCCGATACGTCCGGGTTCAGTCAACAACCAACGAATCTCTGGTTGTGGTTGACCATCCACATCACAACTCAATGTAACACTAGAACCCAGCTCCGCTTCTATGTTCTGCGGCCTAGTTCTAAACGATGGAGGATCTTTGGAACAAAAAATAATGATAATATGAACTGGTGTTCCTCAAATATTACACATGCTAAAATTAAATGGAATGATTTATGCTTTTAGGGTTCTATTACCTGATAAGGCTTACGCTTTGTTCTTTATTTAAAGGGCTGTATCTTTTGAACCATAGAAGATAGCCGGTTGAAATTTTTACACAACTTATGTTATTACGGCGGGCATCTTAACAAATAAAAATATTATTTTAAAAGGGTGACTCCTTTTAAATTATTTCCTTTAAATCATTAAAGAAATGTTTTTTTTTAATCTTTTTTGTTTTGCTCTATCTTAAAAACGGTAATAAATACAAGCATCGAACTTGGTCTAATTATAAAGCAAACCCTAGTTATAATAACATATACTGGCTAAGTACTCGTATAAGTCGTGCTCACGCCAAGACTTCGATCTAAATTAACGAAATACTTTTTTTTTGTAAATACATATCCGAAATATAGTGTGTGGTAGTACAGAATCCTCGGTGTGCGATTCTATCTTACACTTGGCCGATTTGTTTATATTCTATTCTTAAAATATTACGAATGTCTATTTTGTTTGTAGTTTTTTAGATCTCCGGGATTCGAATGATTAACAAACACATAATATACAAAAGTTCTTTTGAAGAAATAGAATAGAATAATAGGATTAAAGTAAGCATAATAATGGTGTTATAGCCGATAGATGATTTAATAAAATAACTAATAAACTATACAATGATGGTATCTCACGATCTACTGTACACTGCTTATAATATTTAGGATACAATTATTGAAGATATATTGTAATCTCTAAAATTCTTGGAGTCTTTTCAATGCGTTTGATCTCAGTTTTTAAAGATGATTTCATAGCGATAAAGTAGCAATTCCTTAAGCTTAGAAATATTCGAATTTGTTGCCGAAACAAAATGTTCATCTAATGTTATGTTTCATCGGAAATATTTTTTAAGCACATGACTCTATAATATTTAGTCGTTATTGAATATTTTTTTATTAAAAACCAATATAAAATCAAAATATACTTTATTCATTTTAGGTTCTAAGAAGGCGCTTATGAATATCAAAACACTGCCACCGTGTTTGGAAAACATCCCAGTAGACAAGGAGGGCCTGCAAGAAACTCGATCGGGTTTATCAATATTATTATTTTAGTACTTTTCCAGACATCACTATCGTTCACGTAATGATCCACCTTATACAGAATGTAAAATCAAATGGGACATGGAGGAAAAGTACATTAAATATTGAAGATAGCAAATTTTACTTGAAGAAAACATTCTTTTATTTTTTTAAATAAGAATAATTGCATTAACAGATTTTTTTTAAAAGCTGACCTGTTACGGGAATCCATCCAATAAAAAATGCAATAAACCGACATAGACTATGTTATTATACCAATCGATATACAATGATAAGGATAAAATCTCTCGAACAAACATTGATCTCACAATTCAAGAAGACAATGAAATTTAACAATTCGTACATATCGAGCTAACATAAAGGATAGGTACATTTCCACTGAATATAAAGTTATTACTGAAAGAATTATTAATTAAAATTATTATTATCACACAACATTTTAATAAATTAACTGACAAATTGCTCGAAATGAGATCCATTTTCTTGTATAGTATACAGATTTAGTCTTTTCAGATATTCATTATGTATCTTTCTGCAATGAGTTGGAATGAATGTTCATGATAACATCTTGAACTTCAATCCTTAACTCTTCTACAGTCTCACAGAACTTATTGCGAGTGAATTTTTTACGTGACCCAATAGAAAAAGTCCAGCGTCATAAGATCTGGGGATATTGCTGGTCATTTAATTGTTACAGCCATTTCCATCCATACTTCACACATTACCTTTTCTTTTATTTAGTTACTCTCATCATGAAGTTCTAAGAACAGTGAAATGACTTTTAATTTTTTTAAGTAAATAGTCTAGTTTTTATTTATTTATATAGGTTTAGCGTTGTAGCCGTAATGTCAACTGATCTAAGTGATGTGGCCCAAGATGATAACACGCTATTGGGAGGACTGGCTCGCAAGTGCAGCTGCCGGAATAAACCTATTGGTGCTTGGCGACTGATTTTCAATTTGATGGTGGTAGCTAGCGAGGGCGATCATTGGAGAAACCCTACCACCATGCTATGGTTATATCACGAGGTTTTCCTTCACTGAAAGCTCAGGCTCATTGCAGGTCCTGCTTGTCCGTACACGCTACCACTGAGCCATCATTACTTCAAATAGCTAGGAGGAGGAAGTGGAGGTTAGGTTAAAGTTAAATTTCATGGTCTTCTTGAATTGTGTGGTACAATGTTTATTCAAGAGATTTTATCCTTATCATGGACCTTATCCATTGGCACAATAACATAGTGGATCACGGTATTTTGCATTTTAGTTGGATCGATTCTTGGCACAGGTAATTTGAAAAAAAAAACGGTGAATACGGTAATTCTTATTAAAAAAAAACAATGTTCCTTGAAGTAAAATTTGCTATCTTATATATTTAATAATGTACTTTTCCTCCATGTCCCATTCGTTTTTTCCACCCTCTGAATCCTTACGAGAATAAAACTACTATACTTGATTGATTCTTGAATTATTAACTACGATATAACTCGACTTTTGGTTACTTTGTCCTCACGGAAACAAGTATGTGCCTAGTATTGGGATATTATAAGTTGATATCATTTTGATGGTACAAGATTCATGCAAAACGATTAACAAAAATAAAATTCCTCACATTTATTTTTACGATCGAGTATTTAATTGACCAAGAGACAGTGCTGCCAACCCTGTAGTTCTGATTCTAACTATATACCTAATGAATGTTAATAATTAAAGTTTTTTCTCTTCTGTAATTGTTTTACTTGGTATCGTAGTAATCATTGCCATTGATTATTTTATTTTCATTACCACCCTGTTATTCTTATGTTCTACAAAATCTAAGCCATTGCGTAAGTACATTCCACGTGGTCAAGTCATCTCATAATAAAGTGATTACTACAATATACTTTAATTTTTTTAATGATATATCTAGACCAGTTAATTACATTCTTTGTTTATAATTTCGAACTCACTTTTGGATAATTACCAAACCACATAACGTAAAATGCCAGAAAAGATACAAAATGTATGGTGAAATAACGTAAATTTATTAAATACCTACATAACCAATTGAGTTCCTGCCAAAAACTTATTCTTTATTAAATTACTATCGTAATCAGCTAATTTAGCACGGGAGCAAAACCACTTAATAGCATTTAGAGTGTTCACAAAAATATGCTAAATAAAAATGTGACTTTTACTCTTTTTATCATATAATCACAATCGATAGCATAAACAACCATTTGATATACTCTTTCAGAACAGAATAAGCATATTTATACAATTATGTAGGTTATTTCTTTTAAAACTGTTTTTTATTTCACTGGTGCTATATATAAACTTTGAGAGCAATTGAAAATACATTTACAAATTGACATCACAATCCGTGGGTGTCTGACATTGTTATGTCTATTACTTCTCTCATGTCTAAACGTTATATTTGTTTAAAAACAATGTCAGTTCCATTTTTTGAGGTCGGTAAAACTAAGACTGACTCAATGCAAATCACTTATACAGTTTTCATTGACCTAACAAAGGAACTACTTGACAATTATTAATCCCTAACTAAATCAGGGCAACAGCAAATTTGATCTGCCTCTGTGATACTCATGTTTATTACATCCATAGTTTTAATTAGACTCATCAGTTTGTCTTTGTCCTTATATTTTATGGTTACTGGAACATATAAGAATTTGGATTTGATAATGGACTTACATGTGACATCCAGAGCGATTTTCCCTTCGCTTGTGCCAACCGTGTTAGTGACTTCACACTTTACTTCAGCTTTACTATGTTGTCTTGTTACGTTGAAGATTATCTGAAAGTATGCAGTAATGTTGACAAGCGCAAAGATTTTTGTTTTAATTATAATTTATATCTAAGTATTGACAGATAATACCTTAATAATTTTAAGCAAGTATCTACAAAGACAAATTCAGAACGTATTCAAACATACATTTGTATTTTAGTGAATGGATTTCTTTGTTATCGGACGTGGAGTAAATCAATCCAATAAGCTTTAAGCAAACCAGACAAATGTTAGCTTTTATCTTATCTAAACACAATCTAAACTGCAAATACAATTTTGAACAACAAAGTCTATTAAAATATAATTCATATAAAATCACAACGAGCTTTCGTGAATAGACTTGGGAAAAAACTTAGAAAAATGATTTTTTTATATCACGATGGTGGCAAACAAACGTGCGGTCCGCCTGAAGGTAAGCAGTCACCGCAGCCTATGGACGCTTGCAATACTAGAAGCATCATATGCGCGTTGCCGAACATTTAAAACCTATTACTCCCTTTTTGAAGAACCCCATACTACAGTCCCCTTTCCAAAAAAACTTTTTGGTTTATACATAGGCTTTAAATATCCACGTATTAACATGAAAACTTTATAGTCAAAAACATAATTAGCAACTAAAACGCATTACGCAAAATAACGAACGTTCCATTAGAGGTGGACATAACGTTATATTAATTAAGGTTAATAATCCTTTTAATTTAGCAAAAGTACAAAATGATGTAGCAATTTCAGCTCTCCACACATACGGGTTCACTCGTGCATAATGTATAAAGTGCGCTCTGATGAAAAATTCAGCTTGTTGCCTTGCAGTAGTCATAAGGTACGATTAACTTCGGTTGTTTGAGTTTATTACATGTTTATTAACATTTTCCATTTTTAATATTTATCCCAGTGCGTTTGCTTTTAATTTCGGTAAAATAACTAAAGTAATAATAAATCAAAACGTGACCTTTTAAGGACAACCAATAACTATATTACTGATAGTCACTGCATTATTTAGAGTATGTTACAGATTAACGATCAACCACAATCACAGCTGATTTTCGATGAAGATGTGATCAACGTTTATGTTATAACATGTTCAGCATAAAAGGACACTAGTTCTTAAATCCGCCAGAATATGCCGATAGATGATAGTTGACAGAATATTTGCAACTAAAAAGGATTAGTCGCCTATTATTAGTAATACAATGTGTTTCTTCGCCGAAAACGCAGGTTTGTTATACATTCAGAGCTCGAATCCAAGTCATTCAAAGTAACGTTATTGCGCACTAATTCTAAACCATCGTTTTTATAAATCAATACTGCAATTGAATGTTTGGCTCAGGACGTCTGAATGTTCAACTCCTCACCCTATCATTATAGAATTATTTTGTTCTTACACTGTTATTAGTCTCTTTGTGCATTTTATAAATTTGGTTATTTTGAAGGAGTCGTTTTAGCTTACAGAATTAGAATTAAAAATACACTAACAAAGGTTTCATTGAAAGAAGATACAAATTATAAAAAAATAATAAAAATTGCATTTTAATAACACTTACCATTTCATCAGTATAGTCTCCAATAACAGGATTGTTATTTAGAAACCATCTGTAAGTTTGCGGTGGGGGGTTGGAATCAACATCACATCGTATCCTAGCTTCAGCTCCTTCGGGAATGTTCCCGTTCGTTGCTCCAGATTTAATACTCACATTTACTTTGGGCATATACTTGACCTGATAGAATATTTCATAATTATTTTATTACATTCTCCTATCCTCGAAGCTAGCATATTTTCTCCATTAAAAGTGGTATAATAAATTCATTTATTTTATCGTTATAGGTTTTGGCGTAGTGGCCACAATCTCACCTGATGTTAAGTGACGATGTGGCCCAAGATGATAACACGCTAAACCTAGTAGAAGACTGGCTCTCAAGTGCAGCTGCCGGAACACACCTATTAATGCTTGGCGACAGATATTCAACTTGAGGGTGGTAGCTAGCCAGGCGGGCAATAGAAAAAGCTCTACCACCATGCTATGATTTCCTCACGATGTTTTCCTTCACCAAAAGCTCAGGCTCATTACAGGGATTCGAACTCACCTCAATAAACGCTAAGTCGTACACGCTACCACTGTGCCATCATAAAAAATGCATCATTGTTTCATTAAATTCAATGAATACAAGATGCAGCACGATTTGCAGAATATGCCAGAGAAGTGGTATTTCATAACCCGCAGCATCCATCTTCCATGATTAGTTCAAGTTATTTATTACCGCTTGTGGTTTCCGCATACCGTGAACCACAATACGACGTGACCCTAGATATAACTGACCTCGATGTGAACGGTGGCCATGCGGTGAGCTCTGTCTGCGGTGTTCTGCGCTTGACACGTTATTGTCTGGTTATGGTATGATTTGTCTGGAGTAAGCCGCAACACTGACCTGTACATTAAACACGGTATGTTATGTACTAGCATTTATGCGGCTTCACCCGCATGAAACTGATATTTTTGTGATGAAAAAAACTACCAGTCAGAATTAATAAATTCTTTCTGTATTTTATAAACTATTTATTGAGAAAGGTTATAAGCTATACAACTTGATGCTATGACCCTGAGAAGCAGAGCAGTAACCGTGAACGTCAAGTGATCTGGCAAGCTGTAGGCATGTACGGGAAGAACGACTATAGGCTACACGAGTGCATTGCTGGCGTCGCGTTGGAGAATTGATTGAATAACTTTAACACGGATGAAACTGTGAAATAAATCTAGTTATATATAATCCAGTTACCTATAACACGAACTTTACCTACAAGACACCATAGATAAAGAAACGACAAGACTTCCGTACCAAATTGTATATATATATTGTTTCACTTTTGTTTGAAAAATTGATGTTTTAAACTATTGATACATATAGCTTTGGATGTCTTATTTTTAATGTTTCAAACCAAATTATTAATCAAAACTTATAAGTTATATTTTTACTAAATGTTTAATTTATTCAGCCTTGACATATAGAAAATTTCGATCATAAGAAAAAAAAACCTACTATTGAATAAATAAATAAAAAATATTTTTTATTTTTCTTTATTCTGGCATTTACTATATTATCCTTGTCGTAGTAGTTTTACGTTATTAGTGTGATCTGAATTTAAAAAAGTATAATCCATGATAGGAGAGTCATTGAAAAACCTACGATAGTTTTAATCCAAAAATATATTGAATAGATCATTCCTTATAAACATCACGAATAAGTGCTGTGATTTATTTTAAGCCCGTACATGATTTATGATTGTCGAAAGATTCAAGTAGTTGTTTGACTCGAAACGTAAAAGCATTACGAAATTATTTGTATTTTTACTTTGAATACATTTTTTTATGAAAACTACAAAGTAATTTATATCCGCGAATTCCCGGTAGGAGACGAATCTGGCTTTCTACAAATTGAAAACCTAGTAACAAGTAAATAAGTATACTTTTTAAACAAAGTAAAAACGTCAATTAATAAGTTTATCTCCAATAAGTTTCAAATAATTATGGCGTTAAAAAGGGAAATAACAACGACTTTATATAGCAAGCTAAATGATAAAAAGTTAAAGCGTGCTGAAAAAAATATGGACATTGCATACAAATTTTAATGATAGAATTAGGTATATAGCAAAATAGCGATCGCGCTAAATACGTGAAATAACGATATAACTGGTCCTATAGAATAACAAAAAAGTACCGTAATATAATAAAACATAAATGCGACAGCAAAAAAAATATAGATCTACCGATCGCGATCGTCTACTCACCTCGTCTTAAACCGTTGTCCATCAGGCATTAATTCCACTTTGTTCTTCACTTTCTTCTTTATGACTGCTTGGTTTCCATCCAGCCAAGTAATCTAAAAAAAAGAATGTGTAAAACATGATTCGATACTGTAATAAAAATGTTTATCCGATTTGTAAACGATGCTTTAGCTGGGTGGTAGAACATGATAGATAGTTGTGTCCGACTGGATTAAAACCACCATACATCACCTTTAAGTAGCAAACGAAGTGTCACAAGTTTCGGGATCAGCTGTTGTATATCTAATAATCAAGCGTATAGGGATCTGAATCTAACCGGGTCCCAACTACCATACACATGGTGATAAATTTGTCACAGTGACTCTCTTTAGGTTTTTCGCGTTTTGGAATCAGTCTAATATATATACAATCGCGAAGAGCTTACAAGCCAACATGACAGCGAAGACCGTCGTGGTAAGCCGATTTCCTTTTTTTTTCTTTTTTATCGTTATAGGTTTTTGGCGTTGTGGCTACAATCTCACCTGATGTTAAGTGACGTTTCGGCATAAGATGATAACACGCTAAACCTAGTGGAAGACTGGCTCTCAAGTGCAGACTGCCGGAACACACTTATTAGTGCGTGGCGACAGATATTCACGTGAGGGTGGTAGCTAGCCAAGCGGGCATTAGAAAATAACCTACTATCACGTAATGGTTTCCTCACGATGTTTTCCTTCACCGAAAGCTCAGGCTCATTGTAGGGATTTGAACTCACGTCAATCGTCGCGAAGACGTACACACTACCACTGAGCCATCACTGCTTCTTGGTGTTTTTGGACTATACTGTGCTTACTACAAGTGACAGTGACGTGCGACTACAATGCTATAAAAAAAAAACACATATTACTTGTACTTGCACAAAAAATGTCAAGTAAAAAAAAATAGCAAAATTAATAAAAAAAAAGTATATAGAAAGAATTACGCGTATACTCTTCATAAATGTAAATCCACGTAACTCTGCCATTCTTACCTCAGCCGCAGGTTTTCCACCAACCGACTCGCATTCTATGTCTATTGGTTGATCTTCCGTAGCATCAATGAAGGCACCTTGAATTATCCTAGGAGGTTCTGGAGCTAATAACACAGTGAGCTGAGCGTAGCGCGACCTTATCGCTGGTTCACCTAAGAAGTATAAAATTGTTATTTTTTTACAAAGAAGCAGTTAGAACAGTTTTACAGTGATATTGCTCGAATTATTAAGACTGACACAGAATATCACGCGAAATGCCACCAATATTACATAATATAGGGTCAAAAAACCTAAGTTAACTTAATGAAAATAAAAACAACAACATGGCATTTCAAGATCCCGCCAAAAACTCGCCGATGAGTTGATAATGTTAAAACAATATTTGCTTACCATTTAGACCGGAGCTGACTTGGCACTGGTATTTGCCGTCATCTTCTAAACTGACATCTCTTATATCGAGCGAGTAATCTCCTGAAACAAAAACATATCTTAAAAACTGGTCATATATACATTTATTACATACGCAACTTTCTTCCCGTGATTGTCAATTAAATGTCACGAACTGCCACCAAACTACATACGCCACAATGCAAATAGTTGTACTAATTTAAAACCGGACATAGGATCACGCAAATATCGGCGTTGTGTCTGATGGAAAACACAGTGCAATCCAATCAACGGTGATCACCGAGTGACTGGTAATCCATCTTTGGTCGTCGCTATCAGGCCAGCCTACGAGCCTCTCGGTGCCAAACGTTTTTTTTTCAATCTGACTAGACTGTTAACCATAAGGTCTCTGAAGCATCAGACGGCTTTTACAGCGTCACCGGGCTTGGGCATATATTAATTATTGGTCTCCGCTGCGCTTCAACTAGATACCGCGCTACTTACAAACAATAGCTCCTATAGCCCGACCGCTGTAAGCGCGACCCTCCTGATGGTTTGTCGGACGCGGGGCGGCGGGTGTGCACGGATATACACGGTATGGAAATGATACTCTATATCTTAAGATCAATAGTTTATGCATGTTATTGCAACTGGTGCCAAAGTGGTCGAACCTCGGTTTGGGCTGTTGCCGATCATGCAAAGTCGCGATCTGACTAATGCACCTAAACGTGAAAGTACGTCGTGCCTTATACCTGGCACCTGGCGTATAGTGATCGCATTCCAGTCGAACATAATTCTAACGTCCAACCAGCACTACTACCTACCAAGATATTAGTAGAATTAGTAGATATATATTTATTCAAATGTTATGAAAATTTAAACTCTACAGCGACTATGTAATGCCTTTAAACTTATAATCATAGTAATTTTCTTTGTATACTACAATGGTGGCAAACAAGCATACGGGCCGCCTGATGGTAAGCGGCTACCGTAGCCTATGGACGCTTATAATACCATAGTTATCAGAAGCGCGTTGCCGACCTTTAACCCCTCTACTCCAAAGAGCTCTGAAAACCCTACTCACTGCAGGAACACACCACAAGGTTATTTGGCTGCGATCTTCTGTAGGGTGGAAGTATTCCACCAGTCGGGCTGCCCCAAGTAGTGAGAAATCTCTAAAGAAATTTCTCTGTACCTCACCTCTCTTAAAATAAATATCCTGTTATGTTATATGGAAGTATATTATTTACAGTAAATATATATGATATGAAACCTTTTTATTTAAAAGGCCAGGTACTATAGATACTATTTTTATTGGTTTTGAATGTTCTATTGCATTTGCCAAATAAATAGAAAAATGGCCTTGAAATTTCATATCTATGACGCGTCAATATATAAAATGTACAGTACGACACATGTATTTCAATCGATTTGTGCTATATTATATGATACGTAAAGTAAGTACATTTCTAGAACAATGTACTACTCCATACACAAAAACGTTTCTAGAAGATACTGAGGAAATAATACATTGGCATGTTACGTTGTTCAAACTTCATGATTTTATTGCGATAGAAAATTGACCTGAACCCGGATTGTGTACAGACTTTCAATTCATATCTCCTAATCCATTTTTTTTAAATTATACTACTTTAAGCGCATTGTAAAAAAAAAAACATTTTTCATTGTGGTGTAGAAGGTTATGCGTCACCTAACATCGAGTGTTACTTATTTAAACAAGTATATTTTCTAACACACGTTCTACGTTCACAAGTATTTTTTTAATAAAATAGATTACTATCTATTATACTAATATAATCAATCTGAAGAGTTTTTTATTTGACTGCTGGTTTGTTTATTTAAACGCGCTAATCACTGGAAGAAAATTTTGTGTATGATAGTTAGATTCATGAGGCTATATAACTTCACGCTACCACACTAAGGAGCGGAGGAGTAACTATTGACGTCAAGCGATCTGGTAAGGTGTAAGCAAGTAATAGAAGTGGGACAACAATAGGACTACACGGGCACGTTGGCGGCGGTGTTGTGTGGAGAGTTTTTCGAATCAATTTAACACGGACGAAACTGTTGAGCACAGGCTTTTCCATGAACGTTAATTATCGTAATTACTGTAGTTTGAGGTTTATAAATTAGTGTCGCTATATACCGTTTTACCGTTAAATATACTGAGATACACACGCAACAAAATTTTAATACAGCAAAAATAAATATCCCTTGAGAAGACTTTAAAAATGCTTAATGTAGGTCATAAATCAAATTTCTTTTTGTCTACGAAATTGGATAAACAACTTGAATTTGCTTTATTTTTACAAGAAATAATTTTCTACTTCTGAAACCTATTTAGGCTGATCTCTCAACGCGTTCCGAAAACGTAATAACAACATTTTTCATTCACTTTTAAAGGCCATCGCGTTAAAAGCTTTTTATACCCTACTTATATCAGACGCTTCGATTGTTTTGTGTCTGCCAAATAAATTCTAGATATGACCTTGAAATCAACATACAATTTATTACAACCTATAAATTACTGACGGATATTACGTTTATTAGGCAGTAATTATTTTTCTCTCATAGTTTTATTTTTATTAATATTACTGACATTTCCTACTGCTTATCAATTGAGAAGCGACATATACATCCCCTATGCAAAATTTCATAGAAATAGGTCAAGCCGTTTTTGAGTTACATTCTGGCATACAAAGAGAAAGACAAAAAAAATTAAGGTAATATGGTGGCTTTTATTATAGACACCTATCACAAAATATGGACAAAAATTACTACTGACAGAAATACAAGCTTATTGATATAGATAACCTTTACTAAAACTAATACAATAACTAGCTAGTTGTTGTAACGATTAATTAATATAAGCGGGGTATTGCGACTCATTGTCTCTTCGCTCCAATTATTTTTAATACCGTTTAAAAGAGCAATAGAGCTCAAAATTATAATTCTACTGTAAAATAGGGCCCTCAATTTTCCATTCATGAATATATAACACAATAGTCTGGCTGTTAGTATCAGACTAAGCTCAAGTAAGGTAGCTGAGCCCAACTTAATTTGTAATACTTAAATATAATTCAGAATTTGCAAAACCGATTAACCTGAAAAAAACTTAGAACATAAAGATGATAATAGTTTGATAAATTAACTGTAACTTATCTTTTATATTTCTAACGTTTAACCAGACAACTGCTGGTTGATGGGTGGTAGAAAACTATCGATTTTTTCGATTGGTTCACGACATTCACGACCACGATATAACAGGTCTAACGCTCACCGTGGTCGCATATATTAGGCTGTCGCGTTCCGAAATCAGTCGGTGTATATCGCGTAACTAACCGCGTTGTCATTTTATAGAATTCACATCGATTTCCTGGGTCCTATCAATAGTTGTACATATTTTGTTTGTTTTGAGCCTGTGTTTCAGGAACCATTCTTCCCATTTAGGGGATACAATTCTAACGGAGTTGACTTATAACAAAGGTTAAGCTAATTATTAAAAAAAAAATAGAAACGAGGTGAAAAATAAAAAAGGAACAAATTAACATCTTAAAATAAGTTAAAATAATTTAAATTTTATGGGCGTTTTTTTTTTAAATTGGATTCGAGTGTGAGTGAGTGCATGTGTATGTGGGTGCATGTGTGTTGTGTACCTATGCATGTTGACAGTGGCGTGAATAATCATAGATTACTTACTTACTTAGAATACTTGACTAATCATTTTTCTGTATCTATCAATAGTAACAGTTTTTATTTGGTGATTGCTACATTTTTTATATTTATTTTTTCAAGTATTATAATATATACTGGGAGCAATATTTTCGTAACTGGGACAAATGGTTCAGTTAATAAGTCCAACTTTAAAAAGAGATTGATTATCGTATCCGACTCGGCTAGGTAGCGTTCGAGAAATTACATCTTCTTCTTCTTCTAAAGTCTTTGACCAGTGTTTATTGCCAACGATGACCTATAGGACTGAAACGTGATCGCTAACTATAGGCCTCATAAGAAAGCTCAAGGTCACTCAAAGAACAATGGAAAGGTTTATGTTCGGAGCTCTTTCGCATGTTCAAATCATGAATGAGTAGGTCCGCATAAGAACCAAAGTAACCGACATAATTCTAAGAATTGCTAAACTTAAGAGGAAGCAGGCGGGCATGTAAGAAAAATAATAATTCCGCCACCATAGGGAAAAGAGGCGCATCTAACTAAAACTCAAACCGGAGAAATGTCTTAAAATCTATACGTTTATTTAAGTTTTAGACTAAGTGTAATTCGATAATGGAAGATAATATGCAAATAAAAATAAACAGATACACCTTTTCTTCCTAATTCGTAGTATGTATAAATAAAACACAATTAGCAGAAATACAAAGATGCGCTCTTCTTTCCTTGGATAGCAGAATTGGGAAATACAAAAATAGCCAAAAAGAAACAATGTTATTATTATTAACTAATTATGATTTTGTATAGGGGACTTTAAGTGGTTGTTCTTGACATACTGTCCCTGTCATCACAATGGCAAAAGTTCAACAATCATTTGGAGGCGAGGCCAACTTTCCTCAGGTCGTTGGCTTATTGCGTTAAAATCTAATAATACAACTGTGACGTAAAGATTCATATGAAGAAATTAAACGTGAATGTTTTTACTCATATGAAATTGTTGTATATATTAATACATATTTTAATATTGAAGTGTTTGAATGGTTCGGGGATTTACGTAGAGTCTTTATATCGTCAATTCCACAATCATTGATGACAAAAATCTTCAATCAGTTTGTCCTACCGTTCATGATCTACGGAGCCGAATCACGAAAACTTACAATTGGACTGATTCAGAAATTTAAAGTCGCTCAGCGAGCTACATTCGTAATTGCTCATAAAGATAAAATCAGATAGAGAACTAGGATTATCGACATTAGTAGCTCAAAAGATTAGTTCGCGTAAGTGGAAGAACGGATAACAGATGGAGTAAACGAGTTCTTGAGTGAAGACGACGTTTAGGCAGATGCAGTTTGGGACGCCGTCAAATAAGATGTAGCGACAACCTGCGTAGGGCAATTGGATTCGACTGGATGCGTAGGACCGAAGATCGGGTCCAGTGGCGAACCTTGGAGAGGGTTAATCCGGTAGCTGATGATGAATGTGTCGATCTTTGCATATGCGAGCGTTTTATTCTTCAGTAATGCTAAACACAAATTTATAGTAATATGATTGTCTATAAGTTTCAGTGCTTCTTTATATAATTATTAGCTATGCACGCGGCTCTGCCCGTGTGAATTGCAGAATTCTGTCTGTCAAGCGCATGTGCAAATTGGTCTGCCCCAAAAATGATTATTGTGGGTGATCCTTAGAAAATAGACACATGCTATCACTACCGCTTTTGTAGGTTTCTTTAAGATCTATAATTATGTAATACATTAATTTGATATACCTCTTATGGTTTACTCAGCGTAAGCCATTTAAGCGCCCCCATAAGCGTCTTTTTTCTCAATTGATTCACCCTTATCATCACTGCTTATTTTATCAAACAAAATATGTCTTATAACCTGGCTAGATAATATAGCTATGAATGAAAAAAAGAACCATGTAAATCGGATAAATGTTTCTCGCGTGATAAGAACATAAACGGATAGACGGACAGAGAGACGGTGAGTTTTATAATATGTATAGAAGACACGAGCTAAACTCCACGGTTAAACCCGTGTCAAATTTATTCATCCAACTTTTTTAACGCAACTTTGAAGCCTATCGTTGTTGTCACTTCCCTTACGAGTAGTATTAATAAAACCTAGATTGTTTGCAAATCCGTAGTATCGATTGTTTTGCAAAAACTGTCAATTAATCGATTCACAGTCGATTGTTTCCTAATACTGAATGTAATGTCCAGTCGACCGAGCGACGACAGCGGAAATAAAAGGTCACTCACGTAAATCTTTGTTTTAATCACAAAATACATTCCCATATTATATGCTTTCCTATTAAAATAATATACTATCGACAGTTTAAGATCCAACTATAGACTAATCGACTCTACTCGTTAGTATCGTAGCGTGAATTTATATAGCCTCAATAAAATATCATATAAAAAACAAGAAAATTTAATCTGACTGGTAGTTCCCGAGATTAGCACGTTCGAACTAACAAAAAATAATATCTTGAGTCTTGAGCTTGTGTGAATAAACGGGCAGGCCGTGTGGTATTTTTCTTCGATCTGAGTATACTGTCTACCTAAGGGCCCTCAAGCCCCAGAATGCTTTAACAGCTTCACCGGGCTTGAACCATGTGGCGTGACCACAGGATGGCCGTACGAGGAGAACAGACAAAAATTAAACACAAGTGAAACCAAGGGGCGCTAGTAGTATTCAAATAAAATACAAAGCCATTAGCTAGCATAAGAAAGTAAAGTTTAAATTCGTATTTAAATAGACAAGAAAAAAACATTAACACCTCAGAGATTATGTAACTAAAAGAAACACACGGATATACATAAATTGACTTCGTTACTTCAGACCATTTCTGTCCGAATGGATTTAACGAATTTCACAAGTATGAACAGACATTGTACCGACCCTGTACCAATTTTTTCTTAGCGTGAAACGATGATGGTTACGTGTAACAGGTGCTCAACCTATGTCTACGGAAAAACTTTGTATAGTCGTCTACGTGACGTATTGAAATAATGCTTACCTATGTACTGGTTTGTTTTCTTCTGTCATTTATTTATTTACTTTATCATCGAGTATCGACTATATTAATACTGTTATCATCGAGTTCCCTTATAACTTTTTGGGGCAACTTAACCTTAGGACAGAGTTGCAAGCTTTTTGGTGGATATAAATTTCTTTTCTTAAATAAATCTTCCGTTACGTACGCGCTAGTTCTTTTAGGTGAATATTCGTTGTCATGAACGTTATTTTTGAGATTTGATTATTTTTCCCACATTCTTCATTTGTGCACAACAACATTGGAAAAAACGGTTAGAAAAAACGACTCGCCCAATGCTGCGTGCGCGTCGTGTAAGGAGATCTTCTCTTTATCCAAGCTACACAACTGACATAAAGTTCCCGAAAACGCCTTAATAATTGTGATACATACAATATAATTCAGTATGTATATACTATTGGGAGCAACGCACGTCGGTCATCCTCTTGTTGACTCGTGCCTTAATCACACATTGATCTATAGAGTTTGGGAAAAGAGAAGATAAGAATAGTTATTGTCAAGGACACGATGCCGCGCCGCTATGCGCAATTCTAGCCTAAATACATTATGTAGATTTTTTTTTTAATTTTAAACCACATTATTTGCGTTCATTTTAGTATTTTTGTCAAAATAATTTACTAAAATATAGAACTATAGTATAATATCCACTCATGACAATCATAGCTTAGGGACACATTCAGCATAACGACAGCAAAAAAAGAAGTCGATGGCGTAAGGAATTTTCTGGGAGAAACACATAAACACCACAAATATACGTAGATCTGACTGTACGCACCACAAATAAAATATACATACGCCGGGCAATGCGTAATTTACCTAAATATTTCTATGTTGTGTTATTTTTCCCTCTACGCCCGTTTTGTGCCAAATAATCAACCTTTTTTTAAACATAAAATCATTAGTGTTATCCATACACCAACCAATGGTTTTACAACTTTAATGCCAATATAAATAAAGCACATAACTGCATGAATATCTATCAATCATATAGCCGGTATGTACCAGCAGAATTTTAAGCAACCGAGTCATTCATGGCCGAATGCGTAACAACGATGTCCTTAACAGGGAAAAAATGTTACTACGAAATCTAATATTTCTATATTACTGCTAAATTTGATTTGAAGCGAAAGTTTACTCAGAGAAAGGTACTGGCGCGTGTATAGTGGACCAGTGTATGGTGGCCAGACGATAACAGCAGATCTATATCGTCAACAATTGGAAACCAAGATGGAAAAGCTAGAAGTTAAAAACCCGAGATGGGTCAATCTCTCTAGCCTACTGCTGCTTCAGGACACGTTAGACCCCATACTTCACGACAGACGGTCGCTAAATTAGAGGAACTGCGGTTGGAATGTCTCCGAAACTCACCATACTCCCTGGATCTTGCTCCAACAGATTACAACCTTTTTCAGAATTTGTACAATTTCTTGCAAGGAAAAAAAAAATCAATTCCGATGAGGATGTCCAAACCGCCTCCAAAGATTCTCACTCATTGATTCTCACTCCCAATTTTTTCAGCAATGGAGTCAATGAACTACTTATAAAATAGGGAAAGTGCATAGATAATAATGATACATGTTTCGATTGATTAAATGTATAATATCATAATATTATTTCGTTTTAATTTTTCCATATAAAACGCTAATTTGATATGTAAGAACCTATTATTTATACATGAAACATCTTTTAATTTAGAATAATGATTTTATTCAAGTAAAATGGATCTAACAATCGTAGAAATAGGGCTTAAAACTCAAATTTTGATATATTTTTTGTATTTGTTTAGCATATTGTTCTATATTATTGTAATTAAAGGTACGATATTATTCATATTGGCTGTCGATATAGTATTATGGAGAACCTTTTAAGAAAACACTAATGGACATTTTTATACGCAGCAAAATAATGAAGAACATCGTTGCTTTGTTGACTCGAGAAATTTAAAAATGACCGTTTAAAATTGAACTGGGCAAATAAAGAAAGCGTAAATAAATTTATTTGGAAATTTCTCTCTACTTGGGGCACTCCACCTGGTGGAATACTTCCACCATACAGAAGATCACAGCCAAATAACCTTGTGTTGTATTCCTATGGTGAGTAGGGTTTTCAGAGCTCCTTGAGGTAGGGTGGTTCAAGGTCGGAAACGCGCTTGTATACATAAGTATACAAGGTATACATGGTATTACACAGAAGTACACCGACAGACAGGCAAACAATCATACCAACAATGTGATTCTATACGAGTTCCTTATTTTCATTATAAGGTACGAAACCCTAAACATAAAGAGAGACAACGATATCTACCTTCCTCGTCGCTCCCGACCATGGAGTACCGCTCGTATCCGCTTAAGTTCCGATGGGTGCCCAAGCCGAAGTCGTCTTTTGTCCACTGCAGTGCGCCAATTTTGTTCTCCACACGACATGGTAAAGTCACCCTTGAGCCAACTATTGCACTCTGTTAAAAACAAATAAATGTGTTAATTGTTAATTTAAATAACTTTGACAAGCGAGTTGCTTCTGCACCTTGCATTTTTGTATTGGCTATCTTGTGTGTTTTAAATACTCTATTTACACAGTGGAAGAAACGATGACTCAATGGTAGGATGTAGGGACAAGTCGATCGACGTGAGTGCGAATCCCTACAATGAGTCTAAGCTCTCGGTGAAGGAAGACATCTTGATGAAACCAATAAATGTTAAATGTCTTTCTAAACGTGTTCATACTAAGTTATAATGATACATATAAAAAATTCCGAAAAAAAGCAAATATCGTGGCCATTTAGAGACACATATAATTACCAAATATATTACGACTTCTGATTGTGGAGATAACGCGAAATGGCGCTTTACAATCTAACAAAATGCCTATGCAAATGGGGTTCAACAATTATACATTCAAATTTATACTGGCTCAATGAAACGTCCAAGTTATAAGAGCTTTGGGAATTAAAATGGCGGACAAACGAAATAACAATGAAAATAATTATTTCGTTGTTATCCTGTGTAATAATTTAGACGTTATTAAATAATCATCGAAATTATATATGACTTAAGTACTTTATTTGCATTTTTTGTTATGGAAGCACGGTAAAATGACGGCGTTGTTCCTGATAACAATAAAATACAATCTAAAAAAACATGATGTACAGATTTATGAATATAGATAATTATACCATATTATTATAATATTTATATTGTACTAGCGGTGCCCCGCGGCTCCATACGTATTTATTACGCAGTAATAGTTTTCGTCTAGTCATTTAAATTTGTTCGTACTATCATAATTGGGGGGATTTACCATAATCGCCACGCTTTGGCAGGCGGGTTGGCGATCGCAGTATAGTCGTGGATATATACTCGAAAGACGCTGCTGCCCGTTCTTCGGCTAATCTTTAAGTCGCCTTTTCGAATCCCACAGGATGAGAAGGGGTGGTGCGAGTTGGTCTTAGAATGAACATGGACAAGACGAATATTATGTCGAACGTCCATGCATCGCCAACTCCCGTAAAAATCATAGACGCTTACGATTATATGCTTGAAATTGTTGATGATTATGTTTACATTGGACAAACTACCAGTTAGGTAGATCCAATTACGAGAAAGAGGTCAATCGTCGAATCCAACGCGGCAGGGCAGCGTTTGGGAAGCTACGTAACATATTCTCGTCCAAGATACCGCAGTGTCTCAAGACGACAATGTGTGTTGCCAGTGATTACATATGGTGCTGAGACGTGGTCGCTAACTATGGGCCTCATAAGAAAGCTCAACGTCACTCAAAGGGCAATGGAGAGGGATATGCTCGGAGTTTCACTGCGTAATCGAATCAGAAATGAGGAGATCCGCGGGAGATTCAAAGACACCGACATAGCCCGAAGAATAGCTAAATTTAAGTAGCAGTGAGCAGGTCACGTAGCTCGTAGAACGGATGGCCGATGGGGTCAAAGAGTTCTCGAGTGGCGGCCACCTACCGGAAGACACAAGGTGGTCTGACGACCTGGTAACAGTTGTGGGAGGCCGCTGGATACGGGCAGCATAGGACCGGTCATTGTAGTGATTTTTGGAGGAGGCCTATGTCCAGCAGTGGACGTCTTTCGGCTGAAATGATGCTGTAGGTGAATTTTTAAATTTTACTCACATTATTTACCATTCATATATCCTATCAATTATTAAGGAATAACATATACTACTTCCGGTGTTCCTAATTTCATCAAAATCGACTGACAATAATTATCCATAAATATATTTTTTTGGATTTCTTAGTGTTATTAACCATTCTTGTGGTCTATGAATTATACAACAACACTGTAATCTTCTCGTATACAAAATTCATCAAAATACAAAATGTATCAAAATCGGTTGACTATGAATTAAATTTAAATTTGTTATTTTTTCTTATTTCTAAATATATTATTATTATTATTATACAGCATCAATTATGGAATAACTTTATACTTCTCGTGTACAAAATTCATAAAAATCGATTAAGCATTTTTTTTTTCAATTTCGAAAAGTAATTCTTATAGCCATAAAACTTCCTGTGTACAAAATTTCATAGGAATCGGTCAAGTCGCTTCTGAGTTAAATCCAGGCATACAAACAGACAGACAGCCAAACTAAAGGTCTATAGGGAAATTTGAAAATAAAAAATACATGTACAGATAGATAGAACTTATTACAGATTTAATATAGATAAAGAAAATTGGTATGAAAGAAAATATTACTCAAACGTTTGTACCACACGTAGAAACGTGAGGACACCAAACGGGCGACTGAAATTATTTAACTCTTTATGTTTACAATAAATCCATTATACATAAATGTATAAATACATGCTAATCTACGACGTAAATATTCATAGGTCATTAATACCGGTTAGAACCGTCGGATTCGTATTAGTTAACCATTAACATGATTATGATCAACAATTATTTATTATTTATGTGACGTACGGAAATGGAACGTTATGGATATTTTCTTAAAATTTAAATTATTCCCAATGTCTGTAAACTAAAATATAAAAGTTACTCGAATGGATGTAAATAATTAATATTTATCAGAAATCTTTTAATATTTTAAAAGCTTACTGCTGCCAGGTGATGCATTTCAACGGGGGAATCACGAGGGGGATAAGCTGGTTTTAAATAAACCTCCCTCAGTTCCGCTAGATTAAGCGAAAATGACAGATTTGAAAAACTATACGTCGTTCAATGGATTTACCTATTTGGATATCTCTCAACCGTATATTTGAAAAAAATAGTAAGAAAATAAGATACAGTTATGGACAATTTAAAGTAAGTATTACTTAATTACTAAGTATAGTCAACAACAACATGCGTTAAATTACGCAAGTTAAAAGTAATTTAGATTAAATTAATATATCCAGAAAATTAAAACATTGAATACACATACGTTCAAATCTATATATATGTATATATATATATATATATATATATATATTTATTTATTGAAATGAAATGCTGCTCGTTAGTAAGCGTATCACTAAGTAGCTTAGTGATAGCGTGTACGACTTCGCATCAATTGACGTGAGTTCGAATCCCTGCAAAGAGCCTGAGCTTTCGGTGAAGGAAAACATTGTGAGGAAACCATAGCATGGTGGTAGGGCTTTTTCTAATGCCCGCCTGGCTAGCTACCACCCTCAAGTTGAAATTCTGTAGCCAAGCACCAATAGGTGTGTTCCGGAAGCTGCACTTGAAAGCCAGTCTTCCACTAGGTTTAGCGTGTTATCATCTTGGTCCACATCGTCACTTAACATCAGCTGAGATAGTGGCCACAACGAAAGACCTATAACGATAAAAAAAGGTGTGTGTGCGATTCACACACGATAGAAGTGAAACTTCAATTTTAAAAGACATTTTCTATTTTATTTAAACAGTGTGCAATATACATACACACCGACATTTACTCTCTCGCTCTGGCTCACACAAAGAGGAGAGACCGATAATATATTGCTCTCACGCTCTGGCTCACACAAAGAGGAGAGATCGATAATGTGCGTGAAACGTTTAACATTTAACGTTTAACGCTTGGAAGTCATATAAGAAGTTTCACTTCAAAGAAAACAAAGCAAGCGACTTAAGAGTGTAAACTTTTTGCTATGCATTTTAAAAATTCATTCCTCGGGTTTTCAAATCGCACCTAAAGAAGTGAACTTCATAAAGATAAAGGTCATAAGTTCATTCAACTGAAGTCATAAAATGATATTGATTAAAAAAATAGTAATAAAATAGGTCGTAAAAGTTAACTTAATACCGTTGACGCAGTGTTTATATTAATTGTTAATTAAATTAACGCTTATATATTGTGAAATGACGTTAATAGTTCCATTCGTATTGTTTACAGTCCATCTTTCGTAACAGTGATGATGTTTTCCGATTTAAAATTAAAGAAAACTAGCCCAGCCCACTCGTGCGAATATTCTGCATATTATAGAGCGTAAACAAAACAGTCTGTCATGTTAGTTAAAGAGATTGTTAATAGATGGCGACTTTGATATATTTTCATGAACAACAACATATGATATCCCTAAAGTTTTTTTTTATATTTACATTTAACGAAAACTTTAGTTTTAAACTATGTGTCTATATTTCTTAAATAGTGGGGAACATAACACTGGCAGATCGCTGATTTTATAAGGGGTAACTTAGGCTACTTTTATTTTGGAAAAAGCATTTTAATCTTTAAAATATCCGGGCAGGCGACAGTCACCACAATACCGACGGTATACTGTAGTACACGCGAGCACAGCTAGTAAACAATATTCTTTAAACTAATGAAGTACAATATTGCCTCAAATATTTCTTTAATTTTTATGTTATGTGTAAGAGTTATTTTTTTATTTCAACGAGCTAATCTTTAGAAATACAGTCAGATCTGAAATAATACTTTTACAATTCCATAGCTTATTTATTAAGGAATTTTATATGCTACACAAATGACCTTAAGGATCGGAGCAGAAAGAATGACCATGAAGCAAACTCGCAAGCTGTAAGCAAGTGCCAGAGTGAAAACAACGAAAACGGATGCATTGGCGCTGGCGCGGTGGAGACTTGGTTGAATATATTTAATACGTATGAAACCGTGGGTCTCGGCTAGTCATAGACAGCTTGGAACAACTGGGAAGTGTTTTGCTAATAGCGTCTTTCAGTAAGCGAAATGACCACACTACACGATTATTACTGTTCTTTTTATCCCCCAAAATAATTCTATGATGTTAATTCCTAGTTGGTAGGTCACGACCACCATAAATCAGGTGTAACAACTATAGTGGTATGTTTAAGCGTGTCGCGTTCCGGTTTCAGCCGGCGTATATCCAGTAATCAAGGGTCGCGAAAACCATGCAAATGGTGGTAAAATCTTCCCAGTGGGATTGTTTTAGTGTGTCGTATACATACCCGGTTGTGGAGGGCTTTGCAGGCTTGCATGACATTGATAATCGGCGATGTACTGCTGATCTCTTGTTGGTCGTTGTAATTTTTAGACTGAAATATTCTTACCATCAGGAACAGTGCCGTAATGGCAATATAATATACATATATATTCGAATAAAAAAAATTAAAACATTCATAAATATTAACCTGATCCTGTGGCTCCATAGCGAACCTTTGTTCCTGGTAACCATGACAACCGGCAGTCAGGGCAATAAACAACAGGAACGGTACCAAGGCGTCCGGCCGCCCGCTCCGAATCCATTTCCGTTCCGCTCTTCCCGTCAATATTCTATTTCTGAATTTGGAATCATCCCTGCGCGTGCGCAGCCCTATAAATGGAATTCCATTTTCAAAGTCCCCTTTGACATTTGCCGCCATGTCAGTTTATATGAATGGTGCATATTGGTGACAGTGGGGATAATTTCGTTTGGTTCATTTGTTTGGATTTTTTTCACTACGCGAGAAGTAACATCATTTATCTGAAACAAAAAAAAATAAGAAATACAATAAATTTTTACTTGATATTAGTATAATATTCTCTTACGCACCAATCTGCACAATATTAAATACATAATTATAAAGCGATAATGAATACATCTTTTAAAACATAAAGATTTGATTTACCACAAACATTAAAAACTCCAATTAAAATTAGAATCTTTAAATTTTTAATGTCCTTTATTATCACTAAATACTTGTTTATTAATCTTCTATCGAAAGTCTTTACTGAATAAAATTTGGAAAAAGAACATACGATTTTTTATAAACTTAACAACATTATTAACGATGCTGTCAAGGATTGAATAAATTATATAAATTTATGTTTAAACCCAAATAATAAATTAAGTACCTATTTATATGGATCTCATTAAATATTATTTTAATCCATTTGACCATAATTTTTTGTGACACATAATCATAAAACTGGTTAATTCAATGTTGCAGTAATGAAGGCTTATCAAGTTTCAAGAATATTCTATAATAATCTAAATTCGTGTCTTAAACTAACATAAATTTATTTGGATACAATAACTTTAAAAACTTTTTCAATATTATAAAATTTCATCGTTTTGACTAGTTTTATTTTATATCAATCTTAATACAATAAGTGACCAATTCTTGAATATGTTTAATTGTCTGTTTGTTCCTGCTAATCAATATATTATATATATATATATATATATATATATATTATATATTATTTCCTGCAATATATAGATTGCCTGAAGTTTCATACTTTGCCTAAATAGTATTTGGTAGCATACTAACAATTATTAGTAATGATTAGTCAACACTAATCCGTGTATCAAATTTTTACTTTAAAAAAAATATTAAAGGGAGCAAAACATTGTACAGTATTTTATTGCATGGTGGTAGGGCTTTTCCTGATACCCGCCTGGCTAGCTACCACCCTCAAGTTGAAAATCTGTCGCCAAGCACCAATAGGTGTGTTCCGGCAGCTGCACTTAAGAGCCAGTCTTCCACTAGGCTTAGCGTTTACCATCTTGGCCCACATCGTCACTTAACATCAGGTGAAATTGTGGCCAGAAAGCCAAAACAAAAACGATAAAAAAACATTGAAACCTTATAATAATAATTATGTTGTTTGGAAATTATAATGAGTTTTTTTTATTTAACAAAAGAATGAGTAAAAACAAAAATATGTGACTTTAGAGGTACCCTATAACGGTATATGGTTGATAATACCAAGCTTCTAAGATAATGCAGGCCATTTTGTTACCCGCTAAGCTAAGAGGTGGTAAAAAAATCGTGTTTATACCGTCGTAATTCCCAAAGTGACAATAATGTGTGAAACACATGGTTCGGCCATATGGAGCGCTATCTGGTTATCAAGGAACACGATATACTGGATATGCCTTTTTGCGATGACACATAAATTAGTATAACATTATGCTGCGTTGATAAATGTGGCATGTTTGTGTAGAATTTGGGTTATTTGTATCAATTTTTACACAAGTAATATGCAATTAATATTAGTTTTATTGAAGTTAAAAATCTAAAGAAACGCTTGATATACATTTTTTTCTTGTAGTGTTTAGGAAGTTATAATGCACTTAAATGTATATAATGTAGTGTAATGTATATATTTATCTAGACACAAATATACTCAGTACAGTCAATAGGTCAATACACTGTCTCGAGCGCACTAGCTCAGGAGTAGTGCTATTATTATTATTATTAGTAGTGCCATTTTAGCGCTTTTTGCGGTAAATCTAATGCTTTTTTCGTATATTCAGGGGTCTTTTTTAGTTTCGGAGCCTAGCGGAACAGTTAGCGCTTATTTACTTTTCAAAGGACCACACATAAACATTGGCCTGTTCTGTAAAAGCAAGATAAGGCAAGTACTAGTAACCAAGCCAAAAAATAGGCTATGGACATCTCTTTGTCATTGTATGTATCTTTCAGCTTTGAGATGTATTATATTGTGTTATGTTTCTCTTGTGTAATTAGTGAACAATGCTTAAAGCATTACATTTTTGAAGTGGAACTACTAATTATTCACAGAATAAATAATTATATGAAATAATTCTTTATTTCTCCAAGATGTATCTTAAATTGTAATCCACAATAAACAGTAGGCTTAGCTTAGAAAGTAATATAAGTATTAATTATTACAAAGTCAAGTTTGTAATTTGTAATTCTCTAATTCTAGGCAGAGAACTAGAAAAAAGATATGAGAATAACGAGGTAGTTTAGCGCTTTTTTGATACTTGAATTTCATATAATCTATCGCTTTTTGCACCGTTTATTGCACCAAGTACGATTCTTGATCTGGCAGCACTGCTCAGTTGCACAAAAGCTTTTGGCGAGAGTGGACGTGTTACAATTAAGTGCGTGCCGAGCCTGTACTACAAATACAAAACATACTTTATGCAAATCTATTCTAATGTTATAATGCTCAAAATATTGTTTTTTGGTTCGACGCGCTAATCTCTGGAAGTACCAGTCAGACTGAAACAATTGTTCGCATTTTATAGCATATCTATTGAGGAAAGTACTATATTAATCTATTTATTAGCTTATACTCCGACATGGTGCACGGTTTAGTAACCATGGACGTTAAGCAATCCGGCAAGCAACAGAACCACACGCGCTGTGCTTCGGAGTCACAGTTTTACGTACGGTAACCTCCATCTCGGCACGAACTGAAAAACTATCTATGTCTTTTTCTTTATCGTACCGTGAAACTGTGTAGCTATCTCTAATGTGGCTAATGGTCCTTAAAGCATAACGTGAAGAGATATTTATGCAGGCCGATATGGCAGCGACGGTCGCCGATGGATTGTAGATCAGCCCAGCTACTATTAAAAAGCCGTAGGCAATTACGACAAGTTAGAACAACGATAATCTACATGGGTGGGTGTATTTATTGGCTACGGAGCGGTAGAGAGTTGTTGGTATAACTTTAACACGGGTGAAACCGAGGGGCACAAGCAAATTTATTTAAATTAAAATAATTTGTAACGAAATTTTATAATTAATTTTAAAACGACTCAAATTATAAACATTATTCGCTTGATTAAACTGTTCAATTCCTTACAAATAAAAGGAATTAATTAACTCCATTTAATTACACGGCTGGTATTACGACGATGGAATTAAGCAATTTAACTTATCGAATACGGAATACCTTTTCGCTTATATTGCTATTATTATTTATGATAAACACTTTAATTACATTATTATATTAATATATCTTACAAAGTGGAGCATTTAGCTTGTCATTGTATTTACAATTAAATGTAGTTAAATTAGTTGATAAATTTTATAAAATACATACTAGTAACTAAACATGTAAAATAGATGTTTATTTTCGGTTTCGATATAAGTACATTTAATTTAATGGGAGTTACATAAATGTTCATTTTAGCTTACAAATCTTGACAACATCCAGTGATGTAAATCAGAAAAATATTTGAGAATTAGTTATTGCAAAATATTATACATTAACAACACAACTTCGTAAGAAAAAAATAGGTAGGTATTAACAAAAAAAATGAAAATATCATTTAATATGTCTATAGATTCAGTTTGTGTCACTCAGGTCTTTCTATAATTTATTAAATAGTATCTTTACCTCGAATTTTATGTTTTGAATACTTTATTGTTTTACGTTTAGTTACTACTAGTTGTACCCGCGGTACCGCTTGCGTGGACTACAGAATGCCGTCGGTCGAGCGGACGCGCGAATCGTACTGACCCGGCTTAAAAAAACGGAAGACAAAAATGCTTATTGTGGGTAATCCTTAGAAGATAGATATATGTTATCACAAACTTTTTTGTAGGTCTTTTTATGATTTAAAATTATGTAGAACATTAATTTAATACACCTATCTCGTATGTTTTACTCAGCGTAAGTCATTTAAGCGTGCCAAATGCGTCTTTTTTCCAAATTGATTCATCATTATCGTCACTGCCTATTTCGCATGTTACTTTATCTTACAAAATATATTCTATAACCTAGCCAGATAATATAACTATCGGATAAGTAGTTTTCGTGTGAAAAAAACATAAAAAACGGACAGACAAAGAAACGTTGAGTTTTATAATATGTATAGATAAATTAGCTTGTATGTATTTCTTAAATAATTTTTGATATCTTTTTGCAATACTTATCAGTAAATGTAGATTTTTATGAATATTGTCTCACAGTTACTATTTTCAGCAATTTTTGTAAGGACAAACAAACAAAATACCAGACATCACAGTAATCTTATGTAATAACAAACGGTGCGCCCGCGTCTCCGCACGCATTTGTTACGCAGTAATTATTTTCATCCCTTATAATTTTACTCTTAAAACTCTGTTTTCATTTTATAGTCTATCAATTGAGAAATGACAAGTATCCCCTGTACAAATTGTTAACAAATCTGCTGAGTACTTTTTCTTACGATTCGTAAATGTATTATTGATAAGTCTTATAGACTATCAATTATGGAATGAATTATGTTTCCTGTCTACAAAATTTTATCCAAATCGGTTGAGATTGAATAAAATGGTTTTTTTAATGATTTATTGAATGTATTATTGAAATTTTTCATACCCTAAGCAGTTTTTAAGCTAAATCCGAACATACAAACAGATAGATTTAAAAACATTTTTTTAAGGTGTATTCATGATCGTTGTTCTTTATAAATGACGTCTACTTGGAAATTGAAAAAAAAAAACTTTTTCAGACATATCTATATACATATAATAAAATTGAAGTGTCTGTTTGTAATGTAATTTTTACAGTTTTTTACTAAATAAATGCATGTGAAAATATATACGATACCTATAACAATTTTTTTTTATTTCTGTCTCTCTGTGTGTTCCGGGTAATTTCTGAAACGGTTGCACCGATTTTGACCGGACCGATCTTCTAGTAAAACATTGTCTCTTCCATTAAAACTATTCTCGCCCTTGACTGGAGGCCATGTGTTCGATAAATATTATTTCAACGCGTCTCCATAATGATGTGTACTTCGCTTAATCATCAATGTGTGCAACCAACATGTTTTGTTTTATGTATTTATATGTTTTCATAGGACGGAAACTGTTATTTTATTTTAGTTTTTGTCATGCTGATCACATTTAAATTTACAAATGAGTTCATGTCGTGTAAGTATATTAATTTAAGAAATCCCATTAAATAGTAGATGGAATATTTCTATTTTATTTAAGTATTTGTTTTTTTCTGTTGTCTGGTTTCTTCCTCCTTCGATAGAATATTTTTCTAATCTTCAAAGTTTAAACAAGATGTTGGCTCCCTTGTCAGAACACACGAGATATTTTTTGTGGTAATTGAAAATGCATGTTTCTGATTGTCATTTATAGACTCACTTCACTTGTGAACAATAACCAAACTACATTACATAAAATGACACCAATGTTAAATAATATAGGGTCAAATAAAAAACGTTTATGAATCAAAATGAAAACTGCCACATTACAGATTAAAATTAAGATCCCATGAAAAACTCCTCAGTTGGTTGGTTGTGATTGGGCATAAATAAAATTTTACCTAAATATGGTCGACATAACATGTTATCTTCTTTAATATTGTGAACAAAGGTTTGTCTTAGCATTTTACGAGCAGCCAACTACCTAACTGGAACCATACTTGAGATCTCCTCGTTTTTGTCTAATCTAATCGAAGATATCTTAATAGTCACTACCATCGCCTTTGAGACCTTCCACTGCTGCCTTACAAGTTCAGATCGCGACTTAATTGCATACGCGCAACAGTCCGAGCCGAGGTTCGGCCACTTTGGCACCCTCGGATGTTGTTGCTTAGCTTTCGTGGCTGAGTGCCCTAAGCGCTCGCCCCCAAGCCCGGTAAAGCTGTAAAAGCCGTAAAGGCTCCAGGGCCCCTCAGGCTAACAGTGTAGTCAGTTCGAAAAAAAAAAAGAAAAAAAAAAGCCTTACAAGTAAATTTGTATATAAATAAAATAATTATTAATATACGTGAACTATCAACTATGGAGACTAACGGCAATCCTTCAGGATGCATTCAATTCAAATTTATTCAATCAACTCTCTAAACATTTGATTAAGTCTGTATTAGAGATTAGTTTTATAATATTAGCATAGATAGATCGCTTATAATGTTGCTACTAACATTTCAGGTTTTTTTTTGTGACAGGCGGAAGCACTTGTATATTGACGCATAAGTTCTATTTCTCAGAAATATATAAAACCGTCAAATCTTTACGAAGCTGTATTTGCAAAATTGTAAAAATTTCGAAAAGTAACACTTTTTTTGTATTTTTGGGGTATGATTTGAAAGGAGACGGATACTCCTTCGTACAATCTTGGGTTTGGATGTAAAAAGATGAAAATTGTGCCAAATAATTATTATACTTGTTCTGCCTGTCTGACTGAAAGATTCATCAACGCACAGCCCATACTACTGGGGCCAAGACCATGAAAATTTACATGCGAGTTCTTTGTACACTGTAGTTTAGCTCTAAGGAAGGATTTTTAGAAATTCAGTCTCTAAGTTGGTGAACAAGGGGATGAAATGTTGTATGAAAATCCGTCATTTTTAAAGATAGATATATGAAAATTGGTATGTAGCAATTTAGTTAGAAAGTAACAAAAGGTGTGTTTCATAGTTTTTTTAAATTCAATACCTAAGGGTGTAAAAGATTGGATAAAAGTTTGTATTATACAGGCTACAACATCTTTTATCCAAAGGCTTAATACAAATGAATGCTTTCATTTCTTTAAAATATTTTTCCACCCGTGCGAAGCCGGGGCGAGTCGCTAGTAATTTTGTAATATATTTTCAAACTATCATAGAAAATTCTGCGGCTTTTAGCGATCGGAGAGCAGAGTTTTGAAAATGTGGTTATTTAATAAACTACACCCTTATTTTGTATATATAATATCATTGAATACACCAAATTATTTTTGAAATGCAATTCACATTTTTTTATATAGACTTATGCTGATTACATTTGTAGAGTAGGAGGATTTTAAAACGCCCACAAAACATAGGTAAGTATCACAAGGGCATAGAATTATTGGAGTATCGAGCTGTTAGATATCAGGACAGACGCAAAATACAGATCCGATGAAAATAATAATTAAATTGAATTAAAAATATGAATCGGTTTTAAGATTTATTTTTTTACTTCTAATGAATCAATACCTTTTGATTAATTAAAATTATCCAGTAATAAGTGTTTTACAAGTCTTATTTGTTTGAACTCATTTAATCAAGTGATTAGTTATCGATTTTTTTTACTTAGTCTTTAACTTGCTTATAATTTTCACATTTTCTAGATTCTAAATTGTCTTGATCTTTAACATTTTTAAACACGAAAATCTTATCAATTTTATATACCATATTTCAGCTTATTAGCTCCAGACTCAGAAAAACCTGTCTCTATTACGCGATTGATAAATATAAAAAGTCTAGAACATAAGTGTCACTTTCATATGCCATTAGCTTATTATATCTCTAGAAAGTTCTTTGTGCGGTGCACGTCATACACATGTGATGCATCACCGTGTGTGGTCGGACGATCGTATTCCATAGACTGATTGATGGATTAGCATTTCTTTGTTAAAAATATTTTAGCAGCCAAAAATGTCACAACGCGCTTGTTCAAGCTAAAAGCCATTACGAAATAGCTTTAAATTCTAATACTGATTTAAAAAACTCATTTTATCTTGTTTTGCTAGGATTTTAATAGCAATGATGGCAGTTTTAATGCGCCCAAATTCAGTGACGAAAAACTTGAGTCCGTATCCTAGAATTAGCCTGAATTTTATTTGAAAGAAATTAAAAGTCTGTCGTCAAAACACGTATCAATGTTCCATAAGTTGCATTTGAGAGTTCGTTCCGTTTTTACAATTAATGCTTTAGGTTTCGTGAAAATAGCCGCTTTTTAACGCGCGTTTTTTAACGAGATTGTAGTTCCCAAAAAAATTGAGTTGTATTACATTTACTCATATGAGATATATACTCGTATGTACATGCGCTTTCATGACATGTGTCCTAATATATTGTTAAACCTCTTTTAAAAACATCTCTGTCTATGGGACCTTACATTTTTTAAGCTCGAGGGTTGTTGCTAACCAGGCGGTCATTAGAAAGTGCTTAACACTATGCTATGATTTGAATGCAATTTTTCACCGAAAGCTCAGATTAATTATAGGGATACATACACACGTCGATCGAAGTCGTGTCCGTACACGCTACCACTGAGCTACCATGGCTTCGAAATAGCAACCTATTTGTCTATTTATTTAACCTTCTCACCCGATGATGTTTTGTTAATTATAAAACATAATTTTGTAATGAGAAATTATTCATGTTTTAAACTATTAAACTTACCCAAAAAGATAAATGGTTTATTTCCAAAATATGGCGTAAAGATTGAAGAGCCATCTAAGTTATCTACAGAGTAGTCGAAAGTTTAAGATAAATGAGTCTACTCGGGTGTGAGTTTTTGCGGAGATTGCCCTACACTCACTAAGTATGTCATTTTACACTTTAAAAACGACTTCGGTCACCGAAACATCTAAATATTTTTTATTTTACTTTTATGATATTGTAGAATTATGCAGACTTGAAAAAAAAGAATGTTTTTACATCGAAAACTATCAAGTATTTTAAACGACTTATTTCGAAAATCAGCAATACGGGCAGCGTTTAGTTCATACAAACGTATTCCTTTGTTTTATTTCTGGAACTGGAGTTAATATTTTTGTTCCATATATTCTACTAGCAAACGCCAGCCACCCGTTGCTGTGACGCAGAAAAAAAATTCCGCTCAACTAATATGAAGATTGTCAGAAAATTTTATCAAAATCACTCTAGGCGTTTTGGAGTCTACATACATACAAAAATCCATTTTTATAGATATACATTTCTATCAGTGCCATCTACATATATTTTGAATTTTTCCAATTTACCTAAGAACTCGAAGCCTTCCAAAAATTTTAAAATTGCCCAGTTGCACCGATGTTATCAAGCAAACAGCACATAAATTTGAGGACTTTAAAAAATGAAAGGTATTTCCAAAGTCTTTATACATTATTCTTCAAAAATATATGTAAACTAGCTGATCCATGCGAATATTTCATACATTATAGAATGTAAACTATGACGTAAACAATCTAACAAATGTCATATTAGTTAAACATATCGTTAAAAGATGGCGCCTTGAATGTATTTTCATTATCATCAATAGATGGCATTCCTAAAGACATAGTTTTTTTTTTTTAACTTAAACATTTATTTTAAACTAATTGACTATGTTCGTCACTAGCGGGTAATACAGCTTATAAATAATGTTTGTATTATTAAATTTTGATGTAGAAATAAAGGAGATATGGCGTTAGCAGGAAAAAACACATTTGAAAAATAATGTATAATATGATCTCGGCCCAGTTTTGGAGGAGTAAATTGGGATATACGAAATTATGATTTCGTTTATTTTACATAGATATAGTCAGCCCGAGCTGCAGTTGTCTCTTTCGTGCTCTATTCGCTCGTTCGGGCATAGCGTGACAGCAATAAATTGTAATACATATTTTTCGAATGCCTTGCCGACCGCGTTTCCTACTCTTTTTACTATGCAGATCTGTGGTTCTTCGTTGTGGTCCACGAACTGTAAGAATGTATTTCCCTGTTTTTTTTTTGTCCGCTTTTGTATGTGTAATATAATTTGAAATTGTGAAGAAAAGATTAACCCTGTTAATAAAAAAAATGACTAACAATAATTTTGTTTCACAATCCATAAATCGATTTAAAAAGTTTAAATATTTATCTAAATCATCACACTTCAACTTATATCAAAGTGATTTTAATGGTATTCAACAAAACAAATCACGGCTATCCCGAAGGAGTAATTTATTGATACAAACTGTTGCCACGTTCAAAACAAGGCGACATCTGCCAGAATGAATTAGCGCCAGTCTTCCGCCAAACTCAAAACTATTTTAAATAATCATTTGCTTACGAACCGGTCTGTTCCTACTTGAAATTGTCAAACTCTTCTGCTAACTGTCAACTAAGTTAGTAGCCCATTATCCCGCGGGAAAGGTCAAAATAAACAAACAAACCCTTTTCGGCGGTTGCTAATTTTATTAAATTGTTTTCTCAGTTTCGAATTTATTTATCCCTGGCCACGTTTTAAATATTTGAACCATCAACAACAGCTATCTATTTCAATTCGAAAATTGTATGAATTAAAATAACATTATAATTGGTACCTCCCGAACTGGGTATTTGGGTATAAACTACAGGGCAAATTATATTCAGCATCCCTATTCTGTGAAGGAAATGTTAGTAATATACGCACGACTAAACCGCGCAGCTCCGAACGAGGCCAGGCGTCACATTATGTCGACGGAATAAGTATTATGGTTCATAAAAACAAAATAATTTCTCATTATTTAAATCCTTAAAATGTTATCTAATATGGTACATAAGTTATTGATATTTAATTATTATATGTGTTATTTCTGGCAGGTGTTTTTCAGGCAGTTGTTCAGGCAAGGTGTTTTCCTGGCAACTCCATATCTCCGGTAATTCTTCGTTAAAATTAATTGTCTAACCATCATTTTAAAACTTATTTTCCGCGCTATTGACGAAAATTAATTTAAAAAAGCTTAACTTAACTTAACTGACATTACAGCTGTTATATTGTTTACAGAATACAAAGTTTACAGAATATATACAAAAGTAGATGCGTATACTTATGTAAGAATGTTTGAAGTTATAGGTATTTTTTTAAATATTCACATTTGAATTTATGTGATGCATAACATCGATTGTGACTATCTCCATAATAATAAAACAAGCGGTTTAGCAAGCAACTTCATAGTGTAGAGTTATCGTTACAGTGTGTTTTTATTTCCAAAATCATTATGACGGATTTAATACCATATTCATGGTGGTCGCGATCCTGTCGGGTATAGATCCCTGCTATTTCGGTTATTCCCGTAACGTGACTCGCCTAAGCTTGCCACTATGGTGGATGTATAAATACAATTGTGTTCAGTCACCCAGCACTATGCTAAACATTGCTTTTTGGACTATACTGATATGAATATCCATATTAAACCCTTTTTTATCTTTGATAGGTTTAGTGTTATGGCCACAAACGCACCTGATGTTAAGTGTACCATACTGGCTCTCAAATGCAGCTGTCGGAATACACCTACACGTGCTTGGCTATAGATTTTCAACTTGAAGGTAGTAACTAGTCAGACGGGCATTAGAAAAAGCCATACCACAATGCTATAGTTCCATCACAATGTTTTTCTTCACCGAAAGCTCAGGCTCATTGCAAGGGTTCGAACTTACGTCGATCGAAGCGGTATCGGTACACGCTACCACTGAACCATCATTGATTCAACTTGCATACCGTCAAGATCCGTATATAATTAATTGCGGATTTAATACTATTAAAATATAAAGTATAGAAATAGAAACGGTAAGGATCAGACGTGAGGCGCGCAGAGTTCAACGCCCGCTACGGATATAGAAGAGAATGGGAAACAAAAGTAAAACATATTGAGACGGTTAAATACCACACCCTAATGATCTTCCTTTTTCTGTGCCATTAGTCGATGTATGGGGATGGGCGAGCATTTATACAGTGCACTAATTATATTGATATTCAAATAAAAGGGAACTACGGTGCTTTCTGCCTCGTAAATTATAAGATATACTGCAAGAAGTCAAGAGGATGAATCAAAAAAGAATATAAAATAAAGAGGAATGCTACAAACAAAATCAAACCTGTTGTTTTTTTTAAGTGTAAACTTCTTTATTAACGTTCTAATTTGAAACTCGATGAAACGAAAAAGCGACAATAAAAAAAGACAACCATATACATCTATAGGATTTAGTCTACGAGAGAATTAAATAGAATACATTTACAGTTTCGACGATTAATGCGGTCGATAGATCGAATCCCGCTGATTAAGGATATTTGAAGGGATTGTTTAATTAATTTTTTTCTGTATGTTTCATTTATTCTTATTTCTTATCTTAAGTTTCCTAGAGCGTTTGTATGAATGCGCTAATCTCCAGATGTACCATTCAGATTTGAGAAAAAAAAAAGGTTTTTGCCTATATTTTATCGAGGAAGATTATAGGTTGTATAACTTCACGTTACGATTCTAAGGAGTGGAGTAGTAACTATGAACGTCAAGTAATATGGAAAATTCCGGAGAAAAACTTTATTACACCCAAATGTCCGGGATATTACAATTCTATTGTGAAGCGTCAATAGTTTACCTAGCGTTACATATCTTGTATTGTTATAGAGTCAAATAATACAAGTTAAAAATGGGTGGGATTGTGATGCTATTTTTGGAGCAAAATGTCCCATAGTAGCAATGCTAGTACTGCTGTGTTACGGTCCGAAGGCGAAGGGAGTAGTGGGTAAAATATACACTGACTGATACTAACTTAGTCCGTAGATGTAGCAAGTTATTATTAGCCTTAGTTAATCAAGGTAATAATAATATTTATTTCAAACTGACATCTAATACTGTTAGTAAACTTCGCCTATGTAGTACTTTGTTCATCATGAGAAGTCCTGCATGAAGCGTCTTGTAAATTGTTAGGTCGTGCAAATTATTTTAAAATGCAAATTATTATGTAAAATCATCAATTTCTACTATCAATTATCATTTAAAAAATATGATACTGATAAACGTTTTAAATACATTTTACTTTACAAAATCTTAAAAACTTCCTTTATACTGTGTTTTTTTGGGAATTTTCGTATTATTTTCTTACTACGTGCAGCTTTTAGGTACGTATGTAAGTTAAAACTGTAGTAAGCCAAAATAATAAAATCAGTAAATCGAAAATTTATTGTATTTATCGAACGAATCGAAAATTAATTGAATTGATAGTACGCCGTTGTACGTTTAATTTATTATTTTCTTTTTCATTTCGAATAAAAATATATATTTACTTAATTAATACATTTTACTGCAGCGACACTCACAACGAAGAATATTGACTGGAAGAATAATTAATCTTGTTGTTTGGTGTCATTCAATAATTCAGTTGGTCCAGATTGCGATATTAACTATTGTTATAGCTTTTTTTGTTATTTCATTTACACAGCATACACACCCCTAAATAGGCATGATGACTATAACAATGAATCACTGAAATATTAATTTTAAATAACGAAATCAGTAAAAAATAATAAAAAATATCTATATTTATATTAAAAAGCGAAATGAACATAAATCTACAAAAATGTTTTGTGTCACACCAATCAGAGATGACGTCTCAGCCTTTCGCAGCACAGATTCAACTTTTTTTTCCGTTCGTATTTATCTTGCGTATCAATAATCTTTGCACCGTTTTAAAATTATTTTTTAGTTTCATACTATTAAATTGCCTAGTTTTTTGTTATCACAATCAAAAAACCAAGTAATATTAGGAATTGATTTTTTTTTCGATCTGACTATACTGTTAGCCCTAGGGGCTCCAGGGCCTTTGCGGCTTTTACAGCTTCACCGATTGAATATGGATTGATTAAGGCAAATATAGCTTTAATTTGTCTAGAATTGATTTGTTGACATTGGAAATTGTTCTTGCGTCAAACATAAACTTTTCCTAGCTTTACAAACAAGTCTACAAAAATATATGATAGCAACATTTTTGCATGCAAAATGCATAGAAAATAACCTATTTTAAAAATTTCTAAAACATTTCATAATGATGGTAAAAATTAACGGTAATATTAAAACTAACTGATAAACGTTTATTAAAAACGGTACCTTTTCGTAAAGTCAGTGAAGCGCACTGTAGATGACCAAGTACCGCACCTAATCATCTCTTTTTCTATCTCATTAAACACTGTAGCCACTTCGGTAACGATAGGACTTCTATGCCTCATTACGTAATGTGTTCTGGCCACTAAATAAACGAAATTTTTAATAACGTCTTTGCTGCTGATTTTTTAAATCGTTTTAGAGATATGTTAAAAAGTACTAAACGGTAAGGGAATTTTTTTTTTTTCATTATCATAAAATCAAAATCAAAAAGTACTTTATTCAATTTAGGCCCTAAGAAAGCACTTATGAACGTCAAACACTACTACCGGTTCAGAAAACATCCCGGTCATCGAGAAGAACCGGGAAGAAACTCAATCGGGCTTATTATTTTTCCAGCTTTATAATTAATATACTGTTAATAGCCATAATTATAATTTAGTGGATGCACAGAGAGGGCGTCACTTCCAGACATCACTACCATTCACATAATGATTCCACCATATAATAACATTTTGACAGTAAAACTTGCTTGACATGGTCCTTGAACTCATTGTCCGGCCAATCAGTTATGTGCCTCGGGATCTTATTGTAGAAGCTAACACTATTACCTAAAAAACATTTTATTAGTCTTTCTTATTGTAAAAAACGGTATGACTACTTTATGTCTATTTCTAGTATTAAAACAGTGCTGGTCTTTGACAAAATCAACCTTGTCAAAATTTTTCGAATATAGGTACATCAAACTATCGAGATTATATTGGGAGGGCAAAATCAAGATAATTAACTCCTGGAACCTGTTCTTTAGTGATTTGCGAGGTCTCATGTTGTATATTGCTCGAACTGCCCGCTTTTGTAATATGAATATGGTGTCTACCTCAGCAGCGCATATAGCGTTTGACCACAATTTTAACTTATGTTTATTGATGATATAGCCGTATTTGGGTAACACGCAAAACCTTGAAAAGGAGCTGGATCTTAAATGAAGCCGCCTGAATGCTAATGAGTACTAATGAGCAACAGGTTTTTTTTATTGTAACACGGCAATTTGTAAGCTCACTACAATCCAAAAACAATAAACATCATCGAGTCATTGTCGGTTAATTGCAAGCCTTTTGCTGCTGGATATACACTGGCTGATTCCGAAACGCGACAATCCAAAAGAGTCACTGTGACAGGTTTAACGCCGTGTGCATGGTAGTCGCGACCCAATCGGGTACAAATCCCTACCATCCCGTTTAATTACTGATTAATATAAAATAGTCATTCCATCTTTTAGACTTATTAAGACTATGTCTATTAAAATGTTTTTTAGAAAATTGTGGTAGGTTTCACAATAAACTTTCTAAGCATATTACCGATTTGCCGGATAATAAGTTCAAGCATCATGTTAAGCAAATTTAATTGTCCAAAGGATATAAATTTATAGGGTGAATCATTACATGAATGATGATGATGTCCGGAAGTGATTCTCTCTCTCTGTATTATACGTCTATTAAAAATGATAGTAATTGTAAACAAAAAAATAATATAATAACAATTAAAAAAAAAAAGTTGGTAAACCCGATCAAGTTTCTTGCCGTTCTTCAAGATGAATGGACTGCTTTTTTATTTATTAATTTTTATTTTGATATACACGTATTGATCCCTGGAAGGCCTGTGTGGCCTGTGTAACACCTGGTATATGGTGATCGCGATACAGTCGCACGCAATTGTCGTAGGCATCCTACCAGTCGGCAAAGGTAGGGAAAAGTAGTTACACCAGGCGAGGTTTAAAAAATGCACTAAATCATGCGTGATAGCTTGACGATGCACAATCTGCAATGCCCCAGAGTTTTAGCCATGGTATAATTCTTGGGAATTTTTAGGGTTAGCTTGACTACCTGCCGATCTACACACTCTTTTTTTTTTACTTTATTGGTTTGAGTGTTTAAATACAATCTGATCGGATGACGATCGGAATCTCATCTCATATGACGATACGGCCAAAATGGTAACACGCTAACCTAAGACGGGACTGGTTTTTGAATTGCAGCTGTCAGAACATAAATATAAGTGCTTGGCGGCAGATATCCAACATATTAACTAGCCAGGCAGGTATTATAAAACTTACCGCAAACACTTGGTATATCAAATCATCATACTAATGTTCCCGACCGATCGTTCGCCGTAACCGGTGCAGGAATGTAGAATTCCCTTCCGTCAACGTCTAGTTAGTCAACTCTTGGGACTCCTTCAATAATTTGCTACGTAGGTTTTACTTGGAGCAGTTGAATATCTAATCGATTTTCTTTACTAAACGTTATGCACACCCTTTATACAAATTTCTCGTGCACCCCAAGAAGACTGGTTGATAATGCTTTATATAATTATTATATGTAATACAGAACAAGAAAATTACTATGGTGTCATCACGATATTTTCCTTCAGCGAAAGCTCAGGCTCCTTGTAGGATTAGAATCCACGTCCAATGATGGTGTTTCCGAACAAGCTACTACTGAGCCATAACGCTAACAGTTACGCCGGGCTCATTTACCGGAAATTCGCCGGTATATTATTAAGATATAAAAGCTAAATTTAGGAGTTATGTTTGAATGTTTCAACACTGCGTAATCTTGCGTTTCATAAACTCTGAAACTAAACAGTAAGACTAAGTAAGAACTCTTGTGTAAATAGTAATACATAGAAGGCTTTGCTTAAGTGAAAATAATTAAAATATAGCATCTACGTTACACATATAATTATGTTATTAAAATAGCTATGATCGCGACTCCGTTTATTACACAAATTTATTCGTCTCGCATTTTTATATAATGAAAAAAATTGTCAATTTTATGAATTATCTATTGAGGAATGACATATCACTTTGTACAAAATTTCATTAAAATCGGTTGAGAATTAACATTATTGTTTTAGTTTTTTTTTTTTTAGTTTTCTAAATGTATTATTGGCGATTTATTATAGCCTGTTAATTATAGAATGGCATATGCCTTGTTTCTACAAAGTTTCATCAACATCGGTCGAGCTGTTTTTGAGTTATATCCGAATATACAAATAAACAGACAAGAATTGTTTTCAATGTCATATTCATGATCAGTTATTTCGTCATAATAGATACCTATTATGAAATTTGGAAAAAATACATGTACAGACCGAATTACATATTTATTAATAGAGATACACTTACTTACAAAAACTTGATAAAAAAAAAAACAGAAAAGACCCCATTTGAAATTAGGTTTCGACAAACCTGAATCATGATTTGGTTGAAGTCGAACGGTTTTTTTTTATTTAGTAACATGGCATAGTGACGGCCCTATACTTGATGGTAAGCACAGTACAGTCCAAGAACAACGATAACCACCGCAAGATCAGTCATCTATCGATGGTCACCGCTGTCATGCCGGCTTGACAGCTGGATATAGGTACACGTCTGATCCCGAAAGTCGAAACGCGACAATACAAGTGACAGTCACTGTGTCGGGTTTATAACTATGTGCATGATAGTTGAAATCCAGTCGGGTAGTACCCTACCATCTCGCTTCGTTACTGGGTATATTCGTATATTGGTAAAATCGTAAAAACTCTACTGCTCTACTGCACAGTTTTAATAATTCAATACACATAAATTAGTCGTGCCGTGTTTTAGATTTAGTAATACTAATAAAAGTTGTTTAGGTAATAGTGTTAGGTTTTATAATAAGATCCCGACGCACATTACTGATTTGCCGGACAATGAGTTCAAGGAGGTTTTACTGTCAAAAGGTTATTAGGATGGATCATTATGTAAATGATAGTGATATTAACTCACTCTCTGTGCATCCAATAATTATAAAATATGATTATTAACTGTATATATTATATATACAGTTAGAAAAAAAAAGATAAGCCTGATCGAGTTTCTTGACGGTTCTTCTCGATGACTAGGATGTTTCCCGAACCGGTGGTAGTAGTGTTTGACGTCGATAAGTGCCTTCTTAGGGCTTAAATTAATAAAGTATTTTTGATTTTCATCCCGTTACGCGAAACCCCCTATTCATGCCACTAAGTCGGGCAGTGTACCTGGTATATGGTGGTAGTGATCCGATTGTGATTGTGATACGATTGTCGTGTTCTACTACACGTTATAAAGCTTTCATTATTTTAACAGTCACTCGTCAATATTTATTTAATACTAGCTGTGCCCGCGGCTCCGCTCGCGTGGACTACAGAGTGCCGTCGGTATTGTGGTGACCTCGCTTCCAACCACGGCGGTCGCCCGCCGGTTATATTATTTTATTAGTGCGAAACCCAAAATTTTTTTTAAATAAAAGTAGCCTTCGTTATTCCACATAACATCAGCTATCTGCAAGTGAAAGTCCCATCAAAATCGGTCCAACCGTTTCGGAGATTAGCCGGAACAAACAAACAGATAAACTGAGATTTTTTTTTTGTTATATGTAAGTACCGTATTTACTTTTATATGTATTTAGTAAAAAGCTGTTATTTTGACATTACTAACAGACACTTCAATTTTATTATATGTATGTAAGAAAAGGGATTTGAAATAAAATCCTTATAATCGCGAAATAATTTAATCTGCCAATCTGTATAATATTGTGTAATAGATAATTAATTAATTTTCATCAAGTCGAACAAAATAGAACATGATCGTAATGACGACGTATGGAGTTTTTTTTTTTGCATTACGTAATTTAATTAATAACAATATATTAGAATATTGAAGTTTTGTTACGTATCTAAAAACTATACCAAGTAAGGATAGATATATTCTATTTATTTCGAAGAAAACGAGCGGAAACGTAACACATAAACCAAACAAGATTACAAAAAGCACAAACGAGCACAATTCTACGAAGTATATGGTCTTTTTTTACACAACTCTGCTAAACGTAAATAATATCATAGTTCACTTTACTACAAGACATAAAAAACACACAATTAATTTAAAAAAATTTAGATTCTCTATAATGCTTATAAGTTGTTACATTGCTTCCATATATTACATCATAGTTTCGTGTAGAGGTAACTAACACACTAACCCACCTTCAGCTTACCACGCGTTAAACATAACACTGGCAGTCTAAAAATCATCTCTTGTGGCAACAGACAAACATTTCTCATAATGAGCTTATAAACATAAAGATAAAAATAAAAACTACATTAAAAAGATACACACATAATATTATACATTTGAAAAAGAAATGGGTCATCTTGAAATAATTTAGTGACTAATAAATAATTCAGTGAAACCTGTACTTTAGACTAAAAAAATTAAAATAAAATCATCTTACCAATTCAGAAATCAAAACGAACGAACACAAATGCCACTTTCGAATATAGAACCACGTTTCGGACACAAAAGAATCACGGGGTTCGCTGTTTAAACACTGGCGGAAGTTTTTTTTTTTTCGAAAACAAAATTATTCGAAATTCGTTTCTTTTTCGAAATTTGGCGCGCGGGCGGCCGACATGCGGTGGACGGGACGTGACTAACCGACGCACTGGGATGTGCGTTTATAATTCGGCGTTATATTTTTAGAATACGCCCCCTTGGATATGCTCGTCCAAAATGTGAAGACTGAAGAGGGTCCACACGTGGTCGGTATCCGGTGGAAGGGTTCAAGGAACTGAAATATCTAGCCAATATAAGTGTTTTCAGGACTTCTTGATAAGCGATTTGACCGCTGAACTTTTTTTAAAGTACATTTTGGGTTCACAGACTTTTTAAATGTTTTAGAGTTTTAAAGGGCTCAGTGGTTGCGTATTTGCACACTAATCTTGGTAAAACATAGGTTATTCGGTCAATCGATTATAATCTAACTTTTCTATTATCAATTGATTAATCGATTGTGTAACGATTTTTTTTCAGTAGGGAATACATATAAGCCGGTAGAGAAACGACAGCGAAAAAAAGGTTATCGTGTGTTATGAAGTTTCCCGTACTTTAATTACATGACGAACTAAAAAAAAATACACAAATACCCCGTAAGATGTATTGGAAATCAACAATTATAGTTTTGTTTCAACGATCGATTAATCGATAGTGCACATGACTATCAATTAATCGGTAGTTCGGTTGATGTTTTAAGAACACTATCGCATACCGCGTCGATTGACGTAGGAACGATGAAGTAATATATTGTGATGAAACAAATAGCATGATGACTAATACCCCTCATACCCCTGGTTGTTACAACCCTCAAGTTGAAAACGGTCGCTAAACAACTAGTTATACAACCCTCAAGTTGAAAACGGTCGCTAAACAACTAGTTATAGGTGTGTTTTTTTTTACATACAAATGCCGTATTAATTATTCGCAAAAGCAAAGTGATATTAAGAAAATAAAATGTTTGGTACATTATGGCTGGTACATGGTACCTAAATCGAATTAGCCATTTTGAAGCACATATTTAGCCATTTCTATTATATCTTTTGAAGTACGTAATTAGGGGGTAAGTACGTAATAAAAAACTGTTTCTTTTCAAATCACCGTGTCTTGGATTCTATCGACGTAAACTCGTTGTCAACGGGTGGTCCTCACAATAATATCGCATGGCTGGCAAGTTGACGCCTCTTGGTCAACGAGGGAACGCCGCGTGACCAACTGGTCAACATCGCGTGTTAACGAATTAGTGGTCCACTCGGCACCGGCGCATTGGCAACTTGAGGGAAGCCGGTGGTCACCGAGGGGTCCACTCGCCGTCCGCATATGGACTACTTGTGTACGAGTCCATACGGTGAGATTACGGAGTTGATAAGTAACTGAATATGTATGGATGTCCGTATAAATAATTCTCAACCGCATGAGGTGATGCGGTGCTGGTCGGGTAGTGGGTTGATAAGTGACTAACAGCCTTAACTTCGTAGTGTATAACCAACATGACGTCAAGGACTATCGACATATATGCCCTTGTTTCGACGGCTACTGACAGATGGGCAGATTTTGCCAGTATAAGCTACAGAGATTGTTTGTTTGAAAGCACAAATCCCTGGAATTATCAATTATATACGAAAAAATATTTTTCATTTCTTTAGATTATTCATTGAGGAAGGTTATAAGCTACATAACTTCACGCTACGACCCTAAAGAGCGGAGTAGTAACCATGAACGTCAAGCAATCTGGCGAGCTGTGGGCAAGTACGGGAAGTGAGAAAAACGTGTCGTGGTAAAGAGTTGGTATAATACATTTAACACGGGTGAAACCTTCGAGCACTGGTAGTAATGAATAAAAAATATGCAAAATGTTTTTTATCGAAAATTTTAAAGCAAAAAATTTATTCATATTAATTATAGGGAATTCATAACGGTTGATAAACGACCGCTTCCGTAATTCTACAGGGGAGTTATTAGGCTTGTTTTATACAATAAATTGTATGCGGAACAGGTATTGTTTTGTTTACTTAAGTTGTAAATATGCAGAGGTAAAGAGGAATCTTTTACAAAAAAAAAAATGTTCATAATTTAAGAAATAATCTAGCAAGTGCCATACGATATTGGAATACTTGTTAAATATGCCAACTTTTATTTTACTTGCCAAACTAGCGTCATACTTTTTTTTCAGTCAGTCTTTTAAAATTGGACGAAGTATTCATTTGAATTCTTAGTTCGGTAAAAAGTGATATTTTCTTCCAAGCTGGAGCAGTTGTCTTTAAATTTTAGGCAACAGTTTACAGAAGATTAATGTATTACATTAATGTATCATCATTACATAGTATAAAACAAAGTCGCTATAATCTGTCTGTCCCTATGTATGCTTAAATCTTTAAAACTACGTAACGGATTTTGAAGCGGTTTTTTGTAGTAGATAGAGTGATTCAAGAGGAAGGTTTATACGTATAATACATACATAATATTGTAGAGAAACACTGGTAAATTTAGAGGTTTTTAAGTGATGTCGTAAATAAACACATTTTTTGCGCTTACATTGCAAACGCTGGCTGAACCCCACGAGATAAATCAAAATAATGTACTACAGTATTGTACACCTTAAAAAGGTCAACAGAAAAGTCCGCAATGGTATATGTCTATCTCTTAAGGATAACCCACAATAATCATTTTTATCCTTTACATTTTACGGGATGGCTTATTTACGAAGTGATTTTAAGCAATACAGCATTAATCCTTATCCAATTAAAAATACATTGTCCGTTTAATATAGATCAATATGGCCCTTTACAGCATGTAATTTAAATGAATATTTCCGGAGATATTACAGATTTAAAATGCAGGGACATAGCGTTGCGGCGGTACCGGCCCTATATAAAATCGTCAATTATATGTCGCTCTTTCAAGAATAACCTCTAAACAAAACATGTTTGTATTGTTTAATGACAAAAAAGCTGTAAACGTTGTTTAAGGACATTCTGTACTAGGTAGGTATATTTAGTATCAGCATTGCACCCGTGCGAAGCCGGGGCGGGTCGCTAGTAATGTAATATTTCGTAGTAAAGACGTTAATAACCACCACATGTGTGGATTTTCCCGTTTTTTTTAATGTCTATAACATTATAATAAATACATATGTAACTTAGATGTATTTTATTTTATTTTTCTTATAATTATTATAACTTTATTATATTCTCATACCAACCGTTTCCTGCTTGACGTAGACTTCTGGGACAACCTGTATCTTCCATATAAATAAAATGATTGAGGTTTTTTTTTTTTTATTTTACTCCTTAGATACTTGGTCCTTATAAAAAAATATCACTATATCTTTATTCAATAAAAAGTCTTAAGAAATTGCGATTTTTATAAGCACTACGTGTTCACTACGCGAGCGGAGCCGCGGGCACAGCTACTATACAGTATACATATTTCACATGAAAATATCGACCAATATACAGATGGTAAAAGCTCGGTCTTAGTAACTAGGATTCAGTAAGCGCGTCGGGATCAGTCCATGTATTTCCCGCCTACGTGACTTATTAGTGAGTGACAATGTGTTTTTTGTAAATCCACGTGAATTTCTTTACAGTAGCATGATAGACTAACGGCATAAAATTCAAATCAAAATCAAAAATACTTTATTCAATTTAGGCCATTAAAAGGAGTGCCTTTTTATGGCCTATGGTTCATAAGTGTATGAACGTCGAACACTACTACCGGTTCGGAAAACATGGTAGCCATCGAGAAGAACCGGCAAGAAACTCGATCGGGCTTATCTTTTTTAATAATTTATTTTCAACTGTTTAATTTTATTGACAGTAAAACTTGCTTGACATTATCTTTGTACTTATTGTCCATTGTCAAATATGCGTCGAGATCTTATTATAGAACCTAACACTATTACCTAAAAACTTTTATTAGTCTTACTAAGTCTTACACGGTATGACTAATTTATGTCTATTTCTAGTATTACAACTGTGCTGGTCTTTGACAAATTCAAGCTTGTCATAGTTTTTACGAATATACATGAAACTATCAAGAAGATATTGGGAGGGCAAAGTTATTATATTGATTCGCGAGGTCTGATATAACCCTAATGATAAGCATAGTATAATCCCAAAGCAATGGCTACCACCAAGAGATCGAAATCCATCGACTGCCGCCGCTGTCATGTTGGCCTGCATAAATATTTGTTCACGTTACGCTTACGGACCCGATGTTATAAGAAGGAGGGAACATACTGGCCGGGAGATGGTTCCAAATTTGACGGTACGGGAAAGATAAAATATTGAGAACTTTTTAGTTCGTGCCGACTAAATATTAAACTTATTTTATCGTCGGCTCTTGTTTAGCTATTATTAAACTTATTATTAAATTCTCTTTATTTTTATAAACTCGTATATTTAGCGAAACAAGTGCGTCATAGTAATCGACAGGCGGTGGATATGATATCATATGCCAATTCCTTTTCCAGCGTTAGTCACGCTTACATTTGGTATAATAATTATTGGTGATATTCTTATTTCATAACCTTCAGCAATATGATATATAATTGGTATCAAGCGTACTAGGGTGATTGCTTGAATCATACGATAATATAATTTGCTGCGTGATAGGAAACGATAATTATGTCTACGACCATATATACACTAAGCGTATATTCACGTTCGCCAACACTGTTAAAAATTGCATTGACAATTTTTCCAAAAAATATACTGAAAACTGATAGTCAAAAACATTTAGCCAAAATTTAAATCAGGTATTGTAATAATACAAAACTCTTTAACTAGGCTTTATACATGACCGTGTTGTTATTATATTTTTAATGAACTTAACAGTGCATTATGCGAAGATAAATCTGACAAATATAGCTTGATCTAATAAAGAAACCTTCAAAGTCATTTCAAAGTACATTTTTGAAATAAAAATTTCAATACAACATACTAATCATTTTATTTTTTCCCATTTAAAAGCAAATGATTGTTATGTTGGTATTTAAAATACAAAATGTAAAATGTATTATCAAAATTTTGAAAAGTTAAAATGCTTTTTATTTACTGTCTATCCAGGGGCCTTTTTATCACGATGTATGTAATCTATGGAAAAAGATCACAATTATATCAAAGATTTCCAAATGTATTTTTTTGCTTTTTAATATTTTAATCATGATTATTACAGCTGCTATCGCCTCTACACGCAACGTCTATCGTAATCAGTCACAGATACGTAAATGAACCCTATCGAACTTATGGATGAACTGAACGAATAGAGGCAAATACGAATGCGAATACAGGCGAACATAAAGACGCCGCTTAACACTTCCACTAGACCTTCGCCTTATTAAGTAAGGTGGTAAGGAACTGTACTCGACTAGGCCACGTCCACCATGGACAATACAGACACAATGCAATTTGCCTTACTCCTATACAAAAAATGCAGTTAGACCGCATGATGTGTCACAGTTCAAACAGTACTCAGTAAAATAATTGCTTTACTATTCATACATTTTTATAAAGTAACCCATTATAAACTATGTTTTTATAACCTTGTAAAGTAATCTATATGTCTGACCCATAGCCGTACATTTCTCTTACATTTTTCAGCATCCCGGCTGATTCAGTTCAAGCGTAGGATGAACATAAAATTGCTACGTGTTTAGGGTGTACGCACACCAATTTAAATAACACATAATTATAGTGAGATTTGTCGCAATACTTTTACAACTATTGCAAGTTAACGTCAAGATGGAAATTTGTTTGTCTATATATGTTATTACATAATACGTAAAACTCTTCACAATTATGAACACAAATCAGTATTTTTTTTTTGGTAAACTTTATCGAATTTGATCAGATAAGACACGTAACGAATCTAGACTGCAAAACAATTTTTTCTGTCCTCAAATTTTGCAATGAATGGACATAATATATAGAATCTCGAAAATCAGTTTTACTATACACAAAGTTTGGATCCAGGGTCCACAAATTTGGAATATATCAAATGATCGATCAATTCTATTATCAGCTATTAGGTAAGTGAGTTCACTATTTAAATGTTTTCATGGTTACAGTCTTTTTGCAAATATTTCGTAAATTTTCTTGACAAATACAAACAAGTCAATAGTTCGCCGATGGGCAGTCACTTTATTTGAATATTTATTTTCTTCACACTTAGATTAATTTCCAGTACTAAACGATTTGAGAAGTTGTTTATATACTAAAATTGTTACAATATTTTAATTAAGAGAAAGCAACTTGTTGCTGAAACTCGCTTGTATTTTCTAAAAGCTTTATTGCACTTTTTACTTGTAGTAGATTCTCGTACAGAATATTAATCTGCGTTATATCTACCGAAATGAAGATGAATTGAAATCTACTATACAACTATATCAAAGCATGTCAATATCATTAGCCAGATCGCGACTTATTTGCATACGCGCAACAGTCCGAGCCGAAGTTCGGCCGCTTTGGCACCCTTAGATGTTGTTGCTTAGCTTTCATGGCTGAGTGCCATAAGCGCTCGCCCCCAAGCCCGGTAAAGCTGTAACAGCCGTAAAGGCTCCATGGCCCCTAAGGCTAACAGTATAATCAGTTCGAAAAAAAAACGTCAATATTAACACACTATATATAAAGAACGTAGCCAGGATTTTTTTATTTGGCAGGTAATGGAAAACTAATATTATGAATAACTCGCTGCAGAATTGCTTTCTCTAGAAATATTGACAATCTCTTCATGTCGTTCCTTAAAAACAGCAACACTTATATTTTACCAATCATAGTGCTACATTTAATGCTCGAGTATTTGCATTGCATGCGAATCAAGTCTGACAGCACTCAGCTTATCCACACCCTGCTAGGAGGGGGCAGCTGCTCCTCTTACCTGGCTACACCGTTGCTATATAAACGTAATGATAAAAAATATTTTTGTATATAATAGCCAGATTCACGAGGAATAGTATAGACTCATACCTCTCAGCTAACCTATATACTTTATTTTTGTTAAGTAACTCGGAATAAATAGCGCACCCTGACTGCTTTATCTACGTGTGCTGGCGTAATGGTTAGTGATACGTAAAGACAATGTTCTACAAAAATTGTTCCTTAGTACATCTAAAAAAATTCCGCAGTACCGTTTACCTCTCTGTTATACATAAGCCATAAAAAGGTATTTTGTGACAAAATTTTATTGAAAATTGAAAAGTGATTCATGGGCATTATTATTAGGCATGGCATAATAATCCTTACGAACGAAAGTTACTTTATAATTAGGACAATTTTATGTAGATAAACTTTGCCCTTTATAGCATGTTATTTGGACGAATAGTTTGGGAGATAATGTAAAATTAAAATATTTCAACTCTCGGCTCGGGTCTATGACTATAGGTGTAGTTGCGCGAACGAGCCGTGTGAGTTGTGACACATAACTCTGACCGCCCGATTAAAATATTGTCGATACTGAAGTATTATAAATCATCAATCAGCGATTTCTTTTAAATTATACATGGGTGAAACCGCGCGACACATCTAGTAATACTATACAAATTTCGGTCAAGGAAACTTATTTGTGAAGCAACAATAGAGTGTCTTCGTTTGTATCTGGCCTTATCCAAAGCATAATACCATACGCCATCACTCTCCATTATTATTCTCATCTCGCTCACACACATAAATTTTCTACAACACGTTCTGTTACGTATTCAACCTATTTTATTTTACTATTTTAAATTTAGAACTGCGCCTTCAATTGTTTCATGAATTTAGTTGGAAACATTAGGACGTTAATTACCTATGAAATTAGGGAATTGGGACAAAAGAGTTTCGACTTAAATATCATAAAATTAAAGTCTAATGTTCTAAAAATTAACTACAGAATTATCTTCCAGTGAATCATTTAATTTTAGACTAGTAATCGCCCGAGACATCGGTCGTATTGAAGTTACAAAATTAAAAACGCTGTTAATCTTTTCCCAAGTTATTTCTCAAGATTATCTAAATGTCATTTTAAATTTATTTAAGAGATTCATTTTAAATTAAATAATAGCTTTTAGAGCAAATAGTTTTTTACATCGTAACAGATTACGGCTTCGATTTATGTAGGGGCGAGTAACGTTTTAGTTAGTCTGGTCAGGTCATAGGAATTATGACTCCTGTAAATCCAGCACATGGACGACTGAAGTGGAAGTAGGCTGGTCACGTGACAAGATCAACAGATAGAAGGTGGACAAAATTGGCCACTAATAGGTCAGGCCCAAGAGGAAAAAGAGCCAGAAGACGCTCTAGGGGACAATAGGTAGATGAAATAAATAATAAATTTGGAGAAGACGACAAAAAAAACGAAGACAAGGACAACCTAAAAACTGTTGGAGGAGGCCTATACCCAAGGGGCTTTTACTTATATATCTATTTATATGTATGTTAAGGAAATAAAATGGCTTTATTATTATTATTAAATAAGATAAATGTAGACCCTTTAACAATAAGTCTACATCTAGAAAATGAAATAGCATACGACTAGGGATGCAAACATCGCTATTATTAACATCGATGTTTCTATATGTCGATGTTCTGGAAAGAAATAACATCGATGTTTTTTCAAATGTTTCAAACAAAAACTTCAGTAGCTATCTATGTTTTACTTTCCTACGAAGTGTGTGTTAAAGCTAAACTAGCTATACACGGTTTTGGCAAACTTAATAATTAATGTTAACAAATTGAATAACCCACTTGTATTTTTCTTAGCTTACCAAGTTCAGATACAAAGTAACAAACGGCTAGGAATATCAGGTAAACTTTCAGTGTGAATGACAATTGAACGAAAACATTTGTATCCCCTATTCCTATAATCTACAACTAATTAACAAAATAGTGCCTGATAACTATGTATTGTAATCCCATTTGGAGCTATCGGTGAAATTAATACTAGATTCCATCGCCGAATTTGTCAATCTCAAAATAGAGGGCCCTGTTTCAAATTTTCATTTCAAACAAAAAACATCTATATAAAATATTGTTTAATATAACATTTATACATCGATAATTTGCAATTAAATGTTATAAGTGTCTATTAAAATATCGACGTTTTAAAACATCCCTGTATCATTTGTATCCCTACCTACATCCGACTCATATATTTTATAAATTATTCAAAAGAATTGCCCTATTTTCAGCAATCTCGATAGTTTTTTCGAAATAGAAATATGTACTGAATCCGTTTCATGAATTAATCTCACGTATAACACACTTTTTTTTACATTGGGTTTTAAAAACTGATAATTTACAGATGTACTAGCGGTGTCACGTGGCTCTGAACGCGTTTATAACGCATTAATTATTTTCATCCCGTAATTTAATTTTTACCCATGTTATTGACAAATTCATGCAATAATTGATGAATGACATATTTAATGAAATATTTCTTATAACCAATTTTAAAAGTATTATCGACAACTCATACTCTATTAATTATGGAATGACGTAAGCTTCCTGACTACAAAATTTTAGATTTAGATAAATATTTACAAAAGTCTAAAGGAACAGTCATACAGTTGATTTTAAAAACAGAGTAACAATATTCACGCTGCAAAACTATACTCCTACCAATTTTATTTTGCCATGTGCTCCGGGAAATTTACCTTGAAAAAGGGGTGACAACGTCTGGGCAAGCTGACTTTTTACGTGCTCTGCGCCGCCGTCTCTCGCTAAATTCGTCCGCAATGCAACATAACGTCGCTTTTTTTTATGTCTCGCTGTCTCGAAAATGCACCAGACGACGGGTTCATTCGAAAAGTTTATCTATTATTCACGAGTTACAGTAGTTATTTACGTGATGTTTTTAAACTACGATAAAGTATTTAAGGTTCTATTTTAAACGCACCCATTATGGGATAAGTGAAAAGCAAATACTATATGCTTTTATTTTAGTACTATAAAAATACATCTTGGAGTTTTTTAATATAATTTGTAGTTACGGGGTGTTAAGTATCCCATTAGTTGCGACCATTATACAATAGGAGTGCGGCCTATTTAGCGTAATAGTAAAAAAACAGTATTTACAAGTAAACTATTTCAGTTTGGTTATCTCTTCTCTATTCAAGCATAAGGATCTTTACTTTGTTTGAGAGAGATACAAACAAATATGACTTGGAACAAGCTTTTTACTCTTTTCAATGATAGTAATAGAAAGAGATAGCATCATGTAACATGCTGATATTTTGGAACAGGTTTCTTGTTTTACTTCTTATAGCTTACCTACTATACACAAGTACAAACCCTGAAATAGTGGCTTGAAGTCGCACGTTGCGTTTCAGCTGCTTCATGGAATATAATATTGTGCTACCTATAACCTAGATTATTTCAACACTGACCGATAACCCGATTTGTTGGATGTTAGGACAATACAATAAATAATATTGCATAAGTTGTTATATTGTAACATTAGCTGAGCCCGTGGTTACGCTCGCGTGGACTACTAAATACCTTTTTTATTTTTTGTGCGGAACCCTAATTACTTTACTAAAATAAAAGTAGCCTAAGTTGTGCCTTATAACAGTAGCTATCTGCCAGTGAAAGTTCCGTCAAAATCGGTCCAACCGTTTCGGAGTTTACCCGGAACAAACAGACAGACAAAAATTTTAAACATGACTTTTTTGTTATAGGTATACTAGTGTATACTTTCATATGCAAATAGTAAAAACCTGTTATTTTGACATTACAAACAGACACTTCAATTTTATTATAGGTATGTATGATTATGTTTTGGGTTGTTAAATAAATCTGTTACTGAATATAATCAATATTCTTCAAACTCATGAAGTATATAGTTGCTTCGATCTTTTTTTACTTTTTATATTATTTCTACTTAATATTATTAAAAAGGTAACGAGATAGTTTCTTTTATTTTTCTGTTTGAACGAACTATCTCTGGCACTGGAGTCTGGATCTGAGAACTTATTTTTACAATTCCATTTACTATTTATTAAGGAAGGTTATATGCTACACCAATGACCTTAAGGAGCGGAGCAGTAACAATGAGCGTCAAGCAAAAACCCAAGCTGTAGGCATCTACCGGGAAATAAGAACAACGTTAAACATTTTACATATTCATGTAGGCATCGTTTAATAAACGATTTCTCGAAATTTAACTCCAAAGAGGGTGGCAAAGTCTGCACAGCAAATAGTATTTATCTTCACAGATTTATTTGAAACTTGGTATTAATGCTCTTCGACACAAATAATGAAACATGAACCTCGGCATTTTTTTTTTAATTCACCCACTAAGAGGACAAAGGGGTAACAAAGTTTGTATGAGAAATAACATTAATTTTTTAGTTACATTTTATTGTGTGGCTTATACCAAAGCGAGTTCCAACAGTAGGCTAGTTGATTATAGTACTAGACAGTTCAATTACTAATGTGGTACGCAAAGATGTTTGCTTCATTGAATTCCTTCTGACATCTGTACAGTTATCGTAGGTCAGAAATTCGGTTGTGTCGGTTGTATATACACATTCATAACGTTCATATTTTAGCATGTACAGTGATATTACACTAGTTCGAATATTAAACAAGTAAGAAATTACCTAGCCTTCCTACCGTAATAATTATTCTCATGACTCGCGACGTACATTATCTTTCAAGCCGCAATCCACTTGTAACACGATACACGGCACATCAACCACGAAATCCTCTCCAGATAATACGAATACGCCGTCAAAGTAATTAAAACTAATTGGACCGTGAACCAGTTGTAGAATATAAACTTTTTTCAATTCATAACGTAATGAAAAGTTTTAGTATAAAAGATTTAGAGAGTAGCGGAGCGTTTATGATAAGTAAGAAAAAACATAAACAGCGATTTCTAAAGTAAGTTTCGCAGAAAAGTCACCAGGAATCCACAAATCAGCTAGCTACATCTGTCTCTGAATTGTTAAATTATTGTGGCTGTTAAATAATTACATTATTATATTGAAATCAAACGATAATTCAAAAAAAAGTTTTTTTTTTTACTTTAATTGCAAATTGCAATGTCTCCTTTTTTTTATTCAATGAAGATTTTCATAAAATAAAAGACATAACTGGATTGTTACGTAGTTTTAAATGTTTAGAAACCGATGATTATAAGACCGAAATACAAATTATATAACTATTTTTTATACAAAATGTATCTTCTTAACTGCTTCTGTAATCTTGTGCCACATCGTCATTTCAGATCAGGTGAGATTGTGGCCACAATGCTAAACCTATCAACAACAAAAAAAAAGCATTTGTGATGTGATACAAATTTTGGGGTTGGATTATTGTACATAAATCTAATAAAATTCATAGTTCACGATTGTCGTCATACCAAAACTATAAATACTAATAATACGTTTACTATAAAATTACAAAACAAATATTGAGAAAACCATACTTCTTGGGCACAAAGACAAGTAATCTGCGAATTCTTTAATGGGTCTCCGCAAAGTTAAGTTAAATAAAAGCAGAAATTTATTCAAACACAAATCTACACGATAACGCTCAGCGTATACAATGCGAACGCACCCGAGCTTGGATTAGTCGATATCAAAACCAACATTACGACACTTGAAAATTTACCATCGAGTTTCATTTAACATATTTAAAATATACCGTTTTGTATTAATACATGTAGTTGTAACTAGTTCTCGTAATTGACAGGTAAATTTATATTTTTGTTATGTTGATAAAATTAATGAATTTGTTTTTATTCGCTCTTTATAGAAGAAGTGATGAAACCATTACATGGTGGTAGGCCATTTTTAATTACGATCTGGCTAGCTACCACTCTCATGTTGAAAATTTGTCGCCACGTACCTATAGGTATGTTCCGGCAGCTGCACTTGAGAGCCACTTTCTCCACTAGGCTGAGCGTGTTGCCATCTTGGGCCACATCGTCACTTAACAACCAGCTAAGATTGTGGCCAAACGCCTAAACCTAAGAATATATAAGATAGTATTTTTCCATAATTCCATAATATATTGGTAATGTTATTCAAAAACTAAGATTATTAAAAAAATGACTCTATCCGACTCCGACTCTATATTATTAAAAAATACTCTATGAGGCGCTATCCGAATACATTACCACTTTGGTATGAGTTTTAGAAAAGGTTTGCTACCATTTTGTTGAATTGGTACTAACAAGGAAAGCTGTGTTTTCTGATAGGTAGTTGACCTTTCTTGACGCCTACCTTTCTGTATTTTAATATTAATTTAATCTATATCCATATCGACTACTTTTGCTATGGGTCACAGAGGAAACAAGGAACAAAAAAAATACAACTAGGTGATAAGCCTTTGATAATAATAGGTGTAGGTATATCAACAGAGCTTCATAAATATTAGCAAATTATTAGGTTTACGATTAGCTAAATTAGGGAATGAAAAGGTAGCACGTGAACAGAATAAAATCTATATTACAAAAACAAGTATAAAGGAACAGGACACAGATCACAAAAAAAAATGAAAATTATAAATAGTGTTACCAAACACCAACAGAAAATTTACTGAGCTACGTTCATATTCCATCAATAAATTTAATGCATTAAAACAATAATCTAACAAAATTGCGTAAACGTTTAAATTTGTGCTCCCTAAAACATTTTTAATAACTTTAAATTATCTATAGATTTGAGCTATAAGAAACTTTAAATACACAAATCCTAAGAATACAAAAAATAGTTACATTGACTCCCAAAACGTTGAAGTTAACTTCATATTCAAATATATTTTTATATCGTTATTTGTTTGGCGTAGTTTCCACAACCTCACCTGATGTTAAGTGACGATGTGGTCCAAGATGATAACACACTAAACCTAGTGGAAGACTGGCTCTCAAGTGCAGCTGTCGGCACACACCTATTGGTGCTTGGCGACAGATTTACAACTTGAGGGTGGTAGCTAGCCAGGCAAGCATTAGAAAAAACCCTACCACCGTGCTATGGTTTCCTCACGATGTTTTTCTTCACCGAAAGCTCGGGCTCATTGCAGGGATTCGAACTGACGTCAATCAACGCGAAGTCGTACACGCTACCACTGAGCAATCATTGCATACATTAATATCGTAAACGACAGTATCAATTCTTTTAAGATTTCTTCATTTGATTACTCAGAACGAAATGTGATATGACTTCAATAAACAAACATCAGTGAGTAAATTCAAACGCATAATATTTTTGAATCTGTAAATTTCCGTGTAAACATAAAATCTCAGAACTTTCGATACGACGATAATGCTACGGAACCACAAGCACACGAGTGAGAAACAAAAAACAAGTTTTTTAGTCTCAAAGTTATTCTATTGCACAATAAATAAAACCGAACATATCGAAGTCACACTCTTTGTCGTGAGCTCTTTATTTCTTCTTAATGTGTATTGTCAACGTTTCTGTTAGCGAAACGTCCAACGGGATATTGGGCATTTTATACTTTAGGGTTGCCAGTAATGTCATTTACAAATTTTCTGGGCATTATCATCTGACGACATCGCGACATGGTAATAATTCACGTTAAATTAACTATGTTTGGAAAGCTTTATTAGTTCTCCAAATATTCAATTACCAATCAACATCAAAAAAAAGATTATAATTCGTAGTTTTTATTAAAAAGGAAACACTCTCCTGAAATACAAAAACAGAGATGTTACAGATTTTTTGCATTTATAACTACAATATTTTCTTGTAAATTACATGACTTAATAATAAATAAGATATAAAATACTATGAAATCGAAATGTTTATTGTAAAATGTTATGTTATTTTTTACTCAAGTGTAAATAAAGATGTAGCAACCCTAATATTAGTTCTAATGTCACGAAATATTTTAAATAAACAGCGGTGCGTGTACGTCTGTTGTAAAAGTACCATGCACTTAAAAGTCTATAGAGGTACACACAATGTATAGAATGAAAACAGGGTAATTTGCGTTAATTTTCATGAGTCTTTTATGTTGTCTATCAATAAGTTAAATACACACAAATGACCTTGGTTATTGTTGGGTTGATTTATCTGTACTTTGGCTTAGAGAAATAATTTTCATAATTGTTAAAATACTTTTTTGTTTATTATATACTAGCTATTACCCACGGTTTCACCCGTGTTAAAGTTTATTCGAACAATTCTCCACTGCTTCATCGCGCCGCGCCGCAAACGCACTCGGCTTGCCAGATTGCTTTACGTTCATGGTTACTGCTCAGCTCCTTACGGTCGTAGCGTGAAGTTATATAGATTTTAGCCATCCTCAACAAACGATCTAATTAATTCAAAAAGATTTTTTTTAAATCCTACTAGTCGTTTTAGTGATTACAGCGTTCAAACAGACAAACAAATATACCCTAGTACTACAGTTCCGATTTTTAAAATGCTGTCACTAATAAACCGCTACATTATTCCTGTGTGATAAATACTATTTAATATTGTTATTAAACGCGAAACGGCTTTAATGATTTGGATGTGACTTTGTATTTAGATAATGTTTTATTTTCCACGTTTACTTAGTCTTTTTTCTTTCAAAGCACCGCTTAGCTCGGTCGCCTAGATATTTTAGCCTAGATGTTTTTATCTTTTTAACAGATGTATTAGTGTTCTTGAAAAAATACATGAAGAAAGTTTGAAAAAGTTTTCGAATATAACATTTTCGACTTAATTTTCATTTGTTATCTATTATAAAACAACTAAAAACAAATGTTAGTATTTCATTCTTTTTTTAATCTAGTTGCCAATCATAATTGAATGACGAAAACAAATAAATAGATTAATATTTAGGCACTTAGGTATATTCATTTCCTTATAATTTTAATGAAAACATACACATATTTGTTATTTAATTCATATAAATGTTTACTATTTTGTTACGATGTTCACATAACTATGTTGTATCATAAATATAGGGAAAAAATTGATAAATAAACCGATTTGGTCTAATTAGTGACAAACAAAAGCAAAACCACTTCGAACAATACAAGAACAAATTAAACAAGCGTCGACATTTTATCGATCTATATCGTTCGACACACAACCGGCTCAGATTACAAATGGATAAGCCTTGTTTTATACATAACGATAAAAAAATATTAGGACTGTTTTAACGATTTCTTAATGAGGTGATACTGCGATAGTGACGCACCGAAACTACATTAACTTGGAGAAAACCGAACCTGAAGTTCGGCTTGTGAAACGTTTAACCGAAACTCACATTAAAGCTATGGAATGTGAATGAGAAGTCAGTTAACTGTTAACTGGGGATGAAAATGTTAACTGAGGCTTTGGAAAAAATATTCATCGTGATAAAAAGACAACAAAGTAATAGATCACTTGTATAGTTCGATAGTTTCGCTATATCCATCTGTCTGTCCGCAGCTTAGCTCAGAGATTCTTAGTATTAGAAAGCTATAATTGGTTATGGGTATACATAATATTACCCACGCCGACAAAGTGATCAAAAAAATTGTTAAGGGTACCTCCTCAACACGTAAAGTAGGAATGATTTTTTTCTCGTCCATCCCATCGTGTGTCGTTGGACAGGTCGAACAAAAATATTGCGGGTATGTGAAAACAATTTTCGATTTAGGGATCCGTTTGCAAAACATTAAGCTTGAAAGTGCTAATTTTTGTTAGACTCAAGTGTGTGTGTAGTAGTTATATGATGAAATTAAAAGGAAAACTATCAGAGGTAATTAGACTTTACAAGGTAACGAGTACGAAGTAACGAGTCAATCAACTTATAAAATGTACTTGGAGAAGTAATTTCGTACAAATTCTATTGAAAATTACTTAAAGCTGTAAACAGCTTAACTCTGTATATTGTGACCGACAACTACGGAACCCTACACTGTGCGTAGTATGAAACGCACTTGGCAATTTTTTAAATGTGTCTGTAATCAGTCGATTTCTGTTCAATTATGCTGAAGAACTGAAATTTCAACGTCAACGTTAGCTGGAAAACTTAGCTAAGACGAAAGTGACCAAATACGAAACCGAAAATTTAACGGCGAACCAACACTATAACAAAGTTTATTCGATTTTTTATTATTTTACTACTCCATTACAAGGAAGCCCGTATGCATAAACATAGTCTGATTTTAGAATAGTAATAAAAGTTTTAGTTAAAATTTGTTAGCCATCAATATATGGATTTATAGGTATCTTTCACAGGGTGTTGTCGGCCGCCATTAACGAAAAACGTTATTAGAACGTTATTATTATTACGTTACGTTATTAACGTTATTATAACGGAGATATTTTAGTTCTTAGAATAGAAGTACTTTTTTGTGGTCTATTGCAAGATTGCATTACTAATAAAAAAAGGTGTCAAAACTACGTATATCTTGTATTATTTTTAAGATTTTTTTCTGATATTTTTTCTTCCTTTTGTCGTGAACGAAGTGTTCTATTTAACACCTTTCATAACTATGTCGCGTGCAATTTAAAGGAGCCACAAGTGACAGACAGTGGACTGTTATTATTTAATTTTCCTCCAACTGGTCCTCGAAGCGGCTAATATCACGTACACCAATTATTTTAATGACAGAAAACTTGCTCGTTTTTGCATACGAGATTCGAACGGTAAAGCGGCCCATTGGTCTTGAATGTATTAAGGAAGTAAACAAGCCACTTGACACTGACTGTTTAATCTTATTATGTCTCCAGTCAGGAGAAAGATTGACAGGCGTCTTGATAAAAGTTTTTACGAAATTTAACAGTTATAAATATAATTGGATATTTCATATATATCGAATCAATAGTAGTAGAACCTGTGCAAGTTTTAATTAGAAAAAAACATCTTCACACCTAGTTCTATCGCATAGAAGCAGTGCTCGTTTCACTGTTCCAGTCCTAAGGGTGTGGTTGATAATACGCCCTGGCACTTGGTCCGTCCCAACTCAGTCCCTTAGCCTATTATTGACTGTCCTCAAGATTATAGTCCTTTTAAGGTGGTTTGTACTTTTTACAATAGCTATAGGATTCAGTAATAACTTGACATCAAGTAAATTGCATACCTGTTTGCCACTTTATAGAATCTATTTTTGAACCTATTTCTATTTCTTTTGAAAAAAATATTAAGTTTATTTATTAAATGTTATTTTCTTAGTAAATATGAAAAATACTTTGAATTTGAATAATAGTCAAAGCAATAGACTTATCAAAGAATCATAAAAGTTTTTTTTTTGTAGATAGTTCAATTCTCTTTGTACTTATTGGTACATTGTATTTATTGGTAAAGCCAGAAAGGTGGATAGGTTATAACCTATATACATATAATAAAATGGAAGTGTCTGTTTGTAATGTCAAAATAACGAGTTTTTACTTAATGCATATGAAAGTATATACGATACCTAAAAGAAAAAGAAACATCTTTTAATTTTTTGTTTGTCTGTCTGTTTGTTCCGAGTAATCACCGAAACGGTTGGACCGATTTCGACGGGACTTTCACTGCCAGACAGCTGATGTTATATGGCATAACTAAGGCTACTTTATTTTTTATAGATATTTTGAAGTTAGAACCACATTAAATATTGTTTTTATTACACTAAATAGATTATACTAACGATACAATATTATGATAAGCAAAGCTTTCTCTTTTCTGTAAAAACAGTTGATGCCGTTCCGTTTTGCAATATCAATAAGGATAGTTTAGTATGGTTTAGATAAAGTTACTCAAGTGAAGACTTTAAAACGCGTCACAAATGGCGAATGTGTTATAATATTTTATGTTGACTAGCTGTGCTCGCGGCTTTGCGCACGTGGACTACTATATAGATTATTTTTTTTGTAGATCCCAAATGAATGTTACTAAAATAAAAGTATTCTAAGCTATTGTTTATAACATCAGCTATCTGCCAGTGAAAGTCCCGTAAAAATCGGTCCATCTGTTTCGGAGATTACCCGAAACAAACAGTCAGAAAGGCAGACAGACAGAGAGGCAGAGATTTTTTTTTTTGATATACGATTAATTTACGTGTATACTTTCTTATGCATTTAGTAAAACACTGTTATTTTGACAATACAAACAGACACTTCAATATTATTATATGTAGGTATAGATAAAATATCGCTTGCCATACAATCCAATGGAATTACACACATACGGAGAAGATATTATATATTTTCATATAATAGGACCTTAAGATACCGAGCGATATGATTATTTCATCTTAGGGTTTGATATAAAGGACGGAAATCCTTATCAATATCAATTTATTTGATGTTAATACACAGAAATGACTGTATTTTTAAGGTATATATTACAAAACAGATCTGAAAAACTGTTGCAGAGTAAATCAATCTTGTCAGTCACGAAATAAGTTATTTTGTTGGGTACAAGCTAAATGAGAAAAGTCAGTACTTGTAATGTAAATTGCATAGATACGCGAAGTCATACGATACTAAGAAAAACAAGATCGTGTAATAAAAACACACGAGAATTAAAATCATCGTTCATGTTCGCAAACTAAATCTTAGAATAACTTGATAATCGGTGCCAGCCATAGCAAACATAACCTTAATAGATACTTGCTTAGTCTATACATATAAAAGCGAAATACCACTTATCACGAGATCTCCGAAACTATAGATTTTATTGAATTGAAATTTTGCATAGTTACACATTTTGTGTAATTCAATCTCTAAGGGTGTAAAATAGGGGTTGAAAGTTTGTATGGGGTGGGTGAAAAAACACTGTCTAGCAAAATTTCGGTCTTGATAAGTAGATCAGAACGGTGATAATCTGTTTGTTTGTATATCCGTATTTAACTTAAAAATGGCTTTCCCGATTTTGATTAAACTTTGTACTCGAGAAGTATATATCAGTCCTCAATTGATGTTAAATGTTAATCATTAATAAGATTAATAATTACTGCATAATCAATGCATGCGGAGCCGCGGGGCCCAGCTAGTCTATTAATATATAAATGGTAAATGAAATAGCACCGCGTGCCTTCCTGTGCAGTTCAAAAGTTTGTTGCAAAGGCAGGATTAAACTGTCCTTCTTGGATGGCACCAATTCCAAAAATAACTGATTATAAATTGTGAATAGATATATCAATAATTTCGATGATTAATATATGCCTATAATGCTCTTTGCTTGGAAGTAATTAAAATATTATTTTCTACTTTTTAGTTTAAGTTTCTACATGTAGTCTTGAAGTGGGTATTTATTATATGTTTTTCTAAAAATTATCTTTTTATATTATAAAAATAATGTAATATTGTATAAATAAACATTATGTTCACAAAATGAAATAAATAAAAGTCAGCAAAATGAATTCTAATTAATATCATTAATGGCTACCATTATCATGTCGTACTTCCATCGCACGATGTGCGTGCAACTCTCAATTTTACTCTCCATTAAACGCATCAAACAGATATACCTATAACTTCAAAAAATGTATAAAGCAGAAATTAAAAAAAAAACACTAAAATAAATATAATATTTGTTAAATTATAACTTAATGTTTCAAGGAAATGTAATTCCATTTTTAAGGTCAAACGCGTTTCATTGCGGGTTTCATTTATTATTAGGTGTGATTGACATCAAATATGAGAGCAATCGATCAAACATAGTAGATTTGATTAAGACGTATCCAATCAGACGATCCTTATTTTTACAAGCCCTTGTTTAGCATTCCTAACTCTTGATAAAAAAACATATCGATTAGAAATTATCATTGCAAAAACTTTATGCTTGTGAAGTTCGACACAATATATCTACGTATATTTCCAACTTAAAAAGACTTGCTATTTTCAATTTCTGTTTGCTACACGATGTGCAAAACGCTACCTACACCTTACACACGTGAACAATTTAGTAGACAATGGTTTATTTAGATTCACTACATTGTAAGTTATCACTAAGTCAGTTATCGGAGAACATCGGCATTAAAAAAGCCTTATCACTATGCTAGAGTTTTATGACGATGTTTTCCTTCACCGAAAGCTCAGGCTCATTGCAGGGATTTGAACTCACATCCATTGATGCGATATCCGTACACGCTACCACTGAACCATCATTTAATACTGAATATAGAATATATATTGAATATAGAATTTTATTACTGCAAGTCCAACCAGATGAGATTGTGGTCATACGTTAATCTGAACAGATTAAAAAAATACAAGCGCAAAATTTATCATCAACACTTCATCAATCTAACAATCGACAACCATTTTTTTTTAATATAAGAGTTTAGCGTTTCCATTATGGCATCTGCAATGAACAATGAGCCCTGAGCTTTCGGTGAAGAAAACATCGTGATGGAATCATAGCATGGTTGGTGGTAAGGTATTTTTAATGCCCGCCTTGCTAGCCCAAGCCCACAAGTTGAAAATCTCTTCCGGTTTCTGCACTCGAGAGCCAATTTCCTCACTAGGATTAATGTGTCATATCTTGAGCCACATCGTTACTTAACAGCAGGTGAGATTATGGCCTATAAATGATAAAAATATTAAGTAAAAATGCAGATGAACATCCTAGAAACGAATGCTCCTCTCAAGTACAACTAAAGGAAAAACACAGGAATATATGTATTAAGAGAGATCTTTAACTTGAGAGTGGTAGCCTAACTAAGTGAGCGTTAGAACTTACAAACATAATCGCACTTTAGCAAAAGCTAACGCTTAATGTAAGAACTGGAAAAATAATATTCCGGCAAACCTTTGAAAGCCACTAACTACTCCACTCCTCTAAAGTCGTAGTGCATAAAGTGTAAACTATTGTTTCAAACCTTAGCACGTTCAACCAAACGATCGATGTATAATGAAAACCAGCTGACTCGACCACAGCGCCACCTATTAGATTACAACATAGCTATGAACCATCGTACCGATAAAACAAATATATTATGTGAATATGAGCTCAATCAGTCAAGTCGTTCAGAGATTATAAAATCACTAACAGACGTAGACATGATTTTTATATGTAAAATGTATACGGACCCATTTCCAAAGCAGGTGCGTGCAGGAATATTATTAGCTTCATCTTTCATCATTGCATGAATTAAAGTTAACACTCAGCAAAGCAGTACAACAGAAATAATTGGGCTGTCGTGTTTACGTGGTGTACGACGTTACTTCGCGATCCATTCCCACGGGCGTGGCGCAATCGATTACAATGGTTAAAGTGTGGCTCGCTTCACGGTGACCCGGTCCTTGGCCAATTAGCCATTACCGTTGGCCCGAGAATTAGTCTGTTTAGCAACAATTGAAAAATTTGATATTTTGACGGCATTCGCGTGACGATTCACGCAATTATAACCAACTATTCCGACTGATTTGTACTTGAATATTTGGTCAATTTATCCTGAACGTAACTAATTCTGGCGCAGTTCGTTAACTCGAAAAACTTTCAAAATTATTTACAAAAAGCTTAAACTCATCCTCTTGTTAGGCAGTTCTTTGCATTAGACACACAAATAAATAAAAAATATACTTTATTGAATTATGGCCCTTAGAAGGCATATGAACGTCAAAACACTATCACCGGTTTGATGGTTTAATAAATTAATAATTTAATAATCATATTTATTTATTTATTTAGTGAATGTACAGAAAGGGAGTCATTTCCAGACATAAGTATCATGCACATAATTATCCACTCTGTAATAACTTTTTGACAGTAAAACCTGCTTGACATGGTCCTTCAACGTACCGTCTCGCATGCATAATGATGCAAATATAACACGGCCATACGATCTTCCTCGTATATGTCGTCGTGTTCCCACTGTTACACATGAGAGCAATAGTCTTCATTCTAGGAATATATTCTGTAATCTTCTTTAATTGAATCATCACTTATGAACAAAGAACTTGGAAAGTAAGAAAATATTCCAATGAGATATTCATTTTAATCAAACCCCTGTACGTTTGATAATGTCAACGACATATCAAAACATACCCAGCAACAAATGTCCATCCCCAATGGACAATTTCATTCAGGAATTGTCAATTAAGTCTTATTAAAATATTTCATGTGCATACGAGTAGCTAATGACAAATAATTGGGGAAATGGCTTTTATAGCATCAAATGACTGAATTTAATTAGGCATAATGAATTATCGGCTCATTTGTGTTTTTGATAGAACCTCTTCATGGCCATGTTTATGGTCCCAGTTACGATACTTAAAGTCAAAAATTGTAGAGAACCAATATTTTTTATATCTAGAGAAAAGGTATATATAACTAATAGCACACTAAAACTTTGTTCTGTAATTAACTTTTTCTATATTTCTTTCCGAAACAGTCCGTATTTTAAATATATTTCTAATTTCAAAACTGGTTAAACTTAACAGTTTCGACTACCCTTTAACCTAAAAATATTTTATGTATATTTCTTCCTTCTACGACACCACCTTTAACAGATATCAAAAGGAATCTATTTACTGATTAAGTTTCAGGGTTGTATTACCTAAATTTCAACTTAACCAATCTTGTCAGAACTGGTTTGAAATTTTTATTTCAAATTTCGAGCTATTATTCTTATGCTACGAGGATTTAACATTTTGATAATTGAACTTATTTTCGTACAAATTCTATTATTTACAAACATTAAATATACAATTGATTTTACAGAATTTGCCAAAATTTTAAAATTCAACCTTAAAACGCACGTGTTTTCACTTATTAATCTATACAAATCAGACATAGATATACATTTGAGAATTTCTGGCATAAAATTAAACATGAATAAAGCGATGATAAATATCGAAAAACGAAATCTTTCAACTGTGGTTTCAAGGAATCTTATTAACATAAGAGATAATACGAAGCCGTAACAATACATTACAGATTTCTCGTTCTTCACAAGAACAAGAAAATATGTATATTATATTATTAGCTCAAGGAAAGAACGATGGCGACAGATTTGTAGATAAAATAAACCGTCATATAAGATAATTATGATCACGTCAGTTTAATAAGTGAACCAGAAGTGGTACACGTCAAATACAACTCTCTACACACTTTCTCCTGTCGTTCGAAAATCATTTCCCATGACTAGTAATTTGGATTAGTCGCTACCGTGATTTGCCATTATACCTATACTACCTGTGCCCGCGGTTTCACTCGCGTGGACTACAGAGTGACTTCGGTCGAGGTAGACGTTAATCGTGCTGCCCCGCTTCAACTAAAGCCGGTTGCCCGTCAGTTATTATAAAGAAACAAAATGCTTATTGTGGGTGAGCCTTAGGAGATAGACATATATGCTATCGTAAACTTTTTTATAGAACTTTTTAAGATCTACAATTATGTAGTACAGTAATTTAATATATCTCTTATGGTTTACTCAGTATAAGCCATTTAAGCGCCTCAAAGGCATCTTTTCTCTGAATTGATTCACCATTATCATCACTGCCTATTTCGTATGTTACTTCTCTTACAAAATATATCCTACAAACAGGCCAGATAACATAGATATGAAATAAAATAAAAAAACATGTAAGTCGGATTAGTGGTTTTCGCTTGAAAAGAATATAAATGGACTTTACTCCTTTTTATTATTAGCAGTGTGGCCACAATTTCACCTAATCTTAAGCAATGATGTGGCCCAAGATACTAACACGCTAAGCCTAGTGGAAGACTGGCTCTCAAATGCAGCTCTCGGAACATAGCTATTGGTGCTTGACGACAGATATTCAACTTGAAGGTGGTAGCTACTCAGGCGAACATTAGAAAAAGCCCTAGAATGATATGGTTTCCTCAAGATGTTTTCGATCAATAGATAGTCGGGCTTAAACAAACGATAGTAGAAATTTGCTCTATTTTAAAAGGTACCATATACCTACATAACAAGGTACATATGTATATACCTACATAACATGGGACTTATTTTCGCCGTCGTAACTCGGTCTCCTGGATATTAGATACAGTACCAAAAAAATGATAGTTAATCGATTAATCGATGGTTATCTGAAAAACAATTGATACTGTCAGTTTTTCAAGTATGTTTAGTGAAAACTACTAATTATATTTCCAATATAAACAGATCTTTATGATAGTTTACAACCAAATCCATCTTGTTATGACTTCTCATACCCAGTAATGAGATGATAAAATTTATTAGAAAAACACAGTAATTAAAAAAACTAATTACCTTACTCGTGAAGCGACTCTCTCATGTATATCGTGTCAATTAAAATGCAGACAAGCAATTGACCGTATGAATCATTTGCGAGCTTTTCCGTCCAATATAAATATTTCGCTGGTTACGTTCGACCGGACGCCGGAATTTCGATGTGCCCACTTGACAAAATATAATACTGGTTTTAACCGTTATAATTTTATTTATAAATTCATTCGTATGTATGTATTCCAACGTTGATTAGAAGCTCCAAGCGAAGCGTTAAGAGGTATTTAGGCAACTCTCGACAATACCAACTGCCGATTGATTTTCGGTTGTTCAAGTTTTTTGAACCATAATTTAACTTACATACTTCATACGGTGCAGTGATGTGAGTTAATATGTTCGCTGCATCGTTAAATTAAGTCTCTGATGCGTTAAAAGGTTGAAAGGACCTTATGATGCAATTATAGCTCAGTGGTAGCGTGTACGACTTCGCGTCGATTGACGTGAGTTCGAAGCCCTGCAATGAGCCTGAGCTTTCGGTGAAAAAAATCTTCGTGAGGAAACCGTAGCATGGTGGTAGGGCATTTTCTAATGCTCGCCTGGCTAGCTACCACCCTCAAGTTGGCAATCTGTCGCCAAGCACCAATAGGTGTGCTCCGGCAGCTGCACTTAAGAGCTAGTCTTTCGCTAGGTTTAGCGTGTTATCATCTTGGGCCACATCGTCACTTAACATCAGTTGAGATTGTAAATGTAGACAAGTGATGTTAATATATTATGAAATGTTATATCATTATCCCTCAAATTTGTCCCGGATTACTATTCTTATCCATAGGTACACTTTTCGAAACGAACGTCAGTCGTTGAAAGTTTCACTTGAAAATTGTTTTTATTTTCCTTTTTTAAGATAACTTTTGCACTATGTTTCAAGCCCTGTGTTACAAACATTCAATTAAGGATACAAATTACACCCAGACTCAGAACATTCATTTATGGATCACACAAATAATTGTTCTATGTAGGATTCGAACTCACAACACTCGCGGCGGTAGCATAGTGGTGTAGTAGTGCCACCCTTAGTTTTTTTTTTAAATATAACTAAGGTGGCAAACCAGCATACGGCCAACCTGATTGTAAGTGGCTAACGTAACCTATAGACACTTACAAAACCATAGATATCACTAGCCGACCTTGACCACCCTACCCCAAGGAGCTCTGGAAACCCTACTCATCGGAAGAACATAATACAAGGTTATTTGGCTGCGATCTTCTGTTGGGTGGAGGTATTCCACCAGACGGGCTGCCCCAAGTAGTGAGAAATCTTCAAAGAAACTTCTCCATGCTCTACCTCATCTGTATGGAGATAATTCTTCAAGACTAAAGGTTTCTCTGCGATGTGTTTCTTTCACCGTCCGTCGATAGTGGCACGAATGAAAATCAAATAATTTTTGAAAAGTTTGTTGGCGCTGCGAAACGACATGCCATTGACTTCGCGATTAGACCGATACTATCCAAACTCATCATAAAACCATAAAACTACCAATTTGGAACTAAAACTCTCTCATAGTTTTGAATTTTTTTGTTGAAATTTAGATCGCAGGCGCGACGCGGCGCGCGGACGTCATGTTATTAAATAACAGTTAGTGGCACTCCTGGTACTAAAATAAATCGAACAAAAAGAAAACGAAATAGATATATCTACTGAAACGTCTCCACCGTTGCAATAAATACTAAATGATATTATTAGTGTTGAAGATAATTTATTTGAATCCGATTATATGGCAGGTTAGTTTACTTGTAATATACTCTTATACAAAAGGCTAAGTTAAATTATTAATGTATTACATATATTATTACTTTCGTACAAGTTACTTGTGTATATGCATATACATTATATATGTACTACTTTAAGATGCGCGAATATGTTGCGCGGAGGGTAACATAATGTCTTCACTTTTTGCTAACACTCTATTTTACTCCCCAATCTAATTTACGTTCCGCGTACTACATATATATAAATCGATTCTTAAATAGTATCTAAACATTAAGCGAAAGTTCTCAAAACAATAACACATGGCCAGCGCTCTTCCATAATTTATATCGCGGGATATAATTCGTTTAAGCAAGCAATATCGGCGCTTCTATCAAATAAAAATCCTTTTAAAAATAATAATAAAAAAACAACACAGCGTCCCATTGAACACCTGCCCTTATTACTTGGAAAACGTATCAAAACCTGTTTACAATACTAAAAAATACATCTATGTTATTGATCCGATGAAATTTTAAAAAGCCTCTATCAGTAAAACAATAAGGTTTTTAATTCAATAACCGATGCCGGTTTGGCGGCGTAGTTAATTTGGTTTTAACTCATCTTGGACCTGACAACATCTTTGTTTTTTTAGACAGCCGACTACCACATAATGTCTTTTTTATTAAAGATTTAGGCACGTTTTGATCTTTTGGAACTATGTTTTACATTAAGAGTAATTTAACAGTAGAATTATTATTGTAAAATATTTTTAGGGAATCAAATTATTTTAATCAATTATTAGGATTATATATATTTATATTAATAAAAAGCGACATATACGCTACATAACTAAAATACAATAAAAATTGTATGTTTTATATTTGAAAATTAAATCATATATCTAAATACTTAATTTTTTTTAATACTAATGTCCAATTTAACCCAAGACTACTAAATAATAATTAGCATATATTGTTTATTTATTAAATTACTATTGATTATGTATAATACTGTTATTGAATGCAATTGCATTTGGAACTGAATAGCGGCGCCATCTGTTGGCAGTTTCACGAAGGAAAAATGAAAAATATAATCTGTACATAATTTTTAATGGCAAGAAACGTATTGTAATTCAATAAAATTACGCTGATAAATGAAGCTAAAAATAGCAAACATGAAATATAGAGCGGATGGGATAGATAAAAAATTAGGTTGCAAAAGTTAAATTTATAAATGAAATATTTTAGACTATTATAAACGAGAAATAAAAATATATTAATCAACTTTTATGCCATCAAATATTAACACTTAAAGATATATTTTGTCATCCGGTGTTTTACTAAAAATATTACTCACCTTAGAAAATAATATTGTAAAATCCAATACAAATTATCACTAAACACGGTCACACAAGTATTTACTGCAATCATTAAATTATTCAGTTTTCAAGTAAAGACTATTATGCCTTAGAAAAACAAATTGGTTTAAAAAAAAGTGAGCGCGCGATAGACCACGGCGGAGCGTCAAATCGTAAACAGCTTGCAGACGTCCGCGATGGCGCCTAGTTGACACCGTACTGTTAAAATAAAAGTTAGCTTAGCTTACAATGCCCAGGGCCCTTACAACATTGTAAAATTGTAACCACACAACAACCTGTTATCTGCTTAAACAACAATCATCAAAACATTTATAACAGTGAAACGATATCTGTCTCATTATTGCAAGATTAACTTTATCATTTTTTATACTACTTGGGTGACAAAGAAGCGTACGGCATGATGGTAAGCGATTAAAAGGTATCAATAGCGTGTTGACGACCTTGAACACCCCTTCCCCAAGGAGCTCTGGAAACCCTGCTTACCGCATGAACACAAAACAAGGTTATTTGGCTGCGATCTTCTGTAGGGTGGAAGTATTTCGCAATCGGATCAAGTTTTTCATTCTTCAAAATATATTCTGTTAACGTGTATATATCAGTAGTGTGAACTCGAATTTGGGTTAAAAAAATTATTCATAAGCTGAGAATTTTACTTAAATTATCAACAAGTTTGTTTCTGCAAGTATCCATTATCCTTCCTTCTCGCAGTACACTATAAAACAGCCCTTAAGGCGACATTACATGAAGTCATAATATAATAAACTGTAATATTACAATTTTGTATTGACAATCATAGTGCTAGCTGTGCCCTACGGTTTCACCCGTTATAAATTTATTCACCCAACTCTCCATCGTCGCGTCGTTCTTACTACTCGTACTTGCATACAGCTTGCCAGACTGCTTGAATTTCATGGTTACTGCTCTACTCCTTACGGTTGTAGCGTAAATTTATATAACCTAACACCTTCCTCAATAAAATGCTAAAAAAATGAAAAATTGATTTTTCAAAAATGACTAGTAGTTCCAGAGATTACTGCGTTAAAACAAACAAATAATTTCTTGAGATTTATTTATAATATAAATAAGATTAGAATTTACAGTCAATTATTCACATAATTTCTTTATCCATACCATTAAATCAATATCTAGTATTAAAAGATTTTGCAATTACTTTTAACGCCATATTATCTTCCTTAATTCTTCATTAAAATTAATCATTCAAACATCATCCCTGCTATTAACGAAAAATAACCAAATAGTTTGCTACCTAATATAAAAATATATTTAACTAACAAATAATTATAAATATTGAATTATTTACATTCCATAATGTGTGGAATATTCCACGGATCAGCTAGTAAATCTTTACTTTATATTGAAGGTTAAAATATGTAATTATAGTGAATATTAAGTAACGATATGGTTGAAACATGCTAAGCTTATAAAGGAAGGGACTTGATCTCGAGTGCAGCTGCCGGAACACACATAAGATATTATATCTACCTGCACGGGGCATAGATTAACAACCTATCTGCGATAAAGTGTTTTTTACTTAACAAAAACCTTAGGTTCACCTCATGAGATGACGACGCAATCCACTACCACCGAGCAATCATAACTTCAAGCTATTCAATATATTGTGCACATTACTGTGAACATGATTCAAAATATTCCACGCATAATGTTTCGCTTCCGTTTAGATCCGTGATTCTCAAAGTGGTCTATATCGACCTCAGGGGTCGACTACGACGTAGAAAAAGTTCATGTCAGTGGAAAATATTGAGGGAAATTTGTAAATGGGTGTCAACGACAGTAGGTCTCATTTAAGCAAGTCGTGACTTTAGTTTTGGCTTTCTACGAATATATTTTTTTATATAATACTTCCTTATAATATAAAGGCATATTATCTATCTAAATAAATTATAGAACTACCTATGAAAAAATTATAATATCGAAAGCCGTAGTCGATGCGGCTGTGACTCTTGCATTTGCTCGGCGCTGGACATTTAGGGCTTTTAAATTCCTTTTGATGCGCGGTTTCTATAATTTCGCGCATACTTACGACTTATATGAGACGACAACTTAAATTTTGTTTTCATCATTTAATTTAACACCGATTTTTAAATATATTTCGGCGTATGTTTTTATTGTTTCACTTGGAGTCCTAGTAGTACTTCTCAAGTTCTTTAAAATGACATTTGAAACAAATTAATTTTCTAAAAACGTTCTCATGTTACACTAATTTATAATTTTACACAACGCTAATTCACAACAATCACGCGCAACAAACGCGTGCAGCGTGTATTTTGCCGTGGCATCATCGGGATAGTGTAAACGAATGCGAGTAAATGTTTGTACGCTCTATCCATTGTAGGCTCAACCTTTGTTATCACATTATTAGTCTCGTAGTTATTAGTGATTGAAATCTGATAGTATTAAGTAACACAAGAAAGTTTGTCACTGTACTTAACGAGCGAATAGACGTTTTCACGTCAAAAACTTGAATATAAACATGATACGTGTTGAATCATCGTCATCATCATCAACCTATATTAGTCCACTGCTGGACATAGGCCTCCCCTAATGAGCAACATAGCGCCCTGTCTTCAGCTTGCTGCATCCAGCATCTGCCTGCAGTCGCTGGAACGTGTTGAATAATTATTATAAACTAGCTATTACCCACAGCTCCGTCTGCGTAAGTTCTTATTTTAGCTGCGTATAAGACTTTATCATGTAAATAAAAGCATATATATTTGCTTAGTTATTATACGTAAAAGATTCTAAATTTTAATTTGGTTTCTTTTAATTTAAAATGTATTAAAGATATCATGGACTTTTCTTAGATTTTCAGACTAAACTTCACTATAGTTAGTATATTCACTATAGTATTTTTTAAAGTGATTAGCACTATAATTATCAGCTGTCAAAATACATGTGAAGTTGATGAATTTGCGAAACATCAGTATCAAGCTCTACCTAAAACCTAAAACATGGTAAGTAGTTTATGAGACAAAAAGTTTGGGAACCTCTCGTTTAGCTGATTTTAATACAAAACAAACCGGTTCAACGAACGATATTCAATCTAGATCTATCGAATCATCTTATTATGACGATTTTTTAATTAGATTAGATGCCTTTGTAAAATGTTGTTTTATGTACATATTTCTTTAATAAAACCATTTATTGGTAAATCGTAAAGTTTTTTTTTATTCTATATAAGTTTAGCGTTTGGCTACATTTTTATTTTTTTATAATAGCTCTGTACATTGACGGTACTTTCCCTGATGGTAAGCACAGTACAATTTAAATACAATGGCGACCACCGAGAGATCGAAATCTATCGGTGGTCGCCGCTGTCATGCCAGTCTGAATAAATATCTCTTCACGTTCTTTTTATTTATTTTTATTGTAAAATACTATTTGTCGTTTGGCCTCAGTCAAATCTGTTGGAAAAGATGGTAGGCGATAGCTCAGTAAAGCTTTTGAGTAGAGTTTTTGTATACTTTACCAATAAAAATACTTGGATTACTATTATGCAAGATTATGAGATAATTATTTATAAATTTACCTAACTAATTACTGTATGTAAATTTACTGTTTTATTACAAGTTCATATTTATGTTTAAATAGACAATGCTATGAAGTAATATTAAATGTTATTACATATTAACATATAATAATTTTGTTATTTATGTTCGATTAAAAAAGTCAATTTTTATTGATAAACCCGATTGAATTTCTTACTTTATCTTCATGACGATGGATTCAGAACCATTTTTAGTTTTGATGTTCGTGCCATCTAAGTGCATTAATTTCATTATAATATAGATTTTGCTCATTATTTATTTATTACAAAATTCACAGATTGAATATAAATGAACATAACTTTGTAATGTATTTGCAGTTAATCAGTCAAATTAACAGATAGTTAATAAAATAATGGCATACAAAACCAATGCCGACACTTACATATACGATGTTTGTGATCAGAAAATTACGTACTTAGAATTATAATGAATAGTGGCAATGCGACAATGTTGATAATACGTTAAGTGTGGAATAAGAAATATCTCTCATTTACCGCTCGTGGAAGAAACCGATAGTTGTTGACGATAATTTTAAATTTATGACTAATAGAGAACTACTCGTAGATAATGTTTTTCCACCCTATAATGGCAACAAGAAGTTTTTTCCATATTAAAAACTAACATATCTTGTAAAATTTGGCAATGCCGTCTTTTAGACTGTAAACTGTAAACGATCATCGTTCTAGTCAGTTTACACATCAAGGTTTTTGAGTAGTAAGCGCTACAAATTGGTTAAGTATCCTAAAGACAGTCAATTAAACGCATCAGTGTTTAGCAGTGTTACATTACTTGTTTCTTTTTTCATCTGACTATACTGTTAGCCTTGAAGGCACTGAAGCCTCAGAAAGCTTTTACAGTTTCACCGGGCTCGGGGGCGAGCGCTGGAGGCACTCAGCCACGAAAGTACAAGCTCAAGGGTACCAAAATGGCTGACCCTCGGCTTGGGCTGTTGCCAACTGGATAATTCCCTTCCGTAGAAAATTTAATCTATATAACTAGAAATTAAATATAAGTAATCTGGCAATTTGGTCTACAACTAACTAGCCAAAAAAAGAAAAACGGTCTTTTACAGAACCTATGTACCTGAGTCGTGTGCATGTGTAGAATGCAGCGTCTTGTTAGTATGTTGGTAGCAAGTGAATGCAGTGGCACTGTATCGCGTAAGCGGCTGCTGGCTCAAGAGCTCCATGCCGGAGGAACGCACGTAGGTTTTTTTTTTCGAACTGATTACACTGTTAGCCTGAGGGGCCCTGGAGCCTTTACGGCTTTTACAGCTTTACCGGGCTTGGGGGCGAGCGCTTAGGGCACTCAGCCACGAAAGCTAAGCAACAACATCCGAGGGTGCCAAAGTGGCCGAACCTCGGCTCGGACAGTTGCGCGTATGCAATTAAGTCGCGATCTGACTAATTCCCTATCCGTAATTCGATCTAAACTAACTATACATATATACATGTTTCTGCCCCCTGAGAGGAGGGAAGGAACATGTGTATGTGTATTTAGTGGTCTGAAATTTTTGTCTACTCTAACTAGGCAAAAAAAGAAAAAAAAGATCCCTTACAGAACCTATGTACCTATGTGTGTTGTGCATGTGTGTATAATGCAGTGTCATGTATGGCTGTGAAAGCTAGTGATTGTAGAGTCACTTGTATCGCGCGAGCGGCTGCTTGTCTCAAGGGCTCCATGCCGATGGATCGGAGACGCACGTAGGCTTGAGATGCCGCAGGAGAGGGGGTGCGTTCATTCGCCTCCTTCCTCTGCCAGGCCGAACCAAGGGGCCTTCTTCCTATTGCACTGGTTCGGCGGACAGGGAGACAGTTCCGTTGCACCGGGCGGTCATTCCGGGTCTTGCCGCCAGGGTGTCGCGGTTTATACTTACGCGATTCCGTGACACCATATTAATGCGGCAAACGGTGTACAGTGGAGTTTTAGTGATTAGGAGTCTATGACGAGTTTCTACACGTTAAACAATAAAGTAAATGGTGGTCGTGGCAGGTAGTACTTGTCTCGAACCTGCCTTCCCTTACGTTAACAATTACTAAAGTTTGCAAAAAAAAAAACTCCTTGATTTAAATATTTGCAAATATTCTTTAGAAATAACATGAAATCTAATATAGTTAAGGATAAAAATTACTAACATTACCTAAGTACTTACTTATGACGAACAAAGCTGTACAGTCTGTAAGTTGTTTTACGTCAGCTTTTGATGCTTAACTACGATTATCGATTTTATTATACTAGCAAGCTGCTTCGCACGGACAGCAGAGGAAAACATATGACTCTAATGGTTTACGCGCCGCACGCCAGTAAAGCTCCCAGTGGTCATGTTTTTTTCCGACATCTTCAACAAAGATTTTATTTATTTAAACTTTATTGTACACCATAAATTTCAAAAATTAATTAAATACATAAAATTTGTTATTGTTACAAAGGACGGCCTTATTGCTGAAAGCAATTTCTTCCAGGCAACCTTTGGATGGATATGTTTTAAGGAAAAATTAGAGCTAGTATGGGTGTAACGAGAACAACGTACTTTAAATAATGTAATACAATATAAAGTTTATCACAAATAATATATATAGATACTATAGTTAAGAAGGAAACAAATATATGATATATAGACTTTATATAATAATAATATATATTATTATTATATAAAGATCTTCATATTTCAGCCAATTTACACAAAACCCTAATAAATTAAACACCTAAAAACCTTCCTCATGGATCACTCCATCCATTGATGGAAAAACAGACAAACAGACGCGGCAGAGGACTTTGTGTTATAACATGTAATGATGATTGTAGATGTGCCTTTGCTTCGCGTGCGTTTATAACGCAGTAATTTTTTCGTCTCGTGTATAAACTATCAACTGAGAAATGACATACGAGTAATATGCTTCCTGTGTACAAATTTTCATCAAGATTTGTTAAAGCTTTCATGAAAATTGCATTTTAAAATAGTTTTTTGATATTACTCTTATACTTCTTATGGCGCGTTTAGTAAAGTATATGAGAGCTGCGCGCGCATCACGCAATAATGTAAATTCATTCTCCTGCCTTTTTTTTGTGTAAAATTAATTTAATGGTGTATAAATAGACGTTATTTTAATCAAATTTAACACAATTAAATGTCATTATTTTAATTTGATTGAAATGATGTTTATTTTTACAAGGTTAAATTATTATTAGGATATTTAAAAAATCAGTAAAATGAATTACTATTATTATCGTCGATGGCTAACTACACCATGTTGTTGACACGCAGTATAAAAATGTTGGAGTTATTTTTTTGTTTGTTACGCCAAAGTCAAAGAAATATAGTTAATTTCTTACATGCGTACACACATTTTTTTAAAAGGTATTCGTTCTATTGTAATTTAGATTTCACTATGATCTTCTCTTGTAATACCACATTATGACGTTGGGTTAATAGAATGATATACAAATAGATGATATACGTAAATCGTAAATAATTTAAGATACATCTGTTCGTAAACTAATGAGTATACCACGCTTAAACAAGCCAAAGAATTTCTGCCAAGCGCCGTGGTTTTTACACCTGACGCACCAGACCAGTTCTGGGCGGATGTTTCGAACGTTAACCTAACATGAGCGGGACGGCATCATAAGCGTGCCGCTAGAACGGGACGGTGATGCACAGAACACACTTGTTAGATAAGATGAGTTATACCGTCGCGTGGCGTGCGAAAGGGACATAAACTTGTTTTATTAAATAATCCAGTTATAATATTGAGAAGTCTTAAGGTTTCCATGGGTTGTTATGCAAAGAGTATTGTGAATTTTATACGTAACGAAGCGATGACAATCACTGAACAGTCGAAAAAGCCAAATAAACTTGTGTTCTGTTCCTGTAGTGATAGGATTTGTAGAAGTCCTTGGCGATGTTAAAAATATAGCCCAGAAGTTAGAGAGAGATGAGCGTGTATTGTGTGCATTCAACAATTGAAATACCCCTATAATATAATTATTTAAAGCTCAAGAGATTGTTTGCTTGCTTGTTTGAACGCGTTAATCTAATGGAGTTGAAAATTAAATTTTATAGCTTATTTATTAAGGAAGGTTATAGGTTACTGGCTGACCCCTGCAAATATTTACATACACATAATAGAACGTAAAAATTCTAACAAATAGCTGTCATGTTAAACTGGTTCATAATAGATGCCGCCTTGAATATATTTTCATTAGCATTAACAAATGGTATTCCTAATGAAAAAGCTCTTTAATCTTTTTTTTTAACGATCTTTTTTTTTTTTTTTGGAATAAAGTTCCTTATGTGGCGTTGCGGAGGGGGCCTAGCCGGCAAAAAACGTCCGCAACGTTAAAAAAAAAGTAAGACTATACACTATGTATGATGGCTATACAGTGTCTAATGTATAGTCAACGTCATGAATGTTATAGTTAGTCAGAGCAACTCTGAACAATTCGTTTTTGAAGTAAAGCTTCGTTCCGACCGTCGGGATGGTGGTGACGCCGGAGTGTTGGTGACCGTCGGGATGGTGGTGACCGTCGGGATGGTGGTGACCGTCGGGGTGTTGGTGACCGTCGGGATGGTGGTGACCATTTAAGTTTTACTTCAATCGCGTGTGACGGTTACACGCTTTTAATTTTTATTATCGCAGTTTGCTATTATTAATAATTGTAAATAAAATAAAGGTGTTAAAATAATTTTGTAAAGTAGTTTTCTTTTTATTTTCATCGATAAAACAATCATAATAAAAATGTATACCCGTAAAAAATATATTATTTTCTTTATACCTCGAATAGAACTTGAAATGAATATTTTATAATAAGGAACTTCGTTCCAATCTGGTGACCCACGACACCATACGGTTTTTTTTTAACTGTTTGCCTGTTATATATCGTCTGTAGCGGGGAACATATGCTTAAAATTAATTTTAGAATTTGATGAAGTATTAACGGACTTATGGCGTTGCTAGTAAAACAGAAGTCATATATATGATATAACTTCACGCTATAACCCTAAGGAACAGAGCAGTAACTATGAACATCAATTAATCTGGAAAGCTGTAGTTAACTACGAGAAGTGAGAAAAACAATAGGTACACCAGCGTTGCTGGCGGCACGGTGGAAAGTTGATCGAATTAATGTAACACGGGTGAGACCGTGGGGCACAACTAGTATGTATATAAATATCATTGTGTCGTATTTAGCGAGCATGAGCCGAACCGTAGTATTGTGCGACTAGATCCACAGACTTTTGTGTTAAAGATACACTGAGAAATACCTTTTTATTGCTATTAGCAGGAAATTCTTGTAGTTGGAAGTCGTTGTGTTCGGTGGCTATGACTTATATAATATTAATTAAATGTTACGAAATAAAATAAAATAAAAACATATAGAAAAAAAATATTTTTTTTTGTGGTCATTTGAAAATGGCAATTGTTTCTGAAATTTTATTTTTTTTACTTTCCTTAAAATATTTTTATCATCCTAAAATATAAATATGATAAAGAAAACCTGATATGAATAATTTCATTCGCGCTTGATGTCTAGAGAACCAATTTTTTGTAATAAGCCCAATATGGTAATTTTTAGACATTTGAAAGGCTCGTTCCCATAACCATGGTACTGAAATTTGGTATGTGGAGATACTTTATAAGATGCTTCGAGATTCTCAACATGGAGCAACATCATTAGACCCCTGCGGAAATATCATTCGAAAAGTATTAGAATTACTTATTAATATTGTTACGGCTTGAACATAAAGAAATGGAAAAAACAACATCTTTCTCGAAATTTCCAGGACCGTCCGTAAATTTCGTGAATTTATCATAGTGCAGTCGTGTGACGTATAATCTTAGGTTCAACGACACACACATTGAAAGTCTTATCGCTAAAACTGTCAGCAAACAATAGGTCATAAATTAAACGTTCCCCTCGGTTTAAAAAGCGATGACGTAAATTGTTTACAAGATGTTAGGAGTTCCTGGACCTTCCAGAGATTTCGGGATCGAGTCATTTAGGTATATAAGGGAGCTGAGTTGCGAGACGAGTCAGTTAATAATTCGAAAGCGAAGCGACAACAACAAGCGAAATAAGAGAGAAATAAACAGTGTTATTCTGCAAGTACCTACACAGTGTTATTCTGAGAGTGAACGATTTGTGTGTTTTGTTTTGTTATTGTTTTTTTTTTTTTTTTTTAATTTTAATTTGTGCTAGCTGAGTACGAATAAATTTGTTTTGAGTGTCACTACGGCATCTTATTACCCACGATCGTAACATTTGGTGTCAGAAGCGGGATGCCGTTAGTGACGCGTGACGAAGAGATTCGTACTCCGCGAACGAGGAGACAAGCCGAGATGGACGCCGCACGTCATCGTCAGCGTAACGAAGAGGAGGGACATGCTGCTACGGTACCATCTGAAGAATCGGTGAGTTTGGCGACATTGTTGGCTGCTATCCAGGCCAGTCTGGCGAGTCAGGAGGCCACCCGCCGCGAGTTTCAAGAGAGTCAGGAGGCCACCCGTCGCGAGTTTCAAGAGAGTCAAGAGGCCACCCGTCGCGAGTTTCAAGAGAGTCAGGAGGCCACTCGTCGCGAGTTTCAAGAAGCTATGCAAGGAAGTCAAGAAACCGTATTGGCAAAGATCGACAGTGGCATCACGGTCCTGGGAGAAAAAGTCAAGAACCTCATGATTGAGGTTAAGGAGGTAATACACAGGACGGATAATATTGAGAGTCGAGTTGACGGGCATGATAACGACCTGCAGAAAATAACCAACAGAATTAGTAAGCTCGAGACACGTGAGCCAGTAGCCGTAGTAGCTTCACCGTCGTCTGCGAAATTTGAAGTGCCACGTTTTGACGGGACAACATCTTGGGCAGCCTTCAAGTACCAGTTTGAAACACTGGTAAGAGGTAATGGCTGGAACAATAAGCAGTCATTTGTGGCTCTTACTCTGGCACTACGAGGAGACGCCGTCATGATTCTCGAGAACTTACAAGCGGATGAAAGGACCCTGGGGTCACTGATGGAAGCATTGGATACGCGTTATGGTGACAAGCACATGGAACATGTCTATCGCGCTCAGCTTCGGGATAGAACCCAGAAATCTAGCGAAAGTCTGCAGCAGTGGGCTCTTGAGGTTGAACGTTTGGTCCGTCGAGCTTATTCATCAGCTCCTTCAGGTACGATTGAAGTAAATATACTCCAGGCATTTGTCGACGGTATAAAAGATGGTGAGATTAGAGCTGCCGTACGGCTTGGTCATCATCAGACCCTCAAGAGTGCGCTTGCACATGCTTTGGAAGTGGAAGCTGTTCGTCAGGACACAAAACCCTATAGAGTTCGGGAAATTGTGACCCCACCTGCAACCAAAGGGTTTACGCCAACGTGCTATGGTTGTGGAGAGAAAGGGCACTTGCGAGTCGATTGCCCCAAGAGAAAGAGAAGAATGGTCTCATCTGAGACCCAAATAGAAGGAGACCTTGCGTTAAACTAGACGTCACCAGGACCGCGGGGCGGGTGCTGGCTGGTCAACGTAAAGCCCCAAAGGTCATAATAACTCAAGTATATGACGGGAATAGTCTGATCATCGAGGGTAATTTGAACAACCAAACTTGCAGTTTTACTGTGGATACAGGAGCTTCACGGACAGTTGTTAAGCCAGAATTACTAAAGCGTACCATTCTGTGGCAGAGGCAATCTCAACTGTGTCATCTACAGACTGCAACCGGCGAGCCAGTTTCCGTCCTCGGTGAGACAGATGTAAAGCTAAGAATTGGTGATCAAGTTTACGTCCACTCAGTGTTAATTGCAAATATAACAGATGATATAACGGACTTGATTTCTTGAAGAGTCAGAAATGTGTTTTGGACGTCTCAAGAGGTGTGCTGAAGTTTCCTGACCAGGAAGTCTGCTTAAAAGGATCCAGCGCATGTAATGTTTATTGTCTGAAAGACACCATACTGGCTCCAAGATCAGAGAACCTGGTGGAGGTGAAGTTCCCTAAGAACATTAAGTACAAAAGGTGTGCAATAATTGAAGACCTGGGCCACCACCCAAATACCATCACTGCGAGGACACTGGTCATGACACAAGGGAAAACTAAAGTGAGAATTATCAACCTGGGCAAAGAAGAAGTTCACCTAAAGAGGAACAGTGTGATTGGTAGATGTGAGGAAGTGGGCTACCTCAAACGCCTGGATAGTACTGAGATGAAGCAGGGTGGTGAAGGACTTAAAGATGATCACTTTGGTCAGCTTATAGAAACATTCAAGGAGAATTTATCAGCATCAGAGCTACAGCGAGCCAAGGAACTTTTGCTGCAGTTTCGGGATATTTTTGCAACTGGTAACGAATGTGGAAGAACGGGACTTGTGAAGCATCAAATAGACACTGGTGATGCAAGACCTATTAAGCAAAGGCCTCGACGAATACCTTGGGCCAAAGAACCCGAAGTAGCAGAAATGATAAAGGACATGGCTAATGCTGGAATCATTGAACCTTCTACTAGTCCATGGTCATCACCGGTGGTGCTGGTGAGGAAGAAAGATGGCAGTACAAGGTTCTGTGTGGATTACCGCATGCTGAATAATGTGACAAAGAAGGACAGTTACCCCTTACCCCGGATTGACGATACACTGGACTTGCTGAGTGGGAAGGAGTGGTTCTCTACTATTGATCTGAAGAGTGGATATTGGCAGGTAGAGATCAGCCCACAAGATAAGGAAAAGACAGCATTCAGCACAGGGATTGGAAACGGACTATGGCAGTTTAATGTTATGCCATTTGGTTTGTGCAACGCGCCAGCGACTTTCGAACGCCTCATGGAAAGAGTTATGGTTGGTCTTCTTGGTGACGTATGCTTAGTATATTTGGATGATGTGATCATACTAGGCCGAAATTTCTCTGAGAACTTGAGGAATCTTGAAAAAGTATTTACCCGGATACGTAGGAGCACCCTGGGAACGCATTGCCATTGACGTCGCAGGACCGTTTCCAATGACTGAGGAGGGCAACAAATACATTCTAGTAGTACAGGATTACTTCACCAAGTGGCCTGAAGTATTCGCGACGCCAAATCAAGAAGCGACTACGGTGGCAAAGAAACTGGTTAATGAAGTAGTCTGCCGCTACGGTGTACCAATGGAGATTCATTCAGATCAAGGGAGGAACTTTGAATCTTCTCTCTTCCAAGAAATATGCAATCTCCTTGGCATTCATAAAACACGTACGACTCCCGCTCATCCACAGTCGGATGGTATGGTTGAAAGATTTAATCAGACCTTGGAAAATCACTTGGCAAAAGTCGTGGAGGATCATCAGAGAGACTGGGACCGCTACATACCTCTATTCCTAATGTCTTATAGATCTGCTGTACACGATAGTACAAGATTCACGCCTGCAAAAGCAAATTTCGGAAGAGAAATGAGACTGCCAATTGATGTGATAACCGGCGTGCCACCTGATAAACCAAAACCCATTACGGATTTCGTGTGCGATCTTCAAAACCAGTTGGAGGAAGTACACCAGAGGGTGCGGGAGAATAGTCTTAATACTAGCATAAAGATGAAGACTAGATACGACCGCAATGCAAATGCCAGTGGTTTTGAAGAAGGATCCCTCGTATGGCTCCATAACCCTCTTCGCAGAAAAGGGAAGTCTCCTAAACTTCAAGCCCGGTGGGAGGGGCCCTATACTGTCGTCACTAAGATTAACGATGTGACCTATCGCATTAAGAAAGGAGTAAGAGGAAAACCGAAGGTAGTTCACATAGATAGATTGGCGCGATACCACGGAGATAATGCTCGGGACGAGCATAACTAAGAGGGGGGTAATGTTACGGCTTGAACATAAAGAAATGGAAAAAACAACATCTTTCTCGAAATTTCCAGGACCGTCCGTAAATTTCGTGAATTTATCATAGTGCAGTCGTGTGACGTATAATCTTAGGTTCAACGACACACACATTGAAAGTCTTATCGCTAAAACTGTCAGCAAACAATAGGTCATAAATTAAACGTTCCCCTCGTTTTAAAAAGCGATGACGTAAATTGTTTACAAGATGTTAGGAGTTCCTGGACCTTCCAGAGATTTCGGGATCGAGTCATTTAGGTATATAAGGGAGCTGAGTTGCGAGACGAGTCAGTTAATAATTCGAAAGCGAAGCGACAACAACAAGCGAAATAAGAGAGAAATAAACAGTGTTATTCTGCAAGTACCTACACAGTGTTATTCTGAGAGTGAACGATTTGTGTGTTTTGTTTTGTTATTGTTTTTTTTTTTTTTTTTTAATTTTAATTTATGCTAGCTGAGTACGAATAAATTTGTTTTGAGTGTCACTACGGCATCTTATTACCCACGATCGTAACAATATTAAACTTGATAAATCGCTCGCGCGATCTCATTGTATCATAACCTTTATAGTAATTTTAGTTAAGCTCAACCGTTTGGAAGGATTAAATATATTTGCAGTAAAGTTTTCGGGCACAACTCTCTTTACTTATGGATCTCGGTCAGCCATTGTCATAGTTTATGAACTTCTATGGTGAGGCTGTTTGAATAGTTCTTTAGGGACTTCGTTTTGAATTTTAATGCAGGATGAATATGAGCCATTTTAATTTATTATTATATATTTTTGGTTTATGTTTCCTTAAACATGAGTACGCTCTATGTTATGTGAAGATGCGATGGAAGATATTCTAGAGTAAGAAGAGATTCTAAGCTAACTTCAAATCGTTATAGGTTCGGCGTAGTGGCCACAATCTCACCTGATGTTAAGTAATGATATGGCCCGAGATCATAACACGCTAAACCTAGTGGAAGACTGGCGCTCAATTGCAGCTGCCGGAACACACCTTTGGTGCTTGGCGACAGATTTTCAACTTGAGGATGGTAGCTAGCTAGGCAGGCATTAGAAAAAGCCCTACCACCATGCTATGGTTTCCTCACGATGTTTTCCCTCACCGAAAGCTCAGGCTCATTGCAGGGATTCGAAGTCACGTCAATCGACGCGAAATCGTACACGCTACCTCTGAGCCATTATTGCTTCAAAGAGTTAGGGGACTGGATGTCTAATTGAATGGAAGTAGATTCCACATAAAAATAATCGCCAAATATGTAACAAGGATGAAGACTCACTTACCTTTCATCGCCGATATAGACGCCGTTGAAGTTTAGAGAGATTTCAAGACTGTCAATAATGTCTAGACTGACGAAAGGTAAACGGAAAGTAGAGAATTTAAATAAAAATATACAATTGTGTTTCATTTGTAACTTTGTAGTGTACTAAGGAATATTTTTTCAATATTGGCTTTTAAGAAGATAAAATGGGTTTTGTAAGTTCTATCCAGTCAGTTTTGATATTACAAGTATGAAAATCTATATTAATAAATCTGTACTTTTGTCTGTACGTGTCACTTTTTTCCCCAAATTTCCTAATAGACATTCTAAATAAAGGATATACTGATCACGAATATAAAAAAAAACTCTGCCTGTCTGTTTGTATGTCCAGATTAAACTCAACAACAGCTTGACCGTTTCTTATGTTTCTTTAAACAGGAAGCTTACAAAATTGGTCAATTATAATAAGATTATTATTAGTTAGCTTATTATTAAGAGTATTATTGACTTTAGTAATAAAAAAATGTAAGCAGATTTCGTTTAAATTTTCTACACTTGAAGTATAATTCATTCCATCAATGATGGGCTACAAGAATTGTTAAAAACAATTATAGAAATCGTCAAAAATACATTTTTATTCATTATCATTAGATTCTGATGAAGTTTTGTACACGGGAACTATATTATGCTATAAAATGGTAGACGAAAATTTTGAGAAATTGTAAAAAAAAAACGAAATCATATTTTATTAATGGTTTTCATTAAATTTTGTACAATGGCACTAAAACTCATTACAAAATTGATACGCTATAAGAATTGTCAATAAATATGTGCTAAAATAAAATTAAGGAATGAAAATAATAACTGCGTAATAAACGCGTGCGGATCCGTGGGGCACCGCTAGTCAGTGTATAAATATAAACACTACATTAAAAAAATATAGCAAATCAAATATCAACCCCCATAATAATAATTTCACACGGACGAAGCCGATGATGCAAGCTGTAATATCTAATCGTCAAATATCAGTGTCAATCTTCAAAAATAACAAATATTCAAGGTGTAGTAATTACTTGTAAATGTATATTGTTAACGCGTGAGAGCGACCGCGTGGTCAAGACTTGTAAATAATTGCCTGCTTCTTTTCCTAAGGGATTTTTGATAATATATATCATGTGAAAGTATCTTCCTTGTATCTGGAGGATGTTTACTGCCTCCTATATTCTGGTTTAACTTTTTTTTAATGCAAACAATATTATAAATAGTCGTGTTACCTGTCTCATCAATTTTATTTAAAAGCATTTAAAAGCACATTCCACATAATCTTACGTGTAGTATAATACATTTTATAATTCTTCCTAACTTGGTAACTAGTCCTCTTTGTTGAAGACCATTACTGTCATTATCGAGTGAATATAGAATGTCCTATCTTATAATTATTTCAGTAACCTAACAAGATGGTGGCTCCCTTGTTAGAACTTTCTAGGGAATTTTTGTGGCATCTCAGAATTCATGGTCCACGTTATTATTTCCAATCCACTTCACTTGTGCACAATAATCAAGCTTAATTATGCAAAACGCCACCTGTATTATAAAATATAGGGTCAAACAACACATATTTATGAAAAAAAAACAAAAAAACACTACATGACAGTTTGAGATCATGTTCACTTATTTTATTTATACTCTTCCTATTGATAATTCATTATATAGTTTATCAGTTGAGAATTAATGACATATATTTCCCATGTACAAAATTTCATCAAAATCGGTTCAGAACTTTTTCTTTGATTCCTAAATATATTATTGACTATTCATAGGGCCTATCAATTATGGAATGAAGTATGCTTCCCGTGTACAAAATTTCCTAAAAATCGGTTAAAAATTAATAAAACTTTATTATCATGTTTTTTTATTGTTTCTAAAAGTATTATTGATAATTCTTATAGCCTATCAATTGCCAATAACATAAGGTGTACAAAATTTGATAAACATCGGTTAAAAATTAATAAAAGTTTATTATTATGTTTTTTTATGATTTCTAAAAGTATTATTGATAATTCTTATGGCCTATCAATTGCCAATAACATAAGGTGTACAAAATTTCATAAGAATCGGTCAAGCCGTTTATGAGTTAAATCTGGACAACTCTTTTTTACTCATATTCATGATCAGTAAGTATCCTTTACAATATAAACCTAGCAAAATTTGGACAAAAAATTACATGTACACACAGGACAACACATTTATTAATATCTAGATTAGCCATGTGTCCGATGGGATTTACTATAGAAACATCTCGAGAATTATCCTATTTCCACCTTAGCAGATGACTTTAAAAAATTATTTCTAAGAGCTCATTTCTTAATCTACCTATTTAAATAAAAATTATTGGTGTTTGCCGTTGTGCGCGCTTCACACTAAAACTACTGGATAGATTTTGATCATTTTTCTATATTTACTTTATAAATATTTCAAAATAATCACGTTATTTTCATTCGATAAAAAGTTTTATGAAACTACGATTTCTATAAGCAGTACGCGTTCTTCTGTCGTCCACGCGAGAGGAGCCACGGGCGCAGCTAGTATATTATATAAACAACTTTTGTCAAAATTTCATGCTTCTTCGTTCAAAGTTCTACGTTGTTCGTCAGTCAGTTTAAGAATTTTATTACGTTGATTTAACGCGAAGTCGCGAGCGGTTGGTATTATCGTATATTTTTATATATCTACAAACAATTTCACTTCTGTCGTGTTATATAAATAATTTCAAAACAACATCCAACAATTGGCTAAGGGCTAAATTGTGAGTTGTACATGTAACAAAAATACGGGAATTTAACTTAAGAAACAACGATTGAATCATTAAAAAACTATTTCTACCCAGCTATCATGATTGATGTCATTAAGGAAATGTTATACCTTGTTTTTTAACTCACATTCGAAAACTGCATTAAGTTAAATGTATAACCGTACATGAAATTAATCATAATAATAATATTAAACTTGAGGCAATGTAAGAAGATTTAAAATTGAATGAAGATTTGTATGGACTGGTTACTTTGTTATACTGTGGCCTGACTGCAAGCGTTTAAAAGAAGTAATTTGCCTTTTAATAATATCGGGCTTTTAATTATTATTAGACATTTAAGGCGCACATTACTCGTAGTACAGATGGCCGATGCAGCCGAAGAATTCTCGAGTGGTGACCACGCACCTGAAGACGCAGTATGAGTTAACCCACCCCAGGATAGATCGATGACCTGGTGAAGGTTTTAAAAATCCGGTAGATACGAACAGCGTAGGATCGGTCGTTATATCGATCTTTAAGGGAAGCCTATGTCTAGCAGAATGTATTGGGCAAGAATTTATAATCGGAAGAGTTTCGACGTATGACGGTGGCAAAACATGTGCAAGGATCGTCTGCTTAAGCAATATCACATCGCATTTATCTGAAGTAAAATATTAGTAATCGCGCTATTGTATTCCAGTTTAAAGGGTGACACTGGCAACACAAATGGCACAAGTAACGCTCCAGCTTATAAATTAGTAACCAGATAAAGCACTACAGCCCTTGTTGACATAAGTCATATATTGGCTGTAATGATCACTTAATATTAGATGAACTATATGTCTTACTGTAAAAAAAAAACAACTTTATTTCCAGTAGATAAATAACTTACCAAACCCATGTGCGATACATCTATCTAATTATGTGAAATAAAGGAAATCTGCAAAATCACTAACGTGTACAATGAATACGTCTAATGAAGTGTTAAAAGATAAAATATAAAAGTTACAGTCCGGGCAAGCCTCACATAAATATATGTTTTCTATGTTGGAAAATTATAAGTTGACCATAAATAACAGTAAGGACTCTAGGATTCTGATACGTCTTTCCCCTCTGCGTCTGAGTTTATATTGAACCATAATTGTCTCTTAATACTCGCTGTAAGCAGTCAGTACGACGCCAGCCCGCGGAAACAGGAAAAGTGTTATTTATTTAACCACAGCCCTGTCAAAGTCGAAAGTTTGAAACTGACCGAGCTACCGCTCACTTATTACGGATCATTGCGTGCACTAATTAGGTACGATATATGATTTTGTAGCTTTTGATAAAGCCTACCATGGATTTATAAAATCATACGAGTCACAAGTAAATTGGTACACCTATAAATTTAAAGTTGTATATGAAGCCACCAAGATTGGTATATTAAAAGCATTGGTAATCAAAGCGGACGACAACATTGGTCAATATGAATCGAGGAAGATGAGAAGACGAAGGGTAAACCAAAAGAGTATCGTAGTTGTGGTATAGAGATGGAAAACGGTTCTCAAACTGTTTAGTAGCACAGTGACTATGCCACCACTAACTATGCCCCACGGTTTCTCCCGTGTTAAATTTATTGACCAACTCTATTACCAACACCGGGTGCGTTCTGTTTCTAGCCTATCGTTGTTCTTACTTCCCGTACGGCAAGTGCAGCTTACAAGATAGCTTGACGTTCATGATTACTGCTTGGCTCCCTAGGATCGTAGCGTGAAAATTTAAAAGACTTTTCAAATCTGTCTGTTTATTCCAAGAGATAAGCGAGTTTCACCTGAGTATAATTTAAAAGAAATCACTGATTGATGATTTATAAAGAAGAGACCGAGAATATAAAATAATATGTAATGTATTCTATCTCATTCTCTCGCCGACTTAATCCTATACATTTATGTATTTCTTTCTTTATCGTGACGCGTATTCGTTTCATTGAGCTTGAAATCAAAACGATTCTATAGAAGTTTCACTTCAATAAAAATAAAAACCATAACAACATGACACCTCAAGATTCCGCCAAAAACCCTAGGAGTATTTATGTACTGAGCTGTCAGATATCATCACAGAATAAAAATATAGTTCCGATGAAGTTATACTTAATGAAATGATATATAAACATGAATCGATTATGAGACTTTTTATTTATTTACATACAATTATCTGATTTCTAAATTTCATTAACAACCTTTTTACTGAATTAATTAACCGGTGATTAGCGTTGTTTTATTTTTTATTGTTTGAACTAATTTATATCAATCGACTATCGACAAGCTTTACTTTTAAAATTTCTCCTTTTCTAAATTGTGAATTGTATTTAACATTTCTCAATTTAAAAATATAAACAATTTTATGAAACGTACTGCTATTGTTAGGTATATTAAATACCGTTTCCATAACGTGCCTCTTTAACTGTAGTAAGCCTCCTGTTTACATATTCATTGTTGTGCAGACAGAGGTGTACCTACTGATCGATATCTTGTTAATACGTTAAGGTTAAAGCAGCCTATGGTACGCCCAACTGGTAAATCTTTCGTTGCTTACATTAGTGATTGGCTTGATTTATCGATAAACAACTGTTTCAAAGTATTCGATGCGTTTTTATTAATGCAGTTTCTTCGTATGTTACCTAGAGGATATTGTGTTTAGTAATTTAGGTACTCACTATAGTAATATGTCTGTCAGCTTTGGATATGTGTGAGGAGGATAAAACCGAGTAATTTACGGGGAGTCGCACTATTGATTGTTCGTTTGATTTTTGAACCCGTGCACCCGTGTGATGTCTCTATTATGATAGTTCCAGTCGCATCTCAAACGCTGGAAGAAAGAGACCCTAATATCAATCAAGTCGTTGTCCCAGTTTAGAAAAATCGTAACTCAACGACTGTAACCCAATTCCTAGGAGTTACCCAATAGAATAACCAATTTTTTTTTATTATCACACGTTTGTGACATTTTGTAGTAAATAAAAATAACACGAGTTTTCAGCTTCATACTTGTTTTCTACTCAGGCAAATGAGATAAAGGGTTCCCCAATTGTCCTACAATAATAGCATATATTTTTATGGTAGCAAGCAAGACGTGTCTCGTCCACAAAATGCTTATCACCATGTATCACTTCAAATTTAAGGCAGTCATAAGCCCAGTTAGGTTGGCCAGATAACGACTAAGACCAGGATGTTGTTACTATTGAGGATTGACTTTGAACTCCACTAGAGCTAATGTACGAGTATGTTAACAACCATACCTTTCCTTCTATCACTATTAAAATATTATCAAAAGATAAACTAAGAAAAACCAAATTTAGACATTACATTTATAGAAAATTAGAAATGAAATATTTCGTATTTCATTGAATTTTATCGATATCTTCATGCAACGTTCCTACATGCAGTAATTTCATTACTCCGCCCGGCATAAATCTAACAACTTACATCGAAAATACCACGATAATCTTTTACAGTAGCCATGCTCATTGCATATTTAAACCCATTTTGTATGGAATTACCGTGTTTTGCAAATTTTATTCAGTTTTAACAACTTATAATTCTTGTAAAAAAAAAAGATATGCTTATATTGAGGCCGACTATGAAGATTTCTTTAGATTCTTGTGTCCTCATACAGCTCTATCTCGGACTATTTTTGCGTCGGACCCTTAATATATTCTACTAAGATAACCACGGACCTTATCACCTTAAATTAAAAAAAAAATACGTGAATGAACTGACATTTTCATCACATCTCTGGTCACCATTTCGTCTGCGACCCCTTGGGATGTGTTTGGAAACTCTGACCTAATAGATTGCCTCATTACGACTATTGGTAAACAGTTAAATACTCTTAGTAGTTCTGTTAATATATTCAATGTTTCAAAGATCAGCTAATCATCCCATCTAGTGTATTTTACATAGCGAATCAATCTGACAATTACGCTCAATTATGGACAATGTACATACATTTCTTAGCTATCAGCATTGTATTTAAATTCAAATGTACTTAGCAATGCAATAATTTCCCGGAATAAGAAACATCGAATTCTCTCAGCTATCTACGTATGTAATATTTCAGCCTGTGGACTGAGTTAAGTTTAATATGGAATAATGGTCGTAAATGTAACAGTTAGAAACCTCTGTTGATACTCTAGGATTTACACAGAAACTCGTCTGAAACCAAATGTAGTATATTTATGTTATCTGACTTATTTTATGTATTTTTTTTTATTTAATGTGACTTATTTTATGTAATTAATTTATTTTTTTATGTAATTGTGATTGTTGAAACTTAATTGGTGTATGAATTTTTGTTTGTTCGAGATAAGTTATAAGTAAAATGATAATCCATATATAGCCCTAAAATAAACAAATTATGTGGGTATGATATAAAATAATTCGCTCGCAATAAAATAATTAAAGATTACGGCGGGCATTCTGTCATTACATACTATGTGGCTGTAGAGACCGGAGGTTTGCTTCCGTCTTTTACATTTTAGTACTTGCAAATTTACACCTTAATTATATCTGGATATTAATACCTCGTAGAAAAGTTATCGAACATAAATTAAGCACAAAAAAATATATCGGAAAAGGGTGATACTACACGACAATTCTGTACAACAGGATCGCGACCACCGTACACCAGGCGTAACACCCGCTATATTTGCGCGATTAAGCGTGTCGCGTCAGCTGTCAGCTGGTGTATATCGAACTGCAAAGAGGTATGCACAGCGACATGATTACGATGACTGATGATAAATTGGTACAGGTATAGTAACGTCACATTGGCGTAAATAACACTCGTTTGCGAGTTATCTTACTCAAGCACTTCAGACTATTATGGTGTCAAATAACAAAACATTGTAGTTAAACTATCAAGTTTTATGTTGATTGAAGTGTAGCTACGTCAATACTGTTGCGATCAGGAAATTATGCTGACGTGATCCAGCTAGTTTGCGGTTCGCGGTTCGTACCAAGCAGACTTGCTACTAAAATAGATTCTTTTTTCAGTCTGAGAAAATACTATGGATACGAACAACAGCAAAAATCTTAACGCTAAAAAGAATATAATATAGTTATATTTATTTAATAAACAGCTGTGCCGCAAACGTCTTTAGCACTGTTGAGATTTGAAACTCGATGAAACGCAAAAGCGACAGTAAAAAGAGATGTGACATGTGTATGTGACACCTATAGGATTTAGCCTACAAGAGAATGAGATAGAATACATTTACATTAAGCGCGGTTAATGTAAGTCCTGATTTTCATGAATGTGATCGTCGTTGAATTGGCTTAGTAGTGTGAGACGACCAGACTTGATACGCAGTACGTACGAGAGGTCGATAGTTCGAATCCCGCTAATTTAGAACATTTAAGAAGATTTTTTAAAGAATATGTTTTTTTTTTGTTTCATATCTGACACGTCTGAACTGCTGAACCCATTTTTTTTTATTTGACCATTTCTCCAACGCCTATGTCGCCAACGCACAGGTGTAGCCTATTTTTAGATTGCTTGACGTTACTGCCCCGCTCCTTAAGTCCGTAGCGTGAAGTTGTACAGCCTATAATCTTCCTCAGTAAATAGTCTGTACAAAGAAAAATGTTTTTTCAAATCTGACTGGTAGTTTCAGAGATTAGCGCGTCCAAACAAACATAAAAACAAACATACACGTATGTTATTATAGTACAAATTACGTTGGATTGCAACAACCCAGATGCTTGGCTATCCCTTTTTTTACAAATCTTATAATAAATAATTAATATAAATTTTATGGTAATAATAATAATAAATAAGGCCGGATAAGTTTTTTAGGGAAAGAAAAATTTCACAAAAAATTGTAAAATTATGGAATAATTGAAATTTCTTTTTTCTATTAAATTTTTTATGAACTCAAGACCTAACTAACGGTTCGATCGTTGAATATGCGTAATTCTTATTTCGTTTTGCTAGTTAAGATATATGAAAAGCTTTCAAGAAAAAATAATTCATTATAGGTGGAGCGCTGTGGTCGAGTTATTGACAATTGGAAAGGACAGAATAACATCTACGAGGTAGAGCAAGTATATTTACAAAACAAACCTTGTGTATTTATGCCCTTCCATAATCAGCCTTATTAGTCTCATAATGAGATATACAATTCCACTGTGACAATCGTACCTATATTTATCCGCAAGTATGTATGTACATTCCATTGAAGCAAAGTAACGTGAAGCAGCCTCGACTCGAGCGCTTTAGTCTCATACCTAGATTTAGTACATGCTTAAACAGTATATTAACTTTTTAAAATCTCATTACTAAGCATAACTCTTTTCATATAAAAAAGTTTATCTAGCCATTTCAACTAATGGCTTTACTAATATATTGTATTATATATGTTAAATGCAAATAAATATATTATTCAATTTTAACATGGTAATGGATTACATCACAAAAGTTCTCCAAAACCCAGCTCCTTGGCCACTTTTGTACTCAGACAATATTGTTTTAAAAAGGGAATCGTTACCGGAAATAAAAAAAACTCGACAAATGGTGTAAGGCTTTAGAGGGCAGTGGCCTATGAGTTAGTCGCAAAAATTCCGAATATATGCATTGTATATTGTCAGGTGACTAGCCCAATATAATCTGTGTAAGTTTGCCGTGATACTACTGATACTATACTACTAGATGGTTCTAATAATGCAAACTCACCCACTCAAACACAGATCCGTTACAGATATTGTTCGTATTGTTATGAACTGTATGAAAATGACACTTTTTCCGAACACACAAAGGGATTCTTATCTCATTCTACTCGATGTTTGTAGTGAATTCTAGACTTTTCCAGATATTTCTTTACTGTTTGGAAATAGTACAATTTCTAAAGGAAGGGAGACGTTTCAAACATCATTTTTTTAGATATTGTTTCTTTATTTATTCAGTCTAATAAGATTTCAATGCGTGCGTATTCCATGCGATCGCGACGTCTCGAAACTTCACCCTTCCTTTAATAGTTGTTTCATATGTCATAAGTCAATCAAATTAATTCTCGAAATTTCGACCGCTCTCTATTTATCGGATATATAAGCGAGCCACATTCCGACCGGGCACAGATCATAGACATAAACACGAATAAAAGAAACGACAAACGGAAAAAATACATAAAAGGACTACAACCACAAAATACTTATATTGACGATATCTCTGGACTACGGCTGCGACTGAGAATACCTGTAATAGTGACTATGTAACTTTTGTATCTTTTTTGTACAAATAAATACTTAATTGGAAACGGCATTTGATTACCTAAGTGTATCTGCTATACACCCTTCCTCGTTCCTCGTTAAAACACATGTAACACAAACACGGCAGTGCGGCATTGGTATTTTGCGAGTCGAAATTGTGAAATCCAATGCTGTTCGGTCGCACAAAGACTATGTGTGTAAAAATTATACAGCTGTTTAAACTATCACCGAATCAACGGCAACTGTGCATGAAAATATACCTATGCTCTAAGAAAGTACATTCATATTTGTGGGAGCGAATAACAAACTGTACAAATATACAAATATTTCAGAGCACTGTCGTGCCATGTCCGCGAATACTGTTAGCCATAAGGACCCTGGAGCCTCAGACGGCTTTTACAACTGTACAACTTCACCCGGGCTTGGGAGCCACCGCTGAAGGCACTTAGCCGCGAAAGCAAGACAACAAGTTCCAAGAGTGCCAAAGTTGCCGAACCTCGGCTTGGACTGTGGCCGCGATTGCAAATATTCAATCCAATAAGTCGCGATCTGGCAAATTCGATATCCGTAATTCGATCTAAACTAACTATACATATATACTAGTCTCTTCCCCTTGAGAGGAGGAAAGAAACATATGTATATGTATTTAGTAATCTGCGAATTTGTGTCTAACTAGCCAAAAAAGAAAAAAAGTTCCTTACAGAACCTATGTACCTAAGTGGAGTGCATGTGTGTACCAGTGCAGTGTAATGAATTTATATGTCGAGAGGTCTTACGAATATATTTATGCCACAGTTTGCTAGTCAACATGACTTGTAATTGGTAGGAGAGCGCATTATTCAAACACACAACTGTACCAGAAGTCAATATAAAAATCTAATTTAAAATGTCTCCCACATATTTACTGTGTCTCCAACTCGAAACGTCGCAGTTAGCTAAGTTAGAACTAGTCTGTTTACGTTAGGTAATTACTCAAACTTCTGTATTGTGTTACTCGTAACCTCCTTCCTAGATTGATGGGACTCCATTTGAAGTAACTTTAAGTAGCCTAACATTGTGGCCTATGGTTTTTATATCTTTCTGTACTTGCCTATAGCTTATCAGATTGCTTATCTCAAAAGTGTTATAGAAGACAAAAATCTATACCCTCCCGAACAGTTTGGCTTTCGCGCCCGACACTCGTGTACACATCAAGTGCACCGCCTCACGGAGCACATCACGAGTAACTTCGCCAAGAGTAATATCGCTCCCGCCCGCACGCTTGTGTTTTTTTCGACGTAGCTAAGGCTTTCGATAAGGTCTGGCACGCCGACTCTTCCACAAGTTATATCAATTAGAAGTCCCGGATAGGCTAGTACACATAGTACGCGATTACTTAAGCGACCGCACTTTCCACTACCGAATTGAAGGAGTACTCTCCACCGCCCACCCTATACGCTCAGGCGTCTCGCAAGGTTCCATTCTGGCGCCTTGCCTTTTCAATCTATACGTCAGCGACCTCTCGAAGCCCCCCGGGGTCGAGGTAGGGCTCTACGCTGACGACACAGTCATATACGCGTCAAACAGACACAGGAAAAATCTCGCCTGCGCAGTCCAACGTGCCGTAACCACTCTCGGGGAGTGGTTTCGAACATGACAAATCGCCATTAATCCGGTAAAGAGCGCCGCGATTATGTTCGAACCGCATACATGTAAGCTACCACGCACGGTAAGACCTCTCTCATTATTCTGTAGGAATAGCCCTTGGGCCACCAAGACTAAATATCTGGGTGTCACCCTCGACTCGAAGCTTAACTCTTCAACGCACACGTCACTATAGTCCGGAATAGGGCCGTCTGGATCCTTTCCTGCTTGAGACCCTTGCTCATTTCGGCAAGCAAAATGTCCTTAAGACATAAGCTTACACTGTACAAGATGTGCGTCCGTCCGATCTTGACATATAGCTGAGCCGCGTTTGCACATATGTCCAAACATAACTTTGCCCGCATGCAAAGAGTCCAAAATCGATTTCTCCGCCGCCTTCTCGACCCTCCAGCCTTCGTTAGGAACATGGACCTCCACAGGGACATGGGGCTCCCCTCGATAGAAGCCTATGTGAAATATCTCACTAAGAGATATTTCGATAGCGCTTCGAATCATCCCAACCCGTTCGTAAAATCCACCGTGAACTACAATCCAAACAACTCGATCCCAGTTGTCCAACGTTATAAACGCCGTTCGCGAAATCTCTTTGTCGATCCCGATGACGACATCGAGAAAGCTATTAATTAGCCATATCGCGACTTATTTGCATACGCGCAACAGTCTGAGTCAAGGTTCGGCCACTTTGGCACCCTCGGATGTTGTTACAAAGCTTTCGCGGCTGAGTGCCTTAAGCGCTCGCCCCCAAGCCCGTTAAAGCTATAAAAGTCGTAAAGGCTCCAGGACCCAGGCCCCTAAGGCTAACAGTATATTCAGTTCGAAAAAAAAAACAAAAATACTTTTGCCAAATCTGCGCGTTCAAACAATTAAACAGTCTCAAGAAAACTTAGATTGATATTGTCTGTTGGTGCCATAATAAATATAATAAAATTTCATACCATTTATAGACTGTTATATAAATTTATGATAATATACTTAATCCCTTCTTCCTTTTAACCATGTTTGCTGACCTTAATCAATTTCCGATTATGCTTTTAGGTCAAACCGCTAATTTATGATGAACGTATAGTTAGACCACTGGAATGTTTATCCAATGTTTGGTTCTACGTTTTTTTGTTAAATTTGAGTACATTACAATCCAAGTTAATAATCATATTTATCGGGGACTACCAAACCCGTTGCATCGGCTCAAAAAAAATGTTTTTTTCTCTACCAAAATTTACATGATTAACCGTTGAGATAATATGAAGATTGTCTGAAAATTTCATCAAAATCGCTCCAGCCGTTTTAAAATGTATAGGGAATATACATACAAACATTTATTATATATATATATATATATATAATACTTCTGAAACATTATCGCAATTTAAAGAAGAAGCTTCGCATGGTGTCTTGTAAGAAAAACCTACCTAGTTAAGCTATGGTAAAGTTGGAAAGTTAAACATAATCAATAAAAAATTTCATCCAAATCCACAGAGCCGATTCCAATAAACAAATAGCATTTTTTTTTTATAAAATATTGGTTGATGCTAGGCATCAGTCACACCTGATGGAAAGTGAAGAAGAGGCCGAAGATGGTACGCGATCGCTCAGTGAAAACTTATTCACTCTACTTTTAAAGATCTCTATTTTATATGAATCAGGAAAAACAGACGCGGGTAGTGTGTCCCATTCTATTGCGGTTCGCATAATAAACGATGGAACAAAGCGAACATAAATATACAAGAATTGCTCACTTAAAGATTCTGCAGTCTAATAATTGTAAAGACCAGCCCAATATAATCTGTGTAAATTTGCCGTGATAATACAGTCAGATTTTCTAAAAAATATATTTCAAATCCTTAATTTTCCCTGAGTCGCGATCCTAGAGTAAACTAATCCTTAACTAAGTAATAAATTTTCTAGAACATTATTTTTCGTATCAATTAATTAACATGTTCATTGATTGCTGTTTTAACATCTTAATTCTTAAAATAATACACACCTAGCCTTTCCTCGCGACTTAAAATTCGGCGTTTTTGCCAAATGTTTCAGAGGCTTTCATAATATAACAAAAAGTCAGACAGACAGGTTATTCTCGCATTTATAATATTCGGGTGGATAATAACTTTTAATGTGCCATCGTTACCTGTAATTAGGGTCACATCTAACAAAATTATTATTATATATTATTTAAACTATTTATTTGATGATATTGTTATACCTGTGAGTAATAAAATTGCCGTTTGATTTCACGAGAATAGTTTATTCTCACTCAATAAGACCAAAGTGGAACAAACGCACTATTTCAGAAATTCAATACACTATGATGGTACTTCCAGCCTCTGTTGTTTAAACTACGCTGCGGTTGTACTGAAAATTGATTTCTTATATCACTTGTTGTTTTGCTTGGTTGTCCAAAACAGAACTCTCCTCCGTCAGAACATGACTCGCTTACATACCTACAGAAAACGAGAGGTCAAAATTACTAGAATGGCCTTGATCTATTTTAAAAGAAGGGCAGGTGTGCTATTTTTGCATACTTTGAATGTGTATGTGAACTGCGATGCTTTTTCGTACCTACGAATACATTACTCGTTGTTTGTAGTAGATTATCTACACGTTTCCAGATATATCTAGAATAGTGAGTTTTCTGTTTTAACTCAGTTCGAAACAATGTTAATATCGACTCAGTTGGTGACCTAAATAAATAAATGATATCGAGTAATATAGTTGTGTGAAAGTAGCCATACCTTACATCCACTCTTACCTAAACTCTCAATTGAATTTAAATTTTTTGCAACCTAAAACACTATTGACATAATTTACTTTCGAGAATTATCATATTAAATTTTCTCAAGTAGAAGCTAGTAGTATAAAATTATATCCTATAGATTAATAGCGTAACAAATTTCATATACACGGCACGACTAAAGCGTTTTTATACACTATCGCTTGCAGAACAGTGTTATGAACAAAGGCGTCTCGTGGTGTTGTTGAAAATGTCTGCTTTTGACTAGGCCTCGCTTACACGACCGGAGGTGTGAAGGCGCTTGGGGTACCTGCATGCATAGACTAAGCATTACAGACAATCCAGCCTATATTTTTGTTTAGCTTTTTAAGTTATATCTCTTCTGGCACGTTTATACAGGGTTAAATAGAGAGAATATTATGATGAAAGTGCGACATGATGAAGTTAGTGATCATAATTTGAATATGAATAATAATGTGAATTGATTTTAATATTTTTTTTAATATGTTAAAAAAATTAAACGTTATGTACATAATTAATTATTTTGATATGATTAAAGTATTTTTACACGATTAAAAAATTTCATCATGTTTCTGGCAAGCGGGATGAAATGCATGGAATAATTTTTGTTTTGTTACACCAAAAATAAATGTACTTTATTTATTCTTATCATTTCCCTACCACTACAGAGCCACGTGAACTGGTCTACGGAGCTAGTGCTACACGCTAGCGTCTATCACGGCACGAACAAAGTTCGCAAATTCTTAACTTTGCCGTACCGTGCACATGTGGAATGGTCTCCCAGCCAAAGTATTCAAACGAGGTATTTCAGCATGAAATCGATAACTGCCGATGAAAGTTGTCTCATTGTTTCTGGACTGTACTGCACCATCTATACTGCACCATCAGGTTTTGTACAGACTTTTTGCCGATCTAGTAATAAAAAAAATTTAGAATTACAAAAATCTCTATCTACATACGAATGATCCAATGTCTGCTATTGACCACATATCAATAAAGTCGCGAGTATTCCTGACAGTATTACATCCATTAAAATATGAATATGATTATTAACTATAAATACTCGTATATTTGTAAGCTGGAAAAAAAACCAACGAGTATCTTGCCGTCTCTTCACGATCACTGGGATGTTTTTCCAGCCAGTAGTAGTGTTTTGACTTTCGTAAGTGCTTTTATAGGACTTATATTGAATATAATAATTTTTTATTTTATTTTTTATATTATATTAAGAATCGTCGAGTGGATAGCGTCTCCGATCTTCGTCTAAAGAAATCATATCATATGATGTAGCAGATAGTAGTGGAGGTTATAATATCTAGCTACAATAAAATTGTAGGTTTTAAATAAATTGTAAATTTTTTTTTTTATTTCGCCTCTTACGCCATCGTTTATCGAATGTTTGAATCTTCTATAATATAAAACTCAACGTCTCTCTGTCTGTCTGTCTGTTTATGTTCTTTTCACGCAAAAACCACTTATGCGATTTACATGTTTTATATTTTAATTCATAGATATCTTATCTGGTCGGATTATAAGATATATTTTTTTATTAATAGTAACGTACGAAATAAGCAGTGACGATAATGGTGAATCAATTCGGAAAAAAAAAACACTTTTGGGGCGATTTAATGGCTTACGCTGAGTAAATCATAAGAGGTATAACAAATTGGGGTACTACTTAATTGTAGAACCTAAAAAGACCTACAAAAAAGTGAGCAATAGCATTTATCTGTCTTCTAAGAGTCACCCATAACAAGCATTTTTATCTAGCAAGCTAGCGGGTAACATAGTAATCCTGTTATCAACAAACAAAAAGTCTCAAGAAAAGAAAAGCAGCCAAGTATTGATATCAAGTAATTTAGTAAAACAATACAAATCGCCCATTTAGTAATTAACTTGATAATTGATTAGAACTCGTAATACGATATTTAACTTTAAAAAGACGCACATTTTGAATTAGCGAACGTATAATATATACGTAAATATAATAACAATATATTTTACTAAAATTAGTTCCGCAAGGAACCTTGTAAACGTAAATTTGATCCAAGTGTGGTTCGAGAATCAAACCTAGATGAAACAAGTAGATTATAAGCATCGCGTACCTTAATACAAAATATGCAGTGGTATTACACCGTAAAACCTTTTCGCTTAAAACGTTCATTAGCTCATAAGTATTTGGTTATCATACTTGTTTTATAGTAGTGTGGCAAAGTTACTGCACTGTACTCATCAAAGCACAATACAATCCAAAAATACCAGCGACCATGTGTAATCCATTGACACTTTTTTTACGATTGGACTATTCTGTTAGCCTTGAGGGACTTAAGCCTCAGAAGGCACGACTTCACCGGGCTTAGAGGCGAGCGCTGAAGGCACTCAGCCACGAAAGCGAGACAACAAGCCCAAGGGAGCCAAAGAGGCCGAACCTCGGCTTGGGCTGTTGCCTTAATGCAATTAAGTCGCAAACTGACTCCCTATCCGTACAACATTCGTTGAAACTAACTATACATATATACATGTTTCTGTCTTTGGGGAGGAAGGGAGAAATATGCGTAGGGGAGAAACGGGTAATGGGGGTCAGCGGGCAATGGTAGTCAGTACAATAATAAGAAAACTAAAAGACGTTGACAAGTGAATATCGAGCGAAATGATCGGACATACTACACCCGGTACCCAGATCTAATCACCGTTTTAATTGTAACGTGACGTTTGGACGAAAAAGGTATATTATTGTCCGCCGCGATTTCATTATAATTTTTCCTGTGTATAACATAAGAGATGAGATATTTATTTAAATATTTTTTTTAATTATAACTTTTTTATTTTAGTACATTACTAAATAATCTTTTTGTAAGACATTTTTAATGAAATATTTAACGATTTATTTTCATTTAGATTTTTTTAATTTCATTTCTATTTTGGGGTAATGGGAGTCAGTTGACCCCCACGGAAGAGAAAAAACCGCAGCAAAGCAAAAAACCTTTAGGCAAGGCCAAGGGACCTGTTCTTCAAGATACACACTCCTCCTGAGAGTCAGATACAAGTTTCTGTAATATATGTGATGTCGATAAAAATGACGATCCAAAGTAGGTCCTTGATTTGTGATGAGTTTAGTTGCAAGAATGAGTTATGGTAACGCGCTGGTACACTTCGTGTGGTTTATGGGCACACGCTAACTGCTTCCGATGGATTCAGCAAAAGGTTATGCGTACGACAAGTGCTGAAGATGTGTTGACTCTCATTGTCTAATATGATGACTACCATTACCCGCATGTCAGGGCAATGGTGATCAAAATCGTTATTTTTATAAAGTGTAATTATAAGTATATTACTATCCAAAAATTTAAAAAACTGCTTTAAATTGATAAATTATTAGTTATAGTAATAAAATATGTTTTTTTAATTAACCCGAAACAAATAACTTCAGATTTATATCGATTTTTGCTTAAGTGACTCCCATTACCCCATTTTCCCCTATATGCATTTAGTAATCTAGCAATTTGGTCTAAAATTAATTAGCCAAAAAAAAACCTTACAGTATGAGGATGAGTAGAGTGGGAATGGAGAACGCGACTTACCTAAGCATGCCATTATGTCGGGTGTTAGACCTGGTGTGTATGGCTTATTTATACTATTCTTATTTGGCGATCTTTACATTCAAAACGCGATCCTTAAGAAACGGTTTTTCTAAAACTCGATTAATACATAGCTCGCTTTATATAAAGTAAACATAAGATCATCTGTAAAATAATTTTCACAAAATAATCTTTGCACTGTAAATTCTCTCTATTTTGCATTCAGTTTAGTCCCGTTTGCTAACAAAAGTTTTCCTATTTTTATGTGAAAGACCGAGCTGGATTAACGCTTTCTAAACAAAATAAATTCACTGGCTACCTCCTATATGTATTGTTTGACTGAATGCTTACTTTATTATTATGTTTTAAATTTTTCTGGCGGCAATCACTAATAAAATGTTTTCTTCAGTTTGGTTAACTAAAATAGGTTTAACTTACTTGCACGAGACAGCTAGTATGAATATATTTAACAATCATTAAATTCCGACTCTTTTTAAGAAAAATAATAATACTAATATCAGTATCAGTACCAAGCTGTGCTAAAGATTTTTTCCCAAGGATAAGAACGGGCTTAAAACTACACAAACCCACGAAGTATTGGAGAATTCAAACGCTGTTTTTTTTTTCTGATTGACTACTGTTAGCCATAGGAGCCCTGGAGCCTTTGCGACTTTTACAACTTCACCGGGCTTGTACAAACGCCGACAAATAAACAGTTCTATCGTTTCCCCTATACTGTTGTACTACAAAAACATTTCTCAAGCCTTCCTCGCGATGTTTATTTCACCGTCAGTCGATAGTGTTACCAATTTGAATTTGTAAATATATGCGAATTCCAATAAATTCATTGGTACATACCGGGGTTCGAACCTACGGACATCGAATAGATATCTCGCCGATCTAAATCACTTAATCACCACGAGTTAATAAAAATTAATTTAATTTGCCTTTACGTGTTTTTTTTTTATATTTTTAATTTATTAAAACCACTACCACGACTACAAGACAAATAAATATACACAATAAAGGCATAACAAAACGCTGTTTAAGGCTAGCCCTTGATAAAATATTTAAAAAAATGTATTTCATAGGTACGTAAAAGTGTTATCTGAAAATGTTGTCCTCATTAGTCGCGACTCTCAATTCCTCCACATGACAAGCCATATAGATACGATTTCGTTGAGAATATTTTTAAACCAGAACGAAAATAAAATTTGCTAACGTCATCTTATACGAATTTACAAATATTTTTTTATCGTTATAGGTTTGGCGTTGTGGCCACAATCTCACCTGATCTTAAGTAACGATGTGGCCAAAGATGTAGCACGCTAAGCCTAGTGGACTGGCTCTTAAGTGTAGCATCAACCTCATTTTGAAGCAATGATGGCTCAGTGGTAGCGTGTACGACTTCGCGTCTTTTGACGTGAGTTCGAATCCCTGCAATAAGCCTGAGTTTTCGGTGAAGGAAAACATTGTGAGGAAATCATAGCATGTTGGTAGCGCATTTTCTAATGCCCGCCTGGCTAGCTACCACCCTCAAGTTGAAAATCTGTCGCCAAGCACCAATGGTGTGTTCCGGCAGCTGCACTTGAGAGCCAGTCTTCCACTAGGTTTAGCGTGATATCATGTTGGGCGATTGTGGCCACTACGGCAAAACTATAACAATAATAACCGTTGCCGTAGTTGCAAATAAGTCGCGAATTGGCTCATCCCCCTCAGGTGTCGGTCATACTTATATGGACTTCTCCGATAGCAGTCAAGTGTATGCGAAAGTAGCCGAACACGTTATAGAATAAGTCATTTGACGGCATCTTTTGATCGTAGACGAAGCCTTTGCGCCAACTTTTTTTTTCTACAATTACAGAAAAGTATAATGTGTAAGTTGAAAATGAGGTAACAATCGGAAGTAGAAGCTATGGAAATATACAGAAACTAAGTAACAGAAGTCTGTGTTATAATTAGCCGACGCAAGTTGCAGTAACAGATTTATGGCCCCCCGTAGAGATAGCGCGGCCCGCACTTGCACTACACCAGGTTCTATTATGTACTACATAATATTGTAAATAACTTTACTAAATACCCTAGTTGATCGTATTTTAGGTAGTAAGAAAAATATATGTTCTAATAGTATTTATTTCAAGAGTAAATTAGAGTTAAACAATAACGATTAGATTATACATATTATAAATCACAGCGTCTCTCTGTTTATGTTATTTTAATCCAAAACCACTTATCCGATTAACATATTTTTTTAGTTCATAGGTATGTTATCTGGCCAGGTTATATGATATATTTTGGAAGATAAAGTAACACACGAAATAAGCAGTGTAGATAATGGTAAATGAGATCGGAAAAAGTCGCTCTTGAGGCACTTAAATTGGCTTGCGCTGAGTAAACCTTAAGACATTTATCAAATTAATATAATATATAATTGTGGATATTAAAAAGACCTATAAAGAAAATCAGCGATAGCATTGTCGATCTTCTAAGGATCACCCAGAAAAAGCATTTTTGTCTTTGAAATTACTGGCGGGCGATCGCCGTGTGTGGTAGTGGGGCAGCACGATTCGTGCGTGCGCTCAACCGATAGCATTCTGTAGTCCATGCGAGCTGAGTCGCGGGTACAGCTAGTATCATATATTAACTAGCGGTGTGCCCGTGATTTATTTTCATGTCGTAATTTTATTTTTACTCATATTATTGACAATTCATAATTATAATTTATTAGTTGAGAAATGACATATCCTTCCCGTGTAAAAAATTTCATCAAAATCGGTTGATAACTTTTTTTTAAGATTCCTTAATGTAATATTGACGATTCTTATAGCATATCAATTACCGAATAATGTTTGCTTCCTGTCTATAAAACTTCATCAAAATCGATTGAAAAATAATAGTATATTACGATTTCTAAAAGTATTCTTGAAATTTCTTATAGCCTATCGATTGACCAATGGCATAGTTGTGATTCCCGTGTACAAATTTTCAGAAGAATCGGTCAAGCCGTTTTTGAATTAAATCCGAACACACAAGCAGACAATAATTTTTTGGGCTTATTCCTAATCAGTTTTCTTCATATGGGTGTCTATACGGAAATTTCTAAAAAATATATATTTACAGACATGACTATAGAATTATTAATATGATAACTGAAGAGAAAACTTTGTAACTATTTTAAATATGAATATTGCGCGCACCGAGGGTTGTGAGGATTGGCGTACCTAGTTGAAGTTTATATGGAGAAAGTGTGCAGAAAGGTAAAAATGTATGTATAATATTATTTAAAAATACATTAAATTAAAGAAATCATTTGTTTATCTTTATAGATTTTTTTTGTGCTTAGCCACAATCTCCAAGACGATAACACGCTAAGCCTAGTGGTAGGACTGGCTCTCAAATACAGCCGCCGGAACACACCTATAGGTGCATGGTAACAGATTTTCAACATGAAGGTGGTACCTCAACGAAAAAAAATCAAATTAGACACACAAAAAATTTGTGTGTACATATCAACACCAAAGTAGAAAGTTTTTGGCGGGATCTCAAACTGTCATGCAGTGGTTATTTATTTTTATTCATATTTTTGTGCCGTTTGACCCTACACTTTGTAAAACAGGAGACATTATGCACAATAAAGCTTAGTTATTGTGCAAATGTGAAGTGAATTGGAAATAATAATATAGACCATGAATTTCGAGATGCCATAAAAACTCCCAGGAAAGTCCTAATAAGGTAGCCACCATCTTGTTAGGGTACTGAAATCGTCATAAGACAGGACACTCTATAATAACTCGATAATGGCAGTAATGGTATTCAATAAAGAGGAATAATTGCCAAATTAAGAAGAATAAGAGGAGATTATAACCATAGTAATTTCAATAATTTGTTTCATTTCAATTTTAATAAATTCGTGTTCTTTCAACTATAAATATATAAACCCATTTTAACCTTAACCAGAACGATTATAAGTTTTCTATTTTCAATTATTTCTTAATATTTATCAAGGTTTCGCAAGTACGAGTTAAATATAACCCCAACTTTCTGCGTGGAAGCCATATAAATGAACTCGTTTTCGTTAATATATGAAAATGTTTATTAAGTTTTTATAAATGTCGAAATGGATGCGGTATAGTTAAAATTACTTAAAATTTAAATTGAATTTAACTACCTCTATATGAACCCTCATTTTCTTACTGCTGTTCCAAAACACATCACATGTTGTTAAACATAACTGACATACACACACACACACACATATTCACACGCGCAAACATATAAATATACCCTCATGCGCCACATTTCCCTTTTTGTATCATACTAATTAATTATATATATTTTTAGACTAAGAATTCATAAATGGTTGTTTGTCTGCTCATGGCGCTTATGGCACTCGGCCGCGAAAGCTAGGCAACATGCTCCAAGGGTGCCAAATTGACCGAGCCTTGACTTGAGCTGTTGTCGATCATACGAAAAAGTCGCAATCTGACTAAATGCCTTCATGCCGGTCGTTTCAAGCTTATAAAGTGTGTGCGGTCACAGAACACATCTGTTGCTATCGCACCCAGCCAACCGTGTGGGTTAATAGTAAAGTAAATAGTAATAACAATAGTACAATAGTAATAGTAGCTTCAGAATGCTTGCCAGTTTGGTAATTAACGAATATAATAAATAAATGTTACCATCTTGGGTCACATCGTTACAAACATCAGGTGAGACTGTATAGACAAACACTAAACATATAAAAAGTATACATTAAAAAAAATAAGTTTATCATATCTAGGAAAATCATAAACACGTTGTAATGCCATATCCAATTTTTTTTACGTGCGACTCAACTTTTATGACGAACAAAAATATGTTACACATAATTGTATAAGCGAGTTCGGAGCAGGAAGCCTGACAAATTAACTTTTGCGCGCAAATTACTTTTACTAAATATACTAAACATGTACCTGTACTATAATATTAATATGTTTTAAGCAAACGGCGAATTTTTTTTTACGTTCTTATATAAATTCAGGTTTCACACACTTGTGAGTTTTCCAAAGTTCGCTAGAGTGAAAATTTGTTGAAAAAACTGTATCTATACAGTTTGTATATGAAAATATACAAGTACTCGTATAACAAAAACCCTTTTTTTCTCTGTCTGTCTGTTTGTTCCGAGTAATCTCCGAAATGGATTTTGACGGAACTTACAGTGGCAGATAGCTGATGTTATAAGAAATAACTTAGGCAACATTTATTTTAAAAAATAATTAAAGTTCCGCACTACAAATAAAAAGGTATTTTAGAAGTCCACGCAAGCGAGGCCGCGGGCACAGCTAGTATTAAAATATATAAATTTACCAAAGTATGGTTTCTCTTGAGTTCCGATGTCTGGCAGTCAGGCTGGGCTCAAATTATGAAGGTTGCGATTTTGAGTCTAAGGGCCTTCCAAAATACTAGTATATCTAGTTTGAAAAAAATTGGCTAATAGATTTACTACGTCTCGACTGTTCACCTACATAAGATCTGCATGGAATCCATATTTTCCGCTATGAGAACAAGACCCATTACCCATAATATGATAGGAATAAATGCTGAGAAATAGGGACGAATGTATTCCTTCCAATTTAAGTTCTCAACATAGCTTAAATAATTAACTAGTCATAGTGGCAGTGACGGATATATGTTTAAAACTAGTTCGTTATAAGATAAGCCAGATATTTAAGTGGAGATTATGTTTAAGTAGGCGTATTCGAGATGAAGCAGGCACTAATGTGGCAGACAATGACTGGATACGAATGACCAAAGATATATAGCCTTAATTAAGCCTGTGAGATTACCAATATGATAGATTACTGATTGAATATGGTCCTGGTGATCTAGTGATTTAGACCAGTGGAATATCGATTTGATGTCAGCAGGGCTGTCATGCCGGGCCCGGCATTAACCAACAAATTTTTCGAAATTCACGTTGTTTATTAATTCAAATTGGTAACACTATCGTCTGGCGGTGAAGGAAAACATCGTGAGGAAACCGGAACGCCTGAGAAATGTACTTGTAGTACCACTGTATTGGGGGAAATATTGAAATGTTGATTTTTCGGTGTTTGAAATCGCTTGTACAACGTTGGCTGGCGTAGTGATTAAGCCAGTGCTTTCCTTTGAGGTGAGACCTCAATGTCCAGCAGTGGGACACTTACAGGCAGCTATTATTTCTATATCAAAAGTTAGTTGTGGAACGTGTAAAGTTCGTCATATGAACGTTAGTAAAATAATTACTCATCGTTCATATATGTACTTTAACAGTTTTGTTTCTCTACAGAAAACAAAGCACAAATCAATCTTAGCTAATGATAGTGATCGACACGCTGTTCAGTGCTTCGAATATGTAATGTATCAGCGTTGAGTAGAATGGCTTTTGTTCCATCTCCCAGCAGTGCAGAGCGAAAATAAATAACACTGCATTTAATACCGTAATACTAATATGATACGATCATTCCTTCATATACTTGACATATACTTATTGTAAGACGAATAAAATCAGAAAAAATAGCAGAATAAAAAATTAAATGAAAATTCAATTTATTCAATCCAAGATAGCTTTTAATTCTTTAGTCGCTTTATGAAAAAAATATGATAGCGATTTTTTTCACATCGTAAGAAAAAGTCTCTACCATGAGAATGCTTGCTAAGTCTTCTGTTTTATGTGTATTATATTGAACATACTCGTATTTTCACATTCCATTTTTTTTAATTAGTTTGTCTAGTCGTAATTTATACTTAAATGTTAAATCAATTATGATTATTATAATTAATCTAAATATTATGATTAATATAACATAATTTTGAGGACGTCCAAGTAGTGTAATTTGTAAAGCGCGTACGTAAAGTACTCGCAATCTCTTTTTCATTTACAGCGTGATAATAGCACATAATATTTGATACTTAAAATATGTCTAATTAGCTAGCTATGTCTATAAAGATTTTATTATAAATTGAAGAGTGTTATCGTTAATTGATAAAAGATTCTGATGCTTTTTGTGTTTAGAAAACACCCTTATTATCACCTCTAATAATCCAATCAGCAGATGTAAAAGCATGGCACTCTATATAAAACTTAACGGAGGGTAAATTAAGAAATGTTCGTGAGCCATCTGTAGAACATCTGTCGATAAAATATATGGAATTCATTTCTACTTCTAAAAAAAAGTGTTAAATGTTACTGATACAACAAACAATACATGACTAAGTAAATAAAGATGCTGTAAAAATATATGTATGAATGTATGAAATGTCAGCATTGTATAGAATGCAATAAATGCTAAATGCTATATATACATCTCCGATACGTTTTGAATATCACGTGGGGTTTCAAGTCCTTTTAACGCTGTGAAAACCTACATGGATCCAGCCTCTCGCTCGGGGGAGAGCAAGAGGGGTATGTCAGACTCTTACTGACTAAAACCCTGCGGTGTACCATCGGCCACCATAGCGGGGCGAAACGGGGTCGCGATAGCATTCACCGCGTCGCCCCGGCGGCTGGCCCCAATCGGGCCTCCGGCGCTAAGGAGAGACAGTCCGGTACAACCCCAACTATCTCTCAGACGGCTGAACCAGTGCAATGGGAAGACGGGCCCCCCGAACCATCTCCCCTTGGTTCAGCTAGGGCGGAGAAAAGGGGCGTGAAAGCGCCCCCTTCTACTACCCATCGTCAGCGCTGATGTCCTGCAGGGGTCTCAGCGCTGGTGTTACAGCTACCCTCCCTTTTACGGGAGGCGGCCGGCAGCTGTTACCCCCCATGTAGTGGCCCGCTGGCCTTCCGGCGTCGTCACAATAGGCGCAATGCGGCGCCTCAGTCTCGCACTCATGAGCCCTATAGCCAGGTTTTCCGCAGGGGAAGCACACAGCCACAAAGCTGTCAACTTTCGACGGGCATATAGGCCGAGCGTGGTCCAAACCCATGCACCTAAAACAGCGGGGTTCAAGTCCTTGTGTTATCCTTAGTTAGCCTAACTACCAAGCAGGTTCAACTTGAATATGCGTCGCTAAGCACCTATTCTGATAGGCGCCACTCCTGACTTGACACTCCCGAGTGTCTAGATGTTGTGTTCTTCTAGGCTTATAGGCTACAGGACTACCTATAACTTACTTTTGCTGTGTCCTACCTAAGCAATATATGAAATACAAAAGCAATTTGATAAATTGCCTGATAGTTTCAGGCATTCTATTAATTGCCTATAACATATATATTGACATACAGAGCAGTCTAATTTGAGACAGGATTCGCTCTTGTAATTTTTTTAAACTTCCCAATATTGCCAACTTACTCCTGTTATTCCTCGTTGGTTAGCAATTAGTTCCTATATATTTTTTTAATTACAGTAAATATTTTTTGAGCTGCTTGCAACATCTTTTAACAGAATGGTCTATAAAATAATATTAAGTGGCATTTGGGGAATTTCTTCTTATTCAGTGGCAAAATGTGTTTATACACAATTAAGTCCAGTTTAAACCACCCGCTGCATCGTTTTTTTTCTTCTCTCTAATTCTTTTTCCTATTTAATGGTATCATGTGCTTATACATAACTTTACCAATATCACGTAGATAGAATATGTTTCTAATCTTCAAAGTTTAATCAACACTCTAACAAGATGTTGGCTCTCTTGCTACAACAGATAAGGGAGTTCTCGTGGTAACTCAAAATGCACGTTTCTAGTTATTTTTTATAATCCACTTTCTTTGTGCACAATAACCAAACTATATCACATAAAATGCGCCCAATATTACATAATATAGGGCCAAATAACATATTTTATCATATAAGGTACTAAATGACAGAATAAGATACCGGAGAGTTTAAGTTTTGTGTCAAACTCTTGATGATGTTGTCAAGAATTTATTTATAGTGATTACATATCTTAATAATCATAAAATCGTGAATTAATACTATTAAGGGAATAATACATTAATCTCGGCCGACATAGTATCAACCGCAGTCAATTTGTCGAGATTAGCGCGAGCTTGTCAATGCAGCTACCGCATGTTATGAAGTAATGCAGGGAGTTGCGCGTTGTGACGTCATACATGACGTCATATTCTACTTGTATTTACCACCTGTAATAAATTGCCATGTACAGTGCGTCTTACAATCCTCCGATATTAAGACTTTTCTTTATCCTTTCGCATACCATCAAATTTAGAATAGTTTCATTTTGGTAAACTTTATTTTTGTAAGATCACTACTGAGTCAGCACTAACTAGAAAGAATAACTATAACATTAACCCTAATTTGAATCGAATCCAAGACCTCTCTGATTATCCTTTAGTCACATTATAACGATGTTTTTCTTAAAACAGACTTTTATTAACTGTCTTAAAACTTATTTTTTATTATTTCAGAATACTGTCGCGTTAGATAAAGCGAAGATTTGGTTTAAGATAGTAAGAGCTATGGATGTAAGCTGGCTTTCAAGAGCAGCAACTGGAACAAACCGATAAGCGCTTTGTAACATATTTCCAATATGTTAGGGTATTATCTTGTCAAACAAGCTAAACTAGTGTTGTGTTCCTGCGGTGAGTAGAGGGATTCCAGGGCTCTTTGGGGTATAGGGGTTCAAGGCCGGCAACGTGCTAGTGATTATCTATGCTATTACATGTGTCTATAGGCTACGGTAGCCATATACCATCAGGCGGGCCCTTAGCTTTTTTGCCAACTTTGTTGAATAAAAAAAGTAGTAAAGATATCGTTTTAAGGGTTCCGAAGTCAAAAGGAACCCTTATAGTTTCAGTATCTCCATTGTCTCTCCGCAGCTTAGCACAAAGATTCATTCTAGTACTATGTAACTCTAATCTCCCTCATTTAATATATATTAATCACGCCGGCAAAGTGGTATTATAAAATGTTTAAAATAAAAAGTTGTTTACCTCCCCTACACGTAAAGTGGGAATGTTTTTTTTATTTTATTAATATGTATACCTATAACAAATTACAGGTTTCTAGTACTTTAAGTCTCCAAGCTAAGCCGCGAACAGACAGACGGACATACTGAAAATATAAGGGTTCTTTTTAACTTCCGAACCCTAAAAACGAGACAAATGATAATTCTGAGAATTCCAACAAATACTTTTTAATTCGTGTTTTTTTAAATAAAACACAGTTTACAATACTCTTCTTCTTCTTATAAAATGGCCACGTGATACATTACTCTTAACAGGCTTAACCAAATCCTACGTCTTTCTTCTTTCAAAATATACTTGTCATTGTCACCCACTTGTCAAACCTGGCTTGGCTTGGTTTGGTTGCAAGGTTTTAAAATTTAAATTTCAACTTTTTTTATCTATTCCCGCATACATATACAATATTACTGAGTTGAACATTTTGGTCCAGAGCATGATTACAAGGGACCGAGTGCCCCCACCTCGCATTCCTTCCGAAATTACGTACGTTTAAGGATTGGAAAACAGTGGCTCCGTGTGCGGCCATACAACAAATTTTTTATATTATATTCTCTACCTACTTTATAAATATCTTAATGTTTACACACACAACTTAAAATGGTAGGACTAAAAGCTTGAAATTTTGTACTGAAATTCCTTTCATAAGTAAGTGTGCAAGTAAGAAAGGCTTTTTGAAAATCTATGCCCTAAGGGGCTATATAGAAGGTTAAAGTTTTTGTTATGTTGCCTATGGGAAATCCCGCCAGGCAAACGGCTAGTGTTTTTATAAATATATAGGATAGAACTGAAATGTCTTGATGAAAACATTATAAAATTGCTTTAAATTATGTAAACTCATATATTTATGATGAAGTTTTATTTTGCTTTCTAATCGCTTATAGGAGGAAATAAGCTACGTAATGAGAGATTAAGCCAATTTCATATCAAACACGATGTTAGACTGTTTCATACAGAGTGTGTGTTAACTAATTCGCCTTGTGGTATTGGATAACTGTGTAATCTTAAAATTAAGAAGTTTAAGAGTTTAAATGTAGCAAAAGGTGTGGTTGAACAGCAGCGATCACATAGTTCATCGAGCAGCTTCAGCTGCATAGGGACATTGCTTCGCTGAGCGTATTCTACAGTTTGTGTTCTCAAGACCTCTTTAACCTAATTCCCTCTACTTCCTTTTATAATAGAAACAATGATTTTGAAGCAATTATGGCTCAGTGGTAGCGTGTACGACTTCGCGTCGATTGACGTGAGTTCGAATCCCTGCAGTGAGCCTGAGCTTTCGGTGAAGGAAAACATGGTGACGAAACCATAGCATGGTGGTAGGGCTTTTTCTAATGCTCAGCTGGTTAGCTACCACCCTGGAGTTGAAAATCTGTCGCCAAGCACCATTAGGTGTGTTCTGGTAGCTGCACTTGAGAGCCAGTCTTCCTCTTTGTTTAGCGTGTTATCATCTTGGGCCACATCGTCACATAACATCAGGTGAGATTGTGGCCACTAAGCCAAACCTAAAACAATAAAAAAAACAAACACGCTGGGCTCATGAGGCATAGCTTTACGGTAACCTCCATGTCGGCACGAACAAAGAAGTTCGCTACGTCGTATCTTTGCCGTGCTGTGAAACTGTGGAACTTTCTCTTGGCCAGTGTGTAGCCTTCTAACATGAGGAGACATTTAAGCAGGCCGGCATGACAGCTATAACCTACGATAGATTGCAGATTCCATGGTGGTCGCCGATCTTATTTCATTGCACTGTGCGTTCCATTAAGTGCAGGGCTTCCGCTTTGCCGAGCTACGATAAAAAAACGAGCTATTTGGAGAGCAATCTTCTTAATTTTTATTGATGTTTTATTAAGAAACTTAAGTTATAACTTTGAACTTGATACTTTTTAATTTACTAATTTGATTATTGTTTTTAGATTTAACTGCGTGTTCCCTGGCCCTACATAAAGTTTATTCTGAGACTATGTTACTCTGATTACGTTATCGAAGTCGGCGGTAAAATTATACAAGGAAATAGTACGCGGAACAGGATGCGCCAGCAATGATCATTCCAGTAAATGGAACACTCCAAACATTATGCGGAAACTGTTCCCATATGTTCCCACTATTTCAATAAGCTGCTTAAACTGAATTGCTTTAAAATTAATTAAATACAATACAAATGCTCACAACTGACAATTATAAATAAAAAATACTAGATTTTTTATAGTAAGGCAAACTGACTGTACTGTGCCTTATAGTACGGTACAATCCGGTAATACGTTACAAATACGGTTTAAATTCCAATTCTATTAAATTATTTTATTATTATATTCAATAAACCTCAAATGTTTATTAAATATTAAGTTTAGTAGCTAAGATATGAATTCGACAAATTTTTTACTAGTTTTTAAATTAGTTTTACTATTTATGAAATTTTAGATTCTGACCTGTCGTTGAGAACCCGGTGTTGCAACAGTTTAAAATGTAAATGTAACATGTATTATTATTAACTTACTGTTGTTGTGTAGCATGCTAAATTAATGATTACAGTAGATAAAAAGAGAAGGGAAGCTTTTGTAGGGTAAGAAAAGAGAAGGTGAAGCTTTCGATAAAAATATAGTTAGTTATAACATTAAGTTGTAAACATTATAGTATGGGGTGATTGGGGCTAACTCCTCATAGAAAGATGGGTGTGTAATATTTATTTTAGAAGACACAAGATCTCTGACAATGTTAAGGTGCCGTAGGAACTTTAAAAAAAAACGGGCGAACAGCAACCTACCGCCAGTCGTCAATGTTATGTCGCCTACTTGGGGCATCCCGACTGGTGAAATACCTCCGACATACAAAAGATCGCAGCTAAATAATCTTATTTTGTGTTCCTGCGATGACTAGGGTTTTTAATTTTCAATGGAATTAGTACGAAATTACTTCTCCGAGTATATTTTATAAATTGATTATCTATTACTCGTTAACTTGTAAAGCCTACTTACCTCTGGTAGTTTTCCTTGTAACTTCATTATATAACAACAATGTAGCTGGCAGGTAAGGGGGGACACTTGACTGTAACAAAAATTAGCATTTTAAAGCTGAATATTTCGCGAACATATCCCTAGATCGAAAATGGAATTCCATATACCAGCAATATTTTTGAACAACCTATCTATAGACAACCCAAATGATGGGATAGACGAGAAAAAAAACCATTTCCACTTTATGTTTAGAGGAGGTGTTCTAAACAATTTTTCTTTTCATGATTTTATTTTACCACTTTGACAGCGTGAAATTTTAAGCTAAGGTGCGGACAGTCAGACGTTCATAGTGAAAATATAAGGGTTGTTGACTTCGGAACCCTAAAAAAACTGTATATACAGCGGCCGATCCCCGAACGCGACATCCTTAACGTGCCACTATGTCTAGTGTTACACCTGTTATATGGTAATCCAATCGGACATAACTATTCTCTCCTACCGGAAAAACCTTAGATCCATACAAAGTGTCTGATCTTAGTTAAACCGTGAATATAGTGTTACGGTTATTTCTAACACTCACTTTGCTTTTTACCATAACTCTTTAGTTAAAATCTGTAACCAAGTATCTATCCTTGTACCTATCTTCTTCAATTAGCTGTAATTAGTTGACAGGGGATTCTTTCCCAGCTAAGTCTTACTAAGGCTATAACGTCATTTATAGATAAACTTATGACCCGCAGGTATAAGGCCTTCCCTTAAGAAGAGACAGTTGCGCAATTATATTACCTTTAAAGACTAGTAAATTAAACTGCAAAATGCTTTTACATCTTATTCAGCTGGACGCTATATCTGTGTTATAGCGTTAGGAGAAATTTCCCGGTAGACAGAATTTGTAGGTCGATCCAGAATGACTGGGCACGTTGTTTAATCCGCACTTTGTAAGTTAAGACAGAGTTTGTTAACTGTTAATATGTGAAATTGTATTTAGTTAGGTTTTTGGTTTATTAAATGAGGTTTTGCGAACAGAACAGTCACTTCATGGTCATCCCATACTTTACTAGCATAGCTCAAAATAAATTCATTGAGTCAAATTTTCACCAACAACTGAAAGGTTGGACGTTTTATTTAAATTCTTTATATGTTTAGCCTATTGGCTACAATATTACCTGATATTCTATACGGATTACGCGTCTAATGAATATATAAGTCACTGGAAATAATGCAGACCTTGTACCGTAAAGACAAAAAAAACTCTACGTTATTCTTACGCTATAAGTAGGTTTGAATAATCCACTATAACATATATTATGTTCTTAGACCACGTAAGACATATAATCAAACATCGATACATATCTAATATAGTACCAATCAATTGAGAACATTAATTTTGGTAATAAGCAAGTAAGGAGAATGTTGCGCAGTATTGTCGTTTGGTACAATGCAGAAACAAATTTTATTGATTAATTTATTGTTTTTTTTTTTTAATTATTTCCCATTATTCCACTCGAATATCGAGATCCGAGACATTTTTATTCTAACTTTATTCTTTATATCGATTTCTCTAAGTCTCAAGTATCGTTTATTCCCCATTCATAACCCATATCGGTACATTAACTTATCCTCTCTTATATCTACCCTTTGATCACTTATTACATTTCATTCTTGCTTATATCTAAGTATTTGTATCTTCCAAATTATTTCCATTATATCATTATACATGTATACTAGCTGTGCCACGCGGTTTCACCCGCGTATAATTTAAAAGAAATCGCAGATTAATGATTTATAATTCTTCATTATAGACAATATTTTTATCTGGCGGCCAAGGTTATGCATCTCAACACACACGACTTGTTCGCGCCACTACACCTATGGTCATAGACTCGAGCCAAGTGTTTAATTATTTTAATTTTACATAATCTTCAAACTAACATGCTATAACGAGAAAAGTTAATTCGGGTTTAGTCGGAGTTTAGTCGATATTGCACATCGTTATTATTTTCAATTATTAAACCTCGCGGTATGAAACAGTTATAGTGAAATTTTCCAAATTATGCTTCTTTAACTAAACACATTTTGAAAAATTTTGATCTCCTAGTTTTAACGTACTTATTTAGCAGTTTTTTTATTGTTATTTAGCAGACTCTAGCTGGAATGGAAACTGCGAACACAGTTGTTTTAGTCACACAGTTAAACTTCACGACAGATATAGTTTTCAAATAATAGCATTTCTCTTTTCGCTTACACTAAAATAATATCACTTACGCAATGGGATACAATAACGAAGTTAGATTTTGTATCGTGTAAGTAATGTAGTTATAATAATTCATTTATTTTAAAAATCACATTGACTTTACCACATCATGAAGCAGGGCTCAGTGGTAGCGTGTATGGACATCGCGTCGATTGACTTGAGTTCGAATCCCTGCAATGAGCCTGAGCTTTCGGTGAAGAAAAACATCGTGAAAAAGTGGTCAAAAAGAGGTAGGTAGGGTACAGAGAAATTTCTTTAGCGATTTCTCTCTACTTGGGGCAGCCCGATTGATGGAATACCTCCACCCTGCTGAAGATCGCAGGCAATAACCTTGTGTTGTGTTTCTGCCGTAAGTAGAGCTTGCAGAGCTCCTTGAGGTAAGGCGGTTCAAAGTCAGCAGCGAGCTAGTTGATACCTATGGTATTAGAAGTGTCCATAGGCTTCGGTAGCCGCTTAACACCAGGCGATTCGTATGCTTGTTTGCAACCTAGTAGTTTATAAAAAAAAACCGAGTGCATTCTTAGAGCGTAAATTGAAAGAAATATTTTTGATTTTTTAGCATGACAGCTGCGAACGTTGACTGATTACCGATCTGCCGATGGTCACCGTTGTTTATGGCTTGTACTGTGCTTACAATTAGGCACAAGTGCTATGCTACTATAAAAAAAATGCTGTATTTAAATGAAATATGGTGACGTACTTTAGATTACCCGGTTTTTTTATTAAAAACTTATGTCACTTGTATCAACAAGAAGTTTCATCAAAAAATTCGATTTTCGACACAAAAGATACCTACTGTAATATGAAATAAAAAATCTAATGCAAGTAAAAAAGGTGAAACCTCCTTGTATTTTCTGGAAGGAGTTGCCTGAGAACTTAATCATGGGCTAGATAAGCTCGCTTGGCGTATAGGGTTGTCTCCTATGATTACACCTCAGATTTTATATTTTGGCTTGGTTATCAGGTGGGAATATTTAAAGTAAATTTATATATTTTCTATAATTTGTTGTACAACTAGCTGTGCCCGGTATGGAGCCCTTGAGCCAGCAGTCGCTCGCACGATAAAGTACCACTACATTAAGGTTTAATGCTAACAGTACAGTTATAACAAAAAATAATTATCCTCTATTAAACGCGTCAAAAGAAGTTTAGATAACTTCAAACACTTCATATGTAAAATATTCTATGCGTACAACCCTATCGTTCTTTGGGTCCCGCGACACATCCGGACCTTTTGTATCCGTAGCAATTCAATTTAGTGATAAGGGATAAGTGAACTTACTTTTATCGATAAAATACGAAGACAAATAAAGTAGCCATCGATAGATAAACGAGTAGATACCGCGAAAGAAAATAGCGGGCTAAGAACATCGGCCGTAATTTTAAGGCCTCGTTTACACAGTCGAGTTGTTACGAAAACAAAGCGGTTCAAAAATACATAAAAAAATGGTAATACTTGGAAATGAAAATAATGAAATAGATTACCAGCGCATCTCTGAGTCGGTTCCGCATTATGAATGATGTAGACGTCACTAAGTATTTAGAAATGCTTTAGCTGCGAAAAAACATTGCTTCGCTAAGTGTATTTTATCATGTGTATCATGGTGAATGTTCTGAAAAATTGTTTCACCGTATTCCATCATCTCCCTTCTACTACAGAACGACACAGATTTGTCTACTGAGCCACAACTACACGAAGAAGTTTCCAAATTCTTACTTTTGTCGTACCGTGCAGATTAATGTGGAATAGTCTCCCAGTTAACGTGTTCCCTTTTTCTTATGATATTGGCTCCTTCAAACTAGGTGTTACAGCACCGCAGTTACAGCAGGCTGACATGTAGCCAGCCATAATATCATATACACACGATACGAAAGAAATCTGGTAAGATTTCAGTGAATGTATAATAATATTATGTCCTTTTTTATTGTTTGAACGAGTCGATCTCTGGAAATACCAGTCAGATTTATAAAAATCTTCGCGCTTTTTTATATCCTACTAGCTGTGCCCGCGGCTCTGCTCGCGTGGACTACAGAATGCCGTCGGTCGAGCGCACGCGCGCACTGTGCTGCCCCCACTTAAAAGATAAAGGACAAAAGTGCTTACTGTGGGTGATCCACAGAAGATAGATATACGGTATCTCTATGAATTTTTGTAGGTCTTTTTAAGGTCTACAATTATGTAGAACATTAATTTGATATATCTCGTACGGTTTACTCATCGTAATACATTTAATTGCCTCAAATGCGTCTTTTTCCGAATTGATTCATGGCGTAATGCTTACTGATACGTAATTACAATGTTCTACAAAAATATTGCTCCTTAGTACGTCTAAAAAAAGACCATAACACCATATGTCTATCTCTTATACATAAGCCACAATAAGGTATTGTGTGACAAAGTTTTATTTAAACTGGAAAGTGATTTATGGGCATTATTATTAGGCATGGCATATTAATCCTTACGAACGAAAGTTACTTCATCATCAATACAATTTTATATAGATAAACTTTACCTTTTATAGCATTTTTTTTTTGAACTGACTATACTGTTAGCCTTAGGGGCCCTGGAGCCTTTACGGCTTTTACAGCTTTACCGGGCTTGGGGGCGAGCGCTTAGGGCACTCAGCCACGAAAGCTAAGCAACAACATCCGAGGGTGCCAAAGTGGCCGAACCTCGGCTCGGACTGTTGCGCGTATGCAATTAAGTCGCGATCTGACTAAATCCCTATCATTCGATCTAAACTAACTATACATATATACATGTTTCTGCCCCCTGGGAGGAGGGAAGGAACATGTGTATGTGTATTTAGTGGTCTGAAATTTTTTGTCTAATCTAACTAGGCAAAAAAAGAAAAAAAAAAGGTCCCTTACAGAACCTATGTACCTGTGTGTTAGGTTAGGTGTGTTTTATAGCATGTTATTTGGGCGAATAGTTTAGGATATAATGTAAAATTAAAATAATTTAACCCTCTGCTTGGGTCTATGATTATAGGTGTAGTGGCGCGAACGAGCCGTGTGAGTTGCGACGCATAACACTGGCCGCCCGATAAAAATATTGTCTATACTGAAGTATTATAAATCATCATTCAGCGATTTCTTTTAAATTATACAAGTTTAAACCGCGTGGCATAGCTAATTTAACATATGTGTCAACCAGGCCAGTACTGGAAAATCTTTTAATCATTGTAATTGCATTACAATGTATTTTTTACAACCAAATGCCCATGCCCATGATTAATATTCAACGAGGATTCTAGATGCGTCTGATCAATTGAACATATGTAGCACGTCAAAATGATGGCACTTTGTCTGATGGTAAGCAAGTACTGTACAATACAAAAATAACGATGACCACTGAAAAATCATTAATCCATCCTCTGTCTCCGCTATCATGCCAGCCTGCAGGCCTCTTGGCCGCTGGGCATACGTTAGCTGATCTCGAAACGCCACAAACTAAAAGAGTCACTTTGACGGGTTAACACCATTTGCATGGTGAACAGATCTTTGCCACCCCCTACTTACTGGATATAGACCGGGTGATTATAGAAAACAACACGCCTTAATGAGGCACTATGGTATGGTAATCGCAATCGAATCGGATACAATTACCGTATCTTAGCAAATATCTTAACTAATTTGAACAATATTCATTTGAACCAAGTATCATGAAAACAATGTTACAGCTAACAAAACTTACTTATTTTACTGTCCAAACATCTACCGGGATCGTTTTCGCCAAATGTTTTCCCGGGCAATAATAGTTAAAGCCGGAATACGTGCCTTATAAATGGATCTCGGAACCCTAGTTACTTTATTAAAGCCAGTGTGGTTTATGCGCTACCTTTTCATCTTCTAAGGCTGTGTCCCTAACACAGATAAAATTATTCCGGAAAGTTACTCTTTTCAGTGTCCTAATCAAAATGTCTACTAATCTATACTAATACTAGCTGAGCTGGTAGAAGTGGAATGATGTAAATATGAGCTCAATCGGTCAAGTCGTTCAAAGATTATATAATCACTGGCAGATTTTTATATACATATTATAAAGCTATATATTGAAGCTATCATGGCTCTCAGTGGTAGTGTGTACGACTTCGCGTAGATCGAGGCGAGTTCGGATCTCTGCAATGAGCCTGAGCTTTCGGTGAAGAAAAACATCATGAGGAAACCATAGCATGGTGGTAGGGCTTTTTCTGATGCCCGCCTAACTAGCTACCACCCTCAAGTTGATCACACCAATGGTTTGTTCCGGCAGCTGCACTTGAAAGCCAGTCTTCCACTAGGTTTAGCGTGTTACCATCTTGGGCTTCATAGTCACTTAACATCAGGTGAGATTGTGGCCAAACCTTAAACACCAAAAAAAACTTAACGTCTCTCTGTCTGTCTGTACGTAAAGCCACTTATCCTATTTACAGGGTTCTTTTTGTTAATTCATAGCTATACCATCTAGCCAGGTTATAGGATATGTTTTGTTAGGTAAGTTAACATACGAAATAAGCAGTGACAATAATGGTGAAACAATTCGGAAAAAACCTACCTACAAAAAATCAGGCATAGCGTATATTAATCTTCTAAGGATCATCCACAATGAATATTTATGGGGTAACACACATCGCACATGCGCTCGACCGACAGGATTCTTTAGTCCACGCCAGCGGTGCCGCGGTCACAGCTAGTATAATATAAGAGTGTAAAACTTAATAGATTGTATGTTTGAATGCGCTAATCTCTGGACCTACCACTCAATTTTTAAAATGTATTTTGTATTTTATAGACTATCTATTGAGAAAGGTTATAGTCTGTATAACTTCACGTTAAGACTCTAAGGAGCAGAGCAATAACCATGAAAGTCAAGGAATCTGGCAAACTATAAGCGAGTACGGGAAGGCGGAACAGTGTGCTGACGTCGGCCGCAAAGCGGAGCGTTGGTTCAATAAATTTAACACGGGTAAAATTGTTTATGTACATACTCTAACTTATTTTACAAAACATTTCAACAAATAATTTATTCATAGCACAAACGCCATTTTCGGCACTTCAAATCATTTCCATTTTAATTACGTTCAGAATCATATTAATTTTCGGCAAATATGTATCTATTACGTTCATACAAAACGTATTTTAATTAATTTAAAGCTTATGTACGAATGATCGGGCTGTATCGGTAGTTAGAACAATGGATCGACGTAGCTCGGTAGGGTTGATATCGAATTTGACGATTAATACGTGCCATTAATTAACTGTAGGGCTGTGGGTTGTAGTGATTCATTCGTTTTTGCGTTGAAATGTAGCATATTTATTTAATAGTCTTTCAATAAGCGTTTATGTAATATTTATTGCATAATAATTTTCTTTAAAAAATGAAAGACTTTTTTATCACCTGCCAGGTTAGTTATTATTTTATATTTATCAGCTAAATGTGATTCTATATTACTGTGCTTCGTATTTACATGTAATATTATTCTATTAATTGTAACAAATTCATTTTTTTCTTAATTACACTCATTACAGTCTTATGGTCGTTTTTATGAAAATATTATATTTTATGTAATACGTAATTTTATTTAAAAAAAATAAAACAATATAAGGTAAAACCACCAGTAATTCACACTGCACCAATAGTTGACACTCTGACGAAGAAAATTAAATATTAAGAAAAAAAAGGAAGTCAAAGATCGAAATGGCCAAAATCACTGATTACTGATATATTTTTAATGTTATAAATACATATAGGTACAGTCAGTTATAAAAGTTGGTTAACAAACTCAAGACTTCAAATCAATTTAGTATCAAATATTTAATTTTCTTCGTCAGAGTGTCAACTATTGGTGCAGTGTCAATTACTGGTGGTTTTACCTTATATGCTTGATTTACTAACGTCATTTACTTAAACCTAAGCGATTTCCTGACAGATTTTATTTTTCCTTCTTTGTTTGAGTATTACTACCCAACGTCATGTATGATGGTGTTAGCTCGGTCGCTAGGTACCATCGTGTTGTCTGCCCGACAAATCTACCGTTCGCGTTATCGGAGTCAAAATGTTATAATTTTATTTATTTCCCTTGCAAATTGTACTAATTAAGGCATTGATTGAAAAGTATATAAAATTATTATTATCTATCTATCTATTATTGATCCGTGTTAAATTTGCCGCCAACGTGCCTGTGTAGCCCTATCGTTGTTCCACTTCCCGTATCTGCCTACAACTTGCCAGATTCTTTGATGTTCATAGTTACTTCTGCGCTCCTTAGGGTCATAGCGTGAAGTTATATAGCCTATACTATTCCTCATGAGTTTGGTTATAATATACAACAACATTTTTTTGAATCCGACCAGTAGCTAGAGAGATAAGCCCGTTTAAAACTCTTTGACTTTATTAATATAGATTATTATAACGTATTAATATTACTTTATTGTAATTCTAACAATATACTGTGACTACATTATCCGATAGTCTGGATCGAAATACCAACCCAATTATAAGCTCGAACGTTCATTATCGTGACAACCCTAATCACTAATAGAGCATCAATGGTGGCCGCAGGCGTTTTAGTGAACTGAACTGCGCCTAATGGGATTTTTGTTTTAAGCTACCAAACTAAATTGCTTTTAGATATCGAATTCATATAAAGTGAATATATTCATTATTTACTTATCCGACTGGACCGCGACCACCATATACCCGGTGTAACACCCGTCATAGTGGTACGCTTAGAAGTATCACGTTCCGGGATCAGACGGCGCATATCCAGTAATAATGCGAGTTGGTAGGGTATCTGTACCCAACTGTATCGCGAACATCACGCACACGGTTGATGATAACCGTCATAGGGATTCTCTGTTGGTTTGTCGCGTTTGAAATATTTGTTTCAACAAAACAAATTGACACAATAAATGAAGTGTTACATGAGGTTGAATAGGCCCCTGTCTCAGCATGAGGTTGCGGGCCTACAGCTACAAGCACTGCAGCGCTGATATTCTGACAGGGCCTGTATATAATTATGTACAACCTCACGGGCAAATTAACACGCATACAATTTTATTATAATTAAAGGAAGTCACCGTAATACATAAGACATGCGACATATTCAATACTAATATAATAAAGCGGAAGAGTTTTTTGTTTCTTTGTTTGTTTGTTTAAACACGCTTAACTCTGAAACTACCTGTCGGATTCGGAATTTCTTTCTGTATATGATAGCCATATTCACGAGCTATCTGGCATTAGGATACACTTCTCGGATAGCCTTAAATATTGATTTTCGTTAAGTAAGTCGGAAAAGATAGCGCACCCTAACTGCTTTATACCCTAACTGCTTTAGTCGTGTGGTTGTGACGCATAACCTTGGCCGCTCGAAAAAATATAGTATTGAAGTATTTACTATAAATAATTAATCAGCGATTTCTTTTAAACCACAAGTCATAGCTAGTATACTACAACATAACCTCAACATACTCCATAACCTCCGAGATAAACCGCGCATCACTTCACGACCAGCGATAGATTGCCGATCTCTCGATGGTTTCCGTTATTTTTGGATTGTGATGTGCTTACCTGATGGTTCTCTCTTAATTCTCTAACACACAAAGCATGTCATATAATATAAATAAAAAATAAAACTATTTCAAAGAAACAACAGCCACTGCGTTTTTAGTAACTCCATAGTTGTTAACTATAAACGCCGAAAGCGGTCGAATGGTGTGCGTTAGAAAAATAGGGCTTAATAAGTATGGAAAATGCTGCCAGGTTTATTTTGACAAAGTTGGATATAGGTGCTTGGCGATATATTTTTGAACTGAGGGTAGATAAAGTGTGGTCTAGGTGAGTAGTTCAAAATATCGTCTAAGCAGAGTATATGCTAGATCTGTATCAAGATAAAGCGAGATTGTATGTTGTCGTCTTTTTATTGGTCTATGCTTTCACATTAATTTTAATTCAATTACTTTTATATAAATTATATAAAAGAATATTTTTTTTTATGATGTGTACTTTTATTTGAATTTAAATTAATTTCTCTAGTAACTACACTCTTTTTAATTATAATTATAATCTTTAGCACTATATAATAAAATTAGTATTTGGTATTAAATATTTTTCTATTAGTAACACTAGTAAAATCTGTGATGAAATAACAAAATTAAAAGAAAACAATATATTAGTGTTTGTAATATTGATATTGAATGTAATGAATTATCCAAAAAACCACAAAAAACGCCTATACAATTTTATTTTACTTTTGATGTCATTTGAATTTTGACGCTCTTTTCCATGTGGCACCTAGAGCGATTTATCCTTTCGGTCTACCCCAAGGCAAACGAGCACTGGTTCTAGCTTCTAGCTTAGAATCCAATAAATTACGAATGAGAAGAAGAAGTCGATAACTTTTGAAGTGAGTTGCAGCAAAACTTATATATATATATACAAGTATATGTAATTACAGTAAGCCATCTCTATACTCATTTGCCTTACATGTGGCACAGATTAAAAATATAGAAGCGATAAAAAACGCAAGCGAATGGTTCCAATTTAAAGGTATAACAATTATTGCATAGTATGTATCAGCATCATAATAACATGTTTTATGTACAACGTAAATAAATTGCGTGCATTGTTACAACCAAAAGTTACTTGTAAGCCACAGATTGCAAATCACGCAGCCTAATCATATTTTCTATTTTTTTATTATATTTCTTGTACGCCATTCTTGATCTCTACCATTTAAAAAAAACGACTACAAATAAATTAACTCAAAATTATGAACTCACATTTTTATATGTACATGAAATTAACCAACAAAACGAAATCAAAAGGCAAATTAGGGGCCTGCAATTGTTGTGTTGTTTTTAATAATATTGTGGAATTTCTTTTCTATATTCGATAGGTGGTTTTCATAAACACAGGCTAGCGCCGACCTCAAAAAATTGTAGGCCCAATCTGATTAATAGTTTCGGAGAAATGCGTATACGTACATACCACTATAAAATTTTGTACATTTGTTTGGAAGCCCTAATAGACTATCATATTGCAGTTCCAACAATATTACACAATAACGTGTCGAATTAATAACTTTCCTTTTTTAAAGTCTGTTAAAAATAGTTATCATTTGATTTTTTTTATTTCCTTTGTTTTGTGATGAAATCTTTACAATTGTTTTTTGTCAGAATTTTTATTTCACGTGTTTTATTTTAAAAGTCAAATAATAATAGTACATAAAAAATGTTACATATAATCGTCTACTTAAACATATAAATTACTCACAAAAATTTACACTCCTTCACGTTAATTATACAAATAGTTTTCGGAATTTAAACTTTTTTATTCAACTTTACGTAAAAACTAACCTTTACATATTTTCAATCGATTCGCAATGTACAAACTTTTTGACACATTTTTTTGGTACACATTTATTATTAGTAGATATTTTATATCATAACATACACACTGACCGTAATTAATTTGAATTCATTAACGTTAATACTATTTCCGATATCAAAATTTGATTAAATTATCTCGTTAACTAGATCCAATTAAAATAAAACACCGAACATTTGTTCTTCCATTTTATACAAAACTGCATGTGAACGGTCGTACTACTAAAGTGGTTTAGTACATTTTTAACTCAATATAATACATATGAACAGAAACAAAGATGTATATCGAACTTCACCTTTATTAAGAAGGAATATAGATTTATTCATTTTTGAAAATGTCTATGCCATTATTGTGATCACTAACATCAGCAGAAAAAGAATATTATAAAAATAACCAATAGCATTTTCAATGAAATTAAACGTCTGAATACAAAGGATCAAAACTCGATAATATTTTGAAATTACTTCGTGTGCATATTTAAAAAAAAATCAGTCTAAAAAAGAAGACATAAATAAAAATATCCAAGGTAATATCTGATAATCCTTTTAACAAAGAAATATATTATCAATTCAGAGACGTGAACTAGTCATCTGAATACGGACATGAATGAGTCTCTGAATTACGACGATTATGAAAATTTGTCTTACATGGAAGCTAATAAAAGTAAATTAGTAAGTAATATTAAATACATTGCATCCGAACTATATAGACCTGGAGACTTCTATCACATAACATTGGGCTTAATAATATTATCTATATTTATTGTCACATTCCTAATTTATATTTATAAACATTTGAATAAAGCCAAAGATACACGAAACTTTCTGGTATTACAACATATATTTACAGGTTATTTGCACATATTTTGTATTTTTATTTATAATTTTGACTTATCATCAGACATCGACGATTTAGTCTATACTTTATATTATTTCTTGGACTTAGCCATGCCATTATATACCCTCTGTTTGTCGAATATTCTGTTTTTAAACATATTCTTCTTCAGAAATGGCGAACAGTTGTACAGTAAGAAAGAATTAATGACGTTTTCTAACGTTTCATTGATGATTATGGAGTTTTATGAACAAACATTGAGTGTGGCTGCTGTTAAAGATACTTCACAAACTGGTATAGATATTAAGTCAATAATGAGATTAACATCTGTTTTATTAGTAATGTCTGTATCATTACTGATATTAGGTTTGCTAACTACAGCGTTATTACTAAAATCAACTGAAATACCTAAATCTCAATGTCTTTTATTTTTAATTCATATATCAATTTTTGTTTTAAGTGATTTTGTGTTATTATTCTATAACATTGAGGTCCTAAATAGAGTTGTTTATGTTAAACCTTGCGTGCTTTGTATACGTTTAGCTATTGAAATGCTCTGGTACGTTGTTTATAATAAGTACTTTTATAATTACTTGTATTTGTAGAATTAATTTTATATAAACTTTGATTTTTTTTAAATTATCAAATGCACATATTTAATAAACTAAGTAAATCGAATAGGTAAAAAATAATCTGTTTTAGCAGTGTATCTAAGTAAAGATTTTATCGGACCATTATTATGTTCAAATTCTCTAGTAACTAGGAAAATATTTTGTTTAACAATCGTCATTTTTTTGTATTAATCAATATTATTTGTCTTAATTAAATAAAATATAACACTTTATTTTGTTTTTTTTACCTTATAAAATATCTTTAAATTCACCACACATTAAGTAAAGTAAGTAATAAAACACAAGCTTCAATCTTTCTACACAGTAGGTACTAAAATCCCTTTCTTCTTTGCATAATCATTTACTTTATAACACGATTATTTACAATGCTCATCCAAAGGTTTCTCCCACTCTGCTTGCACATGCTTACGTAATTAGTTAATTTATAAAAAATAGTTCGTGGGATGACAATTGCCCGTATTTTCATCCCAAAAGACTTTTTTCTTCTTACCCTTATCCACCTAAGTAAGGACGGCATAACACGTTCTCTTTTTACAATCTCGTTTATCAGCTGTCATCTCTATATTTACACCTTTTATTATTCCTCACACAAATCAAGTATGCCTTGTTAGATCCTTCTCTACTTTTTTATTCGTCTAACTTCATACTTACCACTTTTCTAGTTATATGACTTTCATCCCTGCTCATGACATGTCCATGCCACTTACATACCATAAGTATCAAATTCTCTATCACTGGTGCTATTTAAATACTTCCTCTGATATACTCATTCCTAATCTTAACAATTTTACTTCCACACGTCCATCTTAACATTCGCATCTCTGCTACATAGAACCTTCTTACCGTCCAATTGTAAGACTAATTTCAAATATATTTTGTGCGAATTTGTGTAGTGATTGAAATATATTAGTGGGAGCAAACCTAGATGTGGCAGTACATTCGCAGGTTCTTCGATACAAACTGTCTGGAGAATAAAACTCGCTTTTAAAGAAGCACTACATGAGCCAACGAAACCTCTGATTTGTTTAGAATATTGCGTATCAATAAGGTGACTTGTTCTTATTGTTATTGGTTGTGAAATTCCCTATAGGATAAGCACAGTGCAGTCTAAAAACAACGGCAACCACCGAGAGATCAACCATGCATCGCCAATCGTCCCTTTCATGTCTGCACAAATGCTTATTTGATTTAGAAGAAAAAACACTAGAACCCACTGTTTTCTAGTAAAAGAATAAATCCTATATAAACAATGTAATGTTGTAAGTCCCTTAAGTGTAGCTATAAATTTAGCAACATGTGAAAGTTTTGAAATTCCGTAAGGAACTTTGGTGACTGATTGCAGTTTTGGGTCCAAAGACCCTGTTGCTAATGTGACCAGCTTGTATTCCAGCATTTTTGTATTTGTAACCTTCTACGAGGTTCTATATTTATTGTTAACGCTGAACGTGAAATAGCGGCTTTATAACCAAATTTCGTATTTAATAGAGGTAGCAAATATACTGGTGAAGACTAACTGAGATTAAGTGGTCACTATACTATGAATGAAACCGATATTTATTCCTATCCTATATCAGTTATAGATAGATTTCTACTCCTGAGAACTACTCATGTGACAGTGCGTGAAGTTTATAACACCCTTCAGATTATATCAGCAGTGCGAGTACACTATTTTTTACCTATGACAAAAAACGAGGTGTGACAAAAACTGCTTGAAAAGAATCAATGTTGTCTGTTAAACGTAGTACATAATAACTCAATGAAACTATTATTGTTTTCATTATTTATTATCACTATTTATAGCCACAATTAGGTTCATGAATAATACATTTATATTCACTAAAAATAAATAATATAAACTATTTTTATAGTAATATTAGGTTAATTAGACTTATATGGGTAAAGAGTCTCGAAATTCCGTGATCAATTACGAAATCGATGATAATTGGTTAAATTATTCTCATCTAACAATCTATAGTTTGTTTGACATAGAACGAAACCACTTCGGTCTTGCAACTTAATGTTTTGACCTTTTTTGGTGACACCTACGCAAATTCTGCCGTGCTTTTGTATGTTTGTTTTTTATGGATATACATATATTTATTTGTGATTTAATTATAAGCATTTTTCATTAATACATGTATTTTTTATCTATGGGGTAAAGAGTTCAAATAATATTTCAATGCACTTAGGTATACCGAGCTCATCTTCAGGTGTCAAAGAAGTACCTAAACATGTGTAAATTTAAGAAGTGATCTTGTTTTACTGGCACTTGACACTCATACATACATTTTTTTTTAAATATATAATAGCACTGGAAATTTACGGATTTATTCCTAATGGTAAGCATATAGTACAAACCAAAAAACAGTCACGATCACCGAGAAATCAATAATTCATCGGCAGTCGCCGCTGTGATGCCGGCCTGCGTAAATAGAAACTGGATATGGACCGACTGATCCCCAAACGCGACGCGCATAAGCGAATCAATATGACGCGCTTTTCACCATATGCATGGTGGTCGATACCCAGTCGGGCTGTAGAGCCGTACACAACACATTCGGCTGCATTCTTACTTTTGTGGTCCTTGTAGACCAGCGTCCTCTATCAATAGAATCTCGCTACTCTGTGATCCTCATCTATATCTATAGCTATACATATTATAAAACTCAACGTCTCTGTCTGACTATCCGTTTATGTTCTCTTTACGCAAAAACCACATCCGATTTAGACGTTTTTTTATTTTATTTTAGTTATAGCTGTTATCTGGCCAAGTTATAGGATGTATTTTATTACATAAAGTAACATACCGCAAATATCGCAGCGATAATATTGGTGAATCAGCTCGGAAAAAAGGCGCTTTTGGGGCGATTAAATGGCTTACGCTGAGTAAATTATAAGAGATATATCAAATCAATGTTGCACATAATTGTAGATATTTAAAAGACTAACAAAAATGTCGGCGGTAGCATATATCTATCTTCTAAGGATCACCCAAAGTAAGTATTTTTGGGGTAGCACAATTCATGCTTGCGCTCGGCCGACGGTATTCTGTAGATCACGCGAGCGGAGCTTCGGTCACAGCTAGTAGTACATAAACTGAACCTTCTTTACCATTCGATTCTGAACAGTTAACTTACCCAACTAGTTAAAATAAAATACTAGTAGACTATGCATTCAAAAATGTTACCTTAAGCGTTTTGCACACAAAATCCGCCGACCTGCCGGCACGTGTTGGCCGGTTTGGACGGTTTTTCACGTTGTTGCAAGTCGGAAAACTTTATTGGCTACATGTCAGTGACACGATATGATGAAATTTGTTGTCTGTCGAATGATGCCAGTCACTTGATCACCGAGTAGGCCGCTTTAGTACAAGGCGTCGACATGGTTCTAAAAAAATTAATAATGTCGCCAACACTAAGCCGCCATGCTATGTCGGCGAGTTCGGTGCGTAGAGCATATTGATGGTGAGTTTTTAACTTCCATTTTTTATGTTATGATGTACCAATCAGGCAAGCAATCAACCTGATTTAACCGAAAGCTCTGTATAACATATCTGAAAAGGACCACAGTTCTAAGGTCAGTTATAATAGATTGCTACTCCTGGACACTGAGTTAAAACGACTTGTTTTTTTCTACCACACTCTTCGAAATGGAATACAGTATTGTTGCTTTTTGGAAGAAATAGGTATAGGTACACGCATAGTCGAAACGTTACACGGACTACACAACCTCATGTAAGCGAGGAAGGTTAAATAAAACACTATACCCTAACACAATTCCCTGAATGCTTTAAAAAATAATTTCTCTACTGCAGGAGTACTGAAACAAACGATCGCGAGATATTCCGAAAAGTATAATACAATATTTGACCTTGGAATTAGCGCCGATAACACGTACAAGGACACCTGTAGTCTCTTTTCAATTTACTTGTAGTAATTAATCACTACGAATAATGTGTAGTAATATTTTCGCGTATTTACATCTTAAATCCAGAGCATCTGAACCTAAATTTAGGTCTACTATAATAAATATGAAGAGAAATATCCGCGTTTGAAATGAAAATCCGAAAAATGAAATCAGTTAACAGAACTGGTCGGCTCTACTTATTTGTGTGAGTCACAATTTTCAGAAATTGAAAATTATCGAACTAAGCATCTCAAGCAGCTAACTAACGAACGCTTGGCATCTCGCTTACGTTTAGTATTTTTGTTTCTTAGTAGATTAGCTGTCGATCATTTGATGGCCAAATTTTTTTGTTGTATATCGTTGACATTGTATGTTTGAGCACTTCTAGTTTAGTGTATCAAGAATGGTAGTCAGACAGTACAATAACAGCTTCGTTACGAATATACAGCTGCGTGATGATTTTAAATTATTTAAATATCTATTCAAAATGCTTATCCACATTAACATGTCGCTCGAGGTTGTTCGTGCGCCGGCGCCGCTGTGTCGCCGACAAGATTGCTCGCAAACTTACACCGTTAATCGTTAGTTGTCATACAAACCTCTAAAATTATATTAAAATATATATGATTAAGGACCTGAATTTATTATGTTTTGCGGAAACGGAAATTGTTTTAAAAACAGTAAATATTTTCACATAGATAGTGACACAATTAGTATGGTATTTTCGATTTGTTCAAGTCGGATTGAACAGTATGGGAATCTAGTTTATTATACCTATACTATCCTTTGTCTAAGTCTCTGTTTACTATAGAGTAATATATATATATATATAAGACAAAAAAGACGCCTTTGGGGCGCTTAAATGGCTTACGCTGAGTAAACCATACGATATACATCAAATTAAAGTTCTACATAATTGTAGATCTTAAAAAGACCTACAAAAACGTCAGCGATAGCATATATCTATCTTCTGTGTATCACCCATAATAAGCACTTTTGTCTTCCGTCTTTTAATCAGGGGCAGCACGATTCGCACCTGCGATCGACCGACGGCATTCTGTAGTCCACAGCTACTGTATGTATATATCAACTTCCATTTATATGTATATACTACATAGAAACATATATAGCTTCCACAACGCCAAATTTATTATTATGTCTGGTCATTATATTTTGCTGTCCCGTTATAGAAGTCGTTTATGTAAAAACAGTGGCCTGAGAAACGGAAACAATTTCTTAACAACAGGACTTTCAAATATGACATAGATTTAAATGATTATTTAATGGTCAGAATATTAACATTAATAAATGGTTAAGCTAATAATTTATAGTTTGATACAAAATATACGAAGACTGTAAGGTCCATTCGTAAAACTTTTTTTGAACTATAACATTAATTTGTTGAGTTAGAAACGAATATGCTACTTTACGCCTTAAAGCAAAGATGGCTCTGATGTAGCGTCTACGGACAAGGTTGTAATCGACGTGAGTTCGAATTCCTACAATGCCTGAGCTTTCGGAGAAGGAAAACATTGTGATCGAACCATAGCATAGTGGTAGAGTATTTTCTAAAGCCCGTCTGATTATCTGCCACCCTCAACTTGAAAATCTGTCGCCAAACACCTATAGGTGTGTTCCAGCAGCTACACTTGAGAGCCAGTTCTACCATTAGGCTCAGTGTGTTACCTAAACTAATTTTAGGGTCCACAACGCGCATGTGATGCTTTTTTTTTTTTTTTCGAACTGACTATACTGTGCGCCTTAGGGGCCCTGGAGCTTTTACGGCTTTTACAGCTTTACTGGGCTTGGGGGCGAGCGTTTAGGGCACTCAGCCACGAAAGCTAAGCAACAACATCCGAGGGTGCCAAAGTGGCCGAACCTCGGCTCGGACTGTTGCGCGTATGCAATTAAGTCGCGATCTGACTAATTCCCTATCCGTAATTCGATCTAAACTAACTATACATATATACATGTTTCTGCCCCCTGGGAGGAGGGAAGGAACATGTGTATATGTGTATTTAGTGATCTGAAATTTTTGTCTACTCTAACTAGGCAAAAAAAGAAAAAAAAAAGGTCCCTTACAAAACCTATGTACCTGTGTGTATAATGCAGTGTCATGTATGGCTGTGAAAGCTAGTGATTGTAGAGTCACTTGTATCGCGCGAGCGGCTGCTTGGCTCAAGGGCTCCATGCCGATGGATCGGACCTAGAAAGGTCCTGGAAGAGTCTGGAAGTCTAGAAAGGACTAGGTCCTTACGCACGCTTGTTTCTCATCGTCGTGGTATGAAAACAAATTTCATCTTTTTTTCTTTGTGAACTCTCATTATAGGTGGCCGCTCACGGCTAAAGGATAGTTATAAGTTATTAACAAACTTGTATAGACTAAAAACCCAAATAATTCCTCTTTTAGACTTAGGTATGGGTAGCGAGAATTGCTTACATATTCGTCAGCAAATGCAGCTACCTCAAGAGGCATCTCCACTGAGCTGTGAGAGGTTTCCTAAATCACCCTCTAACAACCACCGTTATAATAAATACATATAATAATACATTATTCCTTGATATGGTATTGCCATATCTCCGTTGATTCTTAATTAAAATTAATGATTCAGACGTCTTTTAAAGTTTGTGTGCGTCGCTATTGACAAAACGTAGACAAATAGTTTATAATTAATGTTTTCGGTAAAACAAATCTATACTAATAATATAAAGATCAAGACATTGCTTGTTGAACTACCAATCAGATTTGAAAAATTCGTTTCGCATTTTATAGACTATTTATTATGAAAAGTTATAGGTCATATAACTTCAAGTTACGGCTCTAAGGAGCTGAGCAGTAACCATGACCGCTTAACAATCTTGGAAGTTGTAGGCAACTACGAACAACGATCGGCTACACGAGTACGTTGAAGGCGGCGTAGTGGAGAGTTGGTCGAATAACTGAAGTCAATTTATTCATCATATTATTGGTCGAATATATTCTAAGCATGGAAATATATGTAATTCTATATTAAGGCGCACGCTTGTTCACGCAAGTTTAACTCGCAATACGTAAATAAGCAATAGTAACTTAAATCTTGAAAAAAATATCCGCACAAAAATATTTATTCGAATAATTCCATATTACATACTCGTATTTTTTTACGAATGATGAACTTTGTCAGACGCTTAATAGTAAAGGTAATTAATTATTAATATAGTTTACACATATAAATATAACCTCGATTTTATACATAACTGTAGATGAGTGTACAGCTGATGCGTTCTCCTTCTTTATTTCCCTTTCTCTTTCTCGTCACACACACGCATACACTATGTTGGCCGACAGTACGTCGTGGTACCAAAATTGGCTGGCAGCATCTCACAGCCATCTCTCCGCCACCGCGCGTGCTCATTGGTCAAATCAAATAACGCGCGCTTCCCCGGTTTCCTGTAACACATTTCCGTCCCTTTTCCAAAATCACTCCCACAAAGAATATCCAGCAACCGAGACGATAGATGATACACATCAAAAACTGTTGGCTGGTATTTATCTTGATGAGTGAAAAGTTTGTCTGATAACGCATCCCACCACAATCTCTGTTTTACAGACTCCGTGGCGCAGTGGTAAACCTACTATATAGATGAGTGCGGTCACATAAAAAAATGTTACAATAAATAGCCTTTTTATTGAGAAAGGCTAGACGGACACCGGCGCGGTGGAGAGTTCACCGAATAACTTTAACACGGGTAAAACCGTGGAGCACAGCTAGTATTTAAATAATATCTATTATCTTGTTAATATCAAGAGAAGTAGGGCACAGAGAAATTTCTTTGGAGATTTCGCTCTACATGGGACAGTCCTGATGGTGAAACACCTCCATCCTACACAAGATCGCAGCCCAATAACTTGTGTTGTGTTCCTGTGGTGAGTAGGGTTTCCAGAGTTCCTTGGGCCAGGGGGTTCAAGGTAGACAACGCGCTAGTGATACCTATGGTATTACAATCATCCATAGGCTATTGTAGTCGCTTACCATCAGGCAGGCCGTATGATTGTTTGCCACCTTTGTAGTATAAAAAATATATACACAAAAGTAAATAATATCTTTAGTTTTATATTAGAATAGATTATTAAAAAGTACTATATGAACTCTTGTTCAATACCAGAAATCGCCAAACTTTATACATCGTAAATGATTGTACTAATAACTTAAATATTCGAAAACTTAAATTTCTATTGAAATGTAACTTGGATTTTAACTTATACCTCTTCAATTCTTAATGGCGAAGAAAATTTTCAAGAAGTTTCCCGTACCACAGGTCAATTTAAATTGGACTGTTACGTATATTCACGACTGTAAATTATCCATATATTTTTATGACATTTAATATTAAACCTTATTTATACCAACGGTAAGCAATTTTTAGATCAATCTGAAAATCCTAATTTCGTAAATAATTCTTACGGTGAAAAATGGTGCATGTTAATGTCACTCAAAATTATTAGAAGTTAAGAGATCGGTCTAAGTTAAATTTTAATGGGACAAAGTAAGTTTACTTAATGAATTTGTGGATTTTTAATACTGTATTTTACCAAATTATAATTTTTCCAATGTCAACAAGCTCGAAAAACAACTATTTCTGCATGATGGTTTATCTATAGCTGCATTTGAGAACTACTCATTTTAGGTTTAACGTGTCACAATCTTCAACTAAAACGTCACTTAACATCAGTTAAGCTTGTGGATTAAGCACTAAACCGTTTTTTTATGAAGCAAGAAGTCATAAATCCACTTGTTCCGTATTTAATTTATGTTAGATGTTAGCACAAACTCATTCTCCATCTAGTATTAATATTACTATCTTTATATCTACAAACGGAATGTATCTGTCAACTTACTAACAAAAACGCACTTGTTTGTTCAACAAGTGCTGCCCTCTATCAAATGAGTAACTGAGAATCCCGCTACTAGCGAGCTGCGCTGAGAGTGACCGCTCCGACAAATAAATATAAAATATATTCAAAATCCGTTAAACATTATCAAACCTAGTGTGCCAGTGACTCAATAAAGTGCCTTAGCTAGCAACCAGCGACTTAAGCCATCAACTCAGCCGGGGTACCCCAAAAGAAGAGGATCTCCAGGTGCGGGTAAGTGGTGGATACATGTCCGTTCTTTATCTATTTCCTATACATTTGTTTGGTCCTTCGAGCCGGATTATCAAGGACTTTAGGGTTTGTGCTGGCATATTAGGCCTTTATATAAAATTTTCTATAATTTTTAACATCAAAATTTATCATCAAACCAACCTATCTTTTATAAAAAAAACTTTCCACTTTACCTAGGCTTAGCGTATTTGTTTTTCGACAATACCACCGCGTACTGTTTTTTCGAACCGTACTAATTCATTTCCTAATGAATTAATAGGTAATAATAGCGAATTTATAACAATTTCAATTTTATTTCATCTTGAGGGTAAACGTATCTTATTTTTAACGCGGCACTTTGCGCTCGCGTCGACGTTCCCTTACAAGTCTTATCTAATATCTTATGCACACGCTCCAGAGCAAGCTACGCTAATCGATCCTACATTATTATAACATAATATAACTTCACATTGCAAATTATAATAAGCTGTCTACGTATTACGTACTAGGCACACTTATAATTTTGCATGCTGAATATCCCCGTATAGTCATACTACAAATAACACAAATTAATAGTATTACCTCTCATATCAACATATCTTATAGTATCTTATTGCTGGCAGTGTACTGCGTTCTTAACAACTAACTATTTCTCTACTACACTATACAAACATATCGATTATTTACATTCATTATGGAACTACAACAATTAACATTTGAACGAGAAGTTTTCATGAATAGTATCCAACGTATGGCTGATTGTTCTACTGAAGAAGCGGAATTTCGTGCCCGTGTTAAGGAACTAAATAATGTTAAGAAGCAGTTCTTCCTTATTCAGGGTAAAATTGAAAAACTTTTAGCAAAAACCGGCGAGTTTAAACCTGAAGAACAGTTAGAGATACGTAATCAATTCGACAACTTATACTATAAAGTTCAAATAATAGCGGATAACATAAAAATTCAATGTAGACAAAGTTTGGCGAGCGCACCGCCTACTACTTGTTCTCATTCTAAAATTCAGCTACCGACACTTGCCTTACCGACTTTTCACGGTAGTTTAACTGAATGGAATGCATTTTACGATTTGTTTTCATTGTTAGTACATAAAAACGAACAATTATCGGATGTTGAACGTTTCCGTTATTTGCTTTTATCCTTACGGGGTGAACCTTACAATTTAATAAAGTCACTTCCCATAACTGGAGATAACTATAATAACGCTTTGCAAGTATTACTGAATCGTTATCAGAATAATCGAATTATAGCAACCAAACACTTAGACAAAGAGTTGTCGGCAGCTGAAGTGATGCCCTCCGTCGCATCACTCAGTCCCGTCGCGGGCGCGGCTAGCGAAGGAGCCGCAGGTCGCCGTATGCCTAACGTTTTATCACGCCAAGCTGTTTTTTCACGCGCAGCGATGGCGCGCTCGCAGTCGAATCCACTGCGCGCCGCTGCACAATCACAAGCGCGGGATGCGTCGTCTGCACATACGAGTACCACGCGTATAATGAATGTTCATGCTGCGACTGCCACTGATTCCGGCCGTTACATTAAATGTAATTATTGCAAAGATAATACACATCCATTAAATAAATGCGATAAGTTTAATAAATTAACTTTATCCGAGAAGAAATTCTTTATGGAACATAACAAAATTTGCCACAATTGCTTATTTTCTGGTCACGATATCAGTGACTGTAAATCGCGACACAACTGTCGTGTGTGTTCCCAACGTCATCATACTTCTATACACGAAGATGTGATTTCGAATACTACTTTAACAAGCGAATGTAACTTCTCTTACTCTGAGCCGACCTCAGTAGCTGAACTTTCTTCTTCGCCCACATCATTGCGTGGTGTTTCTGGGCACAGGAATAACTGTGCGGTTCTACTTACCACCGCGTTGGTCAACATGCGTTCTATGGATGCGGGACCCTGCATACCCCGTCTTGTGCGCGCCCTTGTCGACCAAGGCTCTCAAGCCACTCTCATTACGGAGTCGTGCGTCCAACGTCTTGGTTTACAACGTTATCGTGCCAAGACTAGCATGACTGTGACTGGAATAGGCGATCAAAATGAGCAGCCACGTGGATATGTTATGTGTGAAGTTACGCCTCACAACAAATCAGAACCTAAACTATTTATCGAAGCTCTTATCTTGCCGAAGATAACGAGTTACTTGCCAAGCATTCCGAGCACTTTCGAGCAAGTAAGTCATCTTCAAAATCTTCCACTAGCGGACCCGGAATTACGTTCCGCGCGTCCCCTGGAACTTCTACTAGGGTCAGATTATACTGACAGTATCTTATTGCATGATAATATTAAAGGCCCACAGGGTACACCCGTGGCCATTAATAGTATTTTTGGTTACCTACTTAACGGTAAAATATCCCATTCATTACCAGTACAAGTCTGCGTGAATATTAGTACATATCAGCTTGATATGCAACTACAAAAGTTTTGGGAGCTTGAATCAGTATCTGATGTCAAGCCTGTCACAAAAGAGGCATACGCTGCTTGCGTATACCTACGTGTCATTGACACTCAAGACACGGTTCATGTTTATCTTCTCCTTGCTAAAACAAAGGTTGCGCCTTTGAAGCGTATAACGCTTCCGCGCTTAGAGCTATGTGCCGCCTTTCTTTTATCAAAGTTAATAAATAAAATACTTGTTACCTACACTAACCTTCTATCCATCGAAAATGTGTATGCTTGGAGTGACTCTGCGGTCACACTTGCATGGTTACGCTCATCGTCACATGAATGGCGTACTTTCGTGTCTAACCGTGTCACGGAGACCACGAGCCGCGTGCCTGCCGCGCACTGGCGTCACGTGCCTGCCGCGCACTGGCGTCACGTGCGCTCCGAACACTATCCCGCGCATTCAGCATCCAGAGGTGTGCTACCATCCAACTTAGACCATGGGCTGTGGTTTAATGGGCCTACCTGGCTTAAGCAGGTCCAATCTGATTGGCCTATTTCTAACGTTGACTTTCAAACTAATGAAGAACGACGAAATTACGTTTTTATATCCAAACAAGTAACTCCTGATTTACAATTTCTAGAACGATTTTCGTCATTACCGAAATTACTGCGCGTTGTTTCCATAATATTTCGATTTTATTATAAATATCGTAAAGTAAAATCTTATTCGTCTTCTTGGATCACCGTCCCTGAAACAAAATTCGTTTTAAATCGAGTTATTAGTCTCGTGCAGCAAAATCAGTTCGCTGACGACATTTCCCGTCTGAAAGATAATGATATCTGTTCGAATAAACTCCAAAAACTGAAGCCGTTCGTCGATGAAGCTGGGCTTCTCAGGATCGGCGGTAGGATACAACGTGCCCAAATCTCTTACGATGCCAAGCATCAAATCATTTTACCTAAAAAACATTTCTTCACAACCCTACTTATAGACTATTTTCATAAATTACATTTACACGTAGGTCCGCAGACATTGCAATTTCTTTTATCTCAGAACTACTGGATTATATCTGCCCGCGATGCAGTCCGCATGCGCACACGCCGCTGCGTTCGCTGTTTTCGCACACGGCCGTCTGCTCCGCAGCCGCCCATGGCTCCGCTTCCTGCCGCAAGAATACGCGCCCTCAGGCCGTTCCTACATGTAGGCGTAGATTTCGCAGGACATTTCTTTCTGAAATCAAGTAAATATCGCAACGCGAAAAAGTATAAATCTTATGTATGCGTCTTTGTATGCATGTCAACGAAGGCAGTGCATTTAGAATTGGTACCAGATTTATCGACAGATTCATTTCTTAACGCTTTACGCCGTTTTATTTCCCGCCGCGGACTTTGTACTGACATATATTCAGATTGCGGTCGAAATTTTGTTGGCTGCGATAGGTACTTGAAAGATTTGCATACCTTTTTACAAAGTGAGACAACCCAAGCTCATATAAATGAACAATTAACACACTTATCAATAACTTGGCATTTTAACCCGCCTTATGCAAGCCATTTTGGTGGTATATTCGAGGCTGCGGTCAAAAGTATGAAAACTCATCTTTACCGGGTCATAGGACAACTTACTTTAAATAACGATGAATTTAATACACTTCTATGTCAAATTGAAGCCGTACTTAACTCGACACCGCTTTGCATACAGAGTAATGATTCTACTGATCCATTACCTCTTACACCTGGTCATTTTTTAGTTGGGGGACCAATGACTGCCTTGGTTGAAGTTGACTTATCAACTGATAATCCTAGTCGCCTTGTTCGATGGCAAATCGTCCAACAAACCTTACAACATTTTTGGAAACGCTGGAGCGTTGAATATCTTCATCAACTTCAGCAAAGAAGTAAATGGTTCCGCGATAGAATGCACACACCCCTCGCCGAGGGTACCGTAGTTGTACTTATCGACAACAACCTCCCCCCACTGCAGTGGCGCCTGGCTCGTGTGCATAAGCTTCATCTGGGCGCGGACGGTGTTGTTCGCGTTGTAACCGTACGCATGGGTAACAACACCCTTACCAAAAGACCTGTAGTAAAGGTCTGTCCTCTACCTATTGACTAGGTAATATTGTAACCCTAGCCTAATCGTAGCCCTATGTTAAGTTAGTTTATATTGTTTTCTTTAAAATAATATAGTTATTTTAAGGTCGGCGGCATGTTCCGTATTTAATTTATGTTAGATGTTAGCACAAACTCATTCTCCATCTAGTATTAATATTACTATCTTTATATCTACAAACGGAATGTATCTGTCAACTTACTAACAAAAACGCACTTGTTTGTTCAACAAGTGCTGCCCTCACTGAGAATCCCGCTACTAGCGAGCTGCGCTGAGAGTGACCGCTCCGACAAATAAATATAAAATATATTCAAAATCCGTTAAACATTATCAAACCTAGTGTGCCAGTGACTCAATAAAGTGCCTTAGCTAGCAACCAGCGACTTAAGCCATCAACTCAGCCGGGGTACCCCAAAAGAAGAGGATCTCCAGGTGCGGGTAAGTGGTGGATACATGTCCGTTCTTTATCTATTTCCTATACACCACTATTGAGGAATAATTTTTATAGCTGTGCCCGCGACTCCGCTCACTTGAACTACAGAATGACGTCGGTCGAACGAACGCGCGAACTGTGCTGTTTCTGCTCAAAAGACCGTAGACAAAAGTGCTTATAGTGGGTGATCTATAGAGGATAGCTATATGTTATCTCTGACTTTTTGTAGGTCTTTTTAATATCTACAATTATGTAGAACATTAATTTGATATATCTCGTATGGCTTACTCAGCGTAAGCCATTTAAGAGCCTCAAATGCGTATTTTTTCCGAATTCATTCGCCATTATCGTCAATACTTATTTCGTATGTTACTTGCTGGCCAGATAATACAACTAAGAATGAAAACAAACAAAATGCCTAGTGCGTGTCGGGCCACGCGCAGTGTAGAGTTCTGTAGTTGGCCGTCACAATATGTTTATAAGTTGATTTACTATTATTCGTTTACTTGTAAACCCTACTTACCTCTAATAGTTTTTCTTTTAATTTCTTATATATACCACTACCATGATTTTTTTCACATTTACAAAAATAACCATTTAGCTGGGAGGAGGTAACACTCGACTCTAAAAACTCTACTCTCTACACAGACTCTAAAACAGCAGTTTTATAAAGCTTAATATTTCGTCAACTGGTTCGCAAACTTTAGAAAAATGGTTTTCACAGATACCCAATATCTTAATATATATATCTTAACGACCTATCCACCGACAATCCACACGATGCAATAGACGTGAAAAAAAAACTCATTTTACGTGTAGGGGAGGTGGCATAACATCTTTTTTTCAATATTTTTTTTTACCAATTTGTCAGCATTATTAATTTGTATACTCATACCAAATTACAGCTTTCTAGTACTAAGAATCTTTGAGCTAAGCCGCGGACAGACAGACGGGCATAGCGAGATTCACTCCTTTTATCTTCAGAACTCTAAAAAACATGTGAATCGGTAAAGTAATTTTCGCGTGAAAAGAACATAAACAAACAGACAGAGAGAGGTTGAGGTTTAAAATATTTATAGATTTATAAGCCACATTATTGGAGCAATATTGTCTATGAAAAAGTGTTTGTGTGTTCGTCTACTGCCTGTTTTCAATGAGAATTAACCCAAAATTTCACTGATGTCCCATTTAGCATTCAATATCTTATGAAAGACTTGCTGTACCCGCGGGTCCGCTCGCGTGGACTACCTACTAAAAAAAGGTTTTTACTTCTTGTGTGTACCTTAACTATTTTTCTAAATTAAAAGTAGCCTAAGTTATGCCTTACAACATAAGCTATCTGCAAGTAAATGTTCCATCAAAATCGGTCCAACCCTTTCGGAGATTACCCGAAACAAAAAGACAGAAAAAAATTAAAAAATTGGTTTTTTGTTATAGATATCGTGTATATTTTCATATGTATTTAGTGATAACCTGTTATTTTGCCATTACAAACAGACACTTCAATTTTATTATATGTATATATATATGTATGGAAGAGATCTCATACCAAATTTGTAAGCCAAATTGCGTAGGAAACGTTTCAGAACAGCTTCAATTCTGTTTATCAATCTAAGTATTCATTTTGTTATATAACAAAATTAGTTCTGTTAAAATCAATGTCTGTTATGTATTTATTTACATTAATATCCACATATTTTCTCAATCGCTCAACAATTTGTTTACTGGATTCATCAAAAACAAACATTGTCCATTATTTATAAACTGTGACGATCCATGTCTGTGATAAATCGCCCGATACGAATATATATTGGAAAGATTGATAATGGAGTAGTTAGTACGAGAAGTGTTTTCGATCTACTTTGTTATACTAAGTTTCGTTGTATTTTTTTCAATTTCATTTATTTGTGATATTTCTACAATGGTGAGGTTATTTTGTTTTAATTACAATTCTTTAATCAATGTTACATATTTGAATGATAATTTTGTATGAAATAGAAATTGTTTTATAAGTATTATTAATCTTATTTATTCAGATTTCTTTGGGCTTGTTTATGTTGTATCATATAGCATTTAATTTTAAATTATGAATATAAAATCTACGTCCCATGTAACATGATGTCTGTTATTTGTTACCAGCAGAATTCTCTTCCTCCAATTTAACATGAGTTTAAAATGAATATCACGAACTTTCCGCAATTATACAGCAAAATAAAACTTTCTTCAAGTTGCAAGAGCCTTATAAGTACTTACTTTATGATAGAAAAATAACTTTAGCCAAAAATATAAAAATAGTATTTTATATTTATACTTGAGTTATTTAATTGATATGTTTAATTTTTGATTAGTGTTAAAATAAGAACAAAAATTTCAAGTAACCAATAACTACTTCTTAAATAACGAAAATTAATTATTTCAGCTTAATTCTACAGAATAAGCAATAACTAAAATAGGTTTAACTTAACAAATTACCGACCAATCTGATACTATTAAATTCCTCGATTACTTAAAAAAAAAAAACAAATTGCCATATTAATAATAATAAATGAAATTTGTTACAATTCATTTTTTACAGATATTTGTGTGTCTTATGATTTTGTTTTCTATAAATTCCAGATGGAGAAACTCTTCATATTATTGATGACAATATCATTGATAAACTCTAATCCAGTGATGACCCGCGAAAACTTACTAAAGCAGACAGGCAGAGCGCAATTCTGCGCAAACATATTAAATTTTAACAACTTTTACTACTCGTTAGAAGAACAGAAAAACGTCAGTGGAATACCAGCAGACATGAGCATCCATTGGAAAACTGGAAATATATTCTTCACTCTGATAAGCGAAGAAATGAAAATGAGCCTACAAGTACTTCATCCTAGCGGTGAATTTGAAACTATAAAATTAGCTGGACTAGGTCAGTCAACCTGCGTAGATAACCTCAACGATATTGTTTACCTCGCGACTGATAACGGCGTTTATAAATACAAAGACGATTCGTCTATAGAAGTGTATACAGCTTTAGGTGAAGATGTCATGTACATAGCTACTACAAGTGATGGTACATCAATGTATATAGCTACGTGGCCCCAGAATCGTGTTCATAAGATAACAAATGACGGTCAGAAACAAGAAGTATTCTCAGCTATACCAAATGGCCACGGCCTAACGATAGACCCGAGAAATAACATATACTTCGTAGCAACAAAAACTTCTTACATTCTGAAGAATGGATACAGCATTCCTATAAAGATTAAAGGGTTACCAAGTGATAAAATGACAGGTGTCTTTGTTAGTAGATCGGATGAAATCTTCGCTATGGATGAAAATAGTAATCTTTACGTTGTTGATCCTGAAAATGCTTCAGCTAGACATGTAGGATCGTTTAGTGTGAGTGGTGTCAATTGCTTTGCAATGGATTCGGCTGATAACGTCCTAATTGGTGTTAAAGGAGCAATATTGAAATTCCACGCATACGAAAAGAGCCCATGTCAGGATTACAGCAAGTAATAATGATAATAATTATTGGTGAATATTGTGACTAACTCTGCTTTTACTTAAATTTCATTTATAACCTTAATCTTTAATTACTTACTTCTTGTGTCAATATTTTATCTCTCCATATAATTATTTGTGTTTAAATAACTAGGGTATGTTCCCAGTGAACACGTTACTTTACCTTGACATCACACACAGATCTTACGCCCCAAAGCGGTCAAAGCATTATTACTTAGACATGACATAAAACTGTCAGGATTATTGATTTCAAAGTTGTGTCATTCTCCGTTACATCATAGTGATGTAAAATTATTATTTTAATATGATGTAACTGTAATTACTTTTATGGCACTTTCATCTGATATAACGTTAATATCAAACTGTTACGTAAAGTAAGTGCTGTTCAAGATCATACCTTCACAAAACTGACAAGTCATATTTTTACGTGCCGTTATTATATAAATAAGGTCAGATGTTTTCAAGGTTAATTAAATTGTCTTACTATCTTAATTCAGCAGTAACTTGAAAGTTCAGTTGATATAATCGACCCACTAATGCTAATAGATAAGTACCTACTATCTGTCAAAATGAGATCAGAGTTAAGTCCATCAGTCAGTCAGTTAAGTCCATTCCCACGTAATTATTTAAATATTAAACGGATGTCAAATGTACGTTACAGTTATATCATACTTCACTACTGAGATATTTGGTACATAACGAATGACATTGCTCGATGTAATTCAGATACCACAACGACATAAATGTGTTCACTGGGTTATTAGATACTTGTTTAACTGAATAGTTAACTATAGAACAAAGATAGATTAATCTTATTACGTTGAAAGTAATCATTACAAGATACGTTTGAATTCGGCTTCAAAATAAAATACCAAATAAAAGTAGTATTAGTATGTAGTTAGGTACATTAAAATTAATTTAATTTAATTAATATAAAAAGTGTACCATTATTGAGTATACCTATATAGTTTCCAGTGTTACGACGATTTGTGTATACTAACAAGATGGTGGACCCCTTATTAGAACTTTCTAGGGAGTTTTTGTGGTATCTCAGAATTCATGATCCATGTTGTTATTTCTAATTTACTTCATTTGTGCAGAAAAGCCAAACTTTATTATGTATAATTCCACCTGTATTACACAATATAGGGACAAATAACACAAATTAATGATTAAAAAATTAAAACCACTACATGACAGTTTGAGATCCCGCCAAAAACTCATAATTGATTGATATTAAAAGAAATCGATAGAAAATAAAATAAAAATACATATATAAAAAAAACATAAATATATCACAAATTTAAGACGTCATATTTACATCCAAAAATTTACTACGAAGATTAAGCGATAGATGGTATTAAAACAAATCTGACGATTATCATAACCGTCTGACATTGTGACGACATGTGCGATCGATTTTATCCCCAATCACGCCATTAGATCTTTCAATCATAAATCCTAAGAACCACTAAAATACTGATCCATTGTTTGTTTGGTGTCATTAAAAGAAATAGTATTGCAAAATATTATTAGTATTGTAAAATTTGTATTAATTTAGTTTTGTTTGACTGACCCATATAGGGGGAGAAGTGGGGCAGATTGATACAGAAAAATTCAATGTCGTATTTTATGCGTAAATAATTAATAAAAGATTATTATTGTATGTTTATTGAATGTTAAATTTTATCAAAATTATAATATGAGTCACAAGAATCATTAAAGTTAAATAATAATGAGAATAAAATTAATTTAATTAAAAATGGGTTTTGTATCATTGTGCCCCATACGTGGGGCACTTTAGTACGACAATATATATGTACGAATATATAATAGGAAATGAGGTTTAACTGGTGGACATTATAATAAGACTTAAGATTATTAATAAAGGAAAAATTATATGTTTCAAAGGCTTTTCTCTTTAAAACAAAACTATAGAAACTACTATGGATTTAATTATTTAATAACTACAATAAAAAATGTTTAGGTACAGTCAACATTGCACCATTGGTAACAGTTCCAGGTATAAGCTGAGCTCTATTCAGTAATGACAAGTTCCTAAAGGTATCTCAATTTATGCTGGCACCATTAACACCGCTGTGTGGTTGAACGTTATATACGTTTAAATTATTTCAAAAAGTACAAAAGAAAAAAGTTCGAGACGTTCCCTTTAAAGAAATAGTAACTGCTAAAGCACAGGTATTGCAGTTGCAGCTGCAAAATAAACGTTTGTCTTATATTTACACAAACACAAACTTACTAGATGCAGATTTTTGGTAGATATAGGGTCAGTTTCAATTGCAGATATTTTATTTTCTTCACAATTTCGGCAGCATTAATAATTGCACTAGTATCAGTATCCACAAATATGACTTCTATTGTATTTTCCGATTTTATCACATTCGTATTGCTTACATGGATGTGATTAATACGTATCAATGTGCCCCGCGTATTGATGTATCAATGTGCCCCAGCAGATAATTTAAAATGAAATTTAAAAAATTCAATAAAACCATCGGATACATTAAAAAATACTTCTAATACCGAATGTTGGATAGATTAACTGACGTTTCGTAAGTTTAAATCTTAATTATATCATATAAAACAGCAGAGAAATACTTTCAGATACTTAAGTATTTTTTAGTTAGTCGCACTAAAAACACACTTACTCTGTTCCAACGCTAACGGTTGACAAGCGGTCAGCGTGGTTATAGCTGTGGAGCTAAGACATGTATATGGACGTTTTAGTTTTGTCGGGTCTCTAATAATGTTTGTTAACATTGAAATATTGTTGGTGTATCAATGTGCCCCTTGTATCAAAGTACCCCACTTCCCCCTACATATCTATTTCATTCTTGAACGTAACCAACCATTCTTGATTATAATAATCAATTTACTGCTTTAAAGTAAGTACAATAGAAGAGGTTTGCTATTTTTTACCTAATACATAGCAAACTGATGGATCAAGAAAAAATACATTAAGAAAATTAACAAACTACCACTAACATAATTATTTAAAGTAGGTGTAATTTTTAAAACCGAAATAAATAAATTACGTAGTAATAACAATAAATAATATTTTCATGTATGAGAAAATTTGAAACAGTCTGAGATTGTTAAATTATCGATATTGTTTACCCACGTACCAAATTCTATTTTTTTTTCTTAGAATACGCCTATATTATAACTTGTTTCCAGATTAAATAAGAAAGGTAAAAGACATAGTAAGCGACGAAGAAATAAAAAACGCACCACCACTACCACTACAGAAGTGAACGAGGAAGAAGAAGAAGAATGAAATTTATTAATGTTTTCTTTAATATACACAATGTAAAATCAATTATTATTACTGTAATAAAATAATATTTACTTTATTGTGTGTTTTAGTGACATCTATTGTCCAATCAGTGACTTACACATATTTACTAACCTTGAATTTATGCTGCCATCTACTGAATAAGTGTATATAACATTCAATGTAGGAGAGAGAACCAGGTTTTATCAATTATTATCATGCCACTACATATCTCACAATTTATTAATATTATTATTTAACTTATTATTCAGTCACTGCTTAGTAATGTTGTTTATTAAACGTAATAAAATAAATAGGCAGCTTGTTATCACAAGTTTAACAAAAATGATAAAATTAACAGTTTCAATGCAGAAATAAAACGTGCGCATTTTAATGTTGCCAACACCATTACCAATATTTCTATATGTTTCTAGTAAAATGTAAAACGTTTAAGTGATTGAATATTATGTAGTCTTTGGGCTTAGTTAAATAACATTAAAAAGTTCATACAGGATTAAAGCCCATATTATGGGTAAACTAACTATGTGTTTTAATCTTTAAAAATCAATCATATGAATTCTCGTGGATAAAAGATTATAAACATACGACTATTTTATAATATTTATTAAACTTAAATAAATAAAGTTAAATAATAATAATGAATTTAAGCGCCGAAGAAGTTTTTGTTTTTAAATAATAACAACCTTAATTTGTCATTTTAATATAATAAATTCGTCTGTTCTACTTAATCATTTATATTTGATAGTCTGCAATCGCAGAGTTCCTAATATTAAGTCGTATAATTCTGCCACCAAAGCCTGTAGGAGGGCTCACATTAGATCGGATGCCCAGCGCTTTGCACGGTTTGGTCATGATATCGTAGGTCAACTGGCTAACAGTCGAGTCACCTGGAGTCTAGCCAAAGCCGTGCAAGCTAATTTCTGTATTCACGTATCCATATATGGAGCAAGTAACTTGGTTGAGTTCAATGCCAAGAAAACTCAGGTGTGCCCGTTTTCCTCAAAAAGTCTCCGTTTTCTCTCCTCCCGACTCTTCAAAGCATTTCACAAGCAATGCGTGACATTCTCAATATCCTAGGTGTGAATATTCGCAGCAATCTCAACTCGGGAGTGAAATCTCTACCACATCTCGGAGACTCGGAATCCTGAACGGGGTGTGACGGTTTTTCACGCCCGGTCAACTGTACCTTATTTACAAGGTTCAAGTTAGGCCGAGTATGAAATATTGTTCGCACCTCTGGGATGAATCCACAAAGTACCTGCTCGATGCGCTGGACAGGTTGCAAATATGGGCTGTTCGCATTGTTAATGATGCAGACGTTACCCAATGCATCGAACCGCTTTAGCTTCATAGGAACATCGCCTCGCTGAGCGTGTTCTACCGTTGTACATGATAAGTGTTCTGAAGAGCTGTTCAATCTAATTCCCTCCTCTCCTTTCCAGAACAGAACCATACGCAATGAAAGCAATGATGGCTCAGTGGTAGCGTGTACGACTTCGCGTCAATTGACGTGAGTTCGAATCCCTGCAATGAGCCTGAGCTTTCGGTAAGGGAAAACATCGTGAGGAAACTATAGCATGGTGGTAGGGCATTTTCTAACGACCGCCTGGCTAGCTACAGCCCTCAAGTTGTAAATCAGTCGCCAAACACCAATAGGTGTGTTCCAACAGCTGCACTTGAGAGCTAGTCTTCCACTAGGTTTAGCGTGTTATCATCTTAGGCCACATCGTCACTTAACATCAGATGAGATTGTGGCCACTACGCCAAACCAATAACGATAAAAAAACACACACTGGGCCTTGGGAATCACAGTTTTACGGTAACTTCCATCTCGGCACAAACTTAAAAGTTCTCTATGTCCTATCTTTGTTGTATCGTGTAACTGTGGAACCATATCTAGGCCAATGCGTTACCTCCTTCTTATGACATCGGGTCCTTCAAGTGTACCGTGAATACCAGCCGTATGCAGGCCGGCAATGACAGCGGCGACCGCCGATGGATTTCGTTGTCTCGGTGTTCGCCGTTTTATTTGGATTGTACTGTACTTACCATCAGGGACAGTACAGTAATTGTGCCGAGCTATAATAAAAAAAAATATTTATGAGAAATATTTGTTTGAAATTATAAACAAAGCATTATAATTTAACAAAAATTATATTGCACTTAAAAAACTTATCTATAAAAATATTTGTCATTTCCAGGAAACAATGAATTTTGTATAGCAACACATAGCCCCCTACAAACTCGTCCGCACTCTTCTATCATTTCATTCATTTGATTTGTCACATTGTCAAACGCGTCGACGATGTGTCAGTGAGCTATCGTTGCATAGTGCGGTTATTTGTGTTGTAAATGTTGTGCTGGTACGTGATAATGAGAAAACGCATGCTCGACTTCATTATTATAAAGTGATAATAGTGTTCTAATTTCAGTGTCTTATTATAAAACGTTGTTTTCATTTGTATGTCATCGGACCTACAATATGGCGGCTGCCCGTCACAAATCACAACAGAAAAATATTTCTTCATTATTTTCGAAGTTGCACGGTGCTTTCTCGGACGCGGTATGCCCGACTAAGCTCGCAACAGATAAAAGGACATTGGATAAAACTTGGAAACTTATGGATAAGGTCGTAAAACTATGTCAGCATCATAAAATGAATTTAAAGAATAGCCCGCCATTCATTCTAGATATTTTGCCCGATACATATCAGAGGTTACGCGTTATATATTCTAAATATGAGGACAATATGCAGGCATTAAATAGTAATGAGCATTTTAATATATTTATAATAAATTTAATAAGGAAATGCAAACAGGCGATCAAACTTTTCAAAGAAGGTAAAGAGAAGATGTTTGATGAGAATTCACACTACCGAAGGAATCTGACGAAGCTTAGTTTAGTATTTAGTCACATGCTGAGTGAGCTAAAAGCAATGTTTCCGAATGGGACGTTTGCTGGTGACCAGTTCCGTATAACGAAGAGTGATGCGGCAGAGTTTTGGAGAGCCAACTTTGGAAATAGGTAAGTTTTTGTATGCTTTTATTATGTATTATCAGCTACCTGAAGGGAATAATTGCTGAAGGAGTATGGGATGGGTTCTATGGAAGTATTTTTTAAATGAAAGGTATCTTTAAACTTGTTTAGCTTTCATCTCATACGGTGTTAACAAGAACACCTCAATTAAACCGCAATGGTGGTTTCTGTAGAAAAGATTTGATAAATTATCTTGTTTATAATAAAAAGTTAAACAACATAACATAAATCTTGTGATTTTAAAATCCAATGTAAGATATGTACAAAGAGAGATTGATATAACAACCCAATCTATGAGAATGTAGTCAAAGATGGTAAATGCAATGTGCCTAGAAATTTAACTGGCTTTCAACTGCAGCTGCCAGTGCATACTGCTAATTGCTTGGTGCTAGATTTTTAACTACACACTGTGTCCAGGCAAGCATTAGAAAATACATCACTACCATGCTATGGTTAAATTATAACATTATCTTATTGGTAAATTGTGTTTAGTAATTATATTCAACACTTAATTAAGGTCACCTCATTTTCCACCCTATTATAGTTTCTTCCAGTGCCTATTTGTATTTTGGCCAATTCTTGGATAATAGTTTTATTATCTTAACTATTAAAAACTAGTATAGTATGAAGTAAGAAATTACTAAATCTTATAATCACATGAATAGAAATGCCTAATGAATATATATTTTTCTAAAATTGGAATGATATCTTTGTACTGTTACAAGGATGTTACATGTGTATATCTAATAAGAACCAAGATTTAGTCATTGTGGATTCTGTTGTAAAACTCACAACACTGTAGTACTGCCCAGTTGAAACTGCTGGCTAATACAATACACAATAAGGAAGAAATGTATTTTACTACTGTATGTACTGTCTCCACTCAGTATTAAGTATGTATTTAAATGTAATTCTATTTTTCTTATTTTTTGTAAGAGAAAGCTTAATCGGTTCCTGTCGGTATTAAATAAATAAATATAAAAACCTTTACTACTATTGTTGAATTTGGATACTGGCAACCATTGACAAAATATCTCCTGGTGGTTACTTTATTACAGAAACCTTAAAATATATTATTTAAAAACTTATTTACAATATTTTTAAATCAATTTATTTACAAAAAAAGAATTCATGTAATGACCCTAAACTGAACATCACTGTCAGCATACAATATATTTATTATGTATTGTTTTCTATTATGATATTTTTTATTTGGTCTATGCCTCTGTGGTATTGTTCCTCAATTCTGCCAGTCTTCATTCATATATTTCAACGTACAAGTGCTATTCATCCATTCAGCCGAAAGACATCCAATGCTCGCATCCAGCAGGTTCCCACAATCTTCACCAGGCCGTTAGTGATGATATGGTTGGATGGCCCTGACGGTGTAACAAAAGTTAGGATAGATTTCATAATATTGATGAAAAGAAAAATATTCAATAATGGTTCTGTGATTAATGTGATCAAAACATGTGATATATAAACACAACCATTGTGAAAATAGGTTTCATAATATGGGAATACAATCTAAAACTGTGAAGTGGAAGGGAGGGATACTGGTGATCATACTAACAACTGGATAAAAGTACTCAAATGTGTGATATTTTTTACAATATTCATTGTTACAAATTATCTATTGTCATAATTTTCACACACCATTAACTTCGTGTATGAGTTACTTTGTAGTTAATTCTACAATGGCAACATTCATTACTTTTCCCTGTTAATAACTTATTGACATATGAAATAAAAAGGGTATCCATCACTTCCCATGATTCATTTACTTGCACAAAGCTAATGCTTCCTCATTGGAAAACATTTCACATGGGAAATTGTTGTATTTTATACAGATACATAAAAACAGTCTTTTTATTATATAGATACAAATAAGTATTTTTTATAAGTTATTGTTTATACAACTAAGGTGGCAAAAAGTGTAAAACAAGGTAGGTGGTAAAACAAGCATAATGGTAAGCAGTTATCTAGCTTGTGGAGGCTTGTATTACATTCATATTATATTACTGACCTTGACCTTCTCTAAGGGGATCTGGAAACCATACTCACTTTAGCATCTCAACTAACTAACTAGGACTGCTATCTTAAATATGAAAAAATATTTTACTCTTTTGTTCTTAATTTTACTTACTATATACTTAAACCATTATTATTTTTTTGACTGTTACGAAACATACTCATTATACTAATGATGCCTGTAATTGTTTTTTATAATAATCTTACCATACATTAATTTATAAGATAAGTTTGTAAGTAAAAGATTTGCATCCAATACAAATATATACCGAAGTTGGTAAATTTCTGAATATTATTTTTAACGTCACGAAATAATTACTTATATTATCAAGAAGCAAAGAAAAGGAATGAATTATTTGACTATGTAGTTTCTATATCTATAATTTTTGAGGTCGGCATGTAAAGAGTTTGAAAATTTTTGATATTCATTTTATATGCTTAAATTGCATTTAACAAGGTAAAATCAACCAGTAATATGCGCAAAATGAACAAAAAGAATGTACATTTAGGAAAACAATAATGAACATATAATTATGGTAATTCGTGAGTTAACAATATGTTTAAAAATTAAAGTTAATTATTTAATAATATACGATTATTAGTAAAAAAAAAAAAAAAAAACATATCTGAAAAAAAAAAAAATCCTTGGGAAAATTGAGATTTTTTGTCTGGAATTCACATGAGTGCAATATTTTTGTACACAATTTAGTGTTATTAGGTTATCTTGTGACAAGAAATAGGAATTGAAATTTAATAAGTTTGAACTGAAATTCTAGTAAACCCAACTTTGCACTTGTCATCTTTTTAACCTTATATGTATTTACTGAGTGCTAACGTCACGCGCGGTCACATAAACACAATGCCTCCTTTAAGTAGAATAAAGATGTGAAAATATAAATATTAATTCCCCGGTATTATTTTCAACATATAAAGTGTTTAAAACAGCTTTTCAAAAGCTATCTGCTATATTGGTGTGGATTTTTTTGTGTGTTACTCAAAATGGTTTCGGTGTCACCACTGACATGCAATTTCATAGATTCGTTATCACTGTTCTATACTATACTAGTTGTGCTCGCTGCTCCGCTCGCGTGGACTACAGAATGCCGTCGGTCGAGCGCAAGCGCGAATTGTGCTGCTCCCGCTCAAAAGATTGAAGACAAAAATTCTTATAGTGATCCTTAGAAGATAGATATATGTTATCGCTGACTTTTTTGTAGGTCTTTTTAAGATCTACAATTAGGTAGGACATTAATTTGGTTTTTCTCGTATGATTTACTCAGGCTAAGTGCCCCAAACGCGTCACGTATCTCGCATGTTACTTTATCATACAAAATATATCCTATAACCTGGCCAGATAACATAGCTATGAATTAAAATAAATAACACGTTAATCGTATATGGTTTTCGCGTGAAAATAACATAAACGGACAGACAGACTGAAAGTGTTATAATATGTAAGATGAAGAAACGAGATTAGTACATATATATATTTAACTAGCAACCGCCCGCAACTTCGTACGTGTTAATTACAATATTATAATACTTAATAACAATAAATGGATAAGATTAGGAATGAATATACCGAAGGAAGTATGGAAATAGCACGAGTGAAAGAGAAGTTGAGGTGTTATAGGTTGGCGTGGAATGTGCAAATCATGTAGAGTGATGAAAATAATATAACTGGAAGTGTGTTGAGTATGAAGGTGGACGAACATGGAGTAGAGGAGGAAGACTGAAAAAGGTATGCATGGATTGTGTCATGAATTATATCCTTATAAAGGTATGAATACTGAGATGACAACTCATAGAGGAGAGTGGAAAAAGAATACATGTGCCGATTCTACTTAGGCGGAATAAGGGTAAACAAAGAATTAATATCAATAAACCTAAATGCAGTGTCCTATGAATTAAGAATTTTCTAGAATCGTAACAGTAGTTCCAGAGATATCCTCCTACAAACATATACACAAACTATAGACATAGGTAAAATTGTATTGAACACTAAAATTTCCGTAATCAAAATCTTTCAACCAACGCGACGCTTGTCACGCGATATATGATTACTCATAGTTCATACATGAAATAGTAAAAAATAGTGTGTGTCTATGAAATACTTCTGGTTTAAATAAACGATCTGATTAAAAAATGTTTTCAGTATTAATATCACGTAACCACTGTTTCGTAGAAATTCTCACAATATATCAAGATATTGATAAAAATAATTCGGAATTTCCTTTCAATTGAGTTATCGTGGTCTGCCACGAATATTCAATGAATGGGTTTAGAAGAGATAACTTATCATTTATATTCAGCGCCTTTAGATACCTAATGTGTAATCATTGATAATATTATCATATTTTTATGAGGTATAAAATGTATAAATCTAAGTGTTTTAGTGTGTAATAGTGATGTCTAGAAGTGGCTCCTTCTCTGTACATCCATATTTTTTTAAATAAAAGTACATATTATATATAGTAAAAAAATAATATGTATATTGATAAACTCAATCGAGTTTCTTGCCGGTTCTTCTCGATAACAGGTAGTTGTTTTTTGACATTCATAATTGCTTTCTTACTTCTCTTAGCCTTGGTTCATCCTGTCTGTACGCGATCTTGACGCATGTCTGGATCAGCCGGTGTATATCCAGTTTTCGTTTACGCAGGCCGGCGGCAACAGGATTGGATTGTGCTTACTATAAATAAATAAATAGTAAGTAAAAATGTTTAATTACCAATTCCAAGTGCAAATAAGTCATTGTAATTCGTGCTCAGTTCGAATCATACTTGATAACGATAATATCGATGAGATAGTTTGAATCGATTGATATTATCGTAATATATCCTGTATTATCTTATCGTTGCAATAAATGATGTTTCCGTTACGGTTTCGATTTTAATCTGTTATTAAAAATACATATTAACTAAAACAGTTAATATAAATACGTCCATATTAAAGCTTCAACATTCCCGATACTCCGCGTCATGTCAATTAGCTCGGCTGCACTTAGGTACTTCGGATATCGCTTAGCGTATTATCTGACCCACAGGTTGTAAGGGAATTGTTCTCCTCCTAAGGACCGTAGTGTGATGTAAGACAAAGCCTTATAATCTTCCTCAAAAAATAGTCTATGAAATGCATTTTTTTTTAAATCTGATTTGTAGTTCCAGTGCAAGCCGAGTAAAAATCATAAAACGAAAAAAAAATTTAGGCCTATAATAATTTTGTACGTATATTAGCTAACAAATAATAAGTTTAAATACTTTAAAAAACTAAAAATACGCTTTAATTACGCACTAAAAATTATAAAACTTTTTAGTCTTATAAATATCTCGTTACCAAGCCCAGTCTATTTTTGACTTGTCAAAGCGAATCATATTAGCCTAAACTCGAAGGGTTTGCTAATAACCACTGAAGAGTTCCACTATCCGACTCCTGGCTCCTTCACTAGACGCTCGTTACCAAGCCCAAACTATTGGACTTGTCAAAACAAATCATATGAGCCCAAACTCGAGGGGCTTACTAGTTAGCCTCTCTGAAGTGTTCCACTATCCACCTCCTGGCTCCATCATCAGATCAGTTAAGAAACCAAATTATAATGTTGCCAAACGAACTACATATACATACAAAGTTTTATTTCGATACGACAATTAGAAATAGGTTAATATTGACTTCTAAGATTTTATTACATTGTTAGTTACAAGTGAAGCTAATATAACTGTGTTAATTATAAATTCCGTTAATTCCTTATCAAAATAAATTATTCAAACATTATTTTGAAGCTTGTGTTCTGCTATTCTGCTGTCGTAAGGAAAAGGGGCACCTCTAACTAAATAAACACACCGGAGAAAAGATACAATAAAGAGTTTGAAATCTTTAAAACATGTGTCCTTTTATCAAACTGTAACTCGATAATCGAAGCTTGTAGGGTAAACAAAAAAATAATACTAGGTGCGCCTTTTTTCCTGATTCTGAATTATAGGAGGCATCTATGAAACTACAGATCCGATTATAAAAATTCTTACACTGATAGAAAGCTATCTATATTCACACTAATAATTATAGGATATGTTGTTTAAGTTTTCGCTTCGCTGAGTGATAAAACGATAAGTAAATGAAAATGTTAAATTCTAAGTAAAATATCAGTAAATACTTAGTAAGGTAGATAAGTAAAATTCACTGTTCTATTCCACGATATAATCGACTTCTATGCCAAATTACATTAAAATCCGTTCAGCCGATTTAGAGTGCTTGACGAACAAACATAATTTCGCGTTTATAAACTTTATTCACGTGAATAGCATTGATCTACATGTCTTATCGAGATGAGCTGATTTTTATTTCAATAATAATTATATCATTATTGCTTTGCTCTTATGGAAAAGCATATATAGCTTAAAAATTCCCTTTAAAATGGATTTAATCGTTTTGGGGATTAATCAAGACAAACATAAAAAAACGCGTTATTTTTAACGTGCAAGTAACCATATGATATAATAATTTTTTTATTTAGAAATTACAGCCAGACATGACCATTTTCTTTATATGTATAGACTAGCTGTGCCCGGGGCTCCGCTCGCCTGCACTACTAAAAAGCTTTTTTTTTGTGCGGAACCCTAATTATTCTTCTAAAATAATTGTAGCCTAAGTTATTTCTTATAAGATGAGCTATCTGCCAGTGAAAGTCCCGTCAAAATCGGTCCAACTCTTTCGGAGATTACCCGAAACAAACTGATAGAAAGAGAGACAGCCAGACATTTTTTTATATTTTTGTATAGTTTCATCTATGCATTTAGTAAAAATTTGGGATTTTGACATTACAAACAGACACATCAATTTTTATTATATAAATATATATAGATTTAACGAACTTTCGCATTTCACAGGTCGTTAATATAATTTAGAATCCCCCCTCCCTCCTTCCCGAGTAATGACCGGACGACAGGTGGCTTAACACTTTTGTCTGCAAGTAAAATATGCATTCTAAAGAACTCCATTAAAAACACGAGTCGAACGTGCAATGAATAAATGAAAGTCTATTAAAACCGCAGAGTTCGTTACGCCGGCCATACACGTTACGGTCTATCGGAGAGGTTTACCTGTGCAGGTGTGCCTATGCAGGTCAACCGCACGTCGTAGCTTGTATGGGCAAGTACACACGCAATGGAATTGTATATGTTTTTATCTATACATATTATAAAATTGAAGTGTCTGTTTGTAATGTCAAAATAGCAATTTTTATTGAACGCAGAAGAAAACATTCAAAGAAGGTACCTATAACAAAAACTCATTTTAATATTGTTTAGTGTGCGTTTGTTCCGGGTAAGCTCCGAAACGGTTGGACCTATTTTGACTGGATTTTATTAGCAGAGAGAGATGATGTTATAAGGAATAAATTAGGCTACTTTTATTTTAGAAAAATAATTAGGGTTCCGCACAAAAAATAAAAAAAAAGGTTTTTTAGTTGTACACGAGAGCGGAGCCGCGGGCACAGCTAGTTTATTTATAAATCTGAACAGAGAAATTTTGCCAACCCCTTTCATATCTATACTACCGCCGTAAGGTAAAGGGCACATCCAACTAAAACAAACCGGAGATAAAGAATATATCTGAAATCTTTAAAAATATGTCACTTGCACCCTTTTAGACAAACCTTAACTCGAGAACGGAAGCTCATAAGAAAACAAAAAAAAACACTACTAGGCGGTTTTTCCTTTTTCTTAATTTATAAACTAGCTGTGCCCACTACTTCGTCTGCGTGGACTTCAGAATTGGGCCTTTACCAGGATAAAAAGTATCCTACGTCTTAATCCGGGCTATAAGCTATCTGCGTGCCAAATTTCATCTAAATCCATTTGGCCGTTTTTGCGTAATTGAGTAACAAACAAATAAACTTACTTTCGCATTTGTAATATTTGTAAGGATTTAAGTCAATTTTGCAAAAAAAAATGGCATATGCGCCGATCTTTCTTAGGGCGGCTGCATAGGCTATCCTGTTGAAAAACGCTCAAATACATGTTTCATTAATCATGTCGATTATAGTATTAATACCAAGTTTCAAATAAATCTAACTCGAACAGTATTATATTCCATACAAAATTTCCCAGTTTTCATCCATTTAGAGACTGAAAATGGAAATTTCTGAAAAGATACCTACAATATAATATCAACGCCCTTCCTAAATTTCACATTTCTATTCTTAGTAGTTTGAGGTGGGCGATGATGATTCGGTAAAGAACATTGGCTTTTATATATATACCGTGCCCCACGGTTTCACCCGTGTTAAATTTATTCGACCATCTGTCTACATCTATAATCTATAAAACTCAACTTCTCTCTGTCTGTCTGTCCGTTTATGTTCTTTTCACGTGAAAACCATATTATCCGATTTACATATATTTTTATTCATAGAAATATTATCTGGCCAGTTTATAGTATATATTTTGTAAGATAAAGTAACATACGAAATAAAGAGTGACAATAATGGTGAATAAATTTGGAAAAAGTCGCATTTGGGGCGCTTAAATAGTTTACGCTTAGTAAACCATACGAGATATATATAAATAATGTTTTATGTAATTGCAGAAAAGAACTACAAAAGTAAGCAATAGCATATATCTATCTTCTAAGAATCACTCACAATAAGCATTTTTGTCTTTCGTCTTTTGAGCGGCATTCTGTAGTCTACGCGAGCGGAGCCGCGGGCACAGCTAGTATTAGTATATATTTTTTTTATTATTTGAAAAGATCTAGCTTTTTAAAGTTTATTTTTTTTAGACAATATTTTTTTAAGAAAATAATACGGAATCGTGTAGTCGTCGGTGGAATCATATAGGCGGTGTGTAACTGTATCGCTTCATCTAAGTAGATGCTTATATATATTCACAAGCCGTAACGCCCACGTAGTAAATAGTAACTCCCACAGCATTGTCCTTCGGTCATGACATCACATCGAGTCCACCAAGGTCGAATTCGGACTTGGTAAAAATACACCCACGTGGCACTATGTTTGTTCCTTTTGTTATTTATGAATATCGTTGATGGAGACGTAAAAAATATGTCAGGAAATTAGGGTAAATAAGAGAGTATTTACCCAACATGTATTTAACAGTGGCGTCATTTTACAACGTTACTATTTAAAAAAGTTTCCCCGATAGTATATTTTTGGATTTTCTTTTTTTGTAGTTGAATTATGTTTTTACAATTTATGTTCTGACAAGGGTTTATGATTACTAGAGAGTAAAGTAGAGAGTCATAAATAGATTCGCAGTGATCGCTACATTATTCCGATTTCTAAGAGCCATTTCCGACCACTTCTTTCGCATTTTGGCATTCTTAGGAACATTTCAAACGGTTTTTCTTGGGTCTTTATAGATATGTATTTGTGCACCATTTGTACACCAAGTATACATCATTTGTAGATCAATTTATATCTTAAATATGTTATAAAATAAAGTTTTACCCGAAAATAACACACAATGGTTACGTATCACATATCTAGACTGGCGTATGACGTCAATTTGCGATGTTTACAAATGAGAACGTTTACGAAGGAATTTTATTCATTTAAATTTATTTGTCGTTTTTTTTTTATTATAAATACACAAAATTATGAAGAAAACCATTTATTGTCAGCTTTATTATTATATTGTTGATTATTTTAGGTGGGTTTTCAAGGGTATTTGAACAGTCAAATACCCAATTGTCAGTTCCTAGACCCAGCAATTAATTGCCATTAAGTCCTCCATTGCTAATTTAATATGCAACAAACGGGCTTTTCCCAAGATTTCGGCTCCAATTTATTTTTGGATGTTATGCTCTTCTCAAGGTCCCAAGCTACCCCTATGTCAAATTTCATTGCTATCTATTCAGAGACTTCGTGGTAAAAACTGAGAAAGAGACAGTTACTTTCGCATTTATAACATTAGTATGGCTAAATAAGTATTTATTAAATGTATTGGTAATTGTTTAATAATTCATCGAGTAAAATATGATATTCTTATTAGTTCTTAAAGCAATAACAAAATTACTAACTAGCAGGTATAGTATAAAATTCTATAGAAAAATCCCTTATAAACAATGTTGATAGTATACTTTAGTATTACGATCAAGTTCTCTTTATTGAGAGGCAAGTGCTTAGTTGAGTTTTTACAGAACCACTCGGACTTGTTATATTGCTTACATGTAAGATCTCGTTTAAAAGTCGATGAAACGATTTAATACTGGCTCCACTTGTCGTTTGACTTAACTAGGCGGCTAATTAAAGCGTTCATTACACTCTATTAGGACGTGTTTCTTCAATATATAGACAAACGTTTTGGTATGATATGAGATGTGTAGTTTATAATCATCTGCGTTCACTGCCTAGTGCTAATGTTTGACTATAGTTTAGAATCTAGACATATAATAAAATTTAAGTGTCTGTTTGTAATGTTAAAATAACACATTTTTACTAAATGCATGTGAATGCACGCTATAACAAAAAGTGCATATCGATGAACGGGCGAACGGAACTTGGGTGCATCGACATGGTTCGTATAAACGATAATAGCGGGGGTTTGACGGCACATTGCTAAATAACAGAGATTTTAGAAGCTCACGTAGTACATTACATGGGATTCATAGGCGAAAATTTTGCTCTAATGCAAGATAACGCCCGACCACATGCCGCTGCACAAGTTCGACAACATTGCGAAGAGGTTGGGATACGTACCAAAGTTAACGAACCAATATCTATTTAAATTTATATTAAAAGTTTGCATACTTGGTTAAATATTTATTTTAAAGTCGTCTTGTACTTGTTGTTTATGTGTTCGTCAATGTATATTGTGAATATAACTTGTATTGGTTAATAAAATATTTGAAATTTGTTAAAAACGACTATGTACAGCGCCATCTGTTGTTATCTTGGCATAACAAATCATTCAGAAGTTACATGATCACTAACAGACGGCTCAACAATTATGTATATATAAAGACTATTTGGCCCCACAGTAGCCCTGCCCTATTCAGTAGTTAATAACTCGACCACAGCGACACTTATCGCGTTTAGGGATAGCATAAAAACAATATCATTAAAAAAAATACTTAGGTCTACCAACTTTTTTGGCGATCGTTCAACGATTTTGAGTATTCCGTAGTCAACAAGGACCCTTATAGTTGTGCCATGTCCGTGCGCGGTTTAGCTTAGAGATTCTTAGTACGAGAAAGTTGAAATTTGGTAAAAGTTAACATACTGAGAGGTAAAATAAAATATTGAAAAATAAAAGTGGGGATTTTTTTCTCGTCTACCCCATGGTGTGGTTTGTCGTTGTATAGGTCGTTCAAAAGTATTGCATATAAACCTGTTAATATTAAGTTTTTTTTTTCATGCAAATGTTACCGGTCAAAATATGTCTGATATTTAAATGGTTACAGTAGTCGTAATAATCGAGTTCCATAGTTTCAAATCGAAGACGAACATTCATTGAGAAAACGACTGGTCATTTCAGTGATGGTAATTATCCCTATGGGTGTTAGTTTTTTATTCAAAACCACTAGCTTGCGGTCTGTAAAGTACCTTTTAATAATATTTAATCTGCAAGGCACGACTAGTTTCTAATGTTGGTGACTGGTTGCTTATGTAGCTGGTTGGAACGACACTAATTGTGTTCGATTGGATTATGACCGTCGTACGCCCATAATGGCACGCTTAGTCAAGTCACGTTTCAGAATCGGCCGGTGTATATTCAGTGATCAAGTGGGGTGGCATGGGTCTGTAATCTGTATACAATTGGGTACGACCACCTGACCACCTTTCACATGGTGATAAACCGGTCACAGTGACATTTTCTTGGTTTTTCGCATTTCAGCCAATGTATCTTTCAGCCGAGAGATTTGTGGGCTGACGTGAGAGACGACCGTCGATAGGTTGCCGATTTCTCGGTGATTACCTTTGTTTTTGTATTGTACTGCCCTTACCGTGAGAGACAGAGCCGTTACTATGCCCGATTTTTTTTTATATTATAAAGTTTCGAATAAGTGTACAAAACAAAGTATAATATATAGTCTTTAGAATATACGGAATTATTTCACTTATTAGTTTAAAGAGAAATATCCAAGATAGAACGTAATCTAAAAGTTTTCACTGCCGTCCGTGAGTCATCACTAGAGAGACCGGACGGCTATCCCTGAATGGAGTCGTGAAGTCTACCGGATGTTTTGTGCGTTCCGAGTCCAATTCTGAATTTAGACGACGTCGCTGGAATTTCAGTATGCATGTCGTTTGTTAAATGCTAATGGAACACAGAAAACGTAAAGATCGTGACGGATTAGTTTTTAGAGTTTAGACGAAAGTACGTAGAAAGTGCTCGGCTATGCATATTTGTCAACGTTGTACAGTAAGCGTTGTGGGACTTTGTATTAGGTGTGCTATAAATACTGAGCGGATTATTTTTGTATTTGTGATTGTTGTACTAATTTATGGGTAAATAAATATATTTTCGATTAGTGCTTACTGACGTGACGAAATAAGTTACAAGTAGACAAGTCTAAGTAATTACATCGTAAGTAAAAACGAAAAAAAAGTATGAAATTATACATTTAATCAATCGAAGTATGTACCATTATTATCAATGCACATTCGCAATTTTATAGTTAGTTCATTCATTCCATTGCTGAAAAAATTGTGGGAGCTTGAATCCATAAAATCCTTGAAGGTGGTTTGGACAGCCTCATTGTAATTGAATTTTTTTCCTTGTAAGAAATTGTCCAAATTCCGAAAAAAGTGGTAATCTGTTGGAGCAAGTTCCGATGAGTGTGGTGGGTTCATACGGTTTTCATCAATGGATATGAGGATGTCATCATCAATTGAGGAGGGTTTAGGTCTATAATTCATTAAAGTTTTGTGTAAATAGGCAGAAATAATGACGATGATTGTTGAAGATGTCGGAAAGGATCATGCCGACTTGGAGCTGCTATACTAGCGTGCGCTGCGTAAACCAATATGTATTACTCAGCTACCCTAGCGAAGCCAGGGTGGGTTGCTAGTTGTTTATAAATCACATCTGTCGTATTTCGTAGGTCTTTCTATCTGTGAGTTAACGAAGTTTAGAAAAAAAAACTGCACGATTCGCAATTTTATGATAAATGTACACTGATGTTGTCGGTGTGAAATCGAAAATATTTCTATAAAAAATATCGTGACGGTTAAACGATTCGTCTTGCATGAATGCTCTCCCGAATAGCAATTTACTCCCGAATAGTCATCTTGTGGCGTCGCTGATATTCTGTTTAAATATTTTTAATAGATTTCATCCGCCTGGACTTAAGAATTTTTTAGTATTAGAAAATTTACCGGAACAAGAAGTATCCCATGTTTTAATCCGGGTTATAAACTATCTGTGAGTATACAAGTCCGTTCAGCCGTTTTTGCCTGATTGAGGAACAAACATACCAACTTTACATTTATAATATTTTGAGTAGGGTTTTGTTTCAAGTTTTTTTTTTTTATAAAGAATAATTTTGACCAAAAGTTATAATTCTTAACTTCCTTTCCTTTTCAGATCTTATATCTATTTCTCCAAAAGTCGTTTGTTAATATAACTATGCTGAAATTAAAGAATTCCCTAAGATTGTCTTCAAAACACTTAATAATATGTAAAAATTGAGTACTTTCGAGCAATATTAGTTTTTATTTAAAATCAAAAAAGTGTGACCGCGGTACGTGTTTATTGATGAAACATGGCACAGATTATACGTGAATGCTAGGACCAGGACAAATGTGTCCGACTGATCGCAATATCGACCACCATACACCAAGTGTGACAACTCTAATAGTGGTACGTACTTTTAGGCGTATCGCATTCCGAGATCAGCAGCCAGGTGGTAGGGATCTTTATACAACTGGGTTGTGAATTGAGATGCGCCGAGTACCGAGTATTACTCGGTATTTTATTTACCGAACCGAATATTCCCCCGAGTTTAGTTTACGCAGGTATTGGGCGCGAAAACAAATGTAAACTTGCTCGCGAAGTGCGGCTGGCTAGCGAACGGTACCTCGCCTCTCTATTTTTTAAAGCCATTCGAAGAAGTGACAATGTTGAGTTCAAACAGTAGTGAATGTGACGAAAATGAACTTGCTTCTACTAGGTCAATAATTTTACAAAACGCTTCAGGTATTATGGAAGAATGCTATGCAAGTTTTTGGAATTGCAACAAGAAACTAGCATGTAGAGCGTCGCAACAGCGTGAAGATCCAAAAAGTGTTACTGTAGAATTGTAAATTTATTATGGTATTATTATGGTATGACTCTTTCACCGGAACCAGGATTAACCTGTTTCCCAGATGACTTCTCCATATTTCTTGACTCTCACATTACATACAAATCTATATTTATAAATAAAAACGAAATGTTGTTCGTTGGTAAGCGCATCACTTGAGAACGGCTAGAGTCCTATTTGGCTTAATCTTCTTTTTGAATGTTAGTAACAGTCCGAATACGTTGTTTAGAGAAAGCAAAATTCAAAAAGTTACCTGTAAAATTAGTTTTATTTTAAAACACTGTAACAGCTTTTTGTTGTGAAAACTTCATTAGCTCTTTTGTGATTTGAAACTTGATGAAACGAGAAAGCGACAGTAAAAAGAGACAACCATATACAACTATTGGATTTGGCATACGAGAGAATGAGATAGATTTTTTTTTCGAACTGACTGTACTGTTAGCCTTAGTTCTGGACCTTTTGCGGCTTTTATAGCTTTACCAGGTAATTACATTTATATTATGCACGGTTAATGCAAGTCCTGATTTTAATGATTGTGATCGTCGTCGGATTGGCCTAGTGGTGTGAGACGACCAGACTTCATACGCATTACGCACTACTAGACGATAGTTCATATCCCGCTGATTTAAGGTATTCAAAATATATTTTTAAGAACAGTTTTTTTTTCTGTAAGTTTATTTCTAACACGTGTGAACTACTCATACACACATAATCTTTTATTAGTACATAATAATAGCAAGCGAAATAACTATTTTGAAAATATTTTTGTTAAGTAAATACATTTTTTTTGTTTTACTTAACGATAATACGTTTTGAGTGACGGATTTTTGTCAATATTTCTAAATGATTCTCTTGAACTATAGCTTAATTACTTGTCGATTTAGTTATTGACGCCGCCTTTTATCAATTTCCAAATAGAGATTGTTATCTTCACAATTGTTTGTGTGAACAATATTATTTTTTTATGACTGATTGTGATAACATAATCACCGGATGTATCGACCTTTGATAGCTGATTATGAATGAATGTAGACTAAACGTTAATATATCAAAGGAAACGGATACTGTGAAAATAAATATACTAACCTTGACTTATTGGATATTGTATTTTTCACTAAAATTTTGTGTAGAGAATTTTATCTCTAAATGCTACTTACGATAAAGTGTTTTTATTTATCAGTGGAAGAATATACTGTTATGCAAGGCATACCATAATGGCAAAAAATATATTTCTAACTCAAGTTATTTGATACAGGGTACCTAATTTTGTCCCGCATATGTGCATTAACGTCACTTAAAGCGAAATGCCGGCGGCGCTTAAATCCATACAACAGTATTCCTCTGTTTTATTAATAGATAACGGCACTAGAGACAATGTTTTGATATACAATATACAAATGACTGCCATGTTCCTATGATTTGTTTTTTTTTTTTTTTTTTACATAAATTTGTTATTATAAAAACTAGAAGCCTTCTACAATAACTAAAATTGCACAGGTAGGTATCCAGCCGTTGTACGAGATACAGCAAACAAATGTGATGAATATAAAAAATAAAGAAAAACATACTGGAGTAGCCAATGTATATCTTACATTTGTTTCTGAAAATGATATTAAAATCGGTCAAGTTTTGAAGGAGGAAACATGGGAATACGAAATTATGATTTCGTCTATTTTGTATTATTTAACCCGAGTTACAGTTATCTCTTTCGTGCTCTATTCGGTAGTTCAGGCACAGCGCGATAGCACTAGCTTTTTGTTAAAACCTATTTTCAAATGTCTTGCCGACCGCATTTCCTCTTTACATCACGTGTGCTTCAACAATATTCTGTAACAACATATAATATTCGCTAAAAAGTATATTAGATACTTTCATAAACAAAATGCTTATTAAAATTTCAATCAAATTTAGCTTTGTACATTATAAATGAAAATAATTTAATATTAATTGCTATGAATAAGCAAGCTTTTATGAAAGCGTGAATAGCGAATTACGCTTCGTTGCCTGCGCGAATGATTACATTTTACCTTTATGTTAACGGCATCGTAAAATTCTTAAGGCAGAGATGTAATTTCTTTTATGATAACAATATTTATTTTCGGATTTATGTCTGCGTTATCATTATTAGGTACACAGACAGTTCGACGCCCACCTTATTTACCGGTTTTATGTTTAAATAACTTAGTTCAAACATTTATGTAACCGTCACTATGTATAAATGTTCAGTGGTTGACTATTTTTTATTTTATAATGTTCAACGATATCCTGGATCGAATAAGGGCTTACCTTTTATATATCTTACTAAACTCATGTATGGGTCAATCAACGATTTTACCCTCACTTTGCTGTCCCTGACATATTATCTATATCTTCTATAAATATCATAAAACTCAACGTCTCTCTGTCTGCCTGTGCGTTTATGCTTATGGTTTATAGGTTATATTTTGTAATATAAAGTACAATACGAAATAAGCAGTGACAATAATGATGAATCAATTCGGAAAAGAGACTTGGGGAGATTTGGGGTGCTTAAATGGCTTACGCTGAGTAAATCATAACAGGTTTATCAAAAATAAACGAGAACTAAAAAAATTAATATTAAAAAAAAAAATTATCCTTTTCAATGTGTGGGTTATTAGTTGATTGACCCACATACATCACTGCTAGGCAAAAGATTTATTCAAGACTAGCCGTGTGCCCGGTGGGATTCCCATCGGTAATAAATCAGAAACTTCAACCCCTTCATCAACGTTATATAAGAACTTGTGTAAAAAAAAATGTCGTGCGTCTACTACACCCACCGGTTGAAGTTGTGCGTTGTTTGTCATTTGTCAGTCATTCTTATAAATTGGATTATTATAACCGTGGATTTATAATTATTGATTCACCGTAAGAAGACTTGCACGACAAATGTCAAATGTTCATTTTAGAGATGTAGCACAATTTAAATTGTAGTTGATTTCTTTGATTATCGATTCTTTTTTAGAGCTGTATATAATAAATAATACGATTATACTTTAAATCAGTAAAAATGTTGGAATTACGTAAATATATCTTTTTATTCGAAATTGGAAAAAGAAACTGATAAATTAAATGTACAACGGCATTCGATCAATTCCATTAATTTTCGATTTTTACGATTAATTTACGATTCCCTGGTTTTATTATTAAGGTAAAACATTTATTAACATAGAAAGTAACGATGCACGTAGAATCAAAACAAAATCGAAAGTTCACAAAAATCATTGTATAGTATAGAGGAAGTTATTTAGGATTTTATCATGCTAAATGTTTTTATAACGTTTATCAGTACCCGGGAAAAAATGATCAGATCTGATCAGACCTGAAGACTCATTCCTGTTCATGTCTGATCAGAACTGATCATTTTTTCTCGGGGAATTATAAAAACTAATAGCCAAACAGTACAAATTGAATTTAAAAACAGTACTACAGTCTATGGATCAATTAAATTATTCTTCTTGACTGAAGATAATTTAATATATTTTATCCTTGATAAATATATTAAAGACAACAGTAAATGTTTTGTTCATTCTTTTTCTTATTTGTTGTTCTTATTTGATCTTGGGCGAACTTGACCCCTCTCGTAAAATACTCCAACTATATTCTTCATCCTGCTTTACAAACACCCTATCATTCAATTAAATGCAATGTAACCGACGTCTTAAGTTTCATTTTACAATGGAACACCTACAAAATATGATATCATACAAATTTCAGCCTTATCGTGTTTAGGTAAATGTAATTTTTCTATTTTATCGTACAGTCAATTGATTCTCATTTTCCCACCTTACTCTTGAATGGACTACTTTTGCCTACACTGTACATTGTACGTACTTACTTTCACATACGATTGGGATCGATGCCAAGGGATTTCTCTTATTGATACTGCGTTGTTATTGGTTGATGGTTTTTTTTTTTTGCAGATTATTCGAGACTTCGTTACTTTAAATATTGTAATTATGTCAAACGAAAGTTGCGCAGGTACTTATGATTGAGTATTTAATCGCCTGAAGATTTGATCCGTTATAAACAATTTTCATTTCTTGTAAAAAAGTTAATAGTACATTACAGTACATTACAGTTTAGTATTACAGTAAATTATTACTAACTGCAGAATTGTATTGTCGTATCGGGAATATATTATCATTAAATCCATACTATATATAAAATAATAAAAAAACAAAACTGTTAAGTGTAGAGCTTACGTTATAATAATAATAATAATAACTTTTTCCGATTCCATTAATAATTTTCTAGTGTTAGAATTTTTAAATAGTATTACAATATTATTCTAATTTTAATTAATTTAATGTACACTTTGCACGGAACATGTAGTGCAGCCAAGTGAATAAAAAGGGTATATCTGTCTTACAAGCTAATGCACTCAGAATGCTTTAAGACTATCGCCTTTAACATCGTGGCAGATTGCTGACGCATGATGGCGTAAAAGTCATTGATCTAAATTCAGAATCGAGGCAATCCCAACAACAAACTAAACTGATTATTATACTGTATACGCAGAGCGTTGTAGGCCTTCTGCATAAACCAAGCTGCACGATTAAAACGTCTGATAGTATGCCCTAAATAGTGTCACTATTACCCTTATTCGTAACTGCAAAGTTTTCAATTACCATGAATCTATAAAACATGAATGCTCATAAACATAGATTTAAGCTGTTATTACTAGTATCCGACCGAATCAGGATTTTCAGTCGAAACCGAAATCGAATCTTCGGCCTAATTATCAGTTTCGGCGGAAACCGAAACTTATTTAGACATGTTAAAATTTACAGGTACTAATGCATATTGTAATTAAGTAAGTTTATTTTTTCCTAAATTTTTTCCACATAGACAGACCTTTACTCGTGTTAATTGAAGTATGTAACAAAAATAAATCTTTGTTTATGTTATATTAACAACATAACATGGAAAAAAGTAATAAACATGTCAAAAATAATCACTTAATATAAAACACAGACTCCTTATTAAATGAGTATTTTAAATTTTGACTGTGTTCACAATATTCTGGAAAGAGAACACGAGAGTGTAGAGTTATACACGAGTAACGAACTCACCCAAAGCTACAATTCACGAACACTCGACGGTGCCGATTATTGGACGAAACCAAAACTGTGGCTGAAACTAGCCGAAACCGAATCTTCGGTCGGTCATTAATTATAAAAGATTGTAAACTTGTAATAATGTAACACTCGCTTTAAGGCGAGTCGGGTTCCAAAGTCCGGCTGGTGTATGTATATCCACTCATCAAGTTGGTTTTCAGGGATCTGCGCTAGTGCGATATGCGCACGTTGATAAAGCCGTCACAGTGACTCTTTCAATTTATCACGTTTCGGGATCGACCAGGGTATATTCAGCTACCGCCAGGCATGCAGGTCGGCATAGAAAAAACGACTGGCGTTTTTGTTTTTAGAAAATGTTGTGCTACCATCAGACAGACCCATTGCAATCACGTTGCCGCGCTTCTATAAAAAAAAATGCCATTTTAAATCCTATAATAAACTTGAGATTTGAGTAAAGGACATCTTGAAGCAATGATGGCTCAGTGGTAACGTATACCCACGCCGCGTCGATTGACGTGAGTTCGAATCTCTGCATCGTGATGAAACCATATCATAAAAATAATAATCATAACAGTACTCGCCTGCTAGCTACCACCCTCAAGTTAAAAATATGTCGCCAAGCACCAAAAGGCGTGTTCCGGCGGTTGCACTTGAGAGCCAGTCCTCCCGCTAGGCTTAGCGTGTTACCATCTTGGGTCACATCATCACTTTCGATCAGGTGAGAGTGTGGCCATAACGCTAAACCTATAACAATAAAAATAAAAACGAAATGAGACCTTATCGGTCTGTTTATTTAGGAGAACTTTGTGTAAAAGCAACAACACTATAAATAAATTCATTTGACACTGAATTTATTTTCTAGTGAATAGGAAGAAATAAACGCGTCCGTAGTAACTCGGTGCCCTTGAGGCGACATTCGCTGTATTGTACGCGCTTTGCGCATGAGCGTGTTAAATCGGTCCTCATTCATATTATCTCTTCAATGTTTATTTATATTACAGTCAATAGTTTTGTTATTCCAGAAGATATTGTAAACATATATATAAAAATTTGTATAGTGGAATTTTCTAGCATTTATAAATATGTCTTTCTGTCTGTTCATGTAATTTTCAAATTTGGTGATAGATGGCTACAGATCATAAATAAGACTATAATCTGTGTTTTGTCCGTCTGTATGTTTGTATAGGCTGGATTTAATTGAAAAACGGATTGATCGACTTTGCTGAAATTTAATACAAGGTTTGTGTTCAGTTTAACTCTCCTAAAGTGTATTATTACAACTGTTGACCATCTCTGATACGGATAGGGAATTAGTCAGATCGCGACTTATTTGCATGTACGACAACAGCTCAAGCCGAAGTTCGGTCACTTTGGCATCCTTGAGCTTGTTGCCTCGCTTCGCGGATACATCCGAAGTCGCTATAACCAAATTATTTTTCTCTAAAAGTATACTTTAATTTCAAGGGCCTAAGTGTTACGGCGCTATAATCAAAAATCCTTACAACCGAGATCGTTATAAATGAAATCCACTTTATTTATATTTTTCTTGTACGTCATATCATTATATAGTACTATATGTATTAATTAAGGTATACCCCACCAAGCTATCGCTATTTATAGCGGCTTATAATGTACTTGTTTATAACGGGCATATGTCGTATTTTATCGCCCTTGATACAACACGCGAGAGATACGGCCGCGGCATGAATGTCGCCCATATTCATTGATTACGCATGGAGTGGGGGGAACCGACCGATTGAACTTTATTTTAGTGCTCTCCTTGAATGAACTGTGCGCAATTTCCTATTATTAGGATAATACGGAAATTCTGATTTAAAAAGAAAGTGCCTAATAAAAAGGTTAAAAATCTTTCAAACTGGATGTTTTTTTAGTATTTCAATTATTTTTTTTGTATATTTGATAACTATTTGTCCCCCGGTTCCGTTCGCGTTGACTACAAAACTATTGTTTATGAAGATTTCGTGATATATTTTATTTCTGATTTGACATTTTTAAGCTTTATCTCCATTTATCACACTCCAACCAGACCAGTAGAGTATTTTAATAAAACGTACCACAATAAATTTTATTGGTGATTCTTGCTATATTATATCTAAATATCTACACAATTATCTAAAATAGCTCTATATATTTTAAGACGCCTGTTATTAGTTCGGCCCACGTCACAAACTATAACTGTACTGTGTAGGGTAGTAGGTACATGAGTATTATAGTCGATTAACATGTTTGCGTAAACAGAATCGTGTTTCATGAATATGTTCGACGTAAGTTCGCTGATATATTATGAATCAGTGCGTAGAAGTATCACTTCGAAGAGAGCAATTACCTACTCTCATAAGTAAATCATCAAGGTTAACTAATACAATGAAATCGATGTAATTATATTTTTCATTATATATATATTCGAATAATAATAATATAGTTCAACAACTTAAATTATGTATTTTCTTGAAGAGACTTTCGTAGAGAGCAGTAATGAGTTTTGAATAAGGAACATTAATATTAGTTCTAGAATATTCCGCATTCAAAAGGGCTGGACGAATATAATGTGCGACGTAATGAATGGCCGGTTAACTGGTTTATTTGTTAGTCTAATAATAAGATTATTATATTTTAAAAAAAGTACCACGGCATTGTGACTAGTATTGATAAGCACAGTACAGTCCGAAATCTACAACGATTACTGAGAGATTAGCAATCCATCTCCAGCCGCTGTCATGTCAGCTTGCAAGCCTCTTGCAATTGTAGATCTTAAAAACAGCCTCAAAAAAGTCTCGGATAGCATATATCTATTTTTGAAGGATTATCCACAATAAATATTTTTGTCTTCCGTCTTTTGACGGATTCACGTGACGTGACGCACGATTCGCGCGTGTGCTCGACCGATAGCAGTCTGTAGTCCGCGCGAGCGAAACCGCGGGCACAGCTAGTATTATATACTTATGATATATATAGTATAAATATTGTGATTTGTGTATAATGCATATTCTGTAAATCCCGTCTGGCTAGCTACCACCCTCAAGTTGTAAATCTATCGCCAAGTATCAATAGGTGTGCTCCAGCAGCTGCACTTGAGAGCCATTCTTCCACTAGGCTTAGCGTGTAATCATGTGGGGCCACGTCGTCATATAAGAACAGGTGAGATTGTAGCCACAACGCTAAATCGAAAAAAAAAAAGAATTTTATATTAGAATCTTTCGCCACGCTCAAATTTCAAAATATTACCATCGCCGTAAAAATGCTCAAATATATCGCAAAAATCACTGAGCTTTAACAATCTCATGGAAAGCATTATCTTATCACAATTTATTTTTGGACTACATCATTTATAATTAGAATAGATAAAGATCAGATGATATTGACGTATCGGAACAGTTTATATCCTATTACGCCATACTACCATTATAAATAGGTAATTTTTGTGAATATATTTGTAGGAAGTAAACTCTACACTTCCTGATTCGCGATTCTTAAAATGATTTAACTAAGTAATTGGCGTAACAGACTATTTTGTATTCTTATGAAATAATTGATTTTTTTTAGCATACGGTTCACCTGGTTGGAAACTGCTACCGTACCCTATAAAGGTTTAACAGAAGTATTTAGCGTGTTACCGACCTTGAATCCCCCCCCTTCCCAAGGAGCTCTGGAAACCGTTTTCGCCGCATGAACACAACATAATTTGACATAAATTTAACACGCCTAAATTTGAAATAAATTTCAATTTGATATTTCTAACCAAACGCCAGATAGATTTTTGTAGGTCTTTTTAAGATCTACAATTATGTTGTATGTTAATTTAATATATCTCGTACGGTTTATTCAGCGTAAGCCATTTAATTGCACTAAAAGCGTTTTTTTTTTGTTTTGAATCGATTCTCCTTTATCTTCTTTGCTTATTTCCTATGTTACTTTATTTTACAAAATATATTCTATAACGTGGCCAGATAACATAGCTATGAATTAAAATAAAAACATATAAATCTACTAAGTTATTTTCGCGTGAAAAGACTATAACCGCACAGACAGACAGAGGGACGTTAAGTTATATTATATAATCTGTATAAAATATATAGAAGATAAATTGTTTATTGTTTTAAACACCATATTTTCCATTTCGTACTACTCTCGGTCACGTCTAAGTGTTCGTGATTTTTACTTTGTCCGCGAATCCCAGACCAGGACTTCCTATACTACTGGTAAGGTTATTTCCGGTGAACCATAACAGGCTTTAATGTGTTGACTGTAAATAAGTCAATTTCTTTTTTAAAGTTTGATATGCTTACTATGTAATTATAGTAGTATTTTAAGAAATTAAGTATGGATCAACGTTATATTCATAAACCCATAATAATTAATGATATTAAAAAAATAATGGGAATTAATACTAAATATTCCACTATGAATAAAAAAACCTAGCATGAATGGACATAAAAGCATTTAAAAGCCATTCAATAAACACTATCAATAATAATTGTGTTTATCTTAATTGCTTCCGGCTTAATAAGTTCCATTCGAGATACTGTTATGCGTTCAATCATATTATATCAGTTGCAATAACATTATGACTTCCAAAAAGATATATACCTAGTATATATACATATTTAATGTATAATAAATATTGGCGCTTGTTGTGATACTAATAGCTAATTAATAGGCATAGATGATATGAGATACCGCATTGTGAACAATATAGAAGTCACTAAGTATTTAGAACCGCTTCAGCTGCGAAGAGACATTTTTTTAAATCTTTATAGGTTGGCTTAGTGGTCACAATCTCACCTCATGTTAAATGTCGATGTGGCCCAAAATGATTAACACGCTAAAGCTAGTGGAATACTGGCTCTCAAGTGCAGCTGTCGGAACACCTATCAACTTTACGGTGGTAGCTAGCCAGGCGGGCATTAGAAAAAGCCCTACCACCATGCTATGGGTCCTCACGATCAACGAAAGCTCAGGCTCATTGCAGGGATTCGAAGGCACATCAATCGACGCGAAGTCGTACACGCTACCACTGAGCCATCATTGCTTCAAAACATTGCCTTGCTAAGGGCGTTTTATCGTCTGTATCATGGTGAATGTTCTGAAATATTGTTAGACCTTATCCCATTATCTACCTTCCACTACAGGACCATGCGGGTATACAGAGCCACAGTTGCATGGTAGCGCCCATCATGGCACTAACAAAGAAGTTCGCTAACTCTTATCTATGCCGTACTGTGCAGACGCGTATTAGACTTCCAGCCAACGTGTTCCTATCTTTCTATGATAGCGGGTCCTTCAAACGAGGCGCAAACAGGCATTTCAAGAGAAATTTGTAAAGTACCGTACTTTGCTATCAGGTGGTGTACAGTCATTTTTTCGAGCTGGTATAAAAAAGAGAAATTATCGTTTATATTCACAAAAAGTTTTTTTTAATGTGACGGCGTTGTGTCATTTTTAAGCTCAGTACAATCCTAAAACAGTGGCGAACACCGAGTAATCGACAACCCATCTCTGCTGAGGCCGCTGTCATACCGGCCTGATTGCCTCGGCAGCTGGATATACACTGGCTGAACCTAAAACGCGATAAATGAAAAGTGTCACAGTGATGGGCTTATTACCATTCGCATGATGGTCGCGACCCAGTTGGGTACAGTTCCCTACCACCCCGCTTGGTTACTGGATATATACCGGCTGAACCCTGAAACTGGAACCATCACCCGGCCAACGTGTTCCCTCCTTTTTACGACATCGGGTCCTTCAAGCGTAACGAGAAGAGATAGGTACTTATGCAGGCCGGCATAACAGCGGCGCCCGCACATGATGTCGATCTTTCGGTGGTCGCCGTTGTATTTGGATTATGTTGTGCTTACCATCAGTGACAATACCGTCAATGTGCCGCGCGAGTCGTTTCTTTTCGTAGGCAACGGGAAAGTTTTTCTTTATTGTCGTAGCACGGCATACTGTCTACACTGTACCTGATGGTGAGCACAGTGCAATCTAATAACATCGGCCACTAACGCGGGATTAGCAATCCATCGATAGTCGTCGCTGTCATGCCGGCCTGCTTAAATATCTCTTCACGTTATGTTTGAAGGACTCCATATTGTAGGAAGGAGGTTACACTGGCCGGGAGACAGTTCCACAGCTACACATTACGGCAAAGTAATGACGTAGCAAATTTCTTTGTTCGAGTCGAGATGGAGGATACAGTAAAGTTGTGGCTCCGGAGACCAGCGCGTGAATTAAAAAAAAATTAAACTAGAATTCGTGGGCAAATGCTAGTAAATAAACATTGAAAGTCGAAATATTCTTGGGTTAAAATTGATTACATTCGACTTCTTGATCCCACTATCTGTGCATAATAATATCTCAAGTGTATTTCACATTACCGAAGTGTTATCACATTACACAAGGAAGGTGTAGGTAGATAAACCGATGACGAAATAATTTGCCGGTAAAATTATTGTGTCAATTCCGATGCGTTTCAGGATCATCCAATGCATATAATCCAGATATCGAAAGGCTTGCATAACAGCGGCTGTGACAGTGAACTGCTGATCTCTCTGTGTCGCCGGTATTTTTGGATTGTACTATGCCTTTTGCTAGTCACAGTCCGTAACTTTACTTTAAACAAAGTTTAAGAGATCTTTTGTATTTATAAATATTGCTTGCTTGTTACGAGTTATTCATACTGACGGCTGGAATCCACTGTATGAATTACAAACAAAGATTATCATGTCACGCTACTTACTTAAAAAGACAATTTTTAACAAAAAAAAAAACTTCAATTATTTTGAGGAGTTCCCTGGTGTTGCTTCCATGTCGAAAGTCCAATGTCAATGAAATTAAAATGGGACCACCCTTGAGATATTCCCTTTCCAACGAAACAAGAATCTAAATCGGTTCATAAACAAATAAATTGGTGGCCATATAGTCTTGACACGAAATCAAATATGCAAACACACATGCATGATTTTTAATTAGCATTAAGTAGTTATGGGGGTTTTTGAGATTATACATTTTTAGGCACATTATAAAACAATATATGAGATAGTGAATGCACGCGCGCACATGTCACAAAGAGTCTACACGATGAAATAGCTTTGCTAAATCTCTAGTTTTATTTTGGTGAAGATAGTCACAATACATCTTATTTTTTAAAATGCAGTGTCATCTAAAAATAAATATTGAAGTCAATTATGATGAAATCCTCTTTAGTTAACTATGTATGTAGTTTATAATTGTAACACTAGATGTCAATTTAAAATTTGCACGTCCGCAAATTATAACCTCTAACGCGCATACATAATTTTAATTGCGCAAATGCATATTTATATTTAAAATCCACATTGTACAGAATATTATGTGATGTTGATTATTATTTTATATTTGAATGTTTCGTTTGGAGATAGCCATGTAGAATTAGGAACAAAAGTGGCCAGGATGTACTTAGCCGCTGATACAACGAGCGAACTGTTTGAGCGTGGGAGACGAATCGGTACGTACTCCGTGTGGTGACATAGTTTAGAATACCATGTTGAATTATAAGTTTTCTTTTTAATAATTTATTTCGTTACACATTTAGTTTTACAAGCGTCTATAGGTTATACACACATTGCAACTAATCATTTTTAGGAATGTTATACCTAATCTTCTATTACAATGTTTTGTTTTGTGACGTACCTACTGAACTTCGAGTCTTCGAACTTCGAGACTGCCCCAGAGGGCATGAAAGAATTTCATTGAGAAGAACGACTAGCGTCGCTTGCATGAAGTGCGTGATAACTATGTACTGACTAGGCGATGATGGTAAAATTAGTCAATAATAGCATGTTCTGACACTGCGTTGATAAACGTATATTCGATTAGGAATAGGTAATGCACCTTTTGGCGAAAAAACATCGTGATGAAACCAAGTGAGATTGCGGTAAAACGCTATACCTATAAAGTATAATATGTATATTTTTAATTCTGCGGCCTTATATAGGATATACAGGAACATTATTTACATCATTAATCATTTAGTTTACAAAAAAAATGGCTACGCTTTTTCACGTCTATAAGCTATAAGATTACAGAAAACAAAGAACGATTTGGTCATGTTACTTTAAAAAGTTGCGCCGTGAAGTATGTTCTTGTTTAGTCTGACAGTTTCGCTTTCACGGATGTAGAATGGTAATTTGAGAAGCAGATCAAATGAGTCAACTATTTTGACATGTTCATTGCCTTTTCTTTGTTTACAACTCAGTCAATTAAATTTATTTTGTATCAATTTATCAGTTTGTAAAGTTTCACATTTATTTAAATTAAAGTAAAATAGTATGCATATAAAATACTATTACATGGGATTTATGAATGCCCCTGACATTTAAGGTAAATCTATAAAACTATTAAAAGACGTTTTTTCTTCTTTTTTTTTAACGTGGGGAAATCCTGCATTTGATCCGCCTCCCGAGCCGGGCAGCTCAAGGCCCCTCCCTTGAGCCGTCGGACTCTTACCGACTAAAACCCCACGGTGTTCCTTCTTCACCCATTGGGCCGGGAGTAGGGACTGCGTATGCAATTACTTCTACTCGAAACTATTAAAAGACCTGTTTTGATGTATAGAGATCTGACTTGTCAACGAAAGATATGGATGAAAAAGATTACATGTGGCAAAGATGCTATTTTTAAGATGGATTTGTGGTGTAGATAGAATGGATAACGGCTACTTTCCACCATCGCACCATCGGCAGGGAGTTCATCCTCATACTTTGAAACCTAAACGGCCGCGGACAATCCGGTTTCAGAGGAATTTCCTTCCGCGAACGCTCCGGGTGTGGAATGAGCTCCCTGCTGAGGTTTTGCCAGAGGACTACAGTATGAGGTTCTTCAAAGAGGGAGTAAATAGGTTTTTAAAGGGTCGGCAACGATCATGTGATGCTTCTGGTGTTGCAAGCGTCTTCAAGTTGGGACTGCTTACCATCAGGCGGATCGCATGCGTGTTTGCCACCGTCATATTATATAAAAAAGATAAGGAATGAGTACAACAAGGAAAGTATGAAAATAGCACCAGCCGCAGAGAAGTTGAGGTGTTATAGGTTAGCGTGGTATCGTCATGTCATGACGAGGGATGAAACTGATGAGAGACTTTTTCTTCTTGATTTGGCGCTGTAAAAACCACTTGCAAGTATCAATGTGTGTAAGCCTTCGTGGTATATTCTAACGTACAAAGATGTTGGGTCCCCAGATAGAGCTTTCTAGGGAGTGTGTGACATCTTCAAATGCGCGTTTCCAGTGTATATTTACAATCCACTTCACGTATGCACAATAACCATAATATATCGCCCAAAATGCCATCAATATTACAGAATATAGGGTCAAAGAACGTAAGTTAATGAATTAAAATAAAAACCACAATATAGCAGCTCAAGATCCCAAAGTCCAAAGGTCATAGAATAATGTTAAGTAAGAAGGTGAGACAGATAAGGTGTATAGGAAGCCGAAGAATTGGATTGCATTTTATGAGGAATGATATGTGAATAAAAGGTGTGAATACTATGATGATAGAGAAAACATGTTGTGACGACCCTACTTAGGTGGGTAAGAAGAAGGTATATGTAATATAGTATGTATATTATATGTATACCTACTTTATTTTATTTGTAAGTGATTATCAGGAAGAAAAGTAAAACTTCATCTTATAAATGCTATTTTTACATTAAGAACCGACAATATATTTACAATATTTGGACACCATTTTAGATTACAAATTGCGAATAGTAAATACCTGAACAAAATTCTAGTGTTATGGCATAATACCACCTGATTATTAAAATTATTTCTCCTATCAAATAAACATAATTTTACAATCGCGGTTTACCATTAAACGCTTTCGATGTATGCGCTATTATTACACGCTCATCAGAACGATTAATGAGTCAGTGAATGGCCGTGTCGGCACTTCGGTGTTATTGCGTGCGCATAACCTTGCCCGAGGAACTTTGCCAATCGGATGCTGCTATTTTTATTCACTGGGTCATTAAACGTAACAGACTTATTGAATCGAAGATGGTTTTGACAATTTCCTTATGATAGTGCACTATACGGCAGCCATGGGTTGCTTTGAAACATGGTGATGATAATGGTGAAGACAGAAGGATGGGCGTTTCTCTGACCTCTGATCTGTTAGAGGTGCCGTAGGAAAAAAAAAGAAAAAAACATGGTGATGAAGATGAAAGCGAATTTAACGAGGACTTTTACTTATACCTTAAATTCTCAGGCAACTTATGGCTTGATGTCGTCAATACGGGAATAGAAAACTTTTGTAAAGTAGTTTGAAACACTTTATATATCGAAAAGAATGCCCGTGAATTAATATACCTATAGCAATTGTTACACCCCTTTTAAACATTTTTAATTTAAATAGAAATATGCCACAAAAACGCCTCATTATGCTCATATGACCTCACTAGTGCATTGCCGACCTCATCCCTTTCCCCGTGGAGCTCTGAAAACCCTACTCACCCCAGGAACACAACACACGGTTATTTGTCTGCGATTTCCTGTAGGGTGTACGTATTTCACCAGTCGGGCTGGTAGAGAGAAATCTCCAAAGAGTTTTTTTTCTGTTAGCTACCTCTGTGCCTACGTCTGCTATCCACTGGATACCTTCAGAAGAATAGTACAAGTATGTAATTTGTCTACCAACACCCATGCCTGACCGAATAAATTTTAATTAGCACTGGAAGTTAACAGCGCCTACGGGTTCTATAACTGACCGGGATACAAAATTAATGATAACGGAAGTGGAAATAAATATCAAGCTAACAATAGTTTAATGTACTCTATTATTTTTTTATATAATGTAAGATTCCTAAATAATTACTACAACCAAGCGATTTAATTTGTTAACCCCCGACGTAAACAGAGAGGTGATATAAGTTTAACATGTATATCTGTCTGTGGCATCGTAGCTCCCAAACGGAGAACCATTTTTTAAAGGTGTCTTTGAAAAAAAGCTTTCTTATGTTTGATTAAAAAAAAAACACGTTGAGCCGTTTGCAAATTATCTGTTCTTTATTATATGATGAAGGGATGTGAACAACTTTCACAGGCCGATCGATTCCTAGTTTGGTATCCTGTTATTTCAATGATATCGCAGGAACACGGTAACCATGACCTGATGCTGCAGCATCATCTGGAATCTGCAGGATACCCATTCCTCACCATCTTACAGCAGAAGTATCGTGTTTGAGCTCATTGAAATGGTCTCAATGAATAGATACTTTTAAAATTTACTTTATTATATTTAGAGAGTTAATCGCATGCAATGAAAAATAAACGATGAATCAATGAGATATTTACATATAACACGTACGAAACACGACAGCGTTTAACTTTCGTTTCCCGTCAAAAGAGCAAAAAGTGGTCCGGTAATGATCTCGGGCGGCGCGGCACGGCGCGGCGGCGTCATGTATTACCCGGCCCGTACACATCCGTCGGTGCTTCCGCCGACGCCATATTGGATTTATCACGCTTCGTTTGGTATTACTATAATATCATGGTTATAGCAGAGTGTAAAACTATGAAACTTAATATATCTATATAAAAAAAAGTTGTACGCGAAATTGTGTTTTAATAAAATCTACACTATGTAATATTACTAGCAGTGGCCCATGGTTTCACCCGTGTTAAATTTAATCGACTAACTCTTCACCGCGCCGCCACCTACGCACCGGTGTTCTATCGATGTTCTCAGTTCTCGTACTTGCCTTTAGCATTCCAGATTGCTTGACGTTCATGATTTACTGTTCCGCTCCTTAGGATCGTAGCGTAAAGCTATAAAGCAAAAATAATGTTTCTAGTCTGATTGGTAGCTCCAGAGATTGGCGCGTTCAATCAATCTCAAACAAACAATCTCCTGAGTTTTATCTATATCTTCTATACATATTATTAAACTCAACGTCTCTTTGTCTGAATGTCCGTTTATCTTTTTTTACACTTAAAAATACTTATCTGTATAAAATGTTTTTTTAGTTCATAGCTATGTTATCGGACCAGATTATAGGATCTATTTTGTAAGATAGAGTAAAATACGAAATAAGAAATCAAGATAATGGTGAATCAATTCTGAAAAACAGACGCTCTTGGGGTACTTAAATGGCTTACGCTAAGCAAACCATAAGAGATGTATAAAATAAATATACTATGTATTTGTAGAAGTTAAAAATACCCACAAAAAAGTCGGTGATAGAATATGTATATCTTCTAAGGATCACTCACAATTGGCATTTTTGTCTTTAAAATAACTAGCGGGCGTTCGCCGTATGTGGTAGTGGGGGCAGCACGATTCGCTCGTGCGCTCAACCGACAGCATTAATTTGACCACGCGAGCGGTTCTGCGGGCATAGATAGTAATAATATTAATACGGTATAGATATTGATCGTACAAGTTTCCAGCACGTGATGCGATTTTTCTACATAAAAGTCCTGCTTAACACAATTTAACATGCTAGTCTTATATTTAAGTATATTTTTTTCTTTGTTAATATAAATATTACAGGGTTAAATCGTTTTTCCAATAATTGTTACTAATAATTATGTAAATATATCGTTTACATTCTAATGAGTAAAGCAAATTTTAAAGCGCAATCTTGCATTTAATAACAACTCACGGGAGAACAAAGAACGAGTCCGTTTTGTTCGTTCGATTATTAACACGCGATTCCGTTCACATGGTTAAACAAAATAATATCGATACACATATAGATATAACGTCGCTTCCTGTTCACCGTGTGAGAGTGTGTTGCAGTTTTTAAATTATTTGAAAGCAATGTACACCTACCTACGATGCACGGTTATTGTATCTCATGAAATGCATTTTCATCTGCACATTTTCTAAGCAAAGTTACGGAATTGTGCCTGGTGGAAGCACAGGACTATGCAAAAACAATGGTGACTATAGAAACTGGATATGCACCGGCTGATCCGGTAACGCGATGCGCATAAGCGAATCACTATGATGGGCTTTTAACAGACGCATTGTGGTCACGACTCAGTCGAGCAGTACAGCCAGTACAGTTACTCAAAAAAAAAACATCACTTACAGGATAAGTTCGCTTGTGTGTCTCAAGTCTTAATAGTGCTTGCAGTTGTTTTATAAAAATACCCTTTCGAGAAGACACAAAACGTATATGTTTTATTAGTAAGTTAAACTATCTATCTCTTGTCATTAGGTATTATTACTTTAATAATAAGATCTGTTTCTCCAACATAACATAGCATATTCTTCGAATGATGATTAGTTCGTAACTTTCGTTTTATGTTTTTCCTCTCCGACTACGTTGTTATGTTTTCAGAATTGAAATTTATATTTAACCGCGTAACTACAGTGAAGTATATGTTAGCGGTTTTGCAAATGACAGAATCAGTTAATTTCATTGATATACAGTTAGTTGGCTTGTTAACTTTTTATGGCTTATACTTTTCCCAGTTACTCCTTTCCCGGTGTTATACTGTAAAAGAGCAAATAACAAAAATATAAACAAACAGATTAGTTTTAATTTTATTGTTTCAGGTAATTATTTTTATACGCTTTCCATCTTCACTACAAAGCTCGATATTCCTCTTTGAAACGAAGCGTGAAGACCCATTTTAAAAAGCCGGAATAAACATGGTTGCTCAACCTCCCGAAGATCCACATAATTTTATGATACTAGTCGTAGAATCATAAAATAATCCTGCTAATTTTCTATTCAGCTTTTACTCTTGAATACCAAATTGCATAATTTCTTGAACAATGCAGTTTAGCAATAACGAACAGGTAGGTACTCTCGCAATATGAACTCTGATTCATACACCATTGTTTATGAGGCTAGACTTTACTCAGGATTACGTTTTCTTCAAAATTTATAATATAATAAATATATCATTACAGTCAAATTACTAATACTAATACTAATATAATTACTATATTTTTACATATAGTCTAAACAATAAGTTCAAAATAGTGTTAATCCGAGATAAAGCTCCTAAAAATATAGGCGATAGCTCTTTCGATTCGAAATTACATTTAGAAAAATGTATATCGAGGATGTTTTAGCACATAAAAAATTGCAATTATTATTAACAAAATAAGATGAAAAAAGAAACGGAATTTTGTTTTTCGTTAATAACTCAAAACTAGTAATATTTAAGAAATTTTGAAAAAAGATCCTTATAGAGGAGGAAATTCCTGACTCTCCATTATTTATAATCTTTATTTATCGCCGAAAATGGGTCTACGTAGGCTTGGTCGTTGCGCAACGCAGATAGTTATTGAAACTATATAGCGGATAGCGGGTTTTTGTATCGTAGCGAAATAATTTATTTCCTAGTAGCGGTTTCTGTGGTTACTCAAACACTAAATATTCTGTGCGACGAAAAAGACGTCGCTGTTTTCGCTATCGAGTCGAAGTTCGTTGTACGCGGTTATCGAAAGGAAACATAAAAAAACATTATTGTCTCGTTCCCACAAATTGAAATTTGGCCCATTGACTCTTATCTTTTGATAGAAATGTGACCTTGAACTAAACAAGCGACATATAAAATAAATATTTGTCAAATATGCAGAACTAATAAATTAAAATGTTTGAGTCGTGTTTTGTTAACATTGAAATTGTTAATGTAAAGAAACTATAAACTATTTACTTGTGATTTTTAAATCTTTATATTTTATTAATTTTATATTTAATTCTGTGTACCTACCTACATTGAAAAAATAACCTAACGATTAGTTGATTTGTAGGTATAGTGTATACTAGTGTGGTGTATAGTGTAGGTTATGAACAATTATGTTTTTTTTTTCAAATGTATTGCGTGACGGTTACATTTTGACAGTCACCATCTCGGCGGACATTTATATCAGACTGGCCATGATCAGCAGCACTATTCTCAAAAAGAGTATAGGTACGAATCCGAAACAAAAATAACTTAAAAAGGAATATTATGTACTTACGTAGTTATAGTGTAATCGATAACTTAATAACATGTAAAATTCTATCAAAACACGACAGCAACAATAACCTGGTGCCGGCAAACCAGTTACTACAATAGATCGTTTTGGAAACGGCTATCAGAGTGCAATATATAGTTTCGTTTTATTACCCAAAAGCCGCTATTACCCACCTTTTAGTCTACGCGCGGCCATTACGGTATTGGGCACACTGCCGCTGAAAACAGTTTATTAACACATAAAATATTTTTTTTATAGTATTAAATATCTATTCAAAAATCTGAAAAAAATATGCTGTTATCTGAACACTTGAAAGAATCCACGTTGCATTTATTTATAAATTATTTTTTCAAAAAGTCATACAATATAGTTAATGAACTATTTTTTCCAATTTCCGTGTTCACAAATGATTACATAAAAGTTTAAATAATTGACCTAAAATTGTGTTGCTTCTTGGAGCTCTTCTTCAATAAAAAAAGATTTTAACAATAAAAAAAAATAACTTCTTTCAATAAATAAAATTCTTAACTAAAAAAATGTCATAACCAATATAATAAACTATTTAAAATTTACATGTCGTTATCTTGTTAACTATATATAAATATATATATATATATATAGAAATCATCATAAGACTGCACACTATATTCACTCGATAATGTCAGTAATCGTCTTCAACAAATAGGACTAGTTACCAAGTTAGGAAGAAGTACCTACAACCTTTTGACAGTAAAAGCCGCTTGGTCCTTTAACTTATTGCCCGGTAAATCGGTAATCTGCTTAGGGATCTTATTATAAAACCTGACACTAAAACCTTAAAAAAGTCTAAAACAAGGGATGACTAATAAAAACAATAATCACGAATGTCACATCAACAGTAATGGTCACATCGGCCACCGCCTTTACTATAAAGAAACTTCGGGCAATGAAGACCCGCCAGTTCATTAAGGAACGTTACGCGAATTTATACAATTAAAACTTCAAAGATCCAAGACTAAGTAATTAAACATTACACACGTTGGTTGTCTCACTGTGAACTGCGTGATGCGTGAAAAATTAACCTTGCATGTGCGACTCGCTTGTTATTTCTTTATGTTACGATAATACATGTTTACTTATTTCACGTCCAAATAATTGAAAAAGTAATCGTTACATGATTTTAAATTATTTAGTGATCAAGAGAATGTTTTTGGAGTTTACTCCTTAAAAAACCATATAAGGCGCACGGTATGAAAAAATATGAAGAGTGAAATTGAAAGTGCAAGATAACGCAACATCACGCAAACAATTTTTATCCTTAGTGGTATAGGTTGAGATTTATTCAACACTTTTTTGTTTGCTGCGAAAGCCGCCAGACGCGAGTCGACCGTTGACCGTTGAGCGTAAATGAGCGGGAACGTCACGCGGGGGCAAATTATTTTTTACATTCATTCTAGTTCCTAAGAGATGTCTTTATTTACTCTTCTTGCCAATTGTATATATTTTAAATTCCAAGATAGGTCTTGAGGAGTAAACTCAAATCGCGCATCTGAGATTACACGCACACTTTTTTGTTAACGCGCTAAGCTCTAGAACAACCAGTCAGATTAAAAAAAAATGTTTATGCATTTTATACCATATTTATTAAGGAAGATTATAGACTCTAAAAGTTCACGCTACAACTCTAAAGAGCGGAGCAGTAATCATGGACGTGGCAAGCTGTAAGCAAGCACGGGAAGTTAGAACAACGATAAGCTAATTTTTTTCGAACTGACTATACTGTTAGCCTTAAGGGCCCTGGAGCCTTTACGGCTTTTACAGCTTTACTGGGCTTGGGGCGAGCGCTTAAGGCACTCAGCAAAACGATAAGCTAAACGGGTGCGTTGGCGGAGGTGGAGCGGTGGAAAGTTAGTCCAAAAATTTAACATGGGTGAAACCGTGGGGCTCAGCTACTAGTCAAATATTTGCATGTTGACCTTATAACATCCAGTTTCCAATCAATAAAATTTTCCTGTTATAAAATGTACGATTGTTTGTTTCCTGATCAGTCTGCGAATTATTTGCAAATATTTGCCTACTGGTGTGTCATCTTCTATACATATTATAAAACTCAACGAATCTCTGTCTATCCGCGAAAATCACTTATTCTATTTACATGTTTTTTTTTAAGTTTATAGCTATGTTATCTGGCCAGTCTATAGGATATATGTGGTTACATAGAGTAACATACGAAATAAGCAGTAACGGTAATGATGAATCAATTCAGAAAAAATACGCTTTTGGGAATTACGCTAAGTAAACCATAAGAGAATATATCAGAATAATGAATAACATAATTGTAGATTTTAAAAAGACCTACAAAAAAGTCAGCGATAGCATATATCTACCTTCTAAGGATCACCCACAATAAGCATTTTTATCTTTAAAAAGACCGGCGGACGACCGCCGTGTTTGGGAGTGGGGCAGTACCATTCCGCGTATGCTCGATCCACGGCATTCTGTAGGTCACGCGAGCGGAGCCGCGGAAACAGCTAGTATTTTCTAATGTATTACAAACTAGTTTATAACTGAATAAATTATTAAATTTTCTCTTAAACACTTGAATGTCGAGAAGTTATCAATTTTATGTGGTATAAAATTCTACAAGTTAAAGAAAAAAGGAGTTTATTCGCTTACTGAACATTTAATAAAGGATATCATAGAGCTTTCGTAATGATATTTATGTTAAAATCATACAAAAACACTTGATTTAAGGTTCTTACTTGTTCTACCTACCTTTACCAATTATTTTTCTTGTTACCTTTGAAAACGACATAAGACCATTAAGGTGGCATCAGGAAAACTCCAGTTCTCGCTAATGATGCTAAATATAGCATCGTTAGAAGGTAATTCTATACTTTATCTAGAACTTATTGTAGTTACTCTGATTACAATCTAATATTATTACGATAATGGTATATAATTAATTTTCTGTGACGTCGCGTTGTTTCAACATGCATAGCTGTTTTATATTGCCTGTTACAGATTGACAGGTGCTTCTCCATCTGCAAAAGAATATCCGTTTATTAGTTGTGTTAGCGGTGGTTGTGTACCTGTAAAATATAAATCTGGAACGGATAACTGAAGCAAGATTGAAATAATAAACAGGGAGATCAAACCCCAACCCGTATGTTCAGTCGTGCTGAAGCTGTAAAAAATGATGATCGTCATCAATTTAACTTCTTGTTTCTCCTCCCCCCATCCCTCCACGAGACAAACAAAAATATAAACTATTTCTTCCTAAAACCTATAGGATTTTCGCGTTCAGCTAACAATGTCTTCCATAACAAACATTTTTTTTTGTGTATAATTCTACTTTGATTCTTAATTCGACGTACTGTACTTATATCGCAAATAAAACAATGTTTACCACTTTTTAATATTATTTTAAAGATACCTACTTTTTAGCTGACCTATGCGGATATTTCGCACATTATTGATATAGGATACATATAATAAAATCTTAAAGCTGTTAGTTACACAGATTATTAATAAATGACGTCTCCCACATGGTAAGTAGTTGAATATATTTTCACCAGGAAGGCCATCTTTTGAAAAGTTTTATATTTAAAAATTTAAATCCTTTTTTAAGGAAACATTAATTTTGAGCTATTTTTCTATGTTTTGTAAACAAAAAGATGATAGCTTTAAAACGATGTTTCAATCATTAATTCCGATGAAGAATTAATGGGGATACTGCCAAAAATACCTTTGAGATGTAATATATAACTAGAGATTAACATTATCGTTGCTTTGGTTGTCCCCAATGTGTTCCTAAACCGATTACACACTCGTAAAAGTTTTGTATTGGTACAACCAGTTGGTGGCACGCGATAAATGAAATTTCGAAGATAACGCGAACTAAGTCGCGGGCTAAAGCTAGTTTTCAATAAAATAAATGTTGTTTTCAGTAAATTCACGTGAAAATTTAAACGGAATATGCCAAACAATAAAATCATAAAAAAAATATTTATTTTATGTATGGTATAAAGTCCTCTATCAGACCTAAATCTTCCCGTTATTCAAGAAAACTACAAACAGTAATGAATTTTCTATCAATTCATCGTATTATTACCGGTTCTTCTTATTGGATATGTACAAATGATTTCTCTGGAGAGACACAAAAGGAAATGCCCGCGGCAATGAAACGTAAACGTTCGCTTTTTTCTCTCTCAACGAGTTAAATTAAATTTTTATTACGTGAGTATCATCCTTGGAAAACGTTATACTTTGTGATATTTATATTGAGATTTTTTTATGCTGTTTTTTTTATTTTAATGAAATATCACTTGAAAAACAGCTTAAACAAAACAATACTTCTTACCATTTTTCATCTAAACTATAGATGCTTCAATATTAAAATTATTTAATAATAATTTGAAGAATTTCAGATTTAAGTGTGGTAGTGTTGCAAGGTATTAAAATCGATATGTGATGATACTAGAATGGATAAGGTTAAAAATTAGTATATCAGAGGAATAAAATAGCATCAGTTAGAGAGAAATTGAGTAAAATAGGTTAGCGCGGTATGAACATGTCACGAGGGGAGATGAAAATCATATTCCTATAGGCCAATCGCTGTAAACGCGACCCGCCTGATGGTTTGCGGGACGCGGGGCGGCGGGCTTGCACAGATATACCCGGTTTTAGATAATATTTTATGTATGTTATTGCAACTGTGACAGATTTGTAAAGGTAAATAAAATATTTAATGTACATTATATTGCTGTCCTTTATTAAAATATTAAGCAAAAAACTCTTTTATTTAATATAAATTTTGCGTATACATAAGCTTTACACGCCATTGAAATTAAATTTCTTTGAATTTAATATACTTTAGTATACTTGACATCAGGTAGAAATAGTCCGTCACTTGAAGACACAATAAAAAATCATATCATGACTATTTCATTACGCACTCTTCTTCTCCAGCACGTTCAATGGAACACTGATGTGTCCAGTTACTTAGCTAAAATATATTGGATATTTTATTTCTCTTGTTCAATTGTCTTACAAAACGCAACCCTACCATGTTCCCGTCAATGTGGCAGACATAAAGTTGACGTCTTTGTTGGCTTCGTCGTCGTAATGTTGAACAAGGCTTTTCATGTGCTTTAACAATGTCGAAACATTGTGGTTGTCAACTTTGTAAACAAGATCGAATGGTGAACTTTTAACGGAAGGTCAGTTAAAAATGTTTTTTATAGCTGGTATTACCTTTTCTTCAATAAAAGTTAATTTTGAGATTTTTTCGTGTATAGCTTTCTTTTTACAAACATTTACGTTTCAAATCGTTCCTAAAAGTTTTAATTGAAGCATTTTGATCTAGCTAAACCAACTAAATTTTCAGCACATTGCTAGACATTTATGTTTCACTTCTAACAATTATTTAGAGTCTCACAAGTTTGCTTATAGGCACAAATGATACAATAAATGTTCGAGATATTCAAATAAATCATATCCCCTCATACATCATTAATCATCTATTTGCATGCGCTACCTTGGAGGTTAGAAAGTTAGATGTTAGGAGTTAGTGGGCCTTTATGTTAGAAATGGGTGCTTTGTGGTATGATGACTAATCAGTTTAATTTTTCACGAAAACTCAAGACACACTCTTTTCCTGCACTTACTACTGAAATCAAATAGTATTTTATTTGAAGGTCATCGATTTGAGGCCTGACTTGATACCGACTATGTATCTAAATGTACTAAAGCATAGTACTACCTTCTGTTTGCAAGGGTAATGGTGTTTATTGATTCCGTTTAATCCTGTCGAGCATTATAATTCTGAACCAAATTTGTTTTAAACATTACAATACATTTTAACCGTATAGTTCTCTGCAATAGCTAAACCCGGTGAAGCTGTTAAAGCCTCGAGTGGCTCCAGGGTCCATAAAGCAACAGTATATACAGTCAATTCGAAAACATATAATCGTATATAGTATCTTGTTTTATTAATCTAAGGGCATTAAAAGTAAAATGAAACAATCCGTATTCAACTTACTTAATCTTACTATTATTCTAGTAGCTTCCATCAGTAACTGTTTTGCAAAATGTAATCAGAGCTTAATAGCAGAAAGCTTAACTCAAACAAAAGAATTGGTGGGAAATCGTATTTAATGATATTGAGAATGGAAAACCAGACGACCTAAGGGACATACATATATATCGTGATCTAACTTATCTTTCTGTCATTTTTGATAACGTCTGCGTACAGTATCCAATTCTAAGCCTAGATATTTCACACAATAAATTGAAATTGTGAATTTTTGGTTAGTCTTTTTGTCTTACTTGTCGCCGTTCTTGAGACCTTACACAAATGAATTAATTTGTGGTATAATGAATGTGTGAATTTCCTCACGGTGTTTAGTTTCAACAAAATTTTACCAGCTAGTGGAACATATAAGATGGCACAAATAGATAAAAGTGTGTAAGTTCCAAAGTTACATAAAGTTTACTTGAAAACAATTGTTCATTTGTATGTTATCTATTGTCGTTAACCCAGTTTTATGTTAACTTATGTGGATTTTATTACTCTGCTTGTTGTTTTCCAATGTTTCGTTTACCATCTTCCAGTCACCGTTCAAGACGATTAAAACTGTTTTTAACACGTGGATATTGCGCGGCTTCAACAGAAATTACTAAATTAATTAGTTAGTCTTTGAATGGTGTATCAAATATGTTTGCTGCTTTTATACATAAAAGGACTCTATGATCAAAAGTGATGTGCATAGAATCTAAAGATGAAATTTAAATATCATTCATAATCTAGAGAACCTCTTCGACATCTTTGGCATTAATATCGTATACGACCTGTTCTACTTCAGCCCTTATTATTTCAGTGCTGACATTATGATCCTTTATTGTGTGATAATCCACCCGTCTAGTTACTCTTTTGATGGCTTTGTTGTTTACTATTATAAAATTTACTTTGCGGTATTTTTATTTTTTACGGATTAACTAATCACTCTGGAATACCGTAATTTTAATAAATTATTTAGTCTGGTCATAAGTTCTGTTATAAATGAAGATTCATTAAAGTTTTCATGACGTAGTGTGTAATCTTTAAATAATTAAAAATAATTGTATTTAAAATTACCAAATTTTGGTGTGTTATTTAGAACAGCACATGTCTTATAAAACTCATCTTAATTTTTAATCCAATGGGTTCAGATCTGGACTAGATGAGGGCCAGTCTTTAGCTCTTTTAAAGACCGGAACGTTGGCTTACATTGGAAACTGTTAAAATTACAGCTAATGGTAGTTTATAAAATCTTGGATAAGTTATGTTAATATTAACAATTAATTTTCAATGATTTTCTGCATTTCGTTACTGAGCATATGTTGTTATGTATCTCAAACCGAGAATATTGTACATCGTAACCCAAAGTGAGCGCCCAAAACCATTTGATGAATAGTTATTAATAGATCATTGTTGTTTCCGTAACATTTGTCAAATAAATTAAAAAGTTATATTAAAATATCTAATTTATGTTTTTATCGTCGCAACTATTCCGGCTGATTTATGCCAGTAGACTTTCCTGAAATGATTGCCACACAAGTTTGCCATATTAATGTTTTTTTTTTTTGCAAAGTTGTAAGGCAAATTGTCATATCTGCCTGATGGTTAGCACAGTACAATGCATCATCAGTCACAACTGTCATGCCGGCATGCGTATATTTGCATAAGCGAATCATTATAACGGGGCTTTTCACCATATGTATGATGATGGTTGTGACCCAGTCGAACTGTACAGTCCTGCCACTCGCTATCACCATTTCCTCGTTAATCAGCAGGGACAACGTGCTGGCAAGTTTCGCTTGGGTGTCGCAAGTCTTCATTCAACAGTCTTGGTTCATGTTATTTGACGCCCCTTTACACCTCAAATAGTAATTTAAATATGCATTTAAATCAATTTATTACATGTCGAGTTAAGTTATCAATTTACCCCTACCATCATCATCATCTACATTTCAAACGAAAGACGTCCATTGCTGGACATAGGCCTCTCCCAAAGATCGCCACCACGACCGGTCCTGTGCTGTGTATCCAGCGGCTTCCGGCAACCTTTACCAGGTCTTCGGACCACCTTGTGACGGGTCTGCCCACGCAGCGTCTTCCGGTACGGGGCTGCCACTCGCGATCTCTTTGGCCCCATCCGTTCTTCGAGTTAGTGTAGCTTTTCTTCTGGCATTGTCGGTGACTTTGGTTCTCCTGCGGATCTCCTCATTTCTGATTCGATCACGCAGAGAAACTCCGAGCATAGCCCTCTCCATTGCCCTTTGAGTGACCATGAGCTTACTTATGAGCTTTTTACTATTTCGATAATTTTTACATTTATTTAATACATTATGAAATATAATAAATACATTATCGATTTGGAATAAATACGTTTCATAATTATTTCAATCAAACCGCTTAGGTGACTGTCGATCGTGGGAATGATGCGGTCTCGATACGGTGATAAAACATTGAATCAACAAAGGCACAAATTGAATAAATACAACGGCAACGCTTCCCGTGAAGGAAGATGAAATCAAAATTACATTCTGAGAAGACATTACGAAACGTTTTTGGACATGAGCGAAATTTCTGTGATAATTGTTGTATATACCTGCAGTCAAAGCTTAATATGTACGTCCCGCTGATTCAGTGTGTGTAATTTTAATTGTGCATCACTGTTATACAGTTGAACAAAGTCGGCTGCTTGGTAAAAACTACAAATGTGATTCGAAGAAACGACTCGAAAGCCGCGGACTTTTTTTTACAACTGTTTGGACAAATGCCATTTTCAACTTACTTCGTTGAGGACTCAGTGCTACTTTAATAGTCGCGGATATAGGGGTGTAATGTTGCAGGGTAGTAGGGTATGTTTATTCGATTGGATCGTGACCACCATACGTGAAAAATTTGACAGGGTGATTCCCCCGTGGATTGTTGCGTTTCGGGATCACACAATCAGGTGATGGATATCCGATCTCTCTGTGGTCGCCGTTGTTTTTGGGTTGTATTGTGCTTACTATAAGGTACAGTACAGTAAACACGCCGTGCCAAAAAATATATTTTATTTGATTGACTGTAGTGCACATTTTTTGTGAAATAAGCAATAAGTTGAATGTTTGTATTCGGCGTTGGCTTTTCTGATGACCAATGATTACAAAACGTTATATCTAATTTTATCACAGCAGATTTCAACTTGTTGAAAACTGGCTGCCTGCATAAAATGTATTTTACGTGACTTAAAACACAATTTTTGGGATCATTGCTTTGCGAAAACATATAGGTGGTCTAAAATCTCCTGTCTATATACCTTCGCATAAGTAAATGAATTTTATTTATAATGTTTTGGTTAAAAGTATACTATTATAAATTTAACAATAGGCAATTGAACAAAAAATAAGAACATAATTTAATAGTGTCTAAGCAAGACTTGTGAACTTTATAGACGACAGCTTGCATACAAATTAAAGTCATAAAATTTTTGCAATAAAAGTGACATTGCTCTGAGGCACATAACGGTATCGGCGATGGCACAGTTAGACTTGCCGCTAAACTGGTATGGCAAGATCGTTTCTGATAGAAGGTTGGCATCGGCGCATCGCGACGGGCTTGGCACGAGAAATAGAAGTTGCATTTACATGACGAAGTAACATTGTATTATATATAAATGACTTTGTCTTGACTGACTTGTCATCACCCAGCTCGGACTACTAAGCAAATAAAAGTGAAATTTGATGAGTGTGTTGATTTTATAATGTATGCATTGTTTAAGAAGGGGTTTCTCGAAATTCAACTCCTAAGGACGTGTAAATGGATGCCAAAGTTTGTACGGAAAATATTATTCTAAATAATAAACGCTGATATATATGCGTTTTTCAGAATTCAACTCCTAGCGGTAGAACGGACATAAAAAAGTTTTTATGGGAAATACTATTTTTCGGGTCAGACTCGTTTTGAGTGGCCTGTTCCAAAGTCAGTTCTAACAGGCAATTTTAGCACGATACAGTGTGTTGTGCTATATTGAGTTAATAAGTTTCTGTCGGCAGCTTTGTTCCTAACACTGCACAGTTTGTTGATTTATATATGACCAATATAAATAGACGATATATAAATTCAATTAATATAAAAAAACAGTACAAATCTTGTAGTCTACACGAGCGAACCCGTAGGCGAAATTATAGTTTTATGTATAAATGTCACTAACCTCGTATAAAAAAAGATAATGATACCTACTATAAAAACATTAATATTTCATAACATTTCCTTTTTATACTAAGCATGTATCATCTATCAGGATCAATAGTGGATCTTCTTATTAATTAAGGAAAAGTTACTTATTCTTGGTTTTGCAATTTTAAACCTAGCATGCGACATCAGCATTTTGGAAGAGGGGAAAAAGCAATTTCGCCGTTTTGAAGACGGAAACGAAGCAAAACTGATGCTCATCGTGATATGATTTAGGTTAAAATGTGTTTAGACATTAGGTAGACGCATTTGTTTGTATTTGATAGGTTTTGAAATAGTCATTGCATTTCACCCGACGTTAAACGACAATGTGGCCGAAAACGGTAAAAAGATAACACACAAACAAGATAATTAAATTCGGTTCTCAAGTACAACACCTATAGGTGCTCGGCGACATATTTTGATAAGTTTCATTTTGCTCCTTATAAGGTTTTGAAATTTGAGAGCCGACCGAATGAATGTGTTTCTACCGTAGTAATTACTGTAAGACCAAATATGTTTTTTCGTCGAACCAACGTCATACATAAGAAGAATTTTATTAAAAATTGCGACCAAGTGATAGGTGGCATCATGCCATCTGCAAACAATAAACCTGTAACGACACTTTTATGAGAGCGGACCGGTGAGGCAATCCATTTTATAGCGACTTAAATGCGGACCAACTTTATTAAATTCTATCTACTTACTACTGCTATATTGGTTTGATGTAATGTTTTTTTATGTTACATCTATATGTTTGTTTTTTTTTTTAAAATTTCTCCTTCTGTGGGTTTTTTTAAGTATATTATATTACCTTTTTATAAGATCTAACAGGTGTCATCTTAGTTAATCAGATTGTTAATAGATGACGTCAACTACATGTAAAAGAATCCACGGCGACACTCAGTTTGTAGACCTAAAGTCGACGTGCGTACACTTTCTTATTTAGACAGTTTCTTATTTAGACAAAAAAAAAAAATCTTTATTTTTATTGTAAATCTTCGAAAAAAATTGTTTTTATCGTTTTACCTTTTTCGTTATCTTGTAGGAAATTAAATTCTCTACAAAAAAGGTCAAAGAAACACTTTTGTTATGTTAACGAAAATATTAATCTTAAACATAAGCTTTAAAATGATGTTTGAATAATTAATGTTAATGAATAATATATAGAGGTGCTACTTACATTAAGGAACCTAGCCTTATCCGTATGCTCTAATCTCTTGACGGTTTCCAGTACAAATGCTCTCATGAAAAATTTTTAAGATAAAATTATTTCGTACAAAACTCACTTTTATGTAACACCTACAAATATTGCTAGGGGATTATATTCGTGTTCGTGTTCATAAAACGTAATCCCTGAACGTTTATCTCTGTCGTATTTTACGAAATAGGTATAAGAGGAAACGAGACGTGGGTATATTTATTAAGCTCAGCACTTACGATTAGGTACACAAGGATTATACTGTTTTTATTTATTTATTTTACGTAAAATGTTTTGCTTTGAATGTATTCGTATTAAAAGTTTCGATTTGCTCGGTAATGATTGTACCCGCTATGTTGACTTTCAAAACATTATGTTTATCTCGTAGACAGAGAAGGAAATAGACCCTCATCTAACCGGGTGTGAAATAGCAATATTATTTTCAGTTTTCTGAAAATTTACAATTTTACGAAGAAAACATTGTTCAGGGTCAGATGTTCAATACAATGTTAATTTACTTTGAAAAAAAAAAAACAACAAAACACTTTCAATCACGAATATTTTAACAATTATGGTGCTTTTATACCAAAAACGTAGTTACAGTGATAGAGACACAAAATCCATAGCCGTCTCTCTTGTTATTTTGCTCTTTTTGTTTTATATGTCGCCTTTCAAGTTCGTAGTGATAGAGTAATTAAAATCCCTAAATCTTTTACTTATTCCCTCTACGGCTTCTTCATATGCGCTTTTGTAATACAAAATGGTGGGTTTAGATTGGTGTCATTTTATGTTCTGCTATATACAAAAAAAATACCCGTAATTTTTTTTAAATAAATTAACTTAACCGGATCTTTACCTCACTTCCTTAATGAGTTTCAGTAGTAACGGTAAACTTAATATTTTGTAACTGGAAAAGGGTTTATTTAATTATGTTGTATGTTCACTGAAATAAAAGGAAACATGCAATCTAAGTGAAGGCGTTAATACTAGAGTATTGAGTAAACATCCCGTGAGTTTTATCTTTACATATAGCTTGACCGCCTTAAGCGCGACCGTCCTGATGGTCTTGGGACGCGGGAGAGGTACAAGACCGACCAATAAGCTAGTCTGTTGCCGGCTGCCGGCAGCAACAGACGTTTGATGTATGGGCGTACGCGGTTTTATTTTTGTGACTACCCCCCACGTGAGATTATTTTGCCAAGATGGAATTACGAACGCTGCGTTAAAAAAACTATACAATCAATCTAAAGTAATGCTTTAACGCGTTTTTATTCAATTATATTAAGTAACATATAATATACAAATAATTAAGTTTCATTTCGATTGCGTGTAATTCAATATAGTAGTTTTTTGATTACCATTTTAATAAAAAGACCTAAGTATTTGTGACTTCTATCGTTAAACTCGGCTATTTGTCTTACTAGAATATTGGGTTTCTTTTTAATTTATTATTCTTTATTGGGTTCAATTTATGGTCACAATCTCATGATGTTAAGTTACGATGTGGCATGGTCACACGCCTAGCGATCATTAGAATATGACCGTTTTTTATCGTTATAGGTTTAGCATTGTGGCCACAATCTCACCAGATCATAAGTGACGATGTGGTGCAAGATGGTAACACGCCAAGCCTAGTGGAGGACTGGTTCTCAAGTGCAGCTGCCGGAACACACTTATTAGTGCTTGGCGACAGATTTTAGGACGGGCATTAGAAAAAGCCTTACCACCATCACATGGTTTCATCACGATGTTTTCCTTCACTGAAAGCTCAGGTTCAATGCAGGGATTCGAACTTACGTCGATAGACGCCGTGTCAGTACACGCTACCACTGAGCCATTGTTACCTTTTCAATACAAAACCTCTAAACCGATCGCAATAAAATTTGCCATACAGCTAGCCTGGGACCTGAAGAACATAGTACGAAATAGACATAGAATTATGACTATGAATCAGATATCGCTTTTGTAATTTACTCTGTTTTATTGGTAACTGTAACTCTATGAAACACTTCGCTCTTGTATGTTTAATATACCATGTATGTACCTACTATATTTGGTTTTTCTTGAATAAAAGTGTTTGCTTTTTTACTCTTAATGTTTTTGGCGTAATGCATTTACCTGCATTTGGTTTTATCATTTATGATCAGTAGGTACTTATAATAATTTCGTTTACATCAAGCAACTGTATTAATTTTAAGTGACCCACTTACGAAAAACCTCTCTCTCTCGTCATGAATAATAAAATGGGTCAAACTCCGTGAATTAGGTACTTTGAATTTCACTTACACCATATTAACGCTAATCCAGCTTAGTTGAATTACTAATTAGCTGTTGGACTGAATTAGGTGAAGCCCTGTACAACTTGTTATGTGGGCTCCATCTGTCCGCATTTAGACTCTTGATAGGTCCATTCTGCGTCCCTGTACCCTGTACAACTTAGTTGACATACTAGCCTACGGTCCGCCTGATCTTAAATGGCTACGACCTATGAACGCTTATAACACCAGAGGTGTCAATAGTGTGTTGCCGACCTTAAGTCCCCTTCCCTAAGAGCTCTGGAAACACTACTCAGCTTCAGAACACAATACAAGGTTAATTGGCTACAATCTTCTGTAGAGTGGAGGAGGTATTTCACCAGTCGGACTTCTCCAAGGAGAGAGAAATCTCAAAAGAAATATATCTGTACCCTACCTCTCTTCACTATGTTTTGTTACACTAAACAAATATAGGTTTTTATATGCGTACATAAATAATTATACATATTTTTTTATCAAAATCGGTCCAACCGTTTCGGAGATTAGCCGGAACAGGCAGACAGAAAAAATATATTTAAAAACTACCTATGCCCGCGGCTCCGCTCGCGTGGACTACAGAAAAATTGTTTATGAAGATATCGTGATAATTTTTCATTTTGATAAGGACCCAGTATCTAAGAAGTATACCAAAAAAAATGATCAAAATCTATCCAGTTGTTCAATCTCCCATATTGTTTTTTTTTTGTATAAGTAATGTACACACTTTTATAGGCATATAGTAAAAAGATGTTATTTTAACATTACAAACAGGCACCTTAATTTTATTATTTGTACAGATAATGGAAAATAAGACGATTATGATAGATATATTTTTTTACCATATAATTGTACTACTACTAGAAGGCGTAGGAAAAGCGTAGGCACCAATTGTCGGAAGATTTCTCAATAAGCGACTACCTACAGTTTTAAGAGTTCTCAGTAATGGGCTCACATAAGCTCTATCAGGAAAATTAATTTGTTTCATTATAACCGAGTACTCAATATTTAGTTCTAAGAAGGGGAGGTTGTTCAGACCACCGGTTGGAATTGGGGGCTAAGCAATAATAATAGAATTATAATTTAAAAAAAGTGTGTACTTTTATGTATACACACGTAAGAAGTTATTCTTCTTTGACATAACAAAACAAAAGTAACTCCAAGAAATTTTGTTCCGCGTGCCAATAACATGATGGTTACGGGCAGATTTTTCAATCAACAAATAACTTTATTTGAGGAATCATTTTAAAATTCTGACAGGTTTTGCGTACATTGTCTGTCAAACGTCAAAATTATTCCTCGTATAATCTTATCTGACGATTTAAAAATCGGACCTTAGATAGCCATCAATGAAAATAATAAAGTATTTTTATTGAATATAACGTACAAAGAAGATTGAACGATACAAGTTTAATTAAGGTTTCCGAGATGTTATGAGGCGCAGGTGAAATGACATTAAAACCGAGTAACGAGGGGATGCAATTTTGCTTTTGTGTGTAGTCACATCCGAGTTTAATAATAATGTACAATCATATTATAATAACCCTTTCGTGGTAAGCAAGTAGGTATAGGTGATAACTTTTGTATATGTTTTTTAAACTATCACGATTAGTACACATAATATAGATATTGTGGGCGTAATGTATAATATTTTTAATATAACTTAAGTTTTCTAGCGAATGGCTTTTCACCACCCCGAGCCTCTGGCTAGGAAATAACTTCTTGCAACTCCGGCTCCTCCATGATGTATTTCTCCATCGCAAACAATTACTAATTCAATGGGTTTTAAAAAGTTTAACATTAATTATGACAAATTTTTCATAGAAGATTAACTAGTGTTATTAAATCCGTCTGTACATGTATTATTCTCCAAATTTCCAAAGGACACCGACCAGGAATATGACATTATAAAAGTTTATTTTTGTCTATCTGTCTGTATTTCTGGATTTAACTTTAAAGCGGCTTGACCATTGAAGGTAAAAAAACGGATGGCCGATGCGGCCAAAAAGTTCTCGAGTGGCAGTCACGTACCAGAAGACGCAGCGTGGGCAGACCTGCCACAATGTGGTCCGACGACCTGGTAAAGGTGGCGGGAAGCCGCTGGATGCGGGCAACATAGGACCGGTTGTTGTGGCGATCTTTGGGGGAGGCCTATGTCCAGCTGCGGACGTCTTTCGGCTGAAACGATGATGATGATGACATGTCCTTGCTCAATTGGCTATAGGAATAGTCAATAGTACTTTTAGAAATCTTCGTACACATAAATTCACTTCTCTCTTATAACAATATGATGATAAAGCTATTCATTAGATTCAAGCGACGTGAGTTAACTTGAAGCTTTTGGTAAAGCACAACACTGTGATACACCGCATGGTGGCATAGCATTTTCTTGTGTTCGTTTAATTCGCTATCACTTCAAATTTTCACCTATCTGTGTAATCCCGCTACATAAATCTCAAAGCCATTCCTTTTCTGGGCGTTAACCCAGTTCGTTCAATTCATGCAGGAAATAATAAACACTGACCTCTAACTTGAAAAAAAAAGTACTTCAGTTCTCACTAGTGTAGGAAAATAAAAATCTTATGGAAGGTCTTATAGGTAACAAACCCTGTAGGTTCTTCTATCACTCACCTACATTATGTTTTACTACTGGGATTTGTAAATAAAACTCTCACTTAACCCACAGCAAATTATTTGCTCGGTCGACAAAAAGAAAGTGGTTCGTAAACTAACTCTCAAGAAGCAGTTTGGATTTTACTCCCCCGTGGATAAGATGTTCAAGTGATGAGAATAAGTCGATAAATAAACCGGTAATGATATAGATATGGTTATAACTTTATCGTATCCCTGAAAATAAATTATATATGTTGGTTCCGGTTCTTTTGCCTCATAAATTATGAAACACCATAATGGATATTAAATTTAATAGGTTTACTATAATAATAATTTCGTATCTATTACAAGGCAAACTCCTAAAGTTTTATCTGCTTATAAATATAACTGTTATAAACTCATCCTTATTTTACTTTAGTTACATTACTTAACCTCTCCTACAATACAGAAATATACTTTCACGATATATACATACAAACATAGTACACTAAACTCATACATATAAACGCTGCGCACGTATGACTCTCTGGATATCGAGTGAAAATCAGCGCTGGAGGACTCACCCCCGTCAGCATATATGCTGACTCGGTGCCCATTTGCTACACACATATCTCAAATTAATGTTATTATCTACAACCTGTACTCTTGGTTTATTTTTATTTTGTTCTTGTAATTTTTGTGTGTGTTTGTGACAAATAAGTGTCTTATCTTTCTTTCTATCTTTAGCGTTTTAGCGTTATGGCCATAATCTCACCTGATGTTGTGACGATGTGGCCTATGATGGTGACACGTTAAGCCTAGTGGAGAAACTGGCTCTCAAGTGCAGCTACAGGAACCTACCTATAGGAGCTTGGCTACAGATTTTCAACTTGAGGGTGGTAGCTAGCCTGGCTCGCATTAGAAAATACCTTACCACCATGGTACGGTTTCATCACGATGTTTTTTCCTTCACCGGAAGCTTAGACTCATTGCAGGGATTCGAATACACGTCGATAGACACGGTGGCCTTATACGTTAGCAATGAGCCATCATTGCTTCAATATTACACTAGCTGGGGCCGTAGCCGATGTTGTTGTTGTTGATGTTCTTTTCGGTAGTCAACAACTCGACCACAGCGCCGTCTATCGCGTTCAGGGATAGCATAAAAATTGTATCTATGGAAAATCATTTGGATCTACCAACTTTCATGGTGATCATATACAATATGTCATTTGTTATTAAGCAACGGTAACCAACTTATTTAATGGTGGACAGTAACTCCACGGTTAATGCAAAACTCGGATGTTGAAACAAGTAAATTATTTGTCGATATTAACAGTCGAGTCGCATCACTACAGTAGCCTATCTATAGTACCTACGTCGGTCTGCGCAGCTAATAACAGTCTACTCGGGGTCCTTTAGACTAGTTGCCTCAACCACACAACTCGCCCATTTTACAAGATGGCTAAAACTACTGTATAAAAACGAATAATTCAGTTTAATCAATAACAAAATACATAGTAATAAAGATGGTACGAAATATGAGTCTTCATTACAATTTGTTTCCATAAAAAGGGGATTGAATACATGTGGGCCTCCGGTAAATATGAACGAAATGCTTAAAGAAAAGTAAAATGCGACAACACACATTAGCGTGCCCCAAGCCAAGTGTATGGCAGCTTGGGCTCACTCCCGTCACTCTCGCCACCGCAACGTTGCTTGCTCAGACTAGGCGTGTCCGTTGGCCCGCTGTATGTTCTTTGTACAATACAATTGCTACATTTAAAAATATATGTGTATAAAAACGTTATCTTTATCTAAATGATAGTGCCTAAGAACTATAAAAATTAATTTCAATAAGAATGGTCTATATATAAAATAGAGAAAAAAATGTAATTCTATATAATAAATTTGAAATTGATTTAATTAAGATATTCATTACAAAAAAAATGGTAATTCAGAACTATAGTAATGATTATTTATTATATTTTATTATCATTATGAAATAAGTGGGTAATAAATGCTTACTAAGATTTCCGTTCCAAATATCTTACAACGGAAATAAAGCATTAACGCTATCAACTTTAAAAAATAATATTGGATTTGAGTTCTTTCTACAATAAGCTAAATAGATTATTTAAATTATTGCATATCATATTCGACAGCTATTTACATTTGCGAAAAAGATGCGCCAATAGTTTTGTTTACGTGTTAAGATTTTAAAGCTAAAATTTTACACTGAAATATTCATTTTGAAACATTGGATAGTAGAATAGCATATACATACTCGTGATATAATGATTTAACGTGTTTCGTTTACTATGCAAATTGAAAACTGTCTACGTTGTGGTACCTACTGCGTCACTGCATGGTTTTGGTCGGAAATTCGTTAAGCCTCTTTTGTACTATCGTCACCGCTCAATGGTATCTGTGTTTTAAACTATCTAGTCAGAAGTGTCACTCGCATTTTTGAAGCTATACTTTTATCGCTTTTAACGTAAAATTTAGATATACGCACGCATTGTATGAAGGAAGTTAGCCATGTTTCCTTCACCGAAAGCTCAGAAATCACGTCGATCGAGGCGGTGTGTGAACGAGCTAACACTAAGCCATCATTGCTTCAAATATTGCTTGTTGGTGATGTTAAAAGGCACCAGTGTTACCAGAAGCGCTGTAATTACGGTAGATCTACTGTAATTTCATGCCATTCACTGTACACCGTACGGAGAACACTGTATTTTTATCAAGCCGCAAATTCATATATTAGAGAAAAATGAACGTTGCTTTTATATATTTTAAAAGTTAAAGATTCCCCGATCATAATTCTTCGGAATATATCATATAGTATTATCCGGAAAAATTGTAGTATGCACGCGATAGTATAATTCTGATGTGTTAATTTTGTATCAAGTAAAAAGATGTTAAAAATGATTTTTTTTTTAAGAGGATGTAATCTATCTAAGTAACAATGATAATTTATTGGAAAATTAGATTATTTAAAGGAAAAATTAAATATATAAACTTAATTATTTAAATGCCTATTAGTATGCACTTTAAAAAGCATCGTATTTATTTTTGTAATAAACACTATTTTTGTCGTATATACGGTATTTTTGAGCCCAAAACACTGTATTTTCACTGCTTGACATCATGAACACTAAGTCAATATTTTTGTTAAATTCACAATACCTCGTGTACCTAATGATACAAGACCTTTGTAACTCTGTAGATATCAGACTTTCATTTGATGAAAACTTGATCAAAATCAGTTGCATGATTTGCGTCCTAACAGATAATACATAATGACGCGCAGGTGTATTTTTCAATTAATTAGGTAACGTAAAGTATATTTAAGATACGTAAAAAAATACCATACTAGCGATAACTGTGTAAACCACGACAATATCTTATTTATAGCTTTGAATGCGGAATACTTGTTCAATAAATTAAACTGGCCCAATAATAAATTGTCGTATACAGGTAAACAAGAATTTCAATTTAGTTAAAAGCGCCCGTAAACATAATCGTAAACAAAACCTGTGGCGATAGTTTTGCGTGTCTCGACACAATATTGTCTTATTATATATCTCCTGTCGTACGTAGAAAACATTGGTATCTTTCTACTAATACTGGATAGTTTTTTTAATATAAATATTTACGTTACAGAGTGTAGTCTTGATATACTTGAATATAAATTGAATTCACGATAAAATTTGTAGTTAAACAAAGTTTTAAGCTATAATTGAATTAAAATGTCACATGAACATGTAAGGATTTATCGTGATTTAATATATTATGGTTATTTTTGGAGTTATAACTAACTCCCTTTAGTGCGTTTAGTAGCGGGTAAAATTTAAGAAAGGCTGCTTGCGCTTCATGTGACGGAAGTGCGACATGATGAAGTTAGCCATAAATGATAATAATATAATGAATTAATTGTGTAAACATGATTTACCGTAGTAGTATAAGACAAAAATTATTCTAATTAAATTAAAATTACAAGAAACGAGTATGTCTGAAGAAAAATTATAGTAGCCACAGTGACAGAGAAGTTGGGGGGTAATAGGTTAGTGTAGTATGAGCATGTCATGAGGAGCGACGAAAGTCATTTAACTAGGAGAATATTAAGTATGAAGATGGACGGATTTAGGAGTAGAGGAAGACCGAATAAAGTATGTGACCTAATAAACCGAATAAATGTGTGTATCAAAGGTTTTAATGCTGAGATGACAATTAATATAGGAGAAAGGAAGAGGACAACAAAAAGAAGATGTTCGTATGGTATTGCATTCTCCTAAAATCTACTGAAATATCATTTTGACAATATCTTTAAAATAAACTAATTATATAAGCTAAATTTAAAACATAAAGCCGAGTGTAAATGTGCATATGGGCAGATCCATTACTTTCTGACGATTGGGTCGGCGATTTTAATACCGATTTTTTCCTCGAAAGTACATAAGAATAGAACATTAACCTGAAAACTTGAGCCCGATACGATAAAACCAGGACGCTCTAGATTTTTTTTAAGTGAAAATTTAAATTTTTTTGGTTATTTTCAAAAATATTTATATAACTTACAAATTCCGTTCAAACAGCATTCTTCTCTGTGAAACATGTATTAGCAAAATATTTCCTGTTTTTTTTAATTATCTCATATCTAGTTTTCCAAGTAGATGGTTAAATAACAAGTGATATTTTTCGTGTAAGTCTATTTATTCTGCTGATACTTGCCTCACTTCCCCTAATTGATTCGATTTAATTATTATAAGGCCAACCAAAGCCGACGGATTTTTAAAAAAGTCGCATAATTATTAGATAGCTGTTATTTTTTCTCGGAATTTTCCAACTTTGGAATCGAGCTTGGATCGAGTTATAAATTTACAAAACATCCTTTAATTATTAATAAACAAACTAATTATTAGGACCAATATGGTTAATGGATCAATAATGGGCAAGTTTATCCTTTTGCAACGCTTAAAATAGTCGTAATATTTGTTTTAACTCGATTAGCTCATGCATATTTATTACCGGTATAATAAACATCACTTACAGTTTCAGTTTAAAATTAAATTAATATACATATATAACTACTCCATAGACTTTGATAAAAAAATACTCCTTAGATACTTAGTCCTTATAAAAAAACGTTAAGTTTAAAGTTTACGTTACCGTCAATGAAAAGTTTTAAGAAACAACAATTTTTATAAGCACTACGGTTCTTCTGAAGTCCACGCGAGCGAAGGCGCGCTAGTATATGATAAAAGTAATTAAATTTAGTTTCTAATTAATAAATTGTTTTCAAACGTTTCACAATCGCTTGCAAATCTATTATTATCCTTAGCAGTTCTTACACAAGACGACCTACGTTCACCACCTTATACGCACACCTTACATATATGGCATCCAATAATCAATTGTATGAATATCTAATACTACGCCTTATAAAACTTGCAACGTGACAGATTCCAGTTGCATCGATGAACGTGATTCATGGCTTATTGTGACATAGAATGATTCAAGGTAGATATAATCGGTACGTCAAACGATTATTAATATCTTCATATGTTTAGATAACAAAGACATACGTCCAGGAACCTCACCTAAGATGTTTTTAGTCCTGTGCGCTCCAGAACCTAGTAGAAGTTGATCTTTATAAGGGTCCGCTGGATTCGAGCAGCGCAGGACTGATCCAGCAGCGGACCCCTTTCAGCAGAAGGGCCTTGTAAAACGATTTTATATTTTGTTATCCACGTACATGAGAAAGTCGTAAATGTGCAGCCTATGTTAGTTTGATATGGTATGGTAGTTTTGATGTGATGACGACTGTCTCTGTCTAGTGATTATGTTGTTCCTATCGATACTAATCCTATAAAAACGGTGAAAGATTTCAGTGAAAATGGTGATGACCACCAAGAGATCGACAACTCATCAAAATCAAAAATATTTCATTCTGCTTACTTAGGCCCTAATAAGACACTTTGAATATCAAGACACTACTAAGAGTTCAGAAAACATCCACGTTATCGAGAAGAACCGGCAAGAATCTTAATCGGGTTTACGAACATATTTTGTTCTTGCTATATTTTTATTGTTTAGAATTATTGTAATTTTTAATTGATGTACAGACAAAATCACATCCAGACCCTACAATATGACCCTTTTTATTTATATAATTGCAAGTGAGGAAGCCAAAATTTTGTAGAAGTTTGTTATTACTGCCTTAAGATAGTTGTTTAAATGCGAAGTTTAGGGTATGATGGGACTGACATGTCCTTATTCTACCCAAGACCGTAAATTAAAATAGATAATAAAAATATTACTTGCTTAGCATGAATCTTCATACGGCAAATCGTCCGTCGTTGCTGTAATGTCGGCCTGCATAAATGTCTCATCACGTTACCCTTCAAGGTCCCATTTTTGTAAGAAGGGGGAACACACAAGCCGGGAGACGGTTCCACAACTGCGCGATTCGAAAAAGATTAGACTGTGCAAACTTTTTAGTTCGTGTCGTGATGAAGGTTATTGTAAAACTGTGGCTCTGAGGCCCAGCGTGTGTGGTTCTGTTATGAAAGGGAGAAGGTGGAATTAGATTGAACTGCTCTTTCGAACACTCGCCATGATACAGACGTTGGAACAGAGTCAAAGAGGCAATGTCCCTGCGTAGCTGAAGCAGTCATTTTTTAAACCTCATAGATTTCTTTCCTAACTAAAACTTTAGGCGGTATGAGAGCAAGGTATTGAATAATGAATCGTTAAAATTTTCATATTTTATACAATTTTATTATCTAAAAAAAATCAATTACACGTCACTAAAACACATGATTAAGTTACACGCGCTGTTTTTTTTAATAATTAACGAAGCTAACAAAGTAAATATTTTTATATCTGGTAATGCGTAATAATTATTTATTCTAATTTATGAGGCAGTGCATAATTAATGAGAGTCAGGCGATTTGTCTCCCTGTCTGCCGTTAACAACAGTCAAGCGGGCCGTGCCCCGTCATTGAATATCGGAAATTAATTCGGTTAATTGGAATACACTCAAGCATCGCTCTTATTATACATAGGGTGAACAGTATTTAGCTGATTTATGTACATTACATACGTGTAGCACTTTAATGGAAATGAATGAACATGATGAAAATGTTGTAAGGTGTTTTTTGACCCTGAAATCTTCGGCAGTTGCACCTAAGAGTCAGCCCTCTCACTAGGCTTGGCGTGTTACCATCTGGGACCACATCATCACTTAACATCAGCTGAGATTGTGGACAAGCCTATAAAGATAAAAAAAAAATTCAATTGCGCTACAAATCATAGATTTTTTATTTTATATTATTTGTGCCGGTGGCTCCGCTCGCGTGGAATTCTGTCGGTCGAGTACACGCGCAAATTGTGCTGCCTCAAAAATGTTTATTATGGGTGATCCTTAGAAGATAGGCATATGCTATCGTCGACTTTTTTCTAGGTTTTTTTAAGATCTACAGTTATGTTGTACATTCTTTTCATATATGTCGTATGGTTTACTCAGCGTAAGCTATTTAATCACCCCATAAACATCTTTTTTCCGAAATGATTCACCATTATTGCGAGCAGTTGGCATATTTTTTCGTTTGTCAGATATCGGCGTTACTTTTAATATATCCTGTATATTACCAACAATGGCGGAGCAATTTTTTTCCCCGAGTAAGATGCAAAAAAGTCTCGCGACTTTTGATATCCTAATTAAAATTTTAATAAATCGAACGGCTTGAAAATAAATTTTCTCGGTACTTAGAGAATAGAGAATATATTCAACTAACATGTAGGAGGCGCCATCTATTAACAATATGTTTAACTAACATGAGAGCTGTAAGATTGTTTACATTCTACAGTGTGCGAAATATTCGCACGGGTTAGCTAGTGAGTATTCATATGCACTCAGGTTAATGACATTTATTATAGTAAAGTTGAACAAGAACAAAAATACAAAAACACACGAGTTTGCAATACATACTTTTCATAATAAGAGCGCGCGACGCGACGGTTTGTCGCTAGTACTGAACGGCTGCCTCATTGTGCATTTCATTCATGACGTTTTTCGACCAAGTCCGGTCAAGCTGTAAAAGCCGTGTAGGCTCCAGGGCCCCTAAGGCTAACAGTATAGTAGTCAGTTCGAAAAAAAAAAACGGTTTTCGTAACACGCTCAATTACTGTTTTATAACATCGTGTCGTCTCTCTCACATTGCAATATTGGCACGTGCACATTGTTACACCGATCAGGGTTGTATTGGACACTTTGACTTGCAAATTATTTCGTTAGTTTTGTATGACACACACACTTGTTCTAAGAGAAGTCACTTGGCGTTTTATTGTTTCACCTAATGAGAGAACACATTATCGTCATAGCAACAGTATTTAACGGCGTAAAAAAATGTGTGTACTTATAAGTACGCCAGTAAGAAGTTATACTTCTTTAGGGTAACAAAACAAAACCACACCAAATTTTTTATGCCCCTTGTTAACAGCACGATGAAATGAGCCATAAATGAAAAATGTGTAAATAAATTTTACTTTTTTTTTAGTTAAGTATGTAACTATAGGTCCTTAGGTACATAACTTCATTATATATTAATTGTACTTAATAAAAAAAAGTATTTTGGCTTTACATTTCTTAGTGTATATTCTTTTTATAGAGAACAGTATGAGTTGTCATCATCACCTTGACAAAATCTCATAATTTAATAACCTAACAGTTATTTTTTGAAAGTTGGTATAATGCAAATATTTATTTGCATTGTTGTAAAAATTTGGGACATTAATAACGATTGCAGGTTGGGTCCGCTACCCATATAATCGCAGGTTCCATCGTAAAAGTTAGCTCGAAAGTACTAATATTTGTTTTTTTTTTATAGTACTCTGGTACCGTGGAAGATCTTCAGGGAGGAATTAAACAATGTGCACCCGATATCAACAGGCCTGGAGACGATGGCTCTGAAGACGACAATAGATCTCACTTGCAACGATTTCATATCAAACTTTGAATTTGACGTGTTCACAAGGTAATCTATGTTATTTGTTTGCCTTGTGTGATATGGTGGTAAATCGCTGGGTAGCACTGCATTCTCTTCAATCGATAGGTAGGTTATCTACCTACTGTACTGTACTCGACTGGATCGCGACCACAGTACACCAAGTGTAACACGCGCCATTGTGACGTCTCTGTCATCAAGATGTTTAACACCAGTTGCAAAATTTCACATGTACAAGATAAAAAATCAGCAAATAATGATTTACTTAAATCATAATGACATTTTTAATATACGAGGTTTTACAGTATTACAGTATTACAGTACAGAGGTATTACAGTAGGTAGATACCTACTGTACTGTACTCGACTGGATCGCGACCACAGTACACCAAGTGTAACACGCGCCATTGTGACGTCTCTGTCATCAAGATGTTTAACACCAGTTGCAAAATTTCACATGTACAAGATAAAAAATCAGCAAATAATGATTTACTTAAATCATAATGACATTTTTAATATACGAGGTTTTTTTTTATAATTGTTAGTAGTAACTGCGGACATCGAATCGATATTCCGCTGTCTAAACCACGCGACCAAGCATGACTAATTTATCTTTATTTGCTGCTTATACATTGCTTTCAAGTGTAGCTGTTTGCTGGATTAATACCTTTGGGGCAGAACACCTACTCGAAAATGCATTAAATTAAAAATAATTTATTCCAGGTTATTTCAACCTTGGAGCACGCTGCTTCGTAACTGGCAACTGTTAGCTGTGACGCATCCGGGCTACGTTGCTTTCCTCACGTACGATGAAGTCAAAGCGAGGCTACAGAAATACATACACAAGGCTGGCAGTTATGTGTTCAGGTACACTCGAGAATTTTCAGTAATACCCTTCAACGTCTTTAGCTCTTTAGATAATATGAACTGGAAATGTTTTTTTATATAAATCAAATAATATCTCTATAGTTTGGCGGCCGTAAGCGCGACCCTACTAATGGTTTGCGGGACGCGGGAGAGGAACAAGTCCGACCTATAAGCTAGTATGTTGCCAGCCCCCGGCAGCAATAGACGTTTATTTTACCAAAATTGAATTACGAACGCTGCGTTTTAAAAAACTATACAGTCAGTCAAAATTATGATTTACGCGTTTTTATTCAATTATATTATCAATATATACAATTAGTAAATTCAAAGAAGTTTCATTTCAACTGAGCGTAAAGTTTACACGCATAAATTTCTTTCAATATAGTAGGTTTTTGATTAGCATTTCAATAATGACAACAATGTTATGTGTATTAAATATATGATTTACCATTAGAAGGTATCTTTACTAGTTGCAAAACATGCATAAACTTTTGATCTTAAGATATAGGTTATCATCTCAATACCATGTATTTCCGTGCACACCCGCCGCCCCGCGCCCCGCAAACCATCAGGAGAGTCGCACTACAGCGTTCGGTCTATAACAATTGACTGATGACTGAATCGCGCTACTGAAATTACTAAATAGCGATGTATTATATTTTGAAGGTTATCGTGTACGAGATTAGGCCAATGGGCAATAGGCTACGTGACTGTGGATGGAGAAATACTGCAGACGATACCACAGAACAAGAGTCTTGTACAAGCTCTGCTTGACGGATATCGAGAAGGATTGTAAGTACTGTTCGCGTATACAATCTCTATACATTATATCTCAAAGGTGTTTTTGAGGCAACGTCATATCTCCCTTAATTCAGCATCAAAATTAATTATTCAAATGTCATTTTAAAGTTTACGGGGCAGCTAGTATTATGAATTCCATCGTATCTTAATATGGCTTTTCTTTGTGATATATAATTTAATATATACTTAAATGTAATTATTATTGTTTCCAGTTACCTGTACCCAGACGGTAGGGACGTGAACCCGGACCTTAGTAGTGCGATCATATCTCCAGCGGAGGATCACATAACCGTCACACAGGAACAATACGAGTTATATTGTGAAATGGGTATGTCTTCTTTTATTTAAAGTTTACCTTGTTCATCCACAATTCTACCAACGTCACGTGTTTAAAATATATTTTTTGTTATTCTTGTAATCTCTTCAAACACTATCCCGGGAGTTTTTGTGTCAACTTAAAATACTTATTCCTATACCTTATTCATCGTTAGAAGACTTGCATCACACGTCCACAGAACGTAAATTGTTACGTCGTGCAAACTATGACATAACCTAAAAACATGCTTTCCGACTATCAATAATCATTAAAAAAAAACAGACATCCTAAGAACTTCTTCTGTAGAATGATTTTTGTGAATATTGTTTTTTTTTGTTACTACGTGCATCGTTACTTTCTAAATGACTTATAACTAGAGTAGACCAAAAGAATAAAACCAAGGCTTAATCGAAAATTAATCGTACGAATCGAATAGATCAATTGTCGTTGTACATTTAATTTACTAGTTTCTTGGTTAATTTAGAATAAACAAAAATATTGACATAATTCCAATATTTTTACTGCAGCAACAAGCTACGAAGAATATTGACTGGAAAAATTAATCTTGTTCTTTGGAGTCACTCAGGCCTTCAATAATTCAAGTGTATTTATGTATTTTTGTTATTTAATTTAAACATCTTACACATCTCTGTAGATTTAAAGCATAATCGTATTTTAGATTGTATTTAGTTCTAAAAAGGAATCGATAATCTTAAAATCAACTTACAATTTAAATTATGCTACATCTCTAAAATAAACATTTGGTATGTGTCATGTAAGTCTTCTAACGGCGACTGAATAATAGTATATTATCTATAAAAACTTCTGCACAATTATCAAACTATATCACGTAAAATGCCGCCATAATTACATAATATAGGGCCAAATAAGTTTATGAATTAAAATAGACAGTGCCACATGAGTGATCAAGACCTGCCAAAAATTCTAGGATGTTTTCCGAACCGTGAAAAGTAAAAAGTGTCTTTTTAGGGCCTAAATTTTGATTATTGATGTAATAATTATTTTGAATAGGGAGTACGTTTCAACTGTGCAAAATATGCGCCGAAAACGATAAGGACATCAGGATAGAGCCTTGCGGACACCTGCTGTGCACGCCGTGCCTCACCGCTTGGCAAATTGTAAGTAACCTGTCTATATTACTAACACAGGTATAGTTCATGCGTTCATAATAAAAATGACCATCTGTCTTAGGTTCGACTGCGATTAACTGTATTGTATTGTAAATAACTAGCTGTGCCCGCGGCTCTGCTCGCGTGGACCACAGAATGCCGTGGGTCGAGCAGACGCACGAATCCTCAAAAGACGGATAGACAAAAATGCTTATTGTGGGTGATTTTTAGAAGATAGATATATGCTATCGCTGATTTTTTGCAGGTCTTTTTAAGATCTACGTAGTACAATTATTTGATACATTTCTTATGGTTTAGTCAGCGTAAGCCATTTAAGCGCCCTAAATGCATCATTTTTTTCTAAATTCTTTCACCATTATCGTCACTGCATATTTCGTATGTTACTTTATGTAAGTAAATATATCTTATAACCTGGTCAGATAACATAACTATGACTTTAAATAAACAACATGTAAATCGAATAAGTGGTTCGCGTGATTTAATATAAACTGTCAGAGAGAGACGTTGATTTTTCGTATAGATTATACTATAGATAATAACATATCAATGGATTTTTTTTATAGCGAATTTTAATACGGTATTAAAGTGTATGTTTATTTTTAGGACTCTGAAGGCCAAGGGTGTCCGTTCTGTCGAGCCGAGATCAAAGGCACCGAGCAAGTGGTCGTCGACGCTTTCGTACCGCCGCGGCCGAACACCACTAACGATTCCAAGTAATTAATTACGTATCATTTTAAAAGAAAACTCTAGAAGCTCATTAGCGTCTTTTGTAGATAATCAGGAATCATCGAAATGTTTAAGCTAAGCGAAAGAATTAACTTTGTTGTCTCTCCGACCTAGTTGTAATAGTTATAATGTTCGTCTACAAATATTCAATTAATAACTACTTTTATTTCAAGTATAATTCGCGAGTTGATAAGACAATTAAAAATTAAAGCTAATTATTTAATCGTACAGTTAAAAAGCCTTAAACAATACAAATTTGGCAAGAATAATTGTTTATTTATTTAATTTCACATGATGAAAAGTATTTTTGTTTGTGAATCACGTGACTGGAAACGTCATACAGATAACGTGACGTCACGTATAATATTTTATATCTTTATAGTCATAAAGAACACTTTAACATGACAAAATTGCACGGCAAACATTTATTGATACAAAAAGCTTATGACAAAATAATTATTATACTTTAGCGTTGTTATGCAATTATCTTACTTAAATTCATATGTATCTGTATCAAATTTGTTTCAACGAATGATACGAACGAATGATGTCTCATGCGTATTCGAGATCTCATATACGTAACATAGTATATATGAAATAATAGTACAATATTATGAAGTTAACCAATAATAATGAATATTGTTGCAGAAACACTAAGAGTGCAGTGAAACCCGTCTCATCGAACTCATCCGGCTCGTCCGGCTCGTCGGGCTGCAACGGATCAAGTAATTTACATTTGCATAACTTTACTTTGTCACAGTTTAACTTAATATACTGTCGAAACTTATAATGTACTCGTATAAAACTACTAGATAACGGTCTAAGATCCCGCCAAATACTTACACTCTTACTCACTCTAGTTAAAATCGTAGTGTTTTGCCGGCAACTGAACTTGTTGAAGTGAAACTTCTTATGCAACTTCCAAGCGTTAAATGTTAAACGTTTAACGCTCATTATCGGTCTCTCCTCTTTGTGTGAGCCAGAGACAGAGAGCGATATATTATCGGTCTCTCCTCTTTGTGTGAGCCAGAGCGAGAGAGCGATATATTATCGGTCTCTCCTCTTTGTGTGAGCCAGAGCGAGAGAGCGATATATTATCGGTCTCTCCTCTTTGTGTGAGCCAGAGCGAGAGAGCAAATGTCGATGTGTGTGTATATTGAACACTGTTTAAATAAAATAGAAAATGTCTTTTAAAATGAAGTTTCACTTCTATCGTGTGTGAATCGCACACGCACCTTTTTGTTTTTGTTACATGTAATATCTTCGAAAAACGTATAAGTGGTTTAAAAAGTTGTGATTAACATTTTCCAGGCGTGGACGTAACGATAAACAACGCAAACGGCTGGGCGGCGCGGCACACCTCCTTCAACGGGCTCACGGACGACATCGACGACGCTGAGGTAAACGCCTATATCAAACATTTGATGCTAAATTATTCTAAAAAGACGACGTTCCGCTTCAAATAGTTACATACGGCCGGACTGTTTCTAGTCTATCGAGATTTCGTTATTAGAGAGTATCAAGAAGTATTGAACCTCTTCCTTCCTTATTTATAATCAAAAAATATCGTATTGACAGGCTGTTTAAAAAATTGTTAACTTGTGTGAATGTTGTAATGTAATAGATGCTGTGGCTTAGCTAGGGCGATGGGGGGTGGTGGGGGGCACAGGGGCGTCGCGCTCCAATTGCCACTCCTTCGGGGGGACAACCAATTGTAATGTAAAATTTACATAAACCATCACAATTTTTTTCATATGGAAGGTACTAGATTTTTTTGTGTACGTACGTTCATAAAAAAATGTGTACATCCAGAGAAAACATTTAAAAAGAAGTTATCATATAGTTAACTTTTTTTGCTTTAGCCGCCCCCAAAAGCACGATTTACCGCCCCTACTGCCACTCTTTCTAGCCACGCCATTGAATATATGTATAATTAGACACCGCTTTCTATGTATGCGCGACTATTTTACCTAATGTATGTCTACAAAACCAAATTGATTCATTTTACACAATAGTTCACTCTGATTTTCATGCTGCAGCATGTTTGTTAGCATGTTTTGTTTTGTTTGTTACGCTATTTTACCTTTTAACAAGCTGAATTTCAACATTCTATACCCGTTACTTACCTTTAAGCAATAAAATAACTAAGAATCCAAGGACGTATCCAGGTGCGAGCAAGGGGGCAGCTGTCCCCTCGCCCTCTCCTAGCAGATCGTTTACTCTGGCCTTTACGTGTAAACACTCTGGAAAAATACCCGAACAAAGCGTAAATAAGATGATCAGTCGACTTTCAAACAATTCCATAATTATTCATAATTGGTATCCGAGTTGCCTAATTTATATGGTGAATGAATGAGTAAATAAATAGTCTTACTTCTTTTTTGTACAACGAACTTGTGAGTTTTTTTTTTAATAGGACTTACCGATAAAATGTAATCTTCAATATGGCCGTCTGGAGAAGTATGCATTTTCGACTTGTCAATGTATTATAGCTTTGTACGAATACTAGCTGTGCCCCGCGGTTCCACCCGAGTATAATTCAAAAAGAAATCGCTGATTGATGATTTATGATACTTCATTATAGACAATATTTTATGGGGCGGCCAGGGTTATGCCAGGCTCACAAGGTTTTTTTTTTCGATCTTACTACCCAGTTAGCCTTAAGGGCCCCGAAGCTTCAAACGGTTTTTACAGCTTCACCGGGCTTGGAACTTGCACGACTCGTTCGCGCCACTACACCTATAGTCATGGACTCGAGCCGAGTGTTTGATTATTTTAATTTTGCATTATCTACCAAACTATACATCCAAATAACGCAAAGTTTATCTTTATAAAAGTGTATGAATGTATGAAGTGATGATGAAGTAACTTTCGTTCGTAAGGATTAATATGCCATGCCTATTAATAACGGTCATAGATCACTTTTCAATTTTCTATAAATTTTTGTCACAAAATACCTCATCGTGGCTTATATATAAGAGATAGGCATATGATATAGCGGACTTTTTTTAGTTGTACTAAAGAGCAATATTTTTGTAGAACATTGTATATACGTATCACTAACCGTTACGCGTGCACAGTTCCGGTGCGCTGTTTCTTCCAACTTAACAATAATCATTATTTAAGGCTAACTGAAAGGTGTAGCCTATACTATTTCTCGTGAATCTGGCTATTATATACAAAAAGAAGTTTTCGAATCCAACTGGTAGTTCCAGAGAAAGTGCTTAAACAAACAAACAATCAAACTAATAAACTCTTCCGCTTTAATATTAGTGTAGATATAGATAAGTGTTGCTATTCTTAACGAATAACTTAAAGACATAGTCAATTGAGTAAAAAGTCTAATATTTCTTGTAGTAAAAGTAATCCTATAACAAAGTATGCATTATATTACTTTTCCCATTGTATGTCTGCTCCCCTATAACAAAGTCCTGGCTACGTTCTTGTAAGGATCAAAAACGCTTAATTTGTTTCTACGATATTGCTTGTAATTATTGATCAAACCAAGTTTCAATCATCGCGTTAATATAAAAATAAATCCTGGCTACAGTTGTAACGTTAAATTTACAATAATTAGTGAGTGGTATTTTATATAAAATTAAAATGATATCACGACAAATCTATCAATATGTGGGCCAATTCGATAGTCTTACTAATATTGCTTGTTAAAAGGTATTTGTTATTTTATGAAAAGCTTGTATTGTTTTCATTTCGTTTGTTCCTCAAATGGTTGTCATATATCTGTGCATTAGTTGCTGTTATATGTTATGATAAAACTGTCACATAAATAATAATATTATCATGTGAGCATCGATAAATACTTAAAAAATTATCGACACTTTTGATGACATAATTTTAATATATATAAGTTTGTCGTCTTATATACTAATATTAATATTTGTTAGTATTTAATTAAAATATTTTACGTTCATTATGATTGTTTTTGTTAGAGTAAAATTCTAATAATTAAAAATAACTGCAATTATATCTTAGTTGTGACATATACGTAATCTCTACGAGGATATGAAAATATTCATAGTTTTCTTATCTGATACTAAATATATTCGTAAAAAAAGTTGAAAATAAAATTTACAGATAGTCGACATTAATGCATGAAAGGGAAAATTAATATACGAAAATTCCAATATAAAACATATCACTCTATGTTCTATTAAAATATATTACTAAAAATATGAATTAATTTTTTAAAATCTTCTTTACTAAATTATATTTTAAAATGTTCCTCCATAATTAATCGTATTAAAATTAAACTTAAATGTATATTAAACTTTAAACTACGCACAGATTATGACAACCCTATCATGCATGTCGGCCATCTTTAAAAACCTGTCATTGTTTGTTTTGCAGAGACACCGGCGAAAATCACCGCATGCTTAGTGCTTGCACGTGCGTAGCGTTGTTATTTTGTACGCCTTGTATACGTATGACGAGACGCCGCGACAAAGTCATATCGCGTGGTATATGAGAGCGTCCCGGTTTAGTTAAAACTTTCATGATATCGCATTTTAATTTCTTAACATAATTAAGAAATATTAGATAGGGACCAAAATATATTTATTTAGTATGATTGTGTGGAGTGCGATAGAATTTTGCCTTTTTTACTAGGTGCTTCATTATTCTACATTTTAGTTGTTGAGAAGAATGAAATAAATATACATACAAAGTTAACATATAAAGATTTGGAGTAATTGTTAATTTCGGGTATCGTTTACTGACATTGGCATTCAATATTTAGCGATAAAACTGTAGAGATATTATTATATGATATTATTTAAATTTTAACTTATTGAAGAATTTTTATCTTTTCCTTTTGAATGAGACTTTTGTAATTATTATTATTAAAAATGAATTATTATTTCATTACCTTAGGGTATAGATGGCGCTTTAATTTTTAACAGGAAAACATTGTTTTCAATTGTAACTCGTACTTTAAGTATTTTCTGAATCTGTGGTTTTAATATTTAAGACACAAATCTCTTATAATTCAGTATAAATAGATTAATTGGTCCAGTACACGATTATCTAAAAAACTGCCGGTCTATTCTGGTAAATAATATATGAATGTTCGAGGGAATGTTCTAGATGAGTTACGAAGTTATACGATCATTTTCCCTTGTTGTTGGAGGAATTAGTTGAATAGGTAAAAATTAGAAAAAAGAATATGAATAAGTGGAAGTCAATGACTTATGTTGTATTATTAACATGCATTTATTTTCGTTTGAAGCTTAAATAATAAGGCCACGTGAACCAGAGTGGCTTATTTACTTTTTTGGATAAATTGACCTATTTATTATTATTATTATTACATTCGTAATCCAAAAATGTGCATTTACAAAACCACAATGGCCTGAAGTTATTAAATTTATGCTATCATCTATGTTAGTATCACGTAAACAACTTTAGACCATTGAGGTCTTGTAAAAGCAAATTTTTAGATTACGAATATGTTAATAGGTCAATTTATCGAAAAAAGCAAATAGGCCACTCTGTTTCAAAATCAATTCAAAACAAAATCGCTTCCATTATTTATAGGCTTCATGTTAAATGATATAAAATTAAATAGGTACTTCAGGAAATAACAATATAACAGTCAATGAATATTAAACGATTTACTTAGTAGAAATTCGGTGTTATTAATGATATAAATGCAGCTATTATTATTATTATTTTTAGTGTTTATGTTTTTATGTGTGTATATGCTTTTTTTGTTATTTTAGAAGAAATAATGCATTAAGTAGGATTAATTATTTTATAATTAATGACTTGTAGCAAATTGTGTCCGTAATTATTGATAAATAATAGGCATTATTTAAAATTATAAAAAGTTATTAATCATTTTATGTAATTTAAATACCAAAAAGGACATTAAGAAACATTATGTATATTAGGTAAACTGATTTTATGTATATTTGAAATAATTTCTCCTGGTCGAGTAGTTATTGTATCATGCAAAACTACAAAGTACAAATTAAATAAATTGACTTTCGCTAATATAAATAAAATATATTGTTGTCATTCGTGCAAGAAAAAACTTATCGTCCAATACGCAGTAGACCAAAAGGATTGTGGAACGCGTCATGTACTCGACCACACTTTATTTAATAGATTCACATATCTAACTAATTATGTTAAGAAACCTATCGATAATTTCGGACATCGATTTTATCTCTTACGCTTAGATTGTATCATTTGACATGACGACTGCTGAAAACTATTTTTGTTTTAAATACGATTGTATTGTTTTGAAACGGAATCGTTTGCAGCACTCGATGTGTCAGCTTTAACTTAAACATCATGGGTGAGACCATAAGATTATTTATTTTGTAAGTGTATTTTTGTATGTTGAGAATATACGCTTACTGACATGTGCATCGTGTTTTTCTTTACTTGTTTTGCATGTTCCGCTTTTGGCAGACTTGGAATAATGGGTGTGTTATACTTGTGTTCCTTGAAAACATCGCCATGGTCAGTTTTTTGAAGTGAGAACTTCTTTTGGCGACCCGCATACAGATTTTCTCTAGGTAGTAAGTTAGGTTGATCCGTCACGCTCTGAGGTGAGACAGGCTCGATCGGGTGAACTCGGGACCGCCGAGTGTACCCGAGCGCGATCAGCTCCTCTTCGCTGTTGTTTCGCTGTGTTTCTAATATTCAATTCATACGTCATAATTGTCTTTATGAAGTTTTCACTTCTGCCGTGCGGTCTTAAGCAGACACTCTGTTTTTTTTTCAACCATATGCAGGGCATAAGCCTCTTTCCCTGTTACGGTACATGTCTCTCTGTTCTAGTATGCCAACCTTGTCCAGGTCTTTCCGACAATATTTTTGATGTCGTTCTTGCCACTGGCCTTCCTACGCTTCGTTTGCCGTTTCTTATAAATACGTATTATACCTTAATATTTATTACGTGTATACACATATATTGGCCATTGTGGAGTTTAAATATTTTTCATTATTTTTGCCATTTATATGTTTATTTGCTAAAAACATTCTTGTTGGAATTGTTAAACAATAAGTCAAGAAAAAACATTTATATAACGCATAATTTACATTAGAGATCTTAAAGATAAATTTGATCTAGTAGGTACTATTGAAGTGAACATTGAGCTCGGTTCCCGCGAAAACCAATCCAATTTGCAGTTGGTTTGATCAGGTTAATTGGTCGTACAAAGAACATGACGACCTAGATTAATGAATATAAAAATAAAATTGGAAATAAGAAACATGTAAAGTATTGCTCAAGTAATTTACGGAGTGTATAAACTACATAAAGTAAATCACTAGGTACCATCATCTTGTGTTTGGTTTTAAGACATTTCCTAATGCTCTCCTAATTATTTCCCAACTTGTAAATTATATTATTTCCAAGGACCAATGGCCAGCCAAACTTAAGACCACTTTTCTAGGCTTAACGTGTTATTTCGTTACTTCTTCGACCAAGCAACTCCATAACATTATTTACTCTACAACGAGCTGTAATCATTTTTGAATATTATCTAATGTTTTGTTTCACACATGTTAATTAGTAACACTCGAAAGTAAAATTCGTAGTAGAGGAAAGGGAGCATTTTATCATATTTTTAATTATCAAAACCGTTTAAAAGAGCCCCTGATGAGCATTACTATTTTATTCATAAAATAATTTAAACCCCTTATCTTTATATAGTTAAAAAATATCCCCTTAAAATAAAATATCCCCTTAACTTTATATAGTAATCCCCCGATATTATAGGCTGACCACTGCAATAGCGACCCTTCTAATGGTTTGCGGGACGCGGGACGGCGGGTGTGCACGGATATATACACGGTATTGCGATATTACCATACCTATTTCTGAAGATCGATATAATATGCATGTTATTGCAACTGTGACAAAAATCTCATGATAAATAAAATAATCAATACACATTATATTGTCTTTATTAAAAAGGATGACTCAAAATTAATATATGGAACAAAAATTGTACGTGTAATCTTTACGCGCGATTAAAGTAAAACTTCTTTGAATTTAATAGTATATATTGACAATATTTTATTCAGAATACATTAAAGCATTACTTTTGATTGATTGCATAGTTTTATTTTAAAACGCAACGTCAGTATTTCCATCTTGGTAAATTAATCTCATGTGTAATGGTCACAAAAATTAAACCGCGAAAGCCAAGTCAAACGTCTATAGCTGCCAACGGCCTGCAATAGACTAAGCTTATTGGTCGGTATCGTTCCCCTTTCGCATCCCGCAGACCATAAGGAGTATAGTACCGATAAATATATTTTTATTAGAGGAAATCCCCGATTTTTTTATTATCTCTGCTAAAAGAACATACCGAACTCCGTGGTAAGTTCAGTTTGAAATTAAAGGTTGTCGTCTGTGAAGACGACAATTTTTGTTTATCAATATAGATTCATTCTTGGTTTAAAGGTATATTTGTCGGTTAAACCGCTTAAACTTGACTTTTAACAACATTTTATCATATAAACAATAAAGCATAGTGCTCAGTCAATATGCAAGCTTTACATAGAATTATTTTTTTACTGAGATTCAAGTTGTCTCCAAGTCAACTAATGAGAAAAAAATTATAACTTGCCTCTTGAGTAAAAAAACATTAAATCGCTCTTCGCTTGAAGACCGTCATATAGCAGAACCATATATGGGGCGATTTTGCGTTCAAACTACCACCCGTACTAACTCTTTTTACCCTCATCCCACCTAAGTAGGGCGACACAACATATTTCGCTCTTCCACTCCGAAATCAACTGACACAGATCTAAGTGATGTCATGACTTCCATCCATGACTTCTTCGATCTACCTCTCCTATAGCCACAGGACGCATCCATTTGGCATGACGTCTACGACTGCCGATGATATTTGTGTCACCGACGGTCGCCGTTTTTTATGGACTGTACCGTACTTACCATCAGGTATTGTACAGTCATATTTCCGAAATAGTATAAAAAATGTACTAAAGATATTTATATTTATGATGATTTTGTGGAATTTTTCATCAAGAATAGTTGATAATCCCCCCAAAACCTTTGTCCCTTGTCAAACTTTTCCCCTAGGAGTTTTTGGCGAGATCTTGATTTGCCATGTAGTGGTTTATATTTTAATTCATAAACTTTTATGACCCTATATTGTATAGGGTACGCCTGAAGTGGATTATAAATAATAACCAGAGGCATGCATTTTAAGTTGCCAGAAAAACAACCGGACAGTTTTAACAAGGGAGCCGCCATTTTGTTAGAAGATTGCAATAATAAACGAAGTTGGGCGTCTTAAAGTAAAAATAGACATTTCCATTTACTACAATATGCATGCAGCTGAATATTGGTATCGGTTTTAGGTAGACTATTACAAATACAATAGTAGAAAATCCCACATATCTGCTAAAAAAAATTCAATATCATTGGTCAAAAGCATCGTTTTTTTTTTGCATTTTTCTCGTAAATGGAACATGTTGTCAAAATAGGTAAGACAAAAGTTATAGACTATGGAATTGTCTACAATACATATACGTTTTTGTACTTTATCTCCTAACATTTTTTAGCAGACGTAAGATCGGTTGTGATTTTTATCGGTAATTTCATAAATTCAAATTTTCAGCTTATGCGAATAATTGTAAACTTTACAACAACTGACAACAATTGTTCCTCTAATTCTACTGAGTAACATGACAATTTCAGGACTGGGCAGAATTTAACGCGGCCACGTCGACTATCGACGGATTACGTCCTTCTGTCCGGTCGCCTGCGGCATCCCCTCGGCATTCACCCCGCGCTTCACGCCGCACCCCCGCCCCTGCTGAAAACGCGTACGGGGAACTTAGAGCCCCTCCTTTACCACCTAGGAAGAGTTTATCACCAGCCGAGCCCACTATAGCGGCGGCTTCAAGCGTTCAGGACATAGCCAGCGCTAGTATTCATGGTAAGTTTTTTTAATTATTCGTCAGCATCATTGCATCAGCAATTATTCCACAATCACAATCAAAAGAAGTATAACTTCAAAAAAGATACTTCTCTGCAGAACCTCGGAGAAGATCGTCATTAGAACCAGAACCGGATTCACGTCATCGGTTGACTTCCATCATCACGGGCTCCACTGAAACTATCACCGGTGTCATAGACACCAGGAATGAGGTAAATATGAATATCGATTTAAACATAACAATAGATCTCTTTAGCTAATTGATTTAAAGCTTTTATTAAATATATAAGTATGAGGTGTTGACTTGATTGTTAAAATATTATACATTACTTTTTTACTTGGAAGTCCAAAGTTACTTCTCTTGCAAACGAGAAATGTACGATGAAAATTAAAGTACTCATAAAATCGTTCTTCGGGAATTGCGATCGTAATAGAGAGTCAAAGTTTAGAGTGAAACAAACAGAGCGTGACAGCATATCGAATTCGTGGACTAATCAACTGTATGTATATTATATGGACATAATTGTTTCTCGAAGTGCCAATAGATGTGAAAACCAGACTGATGTGAAGGATTTTAATTCCCTAATTATGAAATTTTAGTTTTTGATAATACATTTAATTTGAATATCCAAAAAAGTTAAAATGCGTTTTTTTTTTCAGTTTTTTTTATTTCAATAAATTAATTTCGAGTATATTAAAAACAAATGATCACATCAAATAAATATAACGTCTAACGCGCATTTTTAAAAATACATGGTTACACAATTTCACACGGCCATTTAATTCCAAACTAAGCAAAGCTTCTATTACGGTAACTAAACATCTGATGTACAATATATATATAGATATTTAACACCCAGGCAGTATGCTCATTACACTCATGTGCGAGGATCGAGCCCGTGACCTCTCAGATCAAATAGGCTTACTTACCATTTACTCTCAAAACCTGTAAAATATTGATATATACAGGAACCCGGAACTAAATTGTTTTTTTTTCTTCATATCATTTATTTGCGATAACTTATCGCAACATGCCGTCAATTATGCGTCGCATAATATTGTTTTGTCTTAAGTATTTGATTAGATTAGATTTTAATTTATAAATTGCCCGGTGGCGGCATTTCTTCAATCGAGTACTTCGACTATCGACAAACGTTGTCATCATACGCAGCGCAGTTTTTATACTTTAATTATATTTTTAATCTATATATTGATGACGTGTCTTTTTTAGCACGGAAAAATGATGGCACTCTACTTGATGTTAAACATAATACAATCCAAAACAATGGCTCCTATCGAAAGATCGAGAGATCAGTCTGTCGGCAGCTGAATATACACACTGGCTGATCCCAAAACGTGATAAACCAAGTCTTAGTGACAGCTTTATGGCCATGTGCATGGTGTCGTAATCCAGTCGTTTAAAGATCGCTATCATCTCCCAAAAATATCTATATTCCTAGGTACAAATACAATACACATACATTTTTTACGAAAGACTTCCTTGTATAAATAATTCATTTATTTGTTTTCATAAAAATGTTTATTACCCAGGTGCCACCAGACCCCCGAGCGTTTGAGAAACCACGTCGAGCTTGCACTCCACAGTCCAACAGTAGACCATTACCAGCTCCACCGCCCGAAAGACCATCCGATGACCGATCTAATCCCATCGAATCAAAACCAATACCAAACCCACAAGAAAATAGACTCGAAAGCCGTACACACTCTTTGCAAGACCGGGCACCTTTCACTGAGAATAAGCAAGAAAGACAGTTCTCTGATAATAACAGGCACCACGTACTGGATAGATCAGAAAGACATGACAGGCTTTTACCCCAACCTTCAGAAATCAGGCCGGAGAGACATGTAAATTTATCAGAAAACCGAAATATGCCAACTTTACTCGACAACACGAGACATGTCAATTCATCAGATAATAGGCCAGATCGGCACATTCAAATGGCTGAAAGAGGTCAAACTGTCACTTCTCAGATATCCGCCGATACGCGAGATGAACATTTCGATAGGAATCAAGAGCGATGCGGTCCGGAACGATTGCCGGAGAAACCTGATAGGTTACCAAGTTCTGATTCGAGATGTTTCGAGAGATTAGAGAATAGGGCGCCACCGAGACAGAGGTCTCTGCCGGCGTCGTCTAGCGGGAGTATAGACCAGCCAACAAAATCAACAACGATGCCGAAATTCCCTTCGGAAGATACGAAAGATTCGCCGTACGAAAACGTCGGTGTAGATAAAAAGGAGGCAATTGTTCCAGGTTAGTTGTCTTTTGAGATAATATTCTTATTGTTGGTCATATTTTTTTATCCTTTATAGATTTAGCGCTTGATCACACTCTCATCTGATTTGAAGTGATGTTATGGCCTAAGATGGTGACACGATAAGCGTAGTGGGGTCCGGTTCTTTAGTGCAGCTGCCGGAACATACCTACAGGTGCTTGGCGACAGATTTTCAACTTGAAGGTGGTAGCTAGGCAGGCGGGCAATTGAAAAAAATACCTTACCACCATGCTATGGTTTCATCACGATGTTTTCCTTCACTGAAAGCTCAGTCTCTGGCATGGATTCGAACTCACGTCAATCGACGCAAAGTCGTACACGCTACCACTGAGCCATCATTGCTTCAACATTGGTTCAATTTTTAGTGATACGTAAATACAATGTTCTACAAAAATTATTTCCCTTTAGCACATCTAAAAAAAAGTCCGCAATACCATATATCCTATCTCTTATACGTAAGTCACAATAAGGTATTATGTGATTTTTTTAAATTCAAAATGGAATAGTTTTTTATAGGAAATATAATTAGGTAAGGCATAATCCTTACAAACGAAAGTTTCTTCATCATCAAGACAATTTTATGTAGATAAATTTTGCCCTTT